>OZ024832.1:82214675-83414675 GCA_964016985.1 Anodontia alba
AGATCAGGACCTTGTTTTGGAGGTTGCCAATCGCTTTTAGGTACAAAATTTGGATATTTCTCCGACGAGCGGTTAGTGTCATCACGATCATTGAAGTGTGATTTGAGACGCATGCGTCTGCTGAAGACCTTGGTGTCATGTAACAGGTTTCCTCTGTCATAACTTTTTGGGCGGGGGCAGAAACCTAGACCTTTGGATAAGAGACGATTTTCCGATTCGGTAAGGTCTACGCTTGAGAGGTTGACGACAGGGGTGTCGTTTGCAGTTTTACTAGTTTCCTCTCGTCTCTGTCGACGGACAAAGCGTCTGTTTCTAGGTTTCTTGCACATGAAGGAATGACCGGTTGGAGGGTCAACAACATGATCGACACCTAAGGCTTTCAGCTTTTTTTGACGCTTTTTAAGCAAGCGTGTCTCCTCCCTTTTGGTTTGGAGCTTGACAGAAGAAAGCACACTTTGACTATCGCCAGCACCAATTGAAACCCCCAACTGATCCCTCAGTTTGTCTAAGGAACAGTCTAATTTTCCAGCAAGGGATTGGTACTGGCCCAGGAGCAAGTTCATTATGTCGAATGAAGCTTTCCTTAAAATACCTTGTGCTCGCTTCTGGAAAGAAAAGTCAAGGACCCACCTACACAGACTCTGGTCAAACTTCTGACCCTCATACTCAAATGCAATAATTTTGAGTTCAACGGGAAACATTATCTCCAGGTCCAAGGCACTGCTATGGGTACCAAAATGGCACCTGCATACGCCAACATTTTCATGGGTCGTCTCGAGGGACAGCTGTTGAAGTCGGTGACCCTGAGACCATTTTCATGGCTAAGGTTCATTGACGATATTGACATGAAGTGGTCGCACGGCCGCGAGGCTTTGACAGCTTTTTCGATGAGGCCAACAACTTCCACCCGAGCATAAAGTTCACGGCTGAAATTTCAACTGAGCAGCACGTATTTCTTGACACTAAATCAAGTCTTGTGGGCGATACAATATCTGTTGATCTGTATACAAAACCGACAGATACACACCAGTATCTCCTACCCACAAGTTGCCACCCGAAACACTGCTGCAAAAATATTCCTTACAGCCTTGCACTTCGCCTCAGACGTATCTGTTCTGATTCGGACACCTTTGAATCAAGAGCAAGAGAACTGACTGACCACCTCTGCAAACGGGGTTATCAGAAACAGGAAATTTCACTTGCCATTGAGAGAGCACGGCAACAAAAGAGAGAAGACTTACTTTCTTACAGGCTTAAATCCGAGTCAAACGTTCTCCCCTTCGTGTTGACATATCACCCAGACTTGCCAAAAGTAAGGGAAATAGTTAACAAACATTGGTCCATCATTGAGTCATCCAGCACTTTGAGCGAGATCTTTACAGAAAGACCGACCATGGCCTACAGAAGACCCAAGAGTCTGCGGGATCTTCTTGTACGTGCCAAGCTCAAACCAGACATGCGTGATGATGAACCACTTGGGGAGACACGACCGTGCGGCAAAGCAAGATGCAAAACCTGCAAAATGATAACCCCCACGCAGATCGCGAAGTCAGCGTCTGGGGCAATAATCAAGCTTAGGTGCAACACCAGTTGTAAGACAACCAATGTTGTCTACCTTATTACATGCACCTAAGTGTGGAAAGCAATATGTTGGTGAAACCGGTGATCATATGAACCAACGGATGAACGGCCACCGAGATGATTGGAAACACAAGCGGTTCGAGAGGTCTCCTGTCGCAGAACATTTCTGTTCACCGGAGCATGATTTCCTCGACCACGCCACCCTTTGTTGCTTAGACCATAACCCGGAGTGGACGGATCGAACCAGGAAAGCAAGAGAGAGCTATTGGATCCGACGTCTGAACACTCTACGGCCATATGGGATCAACAAGGGCGACCAGTAGAGGGAATCATCGTTCCTAAGTCAGGGCATGCGACAGTTTATGTGGTATGTTTTGTTCATATGATTTTACGCAAGTTGGGCCCATTTGCCTTATGTATTGGTGTAAAACACTCAGTTTGGTGTATATCCCTTTTGGTGTAGGGTTTATGTGCATCGTATACATTGCGTATATGGACACAGTGGTGTTGATAGTAAAGATAAGCTTTATAAGTTTTGAAGATAAACTTTCTACTTTTTGCACGTTGTGTTTACGCATATTGTTTACATTTCACATATTTCTAAACACGCTCAGTTATTAAGTCGCAGCGGGCTAGATAACATGGGCCCGTAAAGGGCACAATCTTTTATTCGTAAATTTTACATTTTTATGTCTTTTGTTTAAAATAGAAAACCTCTGAAGAAGGCGAAAGCCGAAAGGCCTCAGGTAAACAAATTATTTGCACTGTTAATGATTAACTCTCAACATATAGTTTAACGCCTATCATTTCAGCATCCATTCTGGATCCAGTGCTACCAAAAAGATTTTTTGTTAGATGTTATGCTCCTTTTCCCAACTTATATATATATATATATATATATATATATATATATATATATATATATATATATATATATATATATATATATATATATATATATATATATATATATATATATATATATATATAATATATATATATATATATATAGATTTGCAATTCTCGAGGGAAATATTTATTTCCAGTATTTTAAACTCATTAACATATGTTACATATCATAACATGATTTTTGTTTCCAAATTCTGTTTTATCTGTTTTGTTGTTTTTGAATCACGTCAATTAAGTATTGTGACGGTTTCATTCCTACTAGGAATTATGAATCATATTTCCCATAAAATACCTACGAGGGATGTTCGAAATGAATTGCTTATTTCTATCTGGAGACTTCAAATTTCAAGTTAGCCCAAAAGTACTCATTTCATGCCCTCGAAGTACTCCCCGTGGCTAGAAATGCAAAGTTTCAGCCAATGTATCCACTTCTTGAAGGCGGCACGGTACGCTGATTTGGGCACAGTAATAAGGTACTGATGAATGGCAGATCCAAGTACCTGTCGGGACTGGTATTTCCGCCCAGCAAGGAATGCTTTCAATTTCGGAAACAAAAAGATATCACATGGGGCATGGTCTGGGGAATACGGGGGGTGAGGCAAAACAGTTACTTTTTCTTTTTTCAAAAACGCTGTAACTATTGCGGAGGTATGAGCTGGGGCATTGTCATGTAGAAGACGGACATGTTTAAAACCAGTGGCAGGGCGTCGTATCTGATACTACTTTTTCATTTTCTTCAGTACTACGTTTTTGTAGCACTTTCCGGTGATGCTTTTGCCCTTTTTCACTGGCACTTTTATTACGACTCCTTCACCAGAGAAGAAGATTGCATACAAAACCTTCTTTGTACGTACTCAAAGAACGTTTGGCAACTATTGGGCGTTTGCTGTGTTTAGTGGCCCAGATCTTATTGCTAACCTTTCTGACGGGCTCAAAATAATGGGCCCAGGTTTCATCACCTGTGACGACATTGGCAAACTGCTTTTTGTCATATTCTGGAAACATTTGAAGCAGCTTTTTGGCCACTTTAACCCGTTGCCTCTTTTGCTCGTCAGTCAACAGATGTGGCACCCATCTAGCAGAAATCTTTCTGACTTTCAGATGCTTCTTCAAAATAAGGTGAACCGTTGATAGTGATATGCCTACCTTTCGTGCAATATCACGAACTGTAAATCTGGCATCTCCTTCAATTATTTCCTTTATTTTGGAAACGATTTCTTTACGAGATGCAGATTTTGGCCTACCTGATTTCGGTGCATTTTTGATGGACTCTATACCAGACTCAGATTTCTTTTTCCACTGCCGAACTGTGTCATAAGACACATAAGAAGGTCCAAAAGCAGTAGGAATTTCAGTCATCAGCTTCTTCAAAGAACAACCAAGTTTTGAGCGAGCTTTGATGTAAGCCCGCATTTCATCTTTTTTGTCGACGCTTCTACCAACCATTTTTACTGCAGTGGCCAATGACTGCGTGTATTCAAATAGCAAATTTTATGTCTTACACTTAGTCTAACATGTACATTTATACACAATTGTGTAGATATTGAATAGCCCTATACAGGTATGTATTGGTTTTTATCGTGCCCCACGTGGATATCGAGCTAGAGGACAATAAGCAATTCATTTCGAACATCCCTCGTAAAATAGCTCCAGATATGAGATACTGAGAAAAATATGCTGACCGCAAATTACAACTCTTTCGTGGTCAATTACTGTTACCCAGTTAGCATTTTACCGAAATCTTTATCGGACCGTTATCGGCCCGACAGTATTCCTGTCGGGCCAATAACGGTCCGATATAGACTTAAGTAGAATGCTGGCTAGATAGTTATGATTTGCATTTTAGGCAACTTACGCAAAAAAGGGTGAAACGTGAATAATATGTGTGTGCCAATGTTTAAAGGCGAGACCTTGATTTATAAAGTCAACAGTCTTTATACCGAATTACTGCTTATGAAGAGTCTCAATACTAGCTTCCCACTTTCTAATCTGTAGTGTGTTCTTTGTTTCCAAAGGCAATCTTTTTGACGTTTATTTTACTACACTGGTGTGAGTGCCGTGTGGTGGCGGTAGAACGTTTCCCCGCATTTCACCATCGTCCGGATTACATTTCATTCCCTTTGGGTTCTTTGGGCCCATTGTGGTATATTTGAAAATGGAGTTCCGCTCATGTATACGCTAGAGGGCGTAAGCAGTGTTGCAAACTTCATTGCTGCTTATGAAGAGTCTCAATAAAACAGAGATTCCCATTTCTTTAATCTGTAGTGTGTTTCCAAAGGCAATCTTTTTGACGTTTATTTTACTAAATAACAACAAAATTCGTCATAATGATACTTTGACAGACACGAAATTTTCGCCCAAGAGGTAACAGTTAATCGAAATAATGTAAGAACACACTTTTTTGGATATTTGTTAGAATCGCCTCAATCGCCTCAAGGCGATTCTAGCAAATATTAAAACATACGTCCTATGTGGAAATAAGAATAAAAGAAGTCTTTCTTACATATCATTCTGCTCATTAAGGAATTCTTCACAAAAGCAAATTCATTTTAATGGCAACATCTCTGGGAACACATGCTGTCATTGTTGCGAGGTTATACTGTATTTATTTTCTTAATTTGTTTTCGTTCTCTTAAAGGTACAATTGCTTCTACACATCACGAAAACATACCTATACAGTATAATTTTGACCCCCTTAAACCCCACTTTTATATAGTAAAACTGGGGTTTACAGGGGTATACATTTTTTTCTTATTTCTGCTCAAAAACATAGAATGTGGGTACTCGTTAGAACCGCCTCGTCGAGGCGGTTCTAACGAGTACCCACAATCTATGTTTTGAGCAGAAATTTGAAAAATGTCAGTTTTTTTATTCTGAAAATTTTCACTTTTTCGAGGTGAAATTTTCAATATATTTGAATAGGCGTGTTTTCGTAAGGGAGTAGTTAAAACAAAACTAAATGAAAAAAAAAAACAACAAACAAAATGAAGAAACTTTTGTTAATAAGAAAACAACAACAAAAAAAAAACAAAAAAAACTAAAACTTCCTCTTTGAAAATTAAGATTGAAAGAGAAAGAGGGGATTTAATAAGGATTTAAATTACTTACTGTATCAGTGGTATATTCCTACGGCCACTGTTTCCCAAGTGAAAAAGAAAGTTCTGGTTGACGATATGAAGTTTATATTCCCAGATGACGCAAACAGCTGATTACTCAGTTTCACTTTGCACGAAAGAACAATCAATAGTATCACGTGACTTCAAGTGGCTGTGAATTATAGTATTCATAAAACAATTAGGCGCAACGTCAGAAAACGTACCTTCGGACATTTGCACACGGCCAAGATCCGGTCAGCCTGCGCATTCGCGACGTCTGATCAGAAGCTTTCCTGTCGCCAAGGATGCAAAGTTTCTTCATGGCCAAAAATGAGTCCCATGCGGTCTACCTATATCCGATAATAGTATCGATTCAGAATACATTGATTTGAATGGCAAATAATTATAATTTTCGACTTAATATTTCATCACAACTAATAATGTTAAATGATAGAATTTCTGTGCAAACGGATTTAAAATTTCAATGTTTCCTGAACATTATGCATATTTGTTTTCAAAAACAATTGAAACATATTTATTTCGGGCAAATTAAGGGTACATTTGTAATCCTACATTCCCATTTGTAACCCTACATATAGTAATCAAAACACTGAGAGTGCTGATGCGGACAGTTGCCTGAACTCTTCAACTGATTAGGATTTTACTTTGAAATAAAAAAAAAGCAATACATAAACAGTACTCAATAATAGCAACCCGTTTGGACTTTA
The DNA here is from genome assembly GCA_964016985.1 of Anodontia alba. Classification (NCBI taxonomy): domain Eukaryota; kingdom Metazoa; phylum Mollusca; class Bivalvia; order Lucinida; family Lucinidae; genus Anodontia; species Anodontia alba. Next base: position 82,220,989 of record OZ024832.1, read on the forward strand.
CCCATTTAATGCAGATATCTGCATTTCAAATACAGATATTTCTGTATTTTTTAACTTCAGATATCCTGAATTGAAATGCTGATATCTGTAATCGAAATAGAGATATTTCTAACTGAACTGCGCATATTGGTATTTGAAATACAGACATCTCTATTTTTGATCATATTATAGGTACCTGCATTTCAATTAGAGATACGTACGTGTCAAATACAGACATCTGGATTCCCATTAGAGATATCTCTAATTAAGCTGAATTCTTGATATCTGTATTTAAAATACAGGTATCTCTGACTGAAATGCTTATATCTGTATTTGAAATGAGATATCTGGATTTCTAAATTAAATACATATACATGTACCTGTATTTTAATTAGAGATATCTGCATTTCAATAAGAGAAATATGTATTTATGTTTGAATTATAGATATCCCTATTCACTCCTATTACATTGGCCGGCGCGATTCGCGCGCCGGTTTCTTAATATAGCTTTGGATTTTTATGTATGGAGAAGATGTTCGATTGGTGCAGAGCGCAGTTTGGTAAGTTTGAATATGACCTGCAGTCCATCTTTGGTAAGTTACTATGACCTGTGGTCCATACTTAAAAAGTTCAAACATATTCATATCTGACGCATGCTAAAATAAGCTTCTAGATAAGATATGGTAACGTATTTAAGTTCTGGCATTTTTTTTTTTAAATAATAATGTTCAAACTAAATCTCGTGGAGATCCCAATATGACTACGATTCGTATATTGCTTGATCAAGAAAATTCATAAAGCTTAAAAAAAGCATACATTAAAGAATCACATTGTTGTTCTTTTTTACCTATTACATTGAAAATTTATTAAATTTTAGTATACCCGTGTCCCATATTTCTAAGTAAACATGAACAAAGTTTGCGCCGGTACTTAAACATTTTCGTCTAAATATTTTATCGTGGGAAACTGATATCTCCCTCGCCGATTTTTACATGCGCACCGTTCACCGTTCACCGGTTACAAATACCAATGTGATGGACGGCGCAGTTCGCCCCCTTACAGACGACGCATAGAATCTAATTAAAGATGCTCAAGATTTCACACCCTTATCTTTACAGTCGAACCCGTCGCTATAAACATCTCCACATTTTTGGTTATAAACAAGCATACGTAAACTTTATTCGCATGAGCCGCCATGCTTGTTGTGCCAAAAGACAGCTTGATAATAGCGCCTTCTCTGCCCCTTTTCTGTGGTTAGTAGAACCGCGGCTAGGGTATGTTTCTAGAGATGACTATAGAGCGCGGGATTTGCACCAATTATTGACAGTCTCTCACAGTTTAATGTACTGGATGGAGGCGTGCTTCAGCAAATAAATAAATAAAAATAAAAATCATTTTTTCGGGCCTAAACATATTCAAGAAGTTGTTTTTCGTTAATTTTCTCAGACATGAAAGCAAGGTATCAAATATTGATAAAAATTCAATGATATCACTCAATTTTATCAGTGGATGTTACACGTTACAAAGGGAACAACTTATCTTAAACATTACCGAGGCTATACAGGGAAACAACTCAGTCATTATGCTAGCAGGAAATTTCAATCATATTTTTTAATATTTCATTCTGATAATAATCGTAGAAAGAAAGTATTTTAAGAACTATTTTGTTATTGTTTGCATGTTCTGAAGCAGAAATTAAGCGAACTGTTCTAACGGCACGACATGACCAGCTACGAAACGTCCCGCCTATATTACCGAGAAATATACAGCAAATTGGTCAATTTGAGCAATACCTCTTGCTCAGCTTTTACTAGAGCACTAGATAAGTAGAAAGAAAAGAAGATACGCAGCTCCCCCTCTATTGAAAATTCCTACGAGAAAATCACTCTGCTTGTTAGACAACGCTGTAGATTTGGTTTGCTTTACTGGAATATTGGAGTATTCATATTCGTCCGCCGATATTGGACACAATAATGATCAAAATCATATTTCTTCAAACATTTGACGTTTCCTTTGCTTTTGTTAGTGTATAAAGCTAATATGTTTAATTGCAGAGTTTAGCGTTATCAGCTTTAGCAGGTAACTATTTTGGGGACGATTTTAGGTAGCTATTAGGTGGGTATTTTTCAGCTGAAATGATAGCCGAAATGCGGTATAGTAAATCTGGTGGCGGGAAACAGTCCCCCAAAACACAAAAATAGCGTACGGTATATATCTTTAACATAGAAAAAAAAAGTTTATGCATCATGAAGCTATAAAACCTGTGCAAACGGGTTTGGAAAGAAAGTCTCTTTTTTTTTTCACTGATATAAAGATTACAGAAATATAATGAAAATAACTTGGAGCAAATTAAACATGATGCATGTATAATTTAGGACTTTACCCAATAAATGTATACCCGAGTTCTCGGGGATGGGTGGGGGGTGGCGGTGGGCGGGGGGTTGGGGTGGGCGGGTGGGGTAGCTTCCTATATATGGTATAGTATGGATGTGCGTGCCGAATGGCCCCCTTTTTTCAGCGCTGCCAAGTATATGATTAGCCCCTTTTTTCAGCAAAAAGTATCTGATTGACCCCATTTTTCTGGATTAGTATATGAAAGGCCCCACTTTTCTGATGTATCTCGGTATATGCACATATTTTTCGTTCAGAAATTTTTCGAGGCTGCTTGTTCTCTTGGTATTCAATGAATTGACTGCTATATTTGTCTAACTACCAGCAATAAATGGGTACAAAAAATCAAAGGGCAGTATATGAATGGGTCAACATTTCAGACGATCTAGTATATGAATGGGTCTGTTTTTTCAAAGGCCAGGTATATGAATGGGGTAGGTTTCGAAATACTGGCTCGCACACCCGTACCATAATTACCCTACCTGATCAGGATCAGTCATATTAATACTTATTTGTATTTAAAACAGGCATATATATATAAAGCATCTATATATATATAAAGAAACATAAATTAGCGCTCAAAAAGATCGGCAATCGAACCACAGCCCCCCTGCTTTCCGGGCAGACGTGCTAACCACTACACAGCGATATAAAATATATAGAAGAGATTAAAATGGGTTAATAGTAATGATGCTAGACTCGCTCAACAGACCCCTGTACCCTCGCCCCTCCCTTGCCCTACAAATACACACACCCGTCCACCCCGCTTAATGCAGGGAAAAGTGACGTTTGCAGGAGTTTGTATTATTCTTTTTTTTATTTCTGCTCGAGAACCTATATTTAGGGTATTCATTAGAAACGCTCATTTATATAGATTGAGAGTATCCCTTAGAACCCACTAACTAATGTGGTATGGTTCCTGATGTTAATTTACCTGCACAAAATATTACAAACCACATAATGTCACTTGTTAAAGAGTGTATACCAAATACAATGACTAGAATTCGGCAACGTGAGCCCCAACGGCTGACTGCAAACATAAAACTATACATAAGAAAGAGAAAAAAAAAGCATACAAAAAGGCTAAGAGAACTAATCTTCCGAATGACTGGAAGAACTTTTAAGATAATCGGTAATAAAGTCAAAAACTTAATCCGTGAATCAAAACGAACTTGTGATGAAATTGAAATCTATTACGATTTCCTAACGAGACTGGAGGACTACATTAAAAACTATAAATTCTCCTAACTCTTCTACCTCTATTCCTCCACTAAAAATGATGTTAGTTTTGATGACCTTGAAAAAGCCAATACCCAAAATGACTTCTTCGGGAATCAAACTGTAATTAACGAAACTAATGCTGTCTTATCTCAAATTGACCCATACACTGTCGATTCAAATATCTACTCTTTGCATTTTAGTTCACTTGAAATAGAATCAGTTCTTTAATCAGATAAAACAGGAAAAGCCACAGGCCCGGATGGAATTAACAACTGTATTCTTCGTCAACTTTCCAAGAAACTTGCTGTCCCAATCTGCTCACTTTTAATCAGACTATTGAGACAGGTATATCTTTTCACAATGTTGGAAAGTAGCTCACTTATGTCCGGGTTTTTAAGAACGGAGATCGTTCACTTCCTTCAGACTACCGCCCTGTTTCCCTCTTGTGTACTCCAGCAAAAATTATGGAGCCGTCTTTAAAAAATTATATAACCACTTAAGTGCTAATAATATTATAACAGCATTGCTATCCGGTTTTACGCCGGATGATTCAACAACATATCCGTTAAATTTCTTATATGACAACTTTCGTCAAGCACTTGTTACAGGAAAAGAAGTTCGAGTAGTATTCTGTGAAATTAGAAAGGTTTTCGATTGAGTATAGCACACAGGTCTCCCGCACAAACTCCAGGCGGCTGGTGTTCTTGGAAATCTTCTTAGATGGTTAAACATAACTTAACAATCGAAAACAATGTGTAGTATTACCGGGAGTCCAGTCAAAATGATATTACATTAGGGCTGCTGGCACTCAAAGATCAATACTGGGGCCACTTTTGTTTTTATTATACATAAACGATATTGTGAAGGATATCGGCTCAAAAATCCGTCTTTTTGCAGATGTTACAAGTGTGTACATAATAGTTCATGATCCTGTCGCCGCCACTGAGCTTTTGAATTTAGATCTTGACAAAATCACCAAGTGGGCAAAAGAATGGCTCGTTAAATTTAATCCTTATTAAACTGAAAGTCTATTGTTCTCACGTAAAATAAATCGCCCAGTTCATCCTCCTCTTTCTATGCTCGATCAACAAATAATTGAAGTTGAGTCCCACAAACATATTGGCATCTATCTTTCAAATGACTGCAGATGGCACAAACACATCGAATATATACTGAAAGGAAAAAGAAACGCAGGGTAAATTTTATTCCTAAATTTCACTCAAGTTTGAAAAAGTTTGTTAAATATTTTACTATGATTACAAAACGGTACATGTATGGAACAAAAGTTCCAAATTTCATTGGTTTGTGATCAACAAGTCTCGAGTTATTGAAGTTCATTGGTAGCTACCCCCCAAATCTTGAAATCAAAATCAAACTAAAAATCTATATCGGGTGTGCCCCCCTCTTGCTGCCTTTGCTGCCCTAATTCTCCTTTGGATAGAGTTAACCAAAGCATTGACAGTTCGCATCGGGATGTTATTCCATTCATCGATCAACGCATTCCTTAGTTGTGCGAGAGTTGCGGGGGGATTTCCGCGCTTCCTAACCCTTCTGTCCAGCTCATCCCACATGTGCTCTATTGGGGTCAAATCTGGACTGTACGGTGGCCATGCTAGTGGTGCGATGTTATTGTTTGCCAGGAAATCCTGACAAACTTGGGCAACATGTGGTCGGGCATTGTCCTGCTGCAGAATCAGATTACGTTGTTGCACAAGCGGGACTGCAACAGGACGCAAGATCTCATCCCTATACCTTACTGCGGTCATATTGCCCGCAACAATAATCAACTGTGATTTTATCCCGTGAGCAATGCCTCCCCAGACCATAACGGAGACACCCCCAAACCGATCCCGTTCGACAACACAGGCGCCGGCAAAGCGTTCTCCGCGACGCCGGTACACACGACGCCGACCATCTGCGCGCGATAGAGAGTGAACCTAGACTCGTCCGTAAAAAGAACTCGTCTCCACTGCCTCATCGGAAATAGCCTGGGCGCATGCGCCGTCAACCACGCCATACGACGTAACCTACGTGCCTGGGTCAGAGGCAGACCAACGTATGGACGACGAGCTCGAAGACCAATCTCACGCAATCGACTTCCAACAGTCTTCGGAGAAATTTGTCGATTATGCGTACCTACTGTATTAAGGGCAGTTTCGGTAGCAGTGAGATGACGATTCCGCAAATGTGCCAGGCGGATTGTCCTGTCTTGACGTCGCGCGTGGACGCTCAGACCGCGGTCATTCTGCTAAATGCCCTGTCTCCCTTAAACGTCTAACAAGACGTTCAATTGTTGAGACGTTAACCCCAAAATGATTGGCAACTTGCTGTTGCCTCTGACCCTGCATCAGCAACGCAATTGCCCTACCCCTCTGAACATCAGTCAATCGTACCATGATTGAAAAAAAGTTCAAAGTAGCGTAAAAATGAAAAGAAAAATCGGTAAAAGAATCGAAGAGCGTTGTGTATCGTTGAAGTGTACCAAATGGTGTGAGGAAATCTTGTGCTGAAGGTTTAAACATGCTCGTTTTGCGCGAAATTTTGGCTTTCCGTATTGTCCGTGCAATGCACTGTGTAGTGCACGGTTGAATGATTTCACACACTGGGTAGATAACACATCGACCAAAGACTCGTATACCCGCGGTTCACATTCACAGGACAATCTGTAAAAGTGTATGGCTATAGTAAACACCGTAAAAAAATGGTTAAAATATGAAGGAAAAAACTCTACACTGCGTTTCTTTTTCCTTTCAGTATATCAAGGAAAAGGCATGGAACAGGATAAATGTAAAGCGGAAACTAAAGTTTCAACTAGACAGGCAATCCCTAGAAACAGTTTATTTAACCTTCATTCGACCGCTTTTGGAATACGCTGATGTGGTATGTAAATTGTGCTCCTCTTGTGGCAGATTTGTTCTTTTTTTTTTTTTTTTTTTTTTGTTATGAGAGAGATTTCATGAAGTCTCTCTCATGTGAAAATCAGGCTAACATTATTGATTGAGCCTTTCAATTCAACTTCAAGATACCTTGATTTATTAAATATTGACAATATTTACTTTGACCAAATGGTGGACCGAATATACCCTACAGAACACCATTTAAATAGAGCAAATTCTTCCGATATCGAGGCACCTTTTTGGGGATTTGAATCTATGTATATTTAATGGTGGAGTTTCCACCAAAATTTATGATAAACGGGACGATTTTGATTTTGATTTCAGTTTCCCATTTCTGGATGGCGATGTCCCCCGGCGTACCTCATATGGGGTATACATATCTCAACTTATTAGATTCGCCAAAGCTTATTCAAATCTTAGTGAATTTAACTGCCTTAATAATCCCCTTACTGCCAGGCAGGGTTATCGTTATTTTAAACTTCGTAAGGCATTTTCGAAATTTTATCGCAGGCACAAGGCCTTGGTAGAAAAATATAGCGTCAGTCTGAAAACACTTCTGCAACAAGGTATATCGGAACCAGAATTTTACGATGACTTAGTGTACAGATTTAGAAAAAATGTAGGAAAATCTAACTTTTCGGAGCAATTCAGAAAACGTATTAACCGTTACAAAAGAATTGGCTATAGCCTGGATATTATGCGGCAGACTGCATGCCTAGTTGTCAGCCCAATCATTGTTGATGGATATGCTTCACTCTGTAATTGCACAACGGCGATTCGGGCCTCAGACTAAATGACGGCCTCTTCGTAAAACTTTAACCAGTGGGTTGGGGCTTGACGATATGTCTTTGGCTTGGCCCGCCGTGGTTCACCTATTGGTTTTCATTTACTCTGGCCTACACTAGAATAAGCCATGAGTACTCGTCTTTGTTTATTATAGTGATTAACTGATTTTTATGTTTCGCTTTGATGCATTGACTGAGTTGGGAGCCTTTATGCGAACCGATTTTTTATGTATTTCTGTATTAAGAGTAGCATTAACCACCCACCGCCCCCCACCCCCACTTCCCCACCCCCTCCCCCCTCCCCCCCCCCCCCCCCCCACACACACACAGTGGTTTATTCTACTGCTCTACTGACCGTTCTAAGGCGTTGGTCCCGGTGTTGGTCTTACTCTTTGTTGTTTTGTGATTTATTCTACGAGGCCATTTGTTTTATGTCCTACCTTGTGCTATTTTGTTCTTGTGTTTTTCAGTCTTTTTAGCATTGCGATTACCTCGCTTGGGGAAGAGAGAGCTAATCGTAGTGCTTTTCGTAGGTTTGTTTGTTTGTGCTTGTTTGTTTTTGTCGGTTTCCTCTTCCTCTTGGTGTCTGGGAAGGGCTGCGGTTTGTGATTGTGGCACTCCCTAGACTTTTCTCTTACCTTTTTATGGGATAATTGCATGCATTATGAAAAAGCGGAGTTAGAAAAAATACATAATGAGGCTGCACGAGTTGTTACAAGCACTACCAAACATGTTTCTATACACGCTCCTTATGCAGAAACTGGTTGGGACACTCTTGACTCGAGACACAGAAAGCACAAACTTACATTATTTTATAAGATGTATACCAACCAAACACCTGCTTATCTATCAACACTAGTTCCCCCTTCTGTTAATACTCTCTCAGAATACAGTTTACGTAATTCCAGTGACACTCAAACAGTTCATGCACGCACAACACTGTACTACAATTCCTTTTTCCCTCAGCTGTTAGAGAATGGAATTATTTACCATTAGAGTGCAGAAATAGCGACTCTTTTAATTCCTTTAAACGCTCCATGAATGAAGGTTCTGTTATTGTGCCAAAATATTTCCATTCAGGAAACAGGCGTTTCCAGATCCTTCTTGCCCGCTTAAGAACAAATTGTAGTTCTTTGAACAATGATCTAATTCTAAAACATTGTCTTCTAGATAAAAAAGTATTTGGTCTCAGGAGAGCTCCCTGATGCACATCAGGCTTATAAAATATATAGTATAACCCCAATGGCTCAAACACGGATGGCTCGTTTACCTTGGATGATTCGAACTCTTTTTTCAGTCCCTACAAAAATTCTTCCAATAGCTCAAGAAAACAAATAGTTAATGATTTTTTTCTTATTTAATCATGAAATTGTATGTTGTATGTACTCATTAGAATCGCCTCATCGAGGCGATTCTAATGAGTACACTCAACATACAATCATTGTGTAGAAAATCGAAGAGATTTCCCTAAATTATCGCTATTTGCTTCCTGAACTGGTGCCATGATTACCCTCGGTGGCTCGAACGAATTTCCATGGTCCCGAAGATGTTCGAGCCATTGAGGTTCGACTGTACCTGTCTCAAAACCTATCAGTATAAGTAGTTGTGGTCATGGTACCTAAGCCGTAAACCAAACTCATAAATCCATAAACCAATGACGAATCAGAATGTTCAGACCAACAGACATGGACCCCAGAATAAAGGATGTAATCAGGCGTCCGCGGATAGTAAGCATTACTTGGTAAGCAAGCTTCGCCCACCATGCTCTGGCATAGCGGATTAACTGTGAAACGTAAACGCCGTATGCTGGTGCAGAAGGGATATTACTGCTCAGGAATGGAAAGTTAACAATGGGAAAATTGAAGTCATCCCGTTTGTCGTAAAGCCTACATCACGAAAATATGCCTATATAATTTTGACCCCTTTAAACCCCACTTTTATATAGTAAAACTGGGGTTTACAGGGGTATACAGTATTTTCTTATCTATGCTCAAAAACATAGATTGTGGGTACTCGCTAGAACTACCTCGCCGAGGCGGATCTAACGAGTACCCACAATCTATGTTTTGAGCAGAAATATGAAAAAATATCAGAGTTTTTTATCTGAAAATTTTCAGATTTTGGAGGTGAAATTTTCAATATATTTGAATAGGCTTGTTTTCCTAATGAGTAGTAAGCTTTTCATTGTCAATGTAGAGATAACAATCCAAGTATGAGGAGGAGGCTGCAGTCTCCGTTGTTTCCTTTATTTCAAGTTCACGTGGATAGATGAATTCTATAAATAAAATCAACAATTCAACATGATCTCCAATAATGCTCATTGGCGTAGTGAAGGATCTACATAAGGAATATTTTTCTACCATAAAAAGATTTATATACATTTCTGTAATAATTATATCGGATATTGAAAATAAAAAAAAAAAACTGATTAAATTTTAGCTGAAAATAAGAAAAGCAAGAAATTCATCTTCAAATTTATGAATGTTTCACTTCTTGCCAACCTATGATTTTTGCCTAAAAATAAGCCACATATGTCCTCTTCTGATATGTGAAGTTTCATAAAATTCAAAAACCGTTAACATGTCTATAAAATGCATGTTATGCACTTAGGTCGGTTTAGTGTAAAATTCAAAACAAGTTATCGACTAATCAAAGACGTCCCAAATATTCTGAAAAAAAAAATCAGATAAGTAATTGAAATGACATTTACATTATTTTAAACGTTCCAGAGAACCAATTTCTGACAAAAAAAAAATAAACGAAAAAAAAAAAAAAAAAAAAAAAAAAAACAATTAAATGAGCATCGGTCATGAAATGTGGCTGGTGCATTACATAGATCATATGTATTCAGTTTATACTCGGAGTTGCATAATACATATTGTAAATACCAGAAAAGAAGATTCTACACAAGCAGAAGATTCTACACAAGCAATTTATTATGGACCAAAACAAACACCCAAACCGGACTGAAACAAACATCATCTGCATATACAACAATTATTATGTGTGTTTTCACATTTTGCTGTAATCTGGGTGGTCATATTTAATGTTAGAAAACAATATGTTACCGGTTTTCAATTTGAAAGAAATTTTGTGAAAATAATTCAGAAAGGCATGGCCAATTTTTACATTGAAATAAATTGATTGACAAGAACTGAAATCTAGTTTAATTAAAGATCAACTTATTTAGAAAATAATTACGCCGTTGAAATCTGGGCAGTTTGAAATTAATTTAAACGTTAGAGCTCCAATATCATACAAATGATAAGTGTGTGCTATAAGCATTTTAAGCAGTGACTTACTATTTTTAACAGAAAATCTGACATCCGAATTACGAGTTACTGATAGCGGTGGAGTGCGTTTTACAGGGGTACCCATATGTTCAGATGTAATTTTATATAAAACCGTCTATTTAAGCAAGGGAAATAGATAAGGGGGGAGGGGGAGGGTGTACTATGTGTATAACAGTCATATCCTATGCAATACTTGTACATAATATTATGATATTCCGTGAGTGGGCAGAATCCTATGTAAATTCTCCATAGGCTGGAAATCCCCCTTTCTCTAATGAAAGATTTGAAAAATGATAAAGACTCAAGCAGAAAGGTGATTAAAACTTAAACAAGAGGGTCATGATGGCCCTGTAACGCTCACCTTAGTATCATGGCACTTATGAGTAGCTGACCAAGAACTGATCAAGGCAGACATTCTGACCAAAAATTCATAATGATTAGATTTACAAATAAGACAATGTAGCATGTCTAATGGACTGTGAAACAGATAATCAATGTCAAATATGGGTGACTGCACTCAAGAGGCCATGCTAAGATGTATGCATGTGCTAAGTATCACTGGCTGTAGGAACAATAGTTACTGAGAAACTGACCTAAACACACATTACACAAGTGCCAAATATCACTGTTGGACTAATGGACTGTGAAATAGAGGTCAAGGTCAAATATGGGTGACTGCACTCAAGAGGCTATGCTAAGATGTATGCATGTGCTAAGTATCCCTGGCTGTAGGAATAATAGTTACTGAGAAACTGACCTAAACACACGCTACACAAGTACCAAATATCACTGTAGGACCAATAGTTACTGAGCAACTGGCCTAAACAGAAACACCTTAGAAAGTCACGACCGTGAAATATACTTCATAAGTAACCCAGTTCCAAACTTCACCTAGAAATCATCAAGACAAATATTTTGAGCAAGATTCATTATGATCACTTCAAAAATGGGACCTCTATAGTGTCAACAAGGTTTTCCTTTGATTTGGCCTAGCGACCTAGTTTCTGATTCCAAGTGACCCAGTTTGAACTAGACCTAAAAAACGTCAAGACGAACATTTTGTGCAATATTCATGCTGATTGTTTGAAAAATGTGGAGTGATTTCAAGATTTTCCGTTGATTTGACCTGGTTACCTGGTTTTGGCCCCAAGTGACCCAGTTTCTAAACTGGCCTAGAAACCATCAAGACAAAAAAATTGAGCAAGATTCATTATGATTGCTTCAAAAATGTGACCTCTAGAGTGTAAACAAGGTCTTTCTTTGATTTGGCCCGGTGGCCTAGTTTTTGACCCCAAGTGGCCCAGTTTCGTATCGGACCTAGAAATCATCGACAAACATTCTGAACAAGATTCATGATGATTGCTTGAAAATGTGACCGCTAGAGTGTTAACAATGTTTTCCGTTGATTTGGCCCGGTGATCTAGTTTTTGACCCCAACCAAGTAACCCACTTTCAACCTTGGCCTAGAAATTATCTAGACAAACGTTTTGAGCAAGATTCATGATGATTGGTTAAAAAATGTGACCTCTAGAGTGTTAACAAGGTCTTACTTTAATTTTGCCCCGTGACCTAGTTTTTGACCCCAAGTGACTCAGTTTCGCACTTGATCTGGAACTAATCAAGTCACACATTTTGAGAAATATTCATGACGATTGCTTTAAAAATGTGACCGCTACATTGTTAACAGGGCTTTCCTTTGGTTTGGCCCCGTGATCGAGTTTTTGACCCCAAGAAGCCCAGTTTCAAATTTGACCTAGAAATCATCAAGACAAACATTTTGAGCAATATTCTTGATGATTACTTGAAAAGTGTTACCTCTGGAGTGTTAACAAGGTTTTCCTTTAATTTGGCCTGGTGACCTAGTTTTTTTATCCCAAGTGACCCAGTTTCTAACTTGACTAGAAATCATCAAGACAAACATTTTGAGCAAGATTCATGATGATTGCTTGAAAAATGTGACCTCTAGAGTGATAACAATATTTTCCTTTGATTTGATCTGGTGCCCTTGTTTTTGACCCCAAGTGACCCAGTTTCAAACTTGACCTAGATTTTATAGGGGCAAACATTCTGAGCAAGTTTCATCAAGATTGGGTAAAAACTGTGACCTCCAGAGTGTTAACAAATTAATTGTTGACGATGGACGATGGACGACTGACAGACGGTGATCACAATAGTTAACCATGAGCTTTGCTCAGGTGATCTAAAAATATGTATCATAATAATGAGACATTTAGACATAATTCGGTCTGACTAAAGGCGAAAAAAAAGAAGGAAAACAACATTTAAGTGGGTTAAGCCTGAAGAAACGTCTGAAGCAAAGTATGAAACATGGTATATCTGAACAAGATTGTACGGTGAATTAGTTTACAAAATTAGAAAAATTAGTGGGGAAATCTAACTTTTCGAAACAGTTCAGAAAGCTAACCAGCCGTTATAAAAGAATAGGATATAGCCTAGATATTATGCGACAGATTGGATGTGGTAAAATGAAAGTCCTGGGTATACCACAATTACAAGTCGCAGTCAGTCCCTCACACAAAGAGGAAAAGGAAAGAGACACAATCCAATACGCATAAAACAAACGCACGAAAAGCACACACATCGGTTCTCTCATCCCCAAGCGAAGTAATTGCAATGCTGAAGGGACTAAAAAAAACACAATGACAAAACACAAGGCAAGGCTCAATATAAATCGCCTCGTAGAATATACCACAAAACTACACAGAATAGAACAACACCGGAACCACATGTATGCCTAGCTATCAACCCAATCAATGTTGATGACTATGCTTTGCACGACGGCGGTTCAGGCCTCAGACTCAATGACGGGCTCTTCGTGAAACTTTAAAAGTGTTGAGTTGATGATATGTTTTTGGCTTGGTCCGCCGTGGATCAACTATTGGTTCTCTTTAACTGGCTCGCAGTGGTGTGGAAATAGCCAAGAATACTCGTCTTATTAACGTAGTGATTTATTAGATTTTTTATGCTTTCGCTATGATGCATCGACTGAGTTGGGAGCCATCATGTGAATCGAATTTTTATGCATTTATGTATAAAGAGTAGCATCTGAACCAACGATGACGTTAGTCGACTGTAAAAATGCTTTAACCCCCTACGCCCGATAGTTTCTTCTACTGACCGTTCTAAAGCGGTGGTCCCGGTGTTGCTCTCACTCAGTGTAGCTTTGCGTTTAATTCTACGAGGCGATTTACATTAAGTCTTACCTTGCGCTTTGTCCTTGTGGTTTCAGTCCTTTTAGCATTGCGATCACCTCGCTTGGGGAAAAGGGCTTTTCATGCGTTTGTTTGTTTTGCGCGTGATGGTTTGTGTCTTTATCCTCTTCCTCTTCTTGTCAGTGTTAGACGATTCACTAGCTGAAAACCTTGCTACCGAATCCACTTTTATACTGGAATACCAGTATTCTTGATTAGAATATGTTCGCCTTATATATAGCCTCGGTCAGTGGCGTAGCAAGAACCGCATAATTTTTGTGCAAACACAGGAAAATCTAGATGACATGACATAAAAGTCAGAAAGGGGTGCCTTTGGAAACAAAGAACACACAAAATCACGAAAATCGGAGACTTGGTTTGATTGAGTTTCTTCATATGCAATATGTCACTTCCATTGGTGAGGGCAACTCAAGAAAAGAATTCGCTCCCTCCTGAAATGATTGTACCTCTGTCGGTGGCCATATATCAAAGTACTGATCTCATGACTTAGTATTTACAAATAAAAAATTATTTCCATCATACATCCACCAGACTGTTAACGCTGCCAGTGACAAAACGTGCCGTGCTTACGCAAATCAAGTTTGTGCGTCAGCTAGAATTGTGAATTAGGACGTAAGCCGGATCAGATTACAAGTCCATTCCTTTTATATGGTAATGTTGCTGTAGACGTTTACACTCGAATTTCGTTTATATACCAGAAAGTGATTTCATGGTGTTACATTTTAATTTTATCCTACGTGTTTGACATAGGTGTTTTATTATTAATGCTGTTCATAACACAATAGGCTCTGGTTCTTCTCGCGATAACAAGAGGTGAATGATCCCGATGTTGTATGTGCAGGGAATGGGATCGATATTGCACACATCAGGGTATGTTGGTTATAAAGAGACCAGGAGCCTACTGTGCTTTCGATATCTTTCGGAAAGACGTTTTATTAGGTGCTTTATTCTAAATGAAAAATATGGTTTGTTTCGATGGAGTAGCAGCGGAACCCAAGGTGAAGTTAGTCGACTGTAAAAGTGCTTTTAACCCCCGATGATTTATACTACTGGCCGTTCTAAGGCGGTGGTCCCGGTATTGCTCTTACACCGTGTAGTATAGTGGTTTATTCTACGTGGCGATTTATATTGTCCCGCCTTGTGTTTTGCCCTTGTGTTTTTCCGTCCTTTTAGCAAGAGCAAGAGAGAACTGGTCTATGTGCTTTTCGAGCGTTTTTTTTTTTGTTTGTTTTTTTTTTTTTTTTTTTTTTGTTTTGTTTTGTTTTCTTTTCTTTGCGCGTGTTGATTTGTGTCTCTTTCCTTTTCCTGTTAGTGTTAGGGATTGGCTGCAACTTGTGGCATTCCCTGGACTTTGTTTTCAAATATTTTCCCATAAAATGAATTTTAAGGCCGAAAGGTGACTGACTTATGCAAGTTCTGTAGTAGATTGATGTTTGAAATTTTAATTATTATTTTTTTTAATTTACTTCACTGATTTTAAATCACCGCTTTAATAATTCGGATTATCGGAAAAGATGGAATGACGTCTTCGCTCTACATATGGGTAACTCTCACGGGTACAAATCAATAGCGGGCGCTTTACAAACTATATTGAATATAGGTTAAAAGGGTCCAGTTCTTTAATTTTACGTACAACTTTTTTCACTTCATAACATGCAATGTATCGAAGACGAACTACAAAAAAGTCGCCTTTTGCAAGTTTCTTATAGTTTTAGTATAAATCGAATAAATTTATATTCATTTAATAATGCATCAGAAATGCATTTTGGACACTTCAGCCGGTATGGATAGTCATCCAGAGATTGGCTTGAGGTTTTCAAGAAGGATATTTTGTATAAATTTCATTTTTCCACAATTTGGATGAAAATGCATTTTAAAATAATTATTATATAGATTTAAAATATTAAAGTAATTTCATAAAATATGCGTGTTAGTTGATAAACACCACTTTGAATCGTACGATCGTATTCATCTCAGCAATTATACGTCTTCCTTATCTAAACTGAAAATGTATGAGCGCGAAAAACAAAATTATTTCGTGTTATTTTATGATAAAAGTCGTCCAGTTTGGATAAAGGATATTGTTTAATAGAAAGTTTGCGTGAATTAGGAAATGACACTGACAATGCAAACTACTGTGACGTTATATTCTAAAATAAATATAACATTTCTTTCTTTTTCTTTTTTTTTTTTTAATATTGCATCCTTCTAACCACTCAAAATTTAGTCATAATTTTTGTAGTTCTCTTGTTGCAAAACAATTATGTATTTTATCAATGCGATTCGTCTTTATAGCCTTTTTGCCGTACTTTTTCTATGTATGCCCGCTTACTCTGTACTCGTGAGGCTACCTGTACGATTTTCGTTGACGTCATAGTCATGTTTTCCGAAAACTGCTATAGATTTTTTAATGTTATTGTTTTCATACGGGCTACTGACCACGTGATTACAATGTTATGCCACGTGATCAAAAATTGTTGATGACAAAAACATTCCCGGTTCCATTGATAACAATTGATTCAAGCCAAATTTAACTTGGAAAATAAATTCCTTTTGGTTAATATTCAATCGTAAATTTTTATCTTGTGTTTTAAAAGGGTGTGCTTAAATAAAGTAAAGTAGCGTAAAGTGACGTAAAGAGGCGTAAAGTAGCGTAAAGTGGCGTAAAGGGGCGTAAAATTGTGCAAACTGGCGTAAAGTAGCATAAACTGATATAATTGTGTATTTTATAGCATATCTAATAAAGATTTGATATATTATTTGTATTACCCATGCAAGCAAGGTTATGAAGGCTTTATAGTGGGAGGGGTGTTTTGCGTCCATCCACCACGTTATCTCCTCCTAAACCACAGGGCGGAATTTATCCAAACTTATTACATGACTTCCCGCGTGGTAAGGGTGTGCGAGAGCAACGTACATTATTTTTCCGTCCGTCCGTTAGTCCGTCCATCTGCCCTCACGCTACCTCCTCCTAAACCACTGGGCGGAAATAAGGCAAACTTGCTAAATGACTTCCCCGCCTGGTGAGGGTGTACGAGGGCATTATTAGTTTTTCTGTCTGACCTTCTGTCCGTCCGTCCATCCGTCTGTCAGTCACCTTGCTCTTTCCAAAGCACTTGGTGAGATTTAACCAAACTTGCTACATGACTTCCCCGTGTGATAAGGGGAGGCGTAAATCGGCGTAAAGGAGCGTAAAAGTGTATACAAACTAAGGTAAAAGTATCATAAAATGACCTTATTGTGTATGTTATTTCATATCTAATGAAGACTTGATATTGCATTTGTATTACCCACTCAGGTAAAGTAGGGAAGACGTTATGGGGGGACGGGGAGATGCTCAGCCGGCCTTGTAATGTTGGTTGATGCAGTTATTGAATATATTTACTGATAAGTAGGCCGTATTCATCATCATCAACAACAACAACAACAACAACAACAAAAACAAAAACAACAACAGTGACACGGCCATTATCAGCATCCTTGTTTTCATGAACTAATGGAAAGGAAACTGAGTTCTTTTCCAATCCAGTTGCCTTAATATAAGCATTGTATGCTGATTCATTCACTTCTATTGTGCAGATAAAATGTTCCCACTTCTCTTCTTTTATTCATGTACCCATATTATTGATTATTTAAAGAAACTGGAATACTCTACAAGCATCATATAAGTCGGCTTTTATAGCGACGTGGTAGAGTGTAGGACTTTGAGACCAGCGGACCGGGTTCGATCCCCGGCTGCGGCATTGGTGGTTAGATTTTTTTTCACCTGTTACGTCTGGCGCCAAACGTAAATATAACCCCATTTGATGGGCTTATGGCCCAAAAGGCTTGGTGGCCTGGTATCGAGTGGTTGCTCAAACCAAGTTATGATTCGCGGACGAATCTTAAAATGGAGGGGTAATATGTAGTAGTTATAATTATATGACATACTTGTACTGCCTTGCGGTACAAGCCGGCTTTTATAGCGACGTGGTAGAGTGTTGGCCTGTCGCGCAGGCGGCCCAGGTTCGATCCCCGGCTGCGGCATTGGTGATTAGAATTTTTTTTCACCTGTTACACAAAGAAAATATCAATTCTCCATTAGATATGAAATAGCATACACAATTAGGCTATTTTATGCTACTTTACGCCAGTTTGCACAATTTTACGCTCCTTTACGCCACTTAACCTTTGGTCTACGTTTGGTGTTCTGGGAAACTTCTTGAGCCCTTCTGGCTTTTTAATTCCCCTCGGTTTTTGGTTTTTCTTGTCGTCGTTTCCAGTTATTTGAGAATAAGTCTTTAATAGATGTCTGACAGATCAAACCTTCTGTTTTTCCATACCTTATCTAGTTTGGTCTTAAATTCTAATACGGTTTTGGAATTTACAATATCTTGAGGTAAGCTGTTCCACACTGGGATATTTCTCATTGAAAAGGAGTTTAATTTGATAGATTTATTTGCACGGGGCTTGTTTAATTTAAGGTTATGGCCTCTTAATTGACTGTTCTCCGAAAAGGTGAAAAATACATTCATGTTTATGTTATCTAACTTATGGATGATGTCAAATCTCTTTCTGCGATAGTGTAGAGTAGGTAGATTCAATTCAATTAAACGTTCTAGATATGTCAGTCAACGTAATTCAGGAATCAATCGGGTAGCCCTACGTTGGGCATTCTCCAAGACCTGTATGTACTTTTTGGTAGTTGGATAAAATACAATGTTACCATAATTAAGCTTTGACCTCACCAGGGACTTATATAATGTCATGAACGGATCTTTATCCATGTGAGTAAATTTCCTTTTTATTAAACCAATGATTCTATTCACTTTGTTTACAGTGCTATCAATATGCTCATCAAACTTCAGATTTTTACTAAACATTATTCCTAGATCAGATTCAGAATCCACTGTTTCAAGTACGTGAGTGTTGTTTTGATTACTCCACTTATAAAGTCTTTCTTGGTCTTCCTATAACTCTTTTTGATCCGCTTCAGATGCTATACTACTGTACAACTTACAGTCATCTGCAAATAATTTACAGACACTTCCTACAACTCCCGGTAAGTCATTGATATAAATTATGAACAGAATCGGTCCAAGAATGGAGCCTTGCGGAATACCTGTTAGTACCTCTGTCCAATTTGAAACGTTTCCGTTTATCACTACTCTTTTTGCTGTCTTTTGGTCAAAAAGTTTTCTAACCATTTTAATTATACTCCCTTTATACCATATCCACCTAATTTCTGTAAAAGTCTTTTATGAGAGACACAATCGAACGCTTTTCTAAAATCTAAATATACAGTGTCAACTTGTAAATTATTGTCTGTTGTCTCGGTCCATTCCTCCATCACCGTTAATAGTTATGCTACTGTACTACTATTCTTCCTAAAACCAAACTGGCTGCCTGATAATAAGTGGTGTCTTGACAAGTGACTCATAACCTCCTCTCTAATATTGCCTTCAAATAGTTTGCAAATAACTGAAGTTAAGTGGCCTGTCGTTACCTGGATCCTGTTTATTTCCTTTCTTGAATATAGAAGTGATATTTGCTTTCTTCCAATCTTGAGGAATATCTCCTGTGGACAACGATTTGCAAAAAAATGTCAGTTAACGGGACATATATCTCCTCAGCACATTCTCTTAGAAAACAAAAAGTGACAGCTATCAGGGCACTTTACGCCACTCTTCTGTTCTGTTCTTCTTAAAGATCCCCCGTTTACTTTGCGAGACACCACCGCGTAGGTGTAGATTGAGCTCTTTAGCTGGTGTTTTATCATGTCAATACTGTTATTATGTGCCGGTGGTATTTACAGTTTATTGTGAGGCTATGTACACTTTCACTTTAGGCAATTAGCTTCAGCTTGGCGATTCTCTTCTGGTGAATCTTGTACAAGAACTCTCTGGACTGTAGTTCTATAGTATTCAATGCTTCCGACTGGGTGTCATTGAGCCCAAGTACCGCCGATGCATCCAGAACTAGCTGGGTTAATGTTTCTGGGTTTTTTATACATTTGCTCGTAACACCTGATACCAACTGATTTCTGGTAAGCTTGTCTGTTAGTTCTCTCCGCTCTGAATCGAACGCCGGACACTCCGCTATGAAATGCTGTCTCGTTTCAGGTGCGTTTGTACAGTTTGCACGTCGGATCCACAGCGTGTTGATTGAAAGCATTCCGGTTTCCCTGCAATATATAGGTGCCCGTTAAAAGTTTACATTTTAATCGTGCACTTTTATTGTCCATAATATTGCATCGAACTGTTGACCACACAGGATGACTCTGTCCAACTTTCAGACTATCTGGATTTACATATTTCAGGGAGGACTTGGACTTAATTTCACTTTTCCATACAGCTTCAACCGAAGAGTTAATTGACCGGTTCATAAGTTCTTTCCATTCAGACTTGGAGAACTCTTGCTCAAACAAGGAGAATATTGATGGCATACTGTATATGTCTAAAATTGCCCTGATATAATTAAACCAACTTTTTTCATTATTGTCTTTCATTGCTAACTGTCTTTCTGCAATTTCATACTCTACAGTGTCTTTTTCGCGAAGAATGTTCATGAACAGGTTCAGCGCGTTCTTATGAATCACAACTTCAATAGGGAGTATTCCTAATAGTGACAAAGTGATCACATTTGGTGTTTTATCTGGAAGTCCCTGTATTTGTTTAAGTGATTTTCTTTGGAATTTTTCTAATAACGCTATGTCTTTCTTCCTTAATGTTAAAACTTCAAGACCATAAGAGACTCATGGTACTACATAAGTGGACCAGATGAAACCATTTAGGCAGGCCTTCAAACTATTTCTACTATGGAAGCCAGCACCCATAAGCGAGTATGCAGTTTTCCGGCCAATGCTGATTTTCTCTTCAATGTTTGGTTTGTCTGACGTATCTCTGTAGATGCCTAAGTGAGTAGTATTTGAGTCATTTGAGATTTTATCCCCAGCCATACAAATATCATTATTTTCATATTCAAGTGTAGGCCCGAACGGATAACAGAGAGTGCTACTCTTTACTGGACTGACACAGTATCTTTCTCTGTTTGTATTGTCTTCAACATCCCATACTTTGACTGGTTGCGTACTGTACGTCCTTGCGAAGACTGCGAGGTCATCTGCAACTGTGAGATGAGAGAGGTTAATAGACCCTATTTTCACATCTGTGTAACGGTTTTCTAACTGAAGTAGGAGAGGATTGTTGTAACGCTTATAGTGCGATGTTGAAAGAACTCTCCCCCTGCCGCACACCTTGTCTTATGATAATAGCTTCAGAGAGAAGACCAGCCCACTTGACACTTGATGAGCAATCGGAGTAAAGATCTCGCAGCAGGAGCCAATCATCTCCTTGTACTCTATCCAGATATAGACGTCTCAGTAGCGAGTTATGGTCTACCACATCAAAGGCTTTCTGCGCATCCAGTGTGGTGAGTAGCAGATTCTGCTTGGTGTTTTTATGACCCTTGGGTACATTCGGTAAGAATGACAGCTGCATTCAGGGATGAAAATCCTTTTGTGAACCCTCGCTGCAGTCTTGACTGTGTAGGATCAAGCATTTTATTATGCCTGTTATTCAAAACATGTTCTAGGACTTTGAGGATCACTGGGGTTACAGTTATACCGCTGTAGTTGCCCGGTTCCGTTGGTTCACCTTTTTTTGAAAATGGGAGTCACGATTCCCTCTTTCAGTGCGACGGATACTTTCTTTGATTGTACGAGGTGATTAAGCATGTCCGTAAGGAAACTTTCTACAGGATGACAGCCAAACTTAAGATGTTCACTGGTCAATCCCATGGTGTCTGCTGCCTTATTATTCTTCAATTTCTTTAAGGCCTGTTTAACTTCTTGAACTGTGATACATTCAGTTCCCCTGTTTTCAGAATTACAGATTGAGGCAATACAATCCACATCCTCATCCACCTGGTCCTTATAGTCTGCATCAAATTTCTCGTTCTGCAGTGGAATGGCCAAACTTTGAAAGTGTGTGGCCCAGCCAGCACAAATCTCCTAGTCGGTGTCACATGGAGTGTTCCCGTTTGCTGACTGGATGTCTTTCGCTGCTGACCAACCAACTTGAAGAACGTTCTTGGGTCACCCTCAGCATCCATAATCCGCTCCACCTGCTGCTTTCTCGTTGGCGGCCTCTTTTCTCTGCTCCTTTCTCAGGCATTTCTTTGCTGCCTTCCTCTGCTGTACATATTGGTTTGAGGAGCCTTGGGGGGCACCTGCTTTCTTCCATTCCCACCAAGCGAGTCGGTTGTTTCTGATTGCCTGATGGATACTCTCTGTCCATGGCCTACGCCTTAGCTGTTTAAGGGCTATTTCCGACTTGTGGTTAGGGATGGATTCTTCTGTAGCAGCCGCAGGGTAGCAATCAGATAACCAAGGGGTTGCAAGATGTCACACTCAGCTGAATTCAACATTTTAAAGCTGCTGAAGGGTTGAAGATAGGTCTTGATAGACTCCCCAAATGCCTGTTTATCACACTTGCCCCACTTTGGCTTGCACCGGATCCACCGTTCGGGTATGGTCTTCTTCTCATGCTTAAGGTCTAAAGCCGCTTGCACCGGGATATGGTCAGAAGTATTGAGAGCAACACATGTCTCAGTAGATACAGATCTCAGTAGACTTTTACCAGTCTGGTTGAAGAGTATGTAATCTATCTCAGCTTGATCACTTATTGGGGTGTGTGAATGAACTTTGTCCTTTCTGTTGGTATTCTAGAGAATTTTTACTGACAAAGGCCTCCAACATCCGGTCCTGACTATTTCCTTTCCTTTGAGTCATTGATGCGTTGAAGTCACCGAGGAGGTACACTGCATGAGAGTCTGAATAGATTTTTAGGATTTCTTTTAACTGATCTAGGCTGTTTTGATAGCTATCATCACTCCTTGAGTTTCCTCTAGAGTTTCGAGAAGGCATGTAGACGTTGCATATACAAAGTGGTGGGTTTGACAGGACTTCCAGTACCACTATTCTGCTGTCCCCATGGATACGCTTCTTTATTGTGAAGCCACAGTCTTTTCTGTATAAAAAAAGGTAAGAGAAAAGTCCAGGGAGTGCCAGGGAATGTTGCAACACCTCCATATCCCCTCGGCTTCTGAGTAGGCGGGAGTGGATAATCAGCATCGACGGCTTTACTATAGGAAAAGTGAGACGGAAAATAAGCTTCGAAATTCGAAAATTGAAAGGCAAATAGCCGGTGTTCCTGGAGCGCAAGGAAGTCATATGTTGTCAGCAGTTCACTAACATAAGCTCTATTTGTTTCATTTTTTTTTTACATTCAAGGTTCCTAGCTTTAGAAACTTCTCTTCCGGCATGTCTCCTCCGAGGCTCGTCCCTTCGCTAAAAAAAAGACATCTGTTTCATCTTTTCACGCTCTATGTTCACAGGTGCAGACCCATCAATGTGTACTGGCTCCCTCATGTGCTCCGCACTATGCCATACTTCTGTCGTATGCATTTCCCTTGGTGTGTTGAGTGGAGTTTCACTACTTTTCGCAACCTCGTATGCTTTGGCTTTGGCTGGGGCTCTTGCACAGGATGGCTCAGCGGGATCTGCTATCAGGCTTTGTGGGATTGGGGGTACACCGTTGTTTTCTTGGTCATGGCTCCGCTTGAAATCGGGGGTAGTGTCTACAGATTGCACATGGGACTCATTTTCCACGACAATACAACTTTCATCCATGTCCCGGGCCTCGTCCTGAGCGCAACATTCGGTTGTGGACCGTGGAGATACCGCCATGCCTGTTTCTCTGCTGTCTGAGGCCACAGCCTGATTACATGTATCTGTAGAATGTGAGGGAGTACCCTGTTTGCTCTTGTGAGGGTCTGTGGACTCCATAGGTCTTCCCTGTCTGTGCCGTCTTCCCTGATTGTGACCTCCTCGTGCTCTCTGCGCATCTGGATTCCTCTGCTGGGGCACAGAAGGCTGTGTTGTTAAACCTCCCGGAGTTCCACTAAAGTAATGCAAAGGGATGCCACTGTACATAAGGGCCTGTTGATTCTGTTGGTTGTACATGTAGGGAACAAATCCAGGATGAGTGCCCAGGTTAAGAAGAGAGTTCAGCCCATTAAAGGGTTGAAAGTAGCCATAGGTATTCTGCTGAACCATAGGGTAGGTTGATCCAGGTTGAGGTAACAAAAACGGGTTCTGTGTCATAGGGGTAAAGTTGTTACTGTGCATATAGGCTTGGGGATCAGCTGAGGTCCACACTGCCAGGGGGGGGTGGGGGATGGTTGCCTCTGCTGTCAACTCCAGTTTATAAACTCTGCTTCGCAGAAGATCAATTTCCATTAGCCGTACTTGTTCTTTTAAGGTCTGGATTTCATTGGGGTCACCATGGGAGTTGGTAGGTAGACTGTTTTGACAATTTAGGTAACTGTTCACACGGGGGTGCTTCGGGGCCTCTTGTTCTACTGAATTTGTTGCTAAATCAATTTTTGCTGTGTCTGTTTTTAATAAGTTCAGCTCTTGCTTCATTAATTTATTAGAGTTTTCTTATTCACCCAGTTTTCTCTCTAAATTATTAATGACTGTTTTGACTTATTACAATTGTTCTTCTTGCTCTATATCTCTAACCTTTTGCTTCCCAGTTTTTCTTTGTTGTTTTGGAGGGTTTTTTTTTTACATCAACCACTGGTAATCATCATGATTACCTTGATACCTAATTATACTATGCTCCGGGGTTCTTTTATATTGCTTTGTGCCAGGGAAACCAGATGCCTGGGTGGTGAAGATGGGTTGGTTTTTGGTGTACAGGGACAATTACTATCTTGTAGCAAACTGTTCTTCTCAGGAGGTCTATCAACGGACCTTGGGGTACATGCAAGTCTAGGGGAAGAAACAGCTGGACCATGCTCGTATCCTACTTTCCTATGGGTGTCATCCCTGTTGAGTTCATAAACTGTTTTAGGTAGAGTCACTTAATTGGTGGGTTCGGATTCAAGCTGATTTCAGGTATCAACGGCCAAGCTCTCTGGAAGCCCTTCACATTCATTGTCAAAGCTACATGCCAGACACAAGTAAGCTCTGTCTACTACTGGCTCTGCTCATGGTCATCCAGCTGTTGACACTCATAGTGATACCAGAACTCGCATCTATCGCAGCAAATGCCCTCATCAACTGACCTGTTACAGGAGGGACATATCCATACCATTTCTTCACTCTCAGCTGCTGTCAGTATTTCGTTTTCAAGAGATGATCGATTTATTGAGATTGGTGCCACTTCCTGAGTGTGTGGAGAAGCCATGTTTAGGGTAGGGTTTCCACGTCTCTGTCTTCGCGTACTTTCACTACTACCTGCAGATTGATTTGAAGTCTGTTTATTGAAAGATATATTTCTTAGCCCTGCTTTAATTTCATTATATAGTTCTTCATCTAAAACCGAGACCTGTTCACTTGCTAATATTAAGTGTGATTTTAGAATGTTCTACGTTAAACTGAGATGATTGTCTGCCATTCACCATTATTCTAGTGTTTGTATGGTACATATTGACACTGTACTTAAGTCTGTCATTACCAGATTTTGATTTCTGATAAACTTTCATCAAGGTTTCTACTGTTGCCCCAGACTTATCAAAACAGTCTTTAAAGTTGATCTTAATATTAGAGCTGGTCTTCACTTAGCTTGTAAAAATGGTCACAGAGTCTTTGCCTATAGAGTTCATACATTGCTGCAGAGAAGTTGAATATGTGGTTGCCTCCCTTGTTTTCATTTGATACCAGACAAGAGGTATTTACAAGCTTTTGCTTTCTTTTTCATTACCTTATTGAAATTTAGACTATAGTCTCTCAATTGGGCATCCTCGCTGTTGCCTACTGTGTCGCGACTCGAAGTTTGTGGCTCGATATTTGAAACATTTTCAGTCTGAGAGTCTATTTTTTTCATATTCGAAGAAGCGGAGTCTAAACTTGAGTCACTAGAATCTCTATTCTGGACCTGCGAATCTGACTGTATTGCTAACTGCCGTAAATTTCTGGAGCTCTGCCGTGTAGTCATATGCCGTGTTGCCATGCTTGTTCAACAAAACCGCGTTAAGAGTCACAGTGTCTCTAAAATAAGCTTTCACAATGTCAATTCAATAGTCAATTCAAAAATTTAAATTCAGGATTAAAATTGTCTAAGATAAAAACAAGTTCATGAGAGTTCTTTATTTAAAACATAGACGAGTTCAGGCATTCAAATAAATTCACAATGACGACTCAAGCTCTTGGTAAAATAAATGGGCACTTCAACTGGCTTAAAACGTTCAAATAACTGTATTGTTTTTAAGAGTTTTAACAATAAAACATAGAAGCACAACTATTAATTCTCTATAGTTTTAACCATAGGGCACTCAAAAGTCTATTTCAGGGTCCTGTGTTGGAATACTTTAGCAATAGACCAGTTTCTTCAGAAGTCACTGCTAAATTCAATTGTTTGTATGGAGGACTGGAGGTCACTATGAAATACTCTTATTTCAATAAGAATACTCTTTCAAAATGTTCTTTTAAAATGAACTGACATCTGTTTCAATAAAATTCAAGGTAGCAGGGTTGGAAAATTCTCACAACAAGTCTATGCTTTTGGAAACTTCTGACCCAGCAACGTTCATCCACTTTCATCAGGCCGTGTTGGGACGGTCACCGGAATAACCGAAATCACCAAAATCACCGAAATCACCACCGAAATCACCGAAATCACCATGGAAATCACCAAAATCATCATCAAGGAGTGGGGTGGAGTGATGTTGGGTGTGGTGGGGTTGGTATGTGTGTAGAAGTTAAGTTATGGTGGGATTTGGTTACGTAGGATAAGTAAGGGCTATCGAATGTGGCCCCGAATGTGGCGAGTTTTATACCTAAATCTCGGTCGAAATAATTGAAATCACCGTTGTTTTATAAAGTTCTGGGCACAAATCATACTGTCATACATGTATGATGGGGGAGGGGTATGGTGGTAGGACTACGACAGGGTATGCTGTTTTATGCAAGCTGAGTATGGTTATCGAAGGGCCCGGACCAGTAGTGTAACGAACTCCCAGTGGAAATCACCGAAATCACCGTAATTAGATCATCACTGTAAATTGAAAAATATCAAAAGATATCACCGACAAGAATGGATGAATGAATGAATGAAGAAATGAAGGAAGGAACGAGCGACCGAACGAACGAACGAACGAACGAACGAACGAATGAATGAATGAATGAAAAAGAAATTAATAAATCAATTAGACGTCAGAAAAACAAGACGTGTTCATGCAGGCCCGTATCCTCAAACGCGCCTACGGAGGTGGGGTGTATTTATCTCCAGTTTTTAATATATGTCCATGAAATATCGTTTATCATTTGTGTCAGAAATTACTGTTGTAATTAAGAAATTGTTAAGACAATAGGGACACTCGGGATAGTATAATCAATTATATCAAAACATTTGTTTATATAAAATATATAAATAATTGTATAAAAATCATATTAATATAGCACATATTATGTCGAATTCTTTACAGTACAATTGTCGTCTGCTTTGTCATCTGCTTGTGATTTTAAAAATCATTTTTGCGAACAGTGTGGACCCAGATCAGACTGCTCCTTTAGGATCTGGGTCCACACTATTCGCCTGTGTGCAAAAATAGGTTTGAAAATTTTGCAAGAATATTCAGCAGACGACTTAAACAGACGACATTTTCAGACGCAGTTTTACTTGGCGCATTTTGGGTTAACTTATCTCGCCCCTACCTAACAAACGACCCCTAACCCATCCCTGCCCTATCCTGATCCACCCTAACCTATCATACTTTCCCCCACCTCACCCCTTGATGGTGATTTCGGTGATTTCCATGGTGATTTCAGTGATTTCGGTGGGGATTTCGGTGATTTCGGTTATTCCGGTGACCCGTGTTGGGATGATGCAATAGTCCAAGAATGTAGGTATCAGTAATTTTCAGGTGTATTTCAGATACTATTCAGTTCTGGCACATTAAGCATAGGCTTTGTGTGTTCATTTGGTCAGTATTTAACCCAGTTCATACCCAGAAAACCTTCACTTTTTGTTTCATTTTTCTCGTAAATTCAAGATAGCGTCCACGTTATCCTTTCTCTGCTCTCCGGAACAAAGTCCAAATTCTGTAGTTTCACGTTCAATAGTTCACCAAATTTTACAGCCTCTTACCACCCGTCACCAGCTTTGTACGATAAAACTACTTTTTATTTACAAACGTTCACCAGCACCACTAAATAATTAAAATTTTAAAAGTTTTTGAGCTCTACAATTTTTGCTTCTTCCCTCCACCAGCGCCCACTTTACGCCACTTTAAGCTACTTTACTGAATTTAGGCACACCCGTCCCGGGGAACAATATGTCTGCTACCACCAATTCATGTAGAAATTTATAGACTCTAAGTAGTGATCTCAATCGGAGGATACGTGCACCCTTAACATTGGGGGAGCAAATTAAAAAAAAACTACTCCTCCTACACGGCTTTCGTACGACTAGCCTATTTGGAATACTCTTCAATATTTGGAGATTTCCGTCGAAACGTAAACAAAAATTCCTTGAAAATCGAAAGAGAAAGTAAGATAAAATTGACCTAATTGCTGCAATATGAGCAAGACATTCACGTCAAGACCTGCAGTAACACAAGGCCGAGGTAGAGGAACAAGAAGTACGGCACAGACACAAACCAATACAAGAAACACACGGGGAACATCCACTGTAAGTTGGGAGTACGATTTCTACTTTCAGTTCGGCATGAACTTTTATTGGAAATTTTGGTTATTTTTGCTCAGAATATTTTACTGGTGATACATCAATAAACATATATTCACCAGGACCAAGGATGGGGAGGACTAGTCTCTAGATCTAATAATCATTTGCTGTAATCATTTACACAATTTTCTTTTATATTCCATTCATTAAATCACTAATAGGTTTATTTATCACATAACATAGCTGTGTTTCTTTTGTCATTTTCGAATTATCTATCTTCTCATAATTCAACCCTCTTACAAGTAATATGAAAATAGGCTTAACCTAAATGCGAGCACAGCACAGATCCTATCTGTAGTCTCTTCAAAAAAGTCCTTCACAGCATCATTTAAGAATGACTATCATATAAAAAATATATGTAAATCAATAATAGCGAACAAGGCTCGTGACGTGCGAAGCGCGTCGCTAACAAAGTAAGCTCTACAGTAGAGAATATGATCAATGAAAAGTAACATACCACGATATATACTCTCAGCAGAAATCACTCTGTCTAATTTTCTTCCCGGAAGTTGTCAAAAGTTGTCACCGGAAGTTGACAGAACTGGAGTGGACTTGATACTAATAAGCGTCACGAAGTGGGAAGAAACGAGTGTCAATAAGTGTCACGGACATATAGTGATAGGTCGATGATCGAAAGAACTCGAAAATCGATCGATTTCTCCCACATTTCAAGCGCTCGAGCCGAATCCTAAATTTTCGATTAATCGAAATACGAAAAGTGCCGAAAATAGCCGAAGTTACTTTCACTTTTGTTTTCAGAGATACGATGATGCAATTTGAAACAAGAGTTACGTATCAATTATTTTTTGCATTACCAGCTAAATTTTATCACAGTGATGATAAGAATAATAAATAAAATGTTTTTTAGTTGTCTCAGCGGTGTTTTACTGTTTAAAACATTTATGCGGAAGATTAAAATCGTTCGAATTTGTCAGGTAAGCTTTTCTTGTCTTCTTCAAAATGGCGGACAGACAGCTATGGATTCCGGGGGAAAAAACAAGATGAAGAGTTTGGAAGTACTTAGGCTTCTGTAAAATCGGTGAACCCCCCGCCCCCCAACAAGATAATCTAGACATGTCAAAGGCGATCTGCCGCATTTGCAGAAAGGAATATGCATATAAAGGTTGGCAATCGCCACTTTTTTCATAAGATGTAGCTTTTCAAAAAAGGGGAAACTGGGAAACTATAAAATCTGCGAGGTCTCTACTTGCTTTAAGTTTAAATGACATAATATAAACAATCCAAGTTTTTCATGCAAGTGATTAGAGATTTCTATGAAGTATGCTTATAAAATATTTGAGTCACATATAAATTCTTTTTTCTGGAAGGAGTGGAAGGTCACGAATGCACACCACATTCAAATAATACTCAAAAGAGAGGCTATAAATTCCTTTGGTTGACATGATCTGGTATCTGCCAGATTTGTTTAGTAGTAGTTCCCTCTGTCTTTATCGTTATGATTTAAGAATATTGAGTAGATCTAAAAGGTCAAAAACTTCACAGAACATCTTATCTATCTATCTATCTATCTATCTATTTATCTATCTATAGCCGAGCTGGCTAGCGCAGTCGGTAACAACTTTAAGGTAAGGACTTAAGGGTGTAAAGCTGTAAAATGTTATATATACACAATCCTCATCAACTGATTTCGTCGATTTGATTATTAGTCACTTACTATGAACTGATCATCAATTATGAAAATCCAACTGATTCCCATCACTAGGGACATATATTGCTGATTATTTTTATTATTTATTTATTATTTATTTTTGATTTACATATATTTTTATATACTGATAGTCATTCTTTAATGATGCTGTGAAGGACTTTTGAAGAGACTACAAACAGGGTCTGTGCTGTGCTCGCATTTAGGCTTAGCCTGTTTTCATATTAAATAATAAAAATAATCAGCAATATATGTTCGTGACACTTATTGACACTTCGTGACGCTTATTAGTATCAAGTCCGCTCCAGTCCTGTCAACTTCCAGGAAGGAAACGGGAAGAAAATTCGTCAGAGCGATTTTTGCTGATAGTATTTATCGTTGTATGTTACTTTTCCTTGATCATATTCTCTACCGTAGAACTCACTTCGTTCACGGCCCCTGAAGCGCGTCGCGAGCTATGCTCGCTATCATCCGCTCCAGTCCTGTCACCTTCCGGTGACAATTTTTATCTAATGTTATGTTTGGTTTTAAGTATGAATACCAGGTGTGAAATATTTGGACTAGTCTACATATGCTTGCTCATACTTGATATCTATAAATGTAGAATGCCTCAAGACAATTTACTGCCAGCAAAGATATCATTTCAACAACCAAAATGAATAAAGTACAAACAAGTCAACCATCTTTATACCAACACTCGATACAACGACACAATTCATTATAATGACAATTTGAATGTCACGAAACCTTCACTCAAGAGATGGCAGTTAATGAGAAATTATGCAATTCTAACAAATATCCAAAACATATGTTCTATGAGAAAACAAGAAAAAAGCAAGGCTTTTCTAACATATTATTAAATTTTTTTGTCCATTAAGGACTCTTTACAACAGCAAATTCATTACAATGGCAACGTCTGTGGGAACAGATGTTGCCATTGTCTGTGGGAACAAATGCTGTCGTTTTAACGAGGGTCCACTGTAATTTGTGTGAATGATAATTTTGGATTGTGTTTTGAATTGTGAAATTGTGATAAGGGCCTGTTATTCTTGTTGCAGGTGGAGGAAGAGTGCATATTAGTAATTCTTCTCTGCTTTTCTCTTTCCTATTTTCTATCTCTCCTGTCCTTATAGTTCCTGTTTCTCTGGGAGATGACACATTTTTAAATGGCCCACAGGGGGTGACATTAAGGCTGGCACAAATAATGGGATAATCGATAAACTGATCTATAAATTCCTCAAAAATAATTATTGTTACAGATTTGCTAATAATCAATCATTTGATTTCTGTGTCTGTTACTTTACCATATTTACCCTTAGTATTCGGTCACCTCAACTCCTTACCATACTTTATCTAAAATTTGAACAAGTACAATTTACAACCCAATGTTTGTCTAAAATTAGCTGAATGAGTGGCAAACGGTGTAGACCCTGATGAGACATCGCACATTGTGGCATGTCATCTGGGTCTACACTGTTTTCTCAGGCCTGTCTGGCCAAATACCTACAGTAAAGTATAGCATATGTTAATAGTCATGTTCAGGCAGACAGGTAATCATGACCTAAGGTAATCATGACCTAATCTTTAGTGATTACTAATCAATTATCAGTCACAGTGGCAGGACTGATTATTGATTATTTTTTCAGCTCTGATTAGCTAGCCCTTGTTGACATGTCAATAAACAAGATCTCAAAATCATTTATAACTAACTATAGCTGATTGTCATGAAATATTATCATGTCATTTCAATAAGTTTTAAAACATTCTAAGATATTTTGCCAAATTCATCCTTCATAAAATGTCAGAGTTTTGTTTAAGCTCATTTCAGTATATTTTTTCAGAAAATTTAAAAGTTGTGCATATTGATGAAATTAACATTGTAAAAGGGATATGTTTGTTCATAAATATAGGGTGATAGGCTCAAATGTTAATATAAGAGAACTGAAGAATGAACTAGTTTCATGTTTTTAACTGCATGAAAGATATGCATTAAGCAAAGTTATGAATTAGTGGTACTTATTTAATTATGCTGTCATCTCTTATTGCAGGCCACTGATACACAACAAAAAATGTATGGCAACACTGGTGGACTAGGCAATGGGCCAGGAGGAGTAGGCAGGGGTATTGGAGGTCCAGGAAGGGGTACTAGAGGTGCAGGGAGGGGTGCTGGAGGTGTTAACAGGGGTTCTGGGTATGGTGTGTCAAATTATAACCGTCGTGATGCAATGAATGATGATGAAGTACAAGAAACTGAAAGACAACAAGCACAGATTCCTCAGGAACAAAGAATGAGCTAGTATGATTGGCATTGATATCCATAGCTCCAGATAAGAGGGTATATCCACATAATATTTATCTTATTTCTCCACAAAAACATATGTTGTGGGTACTCATTAAGTGCATCTCATGGAGGTGCTTCTAAAGAGTACCCACAACATGTGTTTTTATGGAAAAATAAGAAAAATATCAGTACTTTTTGGTTGAAAATAAATGCCTTATCTGAAGCTATGGATACAATTCAGACTGAAAATACTATCTATGCATAAATACTAGACTGATGCAAAGTTTTTCCATGAATGTAGCCCACCTTGGTGGAGCAGTTGCGTATGCATCTGACAGGTGGTTGATCCCGACTGGGTCCAGCAACATTCTTTCATGAAGACTTATCATGAAATATTTTCGATGGTCATTCTCCCCCTTCCAATGATTCAAGAAGGGCAGTTGTCATTTTTTGGCGAAATAATGTGCACAAGTATTGGTTAACTGTTTAGATCACTATATTTGAGCCTATCCAGTAAAGTGCGGTTATGTAAATGGACTGGCTCGACATGACCTTAATAGTGTTGACTGGGCTATAAAACTCCAACTCAGTCTCAAAGAGTCTCAAAGACATGAATTTTTTCTTGTATTTATTCAGTGCTGGTGTGAGGATTGGGAGCAATGCTCTATATTTTGCATTTCCATACACTAATTGATGTTATTTTTGAGTAACTGTACACAGAAAAGTATGATTTGTGTTTCATTTACTGGTAAAAGTAAAAGCCTAAAGCAGTTAGGGTAAATGTCCTGAACTTATGTACACCAAAGTTTCTAACAAATTGGTATCTGCAAACAGTGCAGACCCAGATCAGATAGCTCCCATTTCACTTAAATATTTCAAGCAAAAAACTACATAAAAGCAAAATTTATGCAAAATATGTGGAATAAGGTTTTTGAAATTTAAGGATATTTACCATTTTAAGTAAATCTTGGTGCACACGTGGAGTTTGACCATTTACTTGTCTATGGACAAGCAATAAAATTTGTTAATTCCTCAACTCTGTCTTTTATGCATGTTTGAGGTGTTCCTAGTAATTTCAGTCAAGATAGAAATATTATACAGTCGACTCTCATTATCTCGTATTCCAAGGGACTCACTGAAACACTTCGAGATATCCATACCTCGACATATAAGAGTTGAGAGAGTGAGTAAAATAATAAATTGAACAACCACATTTAACAAATGAATATGTAATTTGACTCCTGAAGTTAGAAATATATATATAAAATAATGTGGAAAAGAGGAGAAATTGCTCCTTAGGAGCAATTTCTCCTCTTTTCCACATTATTTTGTTACCTGTTGTCATAGTTTCATGTTAAAACAGGGACCAGATTTTCACTTCGAAATAAGCAGTAATTCGAAATAAGCGAGTTCGAGATAACGAGGTTTGACTGTACATGTATCATAAGAGGAAAAAAACAACTACAATTGATTCTTGTTATACATGTAACATTAGAGGAAAAAACAACTACAATTGATTCTTGTTATACATGTAACATTAGAGGAAAAAACAACTACAATTTATTCTTGTTATACATGTAACATTAGAGGAAAAGGCAACTACAATTGACTTTCATTATCTTGACTTGGCTTATCTCGAATAATTGCTTATCTGGAAGTGAAAATATTATTCCTGTCCTAACATGGAAATCTAACAACAGGTAAAATATTGTGGAGAAGAGGAGAAATTGCTCTAGCAGCTTCTTTATCCACAACTTTTTCAATATATCTCTAACTTCAGGAGTCAGATTACATATTCATTTGTTAAATGTGGTTATTTGATTTATTTTTTCCACAATTCTGCAAATATGGTACAGTATGTTGAGATACAGATAGCTATAAGTATTTCAGAGAGTCCCTTGGAATTCGAGATAATGAGAGTAGACTTTACAAACAAACTTAGAAAATATAAAATAAACATGCACATATATATTATATGTATTGAGTGTACCTAAATAGTACACATAAACTCAAGCTTGAGATTCTTCAAATGAATTCCTACAACATATGTTTTCAAAGAGAAAAAAAAATATCAACACTGTTTGATTGAAAACACAACAACACCTTATCTGGAGCTAGAATATACCAAAAATATTTGCCTTGTGACAACTGAAACTATAGATCTTCAAAATATGTGTATGGTATTCATATATATGTTTGTGTTTCTAGTGGATGATCCCCACTTTGGATCAGACTGCAAGTTGTGTATCCAGTAGGACATTCCTAAGACTTGGGAGACTGGGTTCTACCCCCAACATACCATGCCTAAACCTTTGGAAGACTGGGTTCTATCCCCAGCAGGACATTCCTAAAATTGCTACTGACTACTCTTTTACTTAGTGCTCAGCATTGGCAAGAAGAGCTAGGACTGGTCATAATTGTGCAGCTATAGTATAACTGGTAGTATCATGTCATGCCTCTGTGATGTGATACAACAGTGAGGCAGAAGTTATGAAAAGGCTTCAGTTCAAATTGCCACATACAGATACATAGCCCCAAATAAGATGGGGTATCCATGGAAAATTTGTACTATTTCTCCTGAAAACCTATGCTCTGGTATTCATTAGAGACGCTACTAATGAGTACCACAGCATACGTTTTCATGTAGAAATAAATATAGCACTTTATGTTGAAAAATGTGCCTTATCTGCAGCTATGCAGATAACATCAGGACATAACTAAAAGTTTGTTGACAGTAATGTTAACCCTTGTCATGCTGAATAAATTAAGATGCCACGCCCATTTCTAATTTCAGATTACTTGATCCAGATTTTTGATATAAATTCACATACTTAATGACAAAAAGTGCAGATCCAGATCAGTTGGCTTCTTCAGAAGCCAACTGATCTGGATCTACACTTTTTGCAAAGACAGGGCATGTCATGTTCAGCAAGGGAAAGGTTAAGTCTCAGAGAAATGAATATATGTTTATGTTTTGTTTTTCAGCCAAGGAGGTTATACTATGATTTCCCCAAATGAAAAGAAAAGACAAGAAATTCAACAAAGTAAGTCTGTGTTGTTGTTTGAAATTAAATATAACAAGCTGTTACTTTTATGCCCCTCAAGGCTGGGGGCACATAGAGTTTCCCGGGATGTTACGTCCATACATGTATATGTCATGTTCATCACCAGTCTAACAAATGTTTAAGTTTACATTCAAAAACAGACTTTTACCACCCAACCGTGTTTCTCTTGGAGATCTTAATTTGGGTACCTTTTATGCTAGGAAGTTGAAATTGGTATGCTACTTACCCAGACCTAAGTGTTCAACTTAGTGCTAGAGTTGCCCCTGGGTCATGCCCTAGGGTTGGGTTAGGGCCCAAAGGGTGGGGGCATTTGTGTATTTTGGACACATGTCTAGTTGTATGAAATTAAGCACCTAATTTACATAAATAATACCCTACTGAAATTTGATAATTATTCCTATATGCATGTTTGATGTCACAGTTCACGTCTTATCTATTTGGTGCACTTTTGATAGTGAAATTAAATGCATTTTGTTTTGTTTTATAGTCATTTATAAACAAGATTTTCTAAATTTGCTCTGACTGACTCCTTGTTCTAAGCATATTTTTTTTTAAAATCCAGTTATTTTTGTCTCCTTTCTTAATAGGATGGGTTTTTAAAAAAAAATCTGTCCTTTAAAATAGCGATGGGCAGGTGTTGGACGGATGTCGTCCCAGGTTTACCTTTTGGTTAGCCCTTTTTCAAAGTGATATGTTACCTTTATTCTCATGTAGATTGCTTTCATATTTAGTAGGGATGAAGAGGAGGACCAGTAGGTGTGTCACATGCAAGAGAAACAACTCTCACTTTCTTTGTTTTGTACTTATTTCCCCTGATGTTGGGTTTACCTTTTGGTTAACCTTTTTTAAAAGTGATATGTTATCTCTATTCTTCAGTGGATTGCTTTCATGTTTGGTAGGGATGAAGAGAAGGACCAGTAGGTGTGTCACATGCAAGAGAGACTTTTGGTTAACCTTTTTTTTCAATGCGATATGTTACTGTTATTCTTCAGTGGATTGCTTTCATATTTGGTAGGGATGAAGAGGAGGATCAGAAGGCATGTCGTGTGCAAGAGAGACAACTCTCACTTTCTTGTTATGTACTTATCTCCCTTGAAACCATACTGTTTGAGATCATTTGATAATATTTGGTAGGGACATATATCAGTAGGAGTGTTGTATGCAAGACTGCCAACTCTTGCTCTACTTTTTATATGCCCGTTTGAAAAACGGGACGTATTATGTCATGGGGTATGGCGTCCGTCCGTAAACTTTTTCGTTTCCGGCTAACTCCTCCTAAAGTTTACATCCGATCAAGCTGAAACTTGGCATATAGTTAGATCATGATGTGGCGCAGCGCATATTGTTTCGAGGTTACAGTCCACCAAATGTTTGCAGAGTTATGCCACTTAGAAAATTTCTGTAAACTTTTCATTTCCGGTTAACTTCTCCTACAATTTACATCCGATCAAGCTGAAACTTCATATATAGTTAGACTATGATGTGGCATTTCTGTAGTTTTTTTTTACATCACAAATACAAATACATAAATACAGATAACAGAAGTCACATTCCTATATAGGCTGCGCCTTGAGACAACATATCTTTGGGCATATGCTGATAGCTGTCTGATCAGGACCTTTAATTGTCTGCTTACAGAATTATTGGATATTACAGAATGTATTTAGTGAGAGCAAAGGCTCCAATGATGCTTTGCACATGCACAGGGATGATCTGAATCAGTGCATTTTGTACATGTCAAAGGCACTTTTTCACTTGACGTACACTGTATAAGAAAATACTACACTAAAGACCACATTGTATAAAATTTCACAGAGTACACAGGTAGTGATGAGTAATAAAAGAGAAAGGAAGAGTTAACCCATTGTAGACTGAATGAACTCTCCCACGCTATATATTGGGAGATTCTAATTTCAATTTTAGTTATGGCAGGCTATGTGATTTAGATATTCCTAGAGAAAAATGGTCGAACTATTTGCAAACAGTGGAGACCCTGATCAGATGCCGCATTCTGCGACATCTGATCTGGGTCTGCACTGTTTGGCAATTACCCTTTTAGGGTCTCCAGACTACAATGGGTAAATAATCTGTGAGTATCAAACAATCTCTGTAGTTAGATAGGTATAGAAGATACCCAGACCAGTATGTACTTACAGAGTGGTCTGTGAGTCACCCTACTCTTTCAGCACATCTAAATGTTAACATTTTCTTCATAAAGTTGCTGGTTTACATTGGTCAGCTAAAACAATTGTTTTTGCCACAGCAAGGCAGAAGGGCCCCCATCACACATTTACACAAAGAAAAGGCCCTGCCCAGTCAGTTGGGAACCTTGTAATCCATCTACAAAAAATGATAATTACAAAAACGGTGGACAGAGACCTCACCTGGCACATGTGCTGCATACATTCCATGCTTAGTTCTTTTGTATTATTTGTGGATTTGTATTCTTTTGTTGTTATGTATTAAAGTTATATTTTTGTTATTGTTACAGTGGCCCGGCAGGAAGAGACAGCATATAATACCTACAAACAACAAAATACACCAACCACCCTCAATTATGTTGGAACTGCAGGTGAGACAGACAGACAAATATTTTCCCATATATTAATCCTTTCAACCCTGAGGTTCTGAAATGGACTCATCCGTCCCTGAATTTGGACACATTCATTGTTGCAAATAGGGGTTTGGTCAAAAATCAATACATGAATGGCAAATAGTGTAGATCCAGATGAGATGACTCATTACGAGCCATCTCAGCTGGATCTGCACTGTTTGCAAAGGTGTCCGGTTGGTCTGCATGAATGAAAGTTAAACCTTAAAGCTCCAAGCAAAATTGGTTGTAGGAAGAAAATAAGGCTTAGCAGATTAGTCACATAAAATTTCAGCTACAATCTATGATGGCAATCCTTGGAAAGAAAAAATACAAAGGTTGAAACAAAGCCTTATTTTCTGTGAAAAATAAATACATGTACTGCAAAATGTTGTCCACTACATTTACGAGGGTCATGCAAAAACTTCTGTCACTAATAGGCTTCCATAGTTTTATCCCAGGTATATTTTAAAATGCCTCACTGCACTTGAATGGTGTGGGTTGAATAGCTAACGATACCCGTTTATTTCATGCAAATTGCTTTCCAACTGACCAAGTTATTTCAAATTGAAATAGATGCAGTCATATACACTGAGCAATTTATTTGTTTACATTTGGCCGGCCTCGGTGGCTTAGTTGGATGCGTCGTCCTAATGGAGACCAGGAGGTCGCGGGTTCAGCCCTCGCAGAGGTCGGCAACATTCTTTCGTAGAGATTGATCATGCTGTAAAGATTGTGGTCAAATAGGATGCGCGATTGTCTTTCAAAGATATAGCTAGTTGTACTACCTACCGCGATTGTCTTTCAAAGATATAGCTAGTTGTACTGGCATATCAGAAGACAGTGTGCAAATAATTCTGAAAAAGCGTTTGGACCTGAGAAAGGTTTGCGCTAGGTGGGTACCTCATTTGCTCACTGAGGAGCAAAAGACGCAATGCCTTAAATGTGCCCGGGAACTTTTGAAAACATACAAAGGCTGTTATAGTCGGGTTATTTCTAACGCTAACAGGTGATGAAACCTGGGTGCACATGTTTGAGCCACAAAGAAGGGCTGATAATAAGCAATGGAAGATAAAAGATCAAAAATGCCCATGTATTGCCAAGAGAAAAAAAGATGTTGTACGCAATTTTCTTTAATTCAAGTGGGCCAGTCATGCAAGTGCCTTGTCCATCTGGTAATACAGTCACTGGCAGATTCTACAAGAATTTTGTACTGAAGAAAGTGAAAGAGTTTTACAATAAGAAACAACCAAGCAAAGGATGGTCAGGAGTTCGGCTTTTACATGACAATGCCTCCTCTCATAAGTGTGAGGTTGTTAAGTCTTTTTTGGCTTCTGAAAAGGTGAAAGTTTTAAACCATCCACCTTATTCAACTGACCTGAGCCCCTGTGACTTCTCTTTTATTTATTTACAAGGCTTGAGAAAATGCTTTCTGGAAATAAGTATACGTCTAGATGTTCTCTTGGCAGCGCTAATTATCAGTGTCTCCAACAGATACTAAAAGAAGACTATTTATCTGCTTTTCAAGACTGGGTAAAAAGGTTACAAAAATGTGTTTCAGTAAAGGGGGAATACTTTAAAGGTTTGTAATAAAAATATGTTTGATAAAATGTAGCACTGAAGAAATCTGAACCCAGTGACTAAACTTTTGCAGGACCCTCGTATGACTTGCACTTTGAGTGTTAAGACATAGGCTGTCTTTCAGCTGGTTAGGGATTTCTATTTTATCACAAAAAAGTAGGCGGATTTGTAGATAGTCAACTCTCGATACCTCAAACACATTCCAAAACTAGAAATTTTGATTTTGCGATAATAGTAGTTTGAGATTAAAGGAATTAAACTGCAAGGAACGTATGACAAACTAAACTAGTACACTACAACCTCTTATAACACGGTTTTGGATATACATTACGAAAACACGCCTATTCAAATATATAGAAAATTTTACCTCCTGAAACATAAAATTTTCAGATAAAAAAAATCTGATATTTTTCCTATTTCTGCTCAAAACATAGATTGTGGGTACTCGTTAGAACCGCCTTGGCGAGGCGGTACTAACGAGTACCCATAATCTATGTTTTTGAGCAGAAATAAGAAAAATAATGTATACCCCTGTAAACCCCAGTTTTACAATATAAAAGTGAGGTTTAAGGGGGCCTAAATTATATACGCATGTTTTCGTAATGACACGGTTCAAAGATGGATCCCAAAATGTATAGATTATATTGAAAAATGACCATAAATGGTCATTTTTCAATATAATCTATACATTTTTGTTTGGATATAACACGGTTGTTTAACTAACACAGTTTATGCTGTGGACCCCAACAATAGTGTTGTAAAAGTGGTTGTGGTGTATATCCCTTTATTTGGATCAACATAAGCATTAGTTTTAGTTATCAGTGTTTGAGATGATGAGGGTTATTACAGTAAGCAAAGAGTTTGGTAGTAAAGTTTGAGAAATTTTATGACATTTATTTATCTGGGCCTGATTTTACCATAGTTACTCTAAATATTTGGCTCCATAATTCCTTATTTTCTCCAAATAAAACTGTATAGATTATATGGAAAATGACCATTTTACTTAGGATAAATTTAAGACAATTTATGGTCATTTTTCTATATAATCTATGCAGTTTTATTTGGATACAACATGGTTATCTAGCTAACATGTTTTTGTTTTTGTTTTTTTTTGTTTTTTTGGGGTCCCAGCAATAGTGTTAAAAAGCAGTTGTGATGTATCTACATGTATTTGTCTACCCAGTGATGAATGGAAAATATGCTGGTTGAATGGATAATTTATTAGCCACAAACAGTCCAGGTCTACACTGTTTACTGAGACATGTCTGTCCAAATATTTGGAGTTATTACATAGGTCCTGATAAGGCACTTTTTTCACCAAAAAAAAATGTAGATATTTTTCGCTGAGGCCTTTCTAATGAGTACCCACAACATATATTTTTGTGGAGAAATAAGAAAAATATTTTCTGGATACCACCTCTAATCTGGAGCTATGGGTGGATATGGTAAGCATATTTGGTAAATGAAGATAGTTTTGAAATGCCTTGTATAAAAATAATAGTAACACCTCAATAAGGCACTGAATTCTAATGAGTTCATACCAAATGGTCAGTTCATCCAGGTCTACACTGTTTACTGAAACAGGTCTGTTCAAATATTTGGGGTAAATTTGTTAAGCATATTTGGTAAAATACTGTTATAACCCTAAGTATTAGGACAGCCAGACCTGAACAAACAGTGTAGACCCAGATCAGATGCCGCCAAATGCAATTTTTAAACACATTAACAGGTAATGGAACAGACCTCCTCAAATTTTAGGACAAATCTGGTAAGCAGTTCTCAATACTTAGGGTAAATACGGTAGATCCTGATGAGTGTAAAATTTTGGATGTTATATTTCAGGTGGAGGGGAATTGAGAGAAGCTGATGTGAGAAAGAAAGCACAGCAAGACTTTTCCAAAGTTAAAAGATTGGTCAGTAAAATTTAGGCCTCGCCAAGCAAAATGTGTTTCGAGCAGGCGCAAAATGCACAGATTCAGATGCCAGCCTCGGTGGCTCAGATGGATGTGCCGTCCGACTGGAGACCAGGAGGTTGCGGGTTCAACCCCCGCCGAGGTCGGCAACAATATTTTGTGGAGATTGATCGTGAAATACTTTCTACGGTCATTCTCTCCCTGCCGCTGATTTAAGAAGGGCAGTTGTCAGTTTCTGGCGAAAGAATGTGCACAATACTGGTTAACCGCTTAGAGGACTAAGCCTGCCCAGTAAACGTGTGGTTAGGTAAACTGACCAAGCTCGACATGACCCCATTGGGTTGACTGGGCCGTAAAACCGCAACACAAACAAACAAACACAGATTCACATTTATTCCATGCATGCGCAAAAGCTCTTCCGGACATTTCAGGGTTTTCCCTGACTCGCATTTTGGCAGTTTTTACCCCCAAAACCTTGTTCTGGTCTCTCAAAAGTTAAAGACAAAAGTCCTTTGTGATGCATATATGATCAATCCAAAATTAATTTTATTTATCTACTGCTTCGTATATTAATCTATTTGTGATCTAGAGGGCAAGAATTATCAATATTTGGCCAATAGTTAACCCTTAAGGCACTATTAAAGCAAATTGTAGCAGACGACATTCTAAAATTGATATTATTTTTCAGAAAAAATAAGATGACATTTCATGTGAATTGTCTGCTAGCAGACAATTCACATGAAATGTCATCTTATTTTTTTCTGAAAAATAAAAACAAGTACTTCAATGTGTTGTCTGCTGTAGTAATTAGCACTTTAAGGTTTAAACGCTTTAAATGACAAACCCCTAAATCTTGTTAAAGGACCCTTTAATTCCAGAAAAGGGAGTCCCTGGGACCCTCAGTTTAACCCTTAAAGCGCCAAGAAAATCTACATCTGAAAATGTCGTCTGCTTATGTCGTCTGCTGCATCTTCTTGCAAACTTTTCAAACTTATTTTTTGCACATAGGCAAACAGTGTGGACCCAGACCCTAAAGGAGCAGTCTGATCTGGGTCCACACTGTTTGCAAGAATGACTTTTAAAGTAACCGGCAGAAGACAAAGCAGACGGCAATTGTTGTGATTGGCGCTTTAAGGGTTAAAACACTGAGGGAAAACCCTGCATTTGCTTTTAATTGATACATTCTATTGTATCCAATGATTCTGTTATAGGGCAGCAAAGGCCCTCATCAAACTGCTGATGCATGGGCTGATCTGGGTCTTTGCTGTCTGAAATGCCAGAAGACTTGTTTTCACATGGCGTTTCCTGTTTAATACACAGTGAACCCTCGTTACAACGACAGCATTTGTTCCCAAAGATGTTGCCATTACAATGAATTTGCTGTTGTAAAGAATCTTTAATGGACAGAATATGTTTGAAAAGCCTTGCTTTATTCTTATTTCCTCATAGAACATATGTTTTGGATATTTGTTAGAATTGCCTCAGTGAGGCAATTCTAACAAATATCCAAAACATATGTTTGCTTGAAATTCTAATGCAATGTTCTTGCATAATTTCTCATTAACTGTCACTTCTTGAGCGAGGGTTTCGTGACATTCAAATTGTCATTATAACGAATTTTGTTATTGTATCGAGTGTCAGTATAAAGAGGGTTGACTATATTGTGATCCTGCTAGGAAAAAACTTAGATTTTAATCATTACATATACAGTTATGGGTAAAATGTACCTTTGTTTTTGCAAATAATTGCAGCACTTTAGGTTCTGTAGCTGTCTTGAATTTCAAAACGTAAAGAAACTATAGTTCATGTAATTGTAAACCCTTAAACTGGCTCAGTAGATGCATGGCCAACTGCTGATCAGGAGGTGGCGGGGTGTATCCCTACCAGGTCTGGAAACATTTTTTTGTAGAGATTGTGAAATATGATCATTTTCTCCCATCTGCCGATTCAAGAGGGCAGTTTTCAGTTTCTGATGAAAGAATGTGTATAAATACTGGTTATTCGCTTAGAGGACTAAGCCTGCCCAGGAAAAATGTGGTTAAGTAAACTGACCAGCTTGACATGACCCTCATGGGTTGACTGGGCCATAAAACCTTAACTCAATCAATCAGTCAATCAATCAATCAATCACAACTGCAACAGACAGCATTGATTTTTTTGTTTTGCATAGAAAACAAGTCTTGCCAAGCAAATGGTTCATTTGAAATGAAATATCTCTAAAAAATAAAACAAAAAAAAATT
Source organism: Anodontia alba (assembly GCA_964016985.1). Classification (NCBI taxonomy): domain Eukaryota; kingdom Metazoa; phylum Mollusca; class Bivalvia; order Lucinida; family Lucinidae; genus Anodontia; species Anodontia alba. The sequence continues at coordinate 82,264,857 of OZ024832.1, forward strand.
AGACTGTCATCTACCGTACCATAAATTTTGCTGGGTGCTTTAAGGGTTAAAGTGTCATAATAGGATGCTTGTATTATAACCTGCAAACATCTCTGTACCAGCATTCCCCTCCCCAGAATCCCACCTTTTCAGCTGACTAGTGCCAAAGGCTCAAGATGAGCTATTGTGACATCTGGGTTTTACAGCGAAGTCAGATTTGCTTTCCTTTACACTTCTGGTCATAGACTACTAAATCTCACAGGGCAGGGGTTACAGTTCTATAGAAATTTAGTTTCATAGTAAAAAGATCCAGAATGTTTTGCCTATTTCTGGATGATGCCACAGTTGGTCAAAATGTTGAATAAAAGCAGTTCTGCAGTAGATATGGGCAAAATTGCATGTATTACGAAAACATGCCTATTCAAATATGTAGAAATTTTCACCTCTAAAAACTGAAAATTTACAGATAAAAAATCTCTGATATTTTTCATATTTCTGCTCAAAATATAGATTGTGGGTACTCGTTAGAACCGCCTTGGCGAGGCGGTTCTAACGAGTACCCACAATCTATGAAAACATAGATTGTGGGTACTTGTTAGAACCGACCGCCTTGGCGAGGCGGTTCTAACGAGTACCCACAATCTATGTTTTTGAGCAGAAACAAGAAAAATAATGTATACCCCTGTAAACCCCAGTTTTACTATATAAAAATGGGGTTTAAGGGGGTCAAAATTATATAGGCATGTTTTCGTGATGCTTGAGTGGTTGCTTTGAAAATGAGACTAGTAAGTCAGCTGGATAACATTTTGCTTTTACACTGGTTGAGACATGAAAAAAAAAATTGTGTCACTTACTTCAAAAACACATTACATGTAACATAACAAACCACATCTTTCCTGGTTTTTGATCCATTGTTGCAGTCATTATAATATCTACTCAGAGGTCACTGGTCCAATTTCTTCGCATCTTGTAAGGTAAACCTCTTTATAACATTATTGCTGGGAGCCAAAGCAAAACCCATATTGTGTATCCAAACAAAAATTTATAGATTATATAGAAAAATGACCATAAGTGGTCTATACATTTTTGTTTGGATACAGTTTGGATACAGCTGAGCAAATTGTGGCTGCATGGCTCTTGTTGTGTGTTTGGAGATGTGTGTGTGTGTGTGTGGGGGGGGGGGGGGGGGGGGGAAGGGGGTTGTGGGTGTAGAGATGGGATGGGGAGGGAGTGGGGTATATTTTAACCAAATTCTGAGGTCCAAAAACAGTTAACACTTGTTAGTCGTAGATGTCAGTGTGAGGTCTGATGTTAGACCTCATTTTACTTTTGCCTCTTTGTCATGTAATATAAATCATAAACATTGATATATCTCGGTGAAAGGGGGTACCTGGATGTGTGTGTGTGTGTATGTGTGCGTGTGTGTGTGCGTGCGTGTGTGCATGCGTGCGTGTTTGTGTGTGTGTGTCTCACTCTATAGCACTAGGCAGATTTTAGTTTCACATACAGTCTGTACTCTTTCATAGGAAAGACAACGCCAGCTTTCTGCAAATAAGAGAAGTATAGAGCAGGCAGAGATTGACAGAAAGAAGGCAGAACAAAGAGAAAAGGTACTTACGTAAACCCTGAAAATGCTAAGCAAAATTGTAGCAGATGACATTTTAACCCTTAAAACGCCAAGAAAACCTGCATCTGAAAATGTCGTCTGTTTATGTTGTCTGCTGAATATCCTTGCAAACTTTTCAAACCTATTTTTGCATACAGGCAAACAGTGTGGACCTTGATCAGACTGCTCCTAGAGGAGCAGTCTGATCTAGGTCCACACTGTTTGCAAAAATGACTTTTAAAATCACAAGCAGATGACAAAGCAGACGACAATTGTTGTGATTGGCGCTTTAAGGGTTAATTTATTTTTATTATTTATCAGAGCAAATAAAACTTGGCATTTCATATAAACCATTTGCTTGGCAGATGTTTCACATGAAATGTCTAGTCTTATTTTCTGTGACAAAATACAAAAAGGTCATCTGCTGCAGTTGAGATCAGCACTTTAAGGTTTAATACTCATGTCAGTTTGAAAGGTATGTGTGCAAAGTGCAGACAGAATTCTCTGGTACATGTACCTTGAAAATCTTGATGAATGGTTATCGGCAGAATGCACAAAAATGTACAACAGGGATGCCATATTTACTCTAAGATTTTGGGCTGAAAGACCTTTCTAAACAAGAAAAACCCAGATCAGATGCCACATGGCATCTAATCAAGTCATGAACTGTGTGCCAAACATCTAACAGCTTTCAGACACATCAAAGGGTAGTCAAATGGAGTTGTTAACATTTTACGACAAGGATAAGTATGATAAGATGACCAAATATTCATCTTAAATATGCATTGTATTAACCCTAAATATGGAGACACCTTAACTCCTTACCATACTTGTTCTAAAATTTGAAGAAAAAAAAACAAAGTCGAATTTACTTTCTGCTGATGTGTCTAAAATAGTGCTGGATGAGTGGCAAATATTGTAGACCCTGATCAGATGCAGCATTCTGCAGTGTTTGATCTGGGTCTACAGTGTTTGCTCAGGCCTGTCTTTCCCAGTACTTAGAGTTATTATGACCTTAGTTCTGCATTAATAAGACTGCATACATATGCATTAACAGTTAGAGACCTGATGTCAAGAGTCTGATTAGAGTCTTCATTTGTTACAAGATATCAGCTGTAGAGGAAGTGCTTCTTTTTTAACCAGAAAGTATTGATATGTTTTTATTTCTCCATGAAAATATGTGTTGTGGCCCTTAATAGAAGCGTTTTTCAAAGGCTCTGCTAATAATTAGCCACAACATATGTCCAGGGAGAAATAAGAAAACATTTTTATCTGGCTACCCCTCTTACCTAGAGTTTTTTTTTATTATTAGAACAAACATAGAGCTAGCAACCACAACAGCAGCAGATGATATTTTAAAATCTAATTTTTATGTCCCCGCCACTAAAAGAATGGTGAAAAAGACATATTGTGTTACCCCTATCTGTTCATCCGTCCATCTCCGTCAGCATCCAGCGTTAGCAATTTGCGTTAAGTTTTTCAGGCAGGGTGTCTGTGTCCTTTGGATACATTTCTAGGTCTTAGAAAAAAAGGTTGGCATTTTGAGTGAGTTATGAAATATCAAGCATTACATGTATTTTCTGGTTGTAAATATGTTCATATTCTATGTTATTGTGTGTCTATAGGTATTGTTTATTGTATGTTTATGTTCTATGTGAGGAGACCTACTAGTGGCCCCTGGGCTGTTAGGTATCTTTTTTAAATAAATAAAGCATTACATATTTTCTGGGAATAATAAAAAAAATTCTAGAATGTTGTCTGCTACAAGTTTGAATGGTGCTTTTAGGTGAATGGTAACACTTGGTAGATTTTCTGCCATTTCTGGCATTTTGTGACTTCTTGTCTGCTTCCTTGTACAGCGATCTCCTTCTGACAATGATGATGATTAGGTGTTTTATGTCCATTTCAACATTATTATCCCTGCGCTTTTCGAAGAAAAAGCGGAGATATTGTTATACACCCATCCTTCCGTCCATCTGTAATGTTACACCATTGCTCCTAGACCATTTAAGCTAGATTCTTGAAACTTTCACAGGCGATAGCCCTATGGATAAGGACTGGAGGAACACATTTGGAATTTTGATGTGACCCCTTGGGGCAGGGCCAGGGGGTTGGGTGTGGCCCCGAAGAGTCCAAAATTCATTTTATACATAGGAATATTGCATATCAAATCGAAGGGTATGAAGAGTAGAATATAGTGGTGCAAAAATTTTGCCCCGGGGGGCATGTCTGGGGGCCACTAGAGGTCAAAAAGTAGGATTTTGGGTCCTTTTTCTTGATTGTCACCCAACTCCTCTCAGCCTTTTTTTTTAGCTAGAACCTTGAAACTGTCACAGATAATAGCTCTATGGATGAGGACTGGAGGAACACATTCGGAATTTTGATGTGATCCATGGGGGCAGGACCAGGGGGGTGTGACCTCGAAGGTTATGAAGGGTATAATACAGTGGTGCAAAAATTTTGCCCCGGGGGCATGTCTGGGGGTCACTAGAGGTCAAAAAGTAGGCTTTTAGGTCTTTTTTTTTATATTGTCACACAACTCCTCATAGGCTTTTTTAGCTAGAACCTTGAAACTGTCACAGGTAATAGCCCTATGACCGAGGACTGGAGGAAGGCATTTGGAATTTTGATGTGCAGGGAAATATGCGATGGAGCTGGTGCAGGGATATGTGATGGCACGCTATTGACTTGCTCTAGTTTAAGTCATATCGAGGTGATGGAAGGGATATAATTGAAAAGCTCTGTGCAGTGAAGTGCTGTACAGTCATGGGCTGAATTCCACCTCTAACAGGATTTGAACCTGGAACATTGTGATCAAAGTTGGGAGTGCTAACCACTTGGTCTACACTTAAAGGGCAAATACTCTCCTTTTAAAGTACAGTAGATTCCTTTTCAGAAGGGAACGAACATTTTTATCAGAGTTGTCTCCCTTGAAAGAGTAAAGTTTCACGCAGGCTGCTTAGGGTCTTCACTGTTCACATATTTGGAAAATGGTGGTTAACTCATTGTGGGCCCTTGATTTATTTCTGCAGGCAGAGATGAATGAAAGAAGAAGAATGGAAGAGGAGGCAAATGAAGCCCGTAAATGGGATGAACAGAGACGGAGGTAAGAAACCTTAGTATTTGGGTATACTGGCCAGAGCAAACAGTGTACACCCAGATCAAACTGCAACAAAAAGAGCAGTTTGATCAGGGTCTACACTGTTTGCTATTGCATATCAATTTACATACACTACCAAGTATTCAGTTCAACTTGTTCAGAGTTCAGGTTAAGTATGGTAAAAGTTAAGGGCCCAGTTGTTCAAAGCGTCGTTAGCTTAACGAGCTTGTTAAGGGCCATTTCGTTAACTGCTTTAGTGGATTCAATACACAATATTCTGATATTTTTTGGCTACTCACATTTTTTCAGCAAAAAATTTCTACATATTTTCGTATCACTCAATGTAAATTTTAACAAGTCGTTAACTAACGATGTCATTAGCTTTGAACAACTGTGCCCAGGTGTCTGAACATGCAAGTTAATTATTACGATATTTTGTAATGTGTATTGGGAAGATTTCCCATGCAATATACTGCGAATGACAGTAAGACCCATCTGGCACAGATTTTGCGAGTTTTTTACTAGTAAAAATCATAGATACAGAGGACTTATTAAGGAGGCATATTTGTTTTAAATTGTACAACCCACAGAAAGGTGAACCAATTGAAAGGTTGACTTTTGAAGTGCCCTATAATCACCTTGTGAGTCAGTCTGTCTGTCGGTGGTCAGTTAGCAAAACTGACCATAGCGCTTAAGTCTTTGGGAATATTTGATAATTTTTGGCGTATTGATAGATGCCGACAAGATCTAGCCAATGAACTTGACAAAAGCCGAGGCCAAAAAATGTGAAAACATGTAAGTCGTCTCATATCATGTCTTCACCCATATGGTATATTTTGATAAAAGTTTGCATACATATTACTATTGACAAGATCTAGCCAAAGGAAGTGTCAAATGCTACACTTCATTGGTTTAGGCAATGCTGATGCCAAAATATGTGACAGTTAGAAAAAATGGCAGTAACTCTTGAATCACCGTAGGTCTTCAGCCATATTTATTATTTTGATAAAATCTTGTATACACAGTAATACTGACAAGAGCTGGTTCATGCACTTTAGTGATAGTTGAGTCTGTGGTAATTACAAGCTGTTGAATTTGTTAAATATCTGGCACGAGGTCATACTGCAAAGGATACACAAGCTTGCAAGTGTGTTGTGCTATATGAATGAGTGCCAGTGTTTCACAATATAAATTCAAAGGCCTATAATTTTATACTCAGAATAAGTACATTTCAGATCTGTATTCAATCAAACAAAACTGAATACCTTAGAATATTTCTAAAAAATCTACTTTGAATTCAAAATCTAAGTGTCACATATCTTTCAACATTGTGAAATGAATTCTGCACTATGTCTACAGGCGGGAAATCAAGAATGATGCATGGGCTGGCATCATAAGTGCAAAGTGATAGCAAATGTGTTGCCCTGGATCCCTGTAACTAATGATAAGTGCCAACAGGGGCAAGTGTCCAGGGCAAAATAATCGCGAGTAACTTGCACTTCTGAATGCAGCCCTAGTCTTCCATCAGTGTCACTGGGAAATACACATCAACATTTCTTTAAGTGTGTGCCATTTTCAAACATTAGGCATTCAGGATACAGTCGAACCTCAGTAACTCGATCCTGGCGGGCTAATTTGAACTTGCTTTTGAGTCCCTACCAAATTCTTTTGATTGCTCCAGAAAGCAAATATACATGTATTAAGGGAAATTTTCTTATTTTATTATGAAATTGTATGTTGTCTGTACTCATTAGAATTGCCTCATACAGGCAGTTCTAATGAGTACACTCAACATACTATTATTGTGTAGAAGATCGACATAATTTCTCTAAATAATCATCATTTGCTTCCTAACCTGGCGCTATGATTAACCCTCAGTTGAACTACCCATATCTCGAACAAATTTCCATGGTCCCAAGCCATTCCATGGTTTCAAGCCATTGAAATTCAACTGTATTTAGAAAAATAAAAATAGGAAAACTCAAGCATTTGTGTTAAACCATTTTAGTCTGGAAACCCCCAAAAGGGTAATTGAAAAACAGTGCAGACCTGAACAAACACAGCAGAATGCAGCATCTGATAAGGATCTACACTTTGCATTAAATACATAAATTTCTATAAAACATAGTAAAAATAATCCTGCCCTTCCTTCTGCTGCCTCACCCTACCCTACTATGCTAAGATAGGCAAGGATAGTAGGGTAGGGTATATGATTTTGATACAATGTAAAGTAAAAGGAAAGTCGCAATTTCTAAGAGTGTCATCTAGCAGCCATATTAGTTGACAGACTGAATCATTTTTGAGGTGATGCATCAAGGGTTTGAGAAGAATCCATATGCAAAGTTTCGACAAAATTCCTCCAATGGTTACAGAGGAGATGCGATAACGGGAAAAATACGAGATGGCCGACGGTGGACATATTTGTTGACTAACTGGAGCTGAATTCGGGTGGGCATAACTAGACTACCAGGAGAACATCCTAGATCAAGTCTGACTAGTAGTCTTGGAGGAAAAAATAACAAGAAATTGTTTACGGATAGATGTATGTACAAACAGATGCCGCACACTCTCCCTTGTGGGATAAGCTGTACCTAAGGAGAGCTAAAAACTAACACGATATCCTGCCATTGGAATAGACCAGTCCAAAGACTTGTGGTAGAAGTCCACTTGACATAAATGAGTTAAAGGCACAGAAAATAGCATGTTTGAGTGGTTAGAATAAATATTGTATCTTAACCCTTGTTCTGCTGAGCCTGGATATACCCTGCCTTTGCAAACAGTGTAGATCCAAATCAGTTGGCTTCTAAGAAGCCAACTGATCTGGATCTGCACTGTTTGCCATTCAGTCTGTGAATTTATATCAAAAATCTGCATCAAGTAATCTGATTGGCTGAAAATTTGAAAATAGCGTGGCATCTTAATTTATTCACCAGGACAAGGGTTAAGGTGTCCATTGGCTCAATTATCATTGTAACACTTGTGCTTGCAGGGGCAATTTAGGTGTGGAAGTTTCTATCTGTCTGTTTGTCTGTGTAATTATGCCCACTCTAGCAATCACCCTTAATGAAGACTACAAACTGTAGAACTTTAGTTATTTTCATTTCACCGATTGTTTTATCGCGCTGAGCTAAACAAGGATGACAACTCTTACTCTTCTGGTGCTTGTTTTCACATTTTAGTATGCAGGTGTGACATAAACTTCAACGAAGTTCTATCTTTCAAATTTCAGAACAAATGAGGCATTTCTCAGAAGATTAGAAAATAAGAGTAAGAAACATGCAGTCAGTACTCCACAGACATCTTCAGGTAGGACAGGGTTTCAACTGTATTGGCTGGGATGTTCCCATTCTATATGAAAACAAGCCTATTCAAATAAACTGAAAAATAATACCTCCAAAAAAATGAAAATTTTCAGATAAAATCATTCTGATATTCTTCATATTTCTGCTCAAAACATAGATTGTGGGTACTCGTTGGAACTGCCTTGCCTAGGGGGTTCTAAGGAGTAACCACAATCTATGTTTTTGAGCAGAAATAAGAAAAATAATGTATACACCTGTAAACCCAAGTTTTACTGTATAAAAGTGGGGTTCAAGGGTTCAACATTATATAGGCATGTTTTAATGATGATAAGGAAATAGATTATAGTAAATGAGCAATTAATGGTACTTTCACAGCTCCATGTACATGTAAAGCACTTTCCAAACAAAATCTACTGATATTTTTTTTTTTTTTACCATGAACTTGTATGTTGTGGCACTTCTAATTAGTACCCACAACATACGTTTTTTGTGGAGAAATAAGAAAAATATTTATTTGATACCACCTCAGATCTAGAGCTATGGCAGTACCCATGTTACAAATTGCGTTTTACCTATGTTACAAATTGTGTTTTACCTAGGTTACAGCCGGCCTCGGTGGCTCAATTGGATACGCCATCCGACTGGAGACCAGGTCGCGGGTTCGACCCCCGCCGAGGTCGGCAACATTCTTTCGTGGAGATTGATCATGAAATATTTTCTACGGTCATTCTCTCCCTTCTGCTGATTCAAGAAGGGCAGTTGTCAGTTTCTGGCGAAAGAATGTGCACAATACTGGTTAACCGCTTAGAGGACTAAGCCTGCCCAGTAAACTTGTGGTTAGGTAAACTGACCGCGCTCGACATGACCCCATTGGGTTGACTGGGCTGTAAAACCTTGACACAAACAAAAACCTAGGTTACAAATCGTGTTTTACCTAGGTTACAAATTGTGTTTTACCTCTGTTTCAGATTGTGTTTTACCTATGTTACAAATTGTGTTTTAGCCTTTAGTTTGTTCTTTGTTTTCATGGCAGGTTTATCGGAATTTGTAATAGTACGTATTAAGGAGGAATATTCAATGACAATTCTGGGATAATTATTCTCATTTCTCCATAAAATGTACGCTGTGGGTACATATTAGAAGTGCCTTGGTGCCTGGAGGAGTGGGAAACGGTTTGGGCCCTGATCAGTTGCAATACACTGTGACATCTGATCTGGTTCTACATTGTTTACCTAGGCATGTATGTCTAAATACTTAGAGTAAATAGTGTATCCACTTCTCTCAACTTAATCTTCATGTATGTCATTGGATAATAATACAGGTTCTTCATTTTTGCTACTTCTTATAATAGATGTCATTTAATTCTTGTCTTGCTGAACCCAGATATACCCTGGCTTTGCAAGCAAGGTAGATCTAGATCAGTTGGCTTCTTCAGGTTTATGTCCGCGTTACTTACCCAGACCTAAACCTTCAACTCTGTACTAGAGTTGCCCCTGGGTCTTACCCTGGTGTGGCTAGGGAGGAGGGATTTGTTTACTTTGGACACGTCTAGCTTTCTTATTTCTCAAGAAAAGTATATGTTGTTGGTACTCACTAGAAGCACCTCTGTGAGGTGCTTACCCACAATATGTTTTCATGGAGGAATCAGAAAAATATCAATTCATTTTGTAAGTCATCTGATCTGTAGAGCTGTGATGCTATGTATAGAACTGTAGAATGTATTAACCCTTGTCCTGCTGAATAAATTAAGATGCCACACCCATTTCTAATTTTCAGCCAATTAGATTACTTGATCCAGGTTGTTGATATAAATTCACATACTTAATGGCAAACAGTGCAGATCCAGATTAGTTGGCTTCTGAAGCCAACTGATCTGGATCTACACTGTTTGCAAAGACTGTACATATCCGAGTTCAGTAGGATAAAGGTTAATTTTGCTTGGTCTGTGAAAAAATATGTGAAGAAATGTGACAATCATGAAGCACTGCCTTCCCGAGGCACCAAAATAAGAAGAGGAGAAACAAACAGGAAATGTCATTAACCCTAGTCCTGCTGAACCTGGATATTCCCTACCTTTGCAAAAAGTGTAGTTCCAGATCAAGAAGCCAGCTGATCTGGATCTACACTGTTTGCAATTGAGTATGTGAATTGATATCAACTATCATGATCAAGTATTCTGATTGGCTGAAAATTAGAAGTGGGTGTGGCATCTTAATTTATTCAGGATGACAAGGGTTAAGAATTGCTTATTAGATACCCCGAGCAAGGTAATGACTGCCTTCAGATTAATTATTTAGCAAGATAAGAAGCAGAAACTAAAACATAATGGATGGATGGACAGACAATGTGAAAACAGTATACCCACCATGAACATGGTTTGTAGGAGGTATAAAGAATGAAAAAAACCAGATATGACATTGGAGACTACTCCGCTTATCTGGAACCCTGTTCCATTTCAGCTCAGGAAGCTTCTTTCTCACTACCAAGGCCCACACATCCAACATCTTCCCCAAGCATTAAAGGGACACAGTCGGTTGAGACCAGCAATAGATTGACAGCAATCCCAGTGACCAGGGATAAAGTAACAGATGAACTTGAAAAGAAAGTGATAGCCTTAAACGCTATCTATCCCCAGTATGAGGAGAGTGAATTGAGAGAAATTCTAAAACAATTAAATGGTTCACTTGATGAAGCAGTAGCAGTTCTCCAGGACTGATTGTCAAGTGGTTTTCTGGACCGTCTGATTGGGCCAAACAAAAATAATACACTACAACCTCTTTATAACATGGTTCATTATAACAGAGTTTTGGATATAACACGGTTCAAAGATGGATCCCAAACATGTATAGATTATATTGAAAAATGACCATAAATGGTCATTTTTCAATATAATCTATACATTTTTGTTTGGATATAACTTGGTTGTTTAACTAACATGGTTTATGCTATGGACCCCAACAATAGTGTTATAAAGAGGTTGCGGTGTATATGTTTTTAGGGTAACCTTACCCTGCCTAATTTTCTTGCTGAAACCTAGCTGGTTTTTCCTATTTTCTCAAAACAATGAAAAATAATAAAGTAATAATAATAGATGTTACTAGGATAAAAACACTTGTGTTACCATATTTATGCTAAATATTCAGACAAGTAGGCTTGGAGCAAAACAGTGAGAACCCAGATCAAACTGCTCCTATAGAAGCCCTTTTATCAGGATCTACACAGTATCATTCTATCAGTAAGTTTAAAGACACATCAAAGGGTAGTCAAACAGACTAAGTAAAATTTTATGTGAATTACGGTGCTGAGTTGAAATATATTTGGTAATTACGGTATAATTCTGTATAGAAGAAAATGTAAGAAAAACATCCACCCCTACCTTACCTAATTTTTTTTTCTAACATGTTACCTTAAATTCATATTTTTTCTTTGGCCTTGTCAAGAGGTTTTAGTGGCTCTAGCTAAAATGTCAATAGTAGACATATCTGAAATCCACAAGACATATTTTGTGTCTGCGTCATGATGTGATCAGTGGCAGTAAGCATTTAGAAATTAGCTAGCAAAACCTAAACATTGTCCTATTAAATTAAGTTGCTTGTAAGTTCAACATGTCAGTCAGTATGAAAATTACCTAATTCAGACGGACATGTCTGAGCAAACAGTTGGCCGCCAGATCAAATTGTTCCTCAAAGAGTAGTTTGATAAGGGTCTTGCTGTTTGCCATTCTGTAGATGCTTTTCTAGACATCAGGAAGTTAGTCAAATAAGTATTCAAGTTTTTGAACAAGGACAGGTAATAATTATGTCCGAGCTTGGCATACAAAGTATAGAGGTTGGCATACAAAGTATAGAGAATATATAGTTTTTGTCTTTTCCGTTATGTTTGTCTGTGCATTTGTGTGTGTGTCTGTATATGTGCAAACTTTTTTCTGTCAAAGAATTCTCAAGAACTACTGCACCTAGGATTTTGAAATTTGGTATAAACATTTTGTATGACTATTTGCATCATGTAAGACAGAAGAATCAGCATCCTTATGCTAATCATTCCCTTTATATGTCCATTTTTCTTTTTATCCAATAAACTATTTCGTTAAAGATTTATCAGAACTACTTCAGCTAGAACTTTGAAGGTTCATACCAATATTGCACATGGCGTTGTTTTGTGTAAAAGAGAATCAGCATCCTCATGCGTATCATTCCCTTTATTTCTACATTTTCTTTTTCTGCAATAAAATTTTACATCACAAATTTCTCAGCTCCTATGAAAGCCCAGTCTTCAAATTTTGTATACACCTACAGAAGGTTGAAGTATATTATGTTAAAGAAAATTAGGATGCTGAAATTTATTTTGCCTTCTTTTTACCTTTTTCCATCTCTCACTCTAGTGTAATGCATAGGGAAATTTGTGTCAAAGATTTCTCAGGAGCTGCTGCACCTAGGATTCAAAATTTGATACAAACATTGGAATGACTAGTTGTATTGTGTGAGGGAAAATCAGCATCCTCATGCTTATCATTCTATTTATTTATCCATTTTTCTTTGTTTGTCATAAAAATCCATCACAGATTTCTCACCTGCTATTAAAGCCGAGTCTTCAATTTTGTATACATCAAAAAACAATCTAAGTATATGCTTTTTCCCACTTCTCCCATGCAATACTAAGGGAAATTTGCATCTACAAAATTGGTTAAAGCATACCTGATAGTTATGGCCAGGGCTATGTGAGCTTTGCTCACATACCCCTGGCCATAACTATCAGGTATGCTATCAGCCATAACTATCAGGTATGCTATCTGCTATACTGATTTGTTTTACACCCCTTTCAACATTATTAAAGACATATTAATGTGCCTGCCAATACCAGAACGATACTGAAAGGCTCTCTACAGTGAAGTACCATACAGTGATGAGCAGAATTCCAACTCCAGCAGAATTCTTACCTGGTACCTCATGCTCAGAGTTTCAGAGCACTTAAAGTACGGGGCCACCAGGATATTTCTGATAAAGGACAGCAAGGGGTTGTCTCAATATTTAGAATAACTATGGTAAATATGTATGCATTGATTCATATCTGTAGATAAGAGAGGAATCCAGCTGAATATTTTTCTTATATATTTCTACACATTAGCATATGGTAAAAGGATACACCCGATATATTTTCTGCCATTTCTGCCAAGGGAGACAACTTTGTGACTTCCTGTTCCCTTTCCTGCACATAAAAACCCTTCTGAAATGGGGTCAACTTTAAAAGGAAAGAATTTGCACCCAGAGGGAGCAAATTCTTCCCTTTTAGAGAAGACCCCTTTTAAGAAGCAAAATGATTTGCAATAGATTTGTCTCCCTTGAAAGTATCCCTTAACCCTTGTCATGCTGAATAAATTAAGATGCCACACCCACTTCTAATTTTCAGCCAGTCAGGTAACTTGATCCAGATTGTTGACATAAATTCATATACTGAATGGCAAACAGTGCAGATCCAGATCAGTTGGCTTCTGAAGAAGCCAACTGATCTGGATCTACACTGTTTGCTAAAGCAGGGTCTATCCGGGTTCAGCAGGACAAGGGTTAAATGTGGATTCTCATTAGAAGTGCCTTCTGTCAGTTTGCCTTTTGGTCCAAATATGTGGCTTTCCTCGAGCTATGTGATTTAAACATAAAACTTGTACAGAGTAATTTAGTCTTTCAAATTTTAGGTTTTTGATTCAGTAATATATTTGTTTGAATAAACAGACCCTTGTTTCTTTGATAGGATTCATTCACAAAGAATGTTGCCGTCAAAATGAATTTACTGTTGTAAAGAATCCTTAAACGCAGCAAAATGATATGTAAAAAGGGCTTGTTTTTTTTTCTTATTTCCTTGCAGAACATATGTTTGTGATATTTGTTACAATTGCCTCAGTGAGGTGATACAGTGTAGCTCCAATACATCGTGGTCCGTTATTTCGCGAAATCCAGTATATCGCGAATAGGCCATGGCTCCCAAATTTTCCATAAGCAAAAGAAAAGAAAAAAAAATTTTAAAAACATAAAATGTTTGTTGTTTTATTTAACTTCAGAAAAAAAAAAAAAAAACGTGTTCCGCCTCTTGTAATTGATTTTTCTCGCCTATCCCGCTTTATCGCGTCAGGTATTATATGACAAACAATCACCACACACATTGATTATAATTGGCAAACAATAAATTATATCGCCATAATTGTCGTTATCATTATCATCATTTAGTACATAGATCTACTCAATGCTCAATCAGTCAATGATGCCCACAAACTTATTTTGCTCAACAGGTGAAAACGGTCCACCTCCTTTTCAACACCAGCAAATTTTACAAGACAGTAGTGTTACGATGTTTGTGTCCTACATACACAGATCTTAGTTCGCTTATTTTACACTTCTGTAGAGATAAATATTTATTTCAGAAGAAAACAACTGCGTCAAAAAACAAAACAAAACAAAACAAAAGCAAACAATAAAACTTAAATAAAAAGAAATTAAATTTGATAAACGAGTTTTTTTTTTTGTTTTTGTTTTTTTTTTGCGCCCGCAATAAAAGCAAAGGGAAGCAACTCAAGTTATCTTAGTACAGTTGAGTAACTTCCCTTCGCCGTTCCAGGGAACCAGAGTATCCAAAATGGCGTCCTAAATTGTCAATCCGATGATTTCTTGTTTTCAAACGTAGTTTATCAGCTTGTTTACCATTGGAATTACTTGTTAGACATAGTGCACCATTGTAAATTATTCCATTGAGCAATTCTAATCCAATTTTAATTAGGAAATATGGTGACAACATGACTGAATGCCATTTATCCGTGATGTCTCAGCAAACTACCACGGCGACAAACCGAGCGAGTGTTATGCACGCCGTTATATATGCATGGTACATGTCGGGACTTATATCGCGCGCCATTTATATTGCGATAGCGGACTCTGGACCCCGAGGACTGCAATATATTGGAGCTACACTGTATTTAAGAATTAATTTGGTAATGGTGTGCTTCACATTTTTTTTCAAGGTTAGCACAAAGTGTCCATTTTTAGCCAAATATCTCTGAAGCTAGTGGCAGCTTCTGTCCAAGCTTGCTTGAAGTTATTGTTTGGAAAGGCTTTGATCAGATTTTGCTACACAAGGTCAGCTCAGTTCATGGTCAGGTTTCAAAGTTTCAGTATGTTGGTGGTGTGGGTAAAGAGGGACATCTGGTTTCTTTAAAAACAAGTTTAGTTTTATAGATGTAGAGCGTCCAGCATATTTCAGAAAAGAATAGTTTTTTTTATTATTGTATGTCAGCCTGCAGGCAGGTAAAAATAAGAGTTACCATCTGAATTGTATATGTAAAAAGCTGAGCATTTGGGCCGCGCCAAGCAAACAAGTGCCTTCAAGCATGTGCAAAATGTGAGGACTCACATCATCTTGCACATGCGCAAGATCTCATTCCTGTCGTTATTCTCCATTGATACATTTTATATTTTCCAATGATTCTGGCAGTGGACAGTGAAGGCCCTGATCAGACTGGATGCGCAGGCCGGTCTGGACCACCTGCATATGCACAAAGACAGGTTCAAGCATGGCATGGCTCATTTCATTATTACTGTTTGTTGTTAACCCATTGTATACTGAATAGACTCTCCCACACAATATATTGGAAGAGTCCAATTTCAATTTTAGGTACGTCCAGCTATGAGATCTACTTATTCCTAGAGAAAAATGGCTAAACTATTTACAAACAGTGGAGACTGATCAGACGCCGCGTTCTGCGGCATCTGATCTGGGTCTGCACTGTTTGCCAATTACCCTTTTACAGGTATCCCGACAACAATGGGTTAATTTCTATATTTTCTTGTTAACTTTAATGTAACAAGTAAATGCCGAGATCTGGCAAATGGTCGCAGAATGCTGTATTGAGGAGAGTTAGCGACTTGTTGTTATTCTGACAGTTCTTAAGGTGAATAGATATACCTGGGGATTTTGTGGCCATTTTTCACAGGTTAGACAACTTCTATGACTTCCTGCTGTCCTGCACACAAATCATCTTCTATAAGGGTCTACTCTATAAGGAAATAATTTGCTCCCAAAGGGAGCAAATTCTTTCCTTACAGAGTAGACCCTTTTTCAGAAGGGGACAAAAATCTTTTTGACAGCATTACCTCCCTTTAAGGTGTATCCATTCATCTTGAAATATTTCTGCTTTATGTATTATGTTAAAACTACAAATAAAATACTGTAAAATGACAAGTTTTATTATAGCTTGGCTTTAAAATAGTGGCACTATAACAGATTTGCCTTGTCCTTCTGTCATTCTTTCCTCTTGTCATTCCTTCTGTCTGTCATTCCGCTGCAGCAGGGCTATAGTCAGATTTTTTGTCAGCTTTAGGTATTCTTAGAACAGTTTTTATCGTGGTCATTTCATACAAATTTATGAGTCTTTTTCCATAAATTTCATGAGAAATGACCACTCGTGTAAAATTCTCTATACATTTATTCATGTGAAAAAAAAAACAAAACAAAATGACAAAACAAAGGCACTTAACAGATCATCTCACATCATAAGTAGGTATCTAAAAGCCAGCACACCTATGAAATGGTAGGTCTATTTTGTTCATGGTATTTAAGGGAAACTAGGCATCAAATTTTTGTCATAGTATTCATGAACATCACAAAATATCAAACAAATTTATTCCGTTTTTAGGATTTATTCATTTTGAAATACTCCTACAACTGAAATGTTAATATGAGCCTTGCACAATATTTCCTACAAGACTGCATGTCTGACAAGCAAAGACACAGATCAGCCTGCACATTCACACACGCTGATCAGTATTCACTGTCCCCCAAAAGACACTTTCTGACTCCTTTGCTACCTCATATATTCAGACAGATAGGCCTGAGCAAACAGTGCAGACCCACATCAGATGCCATACAACACAGTGTCTGATTAGGGTCTGCACTGTTTGCCATACATACAGCAATATTTTAGAGATCACAAGGTAGTAGAATGGACTATTTTAAATTTTAGGACAAGTATGGTAAGTAAGTAAGATATCACAATACTTTAGGTAAATATGGTATTCATTAGCTATTACAGTCAACCCTCTTTAAATGACAAAATCGTTATAATGATAATTTTTATGTCAGGAAAACCATCGCTCAAGATGTGACAGTTAATGAAAAACTATGCAAGAATATAGCTTTAAAACTTCCAGCAACATATGTTTTGGATATTTGTTAGAATTGCCTCAGTGAGGCAATTCTAACAAATATCCAAAACATATGTTCAATGAGGAAATAAGACTGAAACAAAGTCTTTCTTACATATCATTCTGTCTATTAAGGATTCTTTACTACAGCAAATTCATTACAACGGCAACATCTTTGGGAACAAATGCTGTCGTTGTAATGAGGGCTCACTGTATCTCATAAGGCCATCTACAGCCACTGCATGATGATATGGGACACGTCAAGCGAAAAAGTGCCTTTGAACATTTTTGCTGAACATGTGCAAAATGCACAGATTCAGATCATCGTGTGCATGCGCAAAATATCATCCAAACCTTTGCTCTCCATGTATATGTTCTGTAGTATCAAATGGTTCTGTTTGCGGCCAGCGAAGGTGTTGATCATTCTGTGAATGAGCAGGCTGATCTGGGCCTTCGCTGTCTGTATATGTCCAAAGACATGTTTTAGCACGGCATGGTACATATGCCTTTGCGTTTCATTTAAATCAGTGACAATATTTCAGATTTCTTTATCTCTTGAAAGCAAACAAAATCTTCAAACTGGCATTGTTAAGAAGGAGTATTTGGTGATAATTCTGGGTTAGTTTTTCTTATTTCTGCATAAAAACATATGTTGTGGGTACTCAATGTAGGTCACCGAGATACTTCTAATGAGTACCCACAACATAGGTTTTCATGGCAAACTGGGGAAAATTATCCCAAAATTATCAGCAAATACTCCTCCATAACAATTCCTTAATCAAACAAAACCATAAATATTTTCTAAAAAAAAAAACCCTGGAAATTCACAAAAAACAAAACAAAAAAAAAAGTTATTTTATACCCCAAGTATTAAAGCAAAATAGTCTTGAGTGAACAATGTAGACCAAGATCAGAGACACTGCAGTATGTGGCATCTGATCAGAGTCTACTCTGATTGTTTTTGATCTACCCTATTCGTACACCTGGCCTAGTTGTTCGAAGCATCGTTAGCTTAACGAGTTCGTTAAGGGTCATTTCGTTAACTGTTTTAGCGGATTCAATATACAATATTCTGATATTTTTTGCTGAAAAAATGTGAGTAGCTTTTGCACTTCAAAAGCTACTCACATTTTTTCCGCAAAAAATTTCAGCATATTTGCGTATTACTCAATGTAAATTTTAACGAATTGTTAACTAACGATGTCGTTAGTTTTGAACAACTGGGCCCTGAACTCCTAACCATAGTTGTACCAACACTATACTCCTCATAGATACTCAGAAATTGACTTAATCGCATAACTGAAGGTAAAAAAAAAAAAGTAACAAAAGTCAATGAAGGTCATGGCCACATACTTGCAGTAGACTTCATAATCACCTGCTCTCACTGACATAACAATACAACTTTGGTCCAAGTTAAAAGACCCTAGGTTTTATGGTTACCAAGAAATTGACCTAAACAAGCAGGGTGAATGCTGCTTCTATGCTAACACTATCAGGGTGAGGGAAACCTGATTGGGGAGCTTGATTGAGTTGAGGTTTTATGGCCCAGCCAACCCATTAGGGTCAGGTCATGCTGGTCAGTTTACCTAACCACACTTTTCCTGGGCAAGCTTAATCCTCTAAGTGGTTAACCAGTATTTGTGCACATTCTTTCACCAGAAACTGACAACTGCTCTTCTTGAATCAGCCAAAGGGAGAGGATGACTGTAGAAAATACTATGTGATCAATCTCCATGAAATAAATGTCTATTCTTAACAGATCTTGTAACATTATACTGGCACAGTAATGTGGAATCAACAAACTTAACCATGTTTCAACAGTCACTTGATACAACTGATGAACAATATCATCATCTTTCTAGTCATCATCTCTCAACCCATTTCAACTGCCATGTTTAACACCTGAGTAAAATTTTCAACAGATGACATGATGAAAAAGTTCTTATATTTCCCAGAAAACAGGTTTTTACATTTCATGCAAATTGTATTGAGTGGAGACAATTTGCATGAAATGTCCAATCCTATTTTCTGGGAAAAATAATATTATTTTGTCATCTGCTGAATTAGCCCAGGGAGTGTTAAAGGTTAAACCGACTATGATGTCATGAGCCTTCTGGTTCCTGTTTTAATATTGATACATGTGACTGTCCTGGTTGTGAGGGTTCCCCAAAAATTGATCTCATTCCTAGTTCACCTTGTGATGTTTGAGGCTGGGGACCAGTACCAGTTGAAGGAAGTGACATCACAACTATCTTCTGTGCAGGATTAACTGAACTGGCAGACACAGTACTTTGCACAGTTTGTATACCAGGCTGGGTTGGAGTCCCTGTCACAACTTTCATAACATTTCCTTGACTTGTACTGTTTATAGTGATTGATTGGCCTACAGGAGTATTAGGTCTCTGCTGTGACACAATAACAATTTTCTGTCCTGGAGTGGGAACACTGGGAGTGGTTGGAGTACGTGGTACAGAGATTATTCCACCTTGGATACGAGCTGATGTTGGAGTTCCTGGTATGACTCCTGCACTTCCCGGCTGCTGAATCACTATCTGCTTCTGAAAAAACAAAGAACATTGACATTTAAACTGTCTTCCTATTAAAAAGTAGGGCTAAAGTAGGGCTGCAAATTTTGAAAAAGTAGTGCACAACAGGGAATTATATTTTAAACAAAAGTCGGGATAGTAGGGACGTTCTACAAGTCTTCAGTTTCAGATAGAGGATACAACATGCAGTCTTATCTCTTAAGAACAAAACTGTTGAAGGTGCTTCAAATGAGTACCCACAACATGTTTTTATGGAGAAATAAGAAAAAATACCCCAGAATTATTCCAATTACTCCTTAACCCTTCTCTTGCTGAACATGACATGCCCTATCTTAGCAAACAGTGTAGATCCAGATCAGTTGGCTTCTGTCATAAAATATGTGAATTTCTATCAAAAACCCGGATCAAGTAATCTGATTGGCTGGAAACTAGAAGTGGGCATGGCATCTTAATTTATTCAGCATGACAAGGGTTAACAAATCCTCTGGTGTTACCATACAACCAATAACTCTTGGTCCTGAACAGAGCCACTAAAAGATTCTTCCAGACATTCTCTCTCCCACTTCAATACAAAATCATCAAAACTTAACTGTGAATGGAAACACCTGACAGCCATTTTGTGACTGGAGAAAACTTTCAGATAGAAAGTTGTCTCTCTAGTTTTTGATTAGTTATGATTTAAATGACCCAGTCAACACTGTTAATGTCATGTCAAGCCATTCAGGTAACCAACCCATAATATTCTTTGGCAGACTTAGTCCTTTAAGTGGTTAACCATACATGAGCAAATATTTTTGCCAGTGACTTGTAAGCAAGATGCCCGATTGCTGGGCTTGTATTCATTAATAAACCTTTTCTGAGCTGCATGTTAGCCAATTTAAAGTTAGGTGCCTATATCTGTAAGCCTTACCTGCGGTATCTGTACAGTAGGTCTCTGCTGAGATTGTATTTGTTGATTCATAGCCACCTGCCTCTCCTTCTGTACACCATCATAGAGCAGTTGTCCAAAATAACCATACAGACCGATATAATCTTCAACTGTATCTGTAGCATTACGAAGGCTCTTCAGAACTGGTGACACGTATTTCTATACAACAGAAGAAACAGCTTCAAATAATCCAAAAATGAGCCAGCACATGTGAAAAGGGTACTTATCACATTGACAACCCGCAAAGCAGGGCTATGGAAATACCATGCTAGACCAACTTGTCCAATTTCCCAGAGGACAAGAAAGAAATTTCAATTTACTTGTCCTGGGACAAGGACTTAAGAGGGCTCTAGGTAGGAAGAGTATCCAGATATGATACATATTTTCCTTACTTCTCAATGAAAACGTATGTTGTTGGTACTCATTAGAAGCACCTCAATGAGGTGCTTCTAATGAGTACCAACAACATACGTTTTCTTCGAGAAGTAAGAAAAATGTTAATTTTCGGGTAAGTAAATCTTGGTTGGACAAGTGGATTTTCACCCTTAATTTGTCCATGGACAACTAATAAAATTTGATAATTCCACAATCCTGAGCACAGGCTCAAATGAGCCTTTTCAAAGTGCAGTCTTGCCAGAGTTTGTTGTTTGCAGACATAGCGACCTCGTGGAAGCTTCAGGCAAAAAATGCGTTTGATGTTTGCAAACATGTCATTGAGACCTTGAGGAAGCTTCAAATGAAAAGCAAAAAATGCATATCTGTAGTCCAAATAGGAGACTGCACATGTGCATTTAAAGAACCAGAAACTATTAAGTCCCTTTTTATGTGCCGGCTCAAATGTGGGTTTATAAAACATTATGTGACCAACTATATGCTTGTCCATAACTCTGGCAATTATTTTCAAAATTTGTTCAAAAGTTGACTGAGTAATCTATTCAACATACACAATCAGCACTCCAAATGTCATGGCTCTAGCTCGAACACCTTTCGAGATTTCTTGCTGAGTTCACGTCAACACTTGAGGGTCATTTGCACATAAGCTTGAGGAATGGACAGACAAACAACCCAAAAGCAATACATCCTTCCAACTTTTTTGAAGGACACACAGGCTTACCTAAGACAGATCAGCCTGCAGATCAGTTCAGTCTAATCAGTCTTCACTCTGTACTCTGCGGATATCTAAGTACTCTGTGGATATCTAAGTACTCTGTGGATATCCAAGTACTCTGTGGATATCCATGAATATCTAAGGACTTCAGCCTTCTTCAGCCTAATGGAGAAGACACAGATCAGACTGTGCATGTCCACAGGTTTGTTTGAGTCTTCACTGCTCCACAAGTGTAAGAGTACATTTTCTTGTGTTAAGCTGCTATTGATTATTTACACGTCAGACTCTTCTGCAAGTAACGTCTCATTGACCTATACATTTGTGTGAAATATGACAAAATTTCATTGGTTGTCTAGGTATAACAAAAGAGACACATCACAAAAACATGCCTATATAATTTTGACCCTCTTCAACCCCACTTTTATATAGTAAAACTGGGGTTTACAGGGGTATACATTATTTTCTTATTTCTGCTCAAAACAGAGATTGTGGGTACTTGTTAGAACTGCCTCGGCAAGGCAGTTCTAATGAACATCCAAAATCTAAGTTTTGAGCAGAAATATGAAAAATATCAGAATTTTTTATCTGAAAATTTTCATTTTTTGGTGGTAAAATTTTCAGTTTATTTGAATAAGCATGTTCTGGTAATGATTTCTCTCTCCCCTCCCAGCACCTCACAACACAATCACACACACAGAAAAAAAAAAAAAAAAAAAAGCTTAAGGTTTTAACATATCACCATTAGTGGATAAAAAAACAGCACAGTTGTAATACATACTCCAACTATTTTCTTGATGTTATCGGCAGCTATTTTGTCAGCGTTGTTGATCACGGGACCCTCAAGAGCACCTTGTACTCGATCACCAAGAGCCTTCAGATGTGGCAACACAAATGATATTATTACCTGCAATATATAATTCTCTTTTCAAGCATCATTTCCAGAAGCCTTTTTTTATTCAAGTATTTGAAAGACAGGCTTTGGCAAACAGAGTAGACCCTGATCAGATGCTGCAGTTTGCAGCATCTGATCAGGTTCTACACTGTTTGCCACTCATTAGCCAATTTTCAGAAACATCAAAGATTAGGTGAAATATGGGCAGGAGCTGAGATGTCCTGATACTTAGGGTAAATATGCGGCACTCTATAATGACCAGTGGATAGCAAAGTCCCTGGTCTGAGACTTCACTATTCCCATATGCCTTCTAGACATATTTCTGCTTGGAAATATAGACAGTATAAAGATGTCAATTCCACAGAAAGCAGTGTCACACCTACAGCTGGCTCCTGTTATTTCAAATGAGCTGGGCCCAGTTGTTCAAAGCGTCGTTAGCTTAACGAGCTCGTTAAGGGTCATTTCGTTAACTGTTTTATAGATTTAATATACAATATTCTGATATTTTTTGCTGAAAAAATGTGAGTAGCTGCAAAAAATTTCAGAATATTTGCGTATCACTCGATGTAAATTTTAACGAATCGTTAACTAACGATGTCATTAGCTTTGAACAACTGGGCCCTGAACACTAAAATTTGTGTAAAGAATAAAAAAGTCTATGGAAGTGATAAATGTGTCGGTCATGCTTACAAAATTATACCAGTGTATGATTCCTTGTTAGTGTGTATTGTTTGTTTGTGTTGAGGTTTCATGGCCCAGCCAACCCAATGGGGTCATGTTGAGCGCGGTCAGTTTACCTAACCACACTTTTACTGGGCAGACTTAGTCCTCTGTTAACCAGTATTGTGCAGGTTCTTTCGCCATAAACTGACGACTGCCCTTCAAAAAAGGGAGAGAATGACCAGAGAAAATATTTCAAGATCAATCTTCATGAAAGAATGTTGCCGGCCCGGCAGGGTTTGAATCCACATCCTCTCGATCCCCAGTCAGACACATATCCAACTGAGCCACCTAGGCCAGCTGAGGAAGTGTATGCTAGGTACACAACTGTAGATCATAAGGTCAATTAGAAACAAACTACACATTAAGACCACCCCACTAATAAGACCATGTTTTGCAGTCCCAAAGGTGGTCCTAATAGTGGAATTTTACTATATTAGGGTTGATGAAAAAAAAATACTCTACCACGCTGCTATAAAAGCCATCTTATACAGCAAGGCAGTACAAGTGTATCAAACTGCACCTAAAAATGTCGTCTGTTTATGTCGTTTGCTGAATAGTCTTGCAAACTTTTCAAACCTATTTTTGCATACAGGCAAATAGTGTGGACCCAGATCAGACTGCTCCTCAAGGAGCAGTCTGATCTGGGTCCACACTGTTTGCAAAAATGACTTTTAAAATCACAAGCAGATGACAAAGCAGATGACAATTGCTGTGATTAGCAGTTTAAGGCTTAAAAAAGTAAATTAATTACAGTAAAACTTCAGTGACTTGTACACCAATAGCTTACCATTGTTGGTTCAAACTCATTTTTGAGTCCCTAGAGAGTTCTTCTGATAGCTCAAGAAATCAAATACTTAGGTACATTTTAGGGCAATTTTCTTATTTTATCATGAAAATGTATGTTGTGTGTCCTCATTAGAATTGTATCATATACCTATGACTACTACAGTAAGTGCAGTAGTAATACTAAAATAAATCAAGACAATGTTGGCAAACAGAATTCTGGTCCAAGTAACTGAAAGCAGATTTAGAGAGAAAACCCTGTAGACTAGTACAGGTACCTATGCAAACAGTGTAGATCCAGATGATACCTAAGTGGTTTCTGAAGAATCATGATTTTATACATGTAAACAGCACAGTGGCAGGAAAATATAATAAACATAAACAAGATGGTAGCCATCTTGGATTTCCAATCAGAATGATTTTAGCTACTGTTGATCTACAAGTCACCTCGATACGTCCAATGAACTTTGAGTCGATTGCCCTTTCGGTTCAGGAGAAAAAGTTCAAAACAGATTTTCAAGATGGCCACTATAGCCGCAATTTGGGATTTCCTATCGCAACGATTGAGCTATTTTTGATCTACAAGTCACCCGATGCTTCCTACCAAGTTTCGAGTCAACTGGCCTTTCAGTTCAGAAGAAGAAGGATAAAATAGATTTTCAAGATGGCTGCCATCTTGGATTTCCGATCGGAATGATTTTAGCTATTTTTATATCAACAAGTCATCCTGATGCTTCCTACGAATTTTTCAAATCAACTGGCCCTTTGGTTTAGGAAAATAAGCGAAAAAAAGAGTTTCAAGATGGCCGCCATGACAGCCATCTTGGATTTCCGATCCAAACAATTTAAGCTATTTTAGATCTACAAGTCACCGGAATGCTTCCTACCAAGTTTCAAGTCAAACGGCCGTTCAGTTCAGGAGAAGAAGCAAAAAATAGATTTTCAAGATGGCAGCCATCTTGGATTTCTGATAGAGATGATTTTAGCTATTTTTGATCTACAGGTCACCCTGATGCTTCCTACCTAGTTTAAAATCAATAAGCCTTTCGGTTCAGGAGAAGAAGTGAAAAATAGATTTTCAAGATGGCAGCCATGGCGGCCATGTTGGATTTCCAATCGGAACGAATTTAGCCATTTTTAATCTATAAGTCACCTCAATGCTTCCTACCAAGTTTCAAATCAATTGGCTTTTAGGTTTAGGAGAAGTGAAAAAAAGATGGCCACCATGGCAGCCATCTTGGATTTCCGATCAGCATGATTTTAGCTATTTTTGATCTACAAGTTACCCTGACGCTTCCTACCAAGTTTGGAGTCAATTGGCATTTTAGTTCAGGAGAAGAAGCAAAAAATAATAGATTTTCAAGATGGCTGCCATGGCGGCCATCTTGGATTTCCGATTGGAATGATCTTAGCTATTTTTGATCTATAAGTCACCCCAATTCTTCTTACCAAGTTTCAAGTCACTGGCATTTGGGGTTAGGAGAAGAAGCGAAAAATAGATTTTCAAGATGGCCACCATGGTGGCCATCTTGGATTTACGATCTGCACAATTTCAACCATTTTTTATCTACAAGTCACCCCGATGCTTCCTAACAAGTTTGGAGTCAATTGGCCTTTCGGTTCAGGAGAGGAGGTAAAAAATAGATTTTCAAGATGGCTGCCATGGCGGCCATCTTTGATTTCCTATCAGAACGATTTTAGCTATTTTTGATCTATAAGTCACCCCAATGCTTCCTAGCAAGTTTGGAGTCAGTTGGCCTTTGGGTTCAGGAGAAGAAGCAAAAAATAGATTTTCAAGATAGCGACCATGGCAGCCATCTTGGATTTCCGATCGGCACGATTTTAGCTATTTTTGATCTACAAGTCACCCTGATACTTCCTAGAAAGTTTGGAGTCAATTGGCCTTTCAGTTCAGGAGAAGAAGTGAAAAATAGATTTTTAAAATGGCTGCCACGGCCATCTTGGATTTCTGATCGGCACGATTTTAGCTATTTTTGATCTACAAGTCACCCCGATGCTTCCTAGAAAGTTTGGAGTCAATTGGCCTTTCGGTTCAGCAGAGGACGCGAAAAATAGATTTTCAAGAAGGCGGCCATCTTGGATTTCTGATAGGAACGATTTTAGCTATTTTTGATCTACAGGTCACCCTGATGCTTCCTACCAAGTTTCAAGTCAATTGGCCCAGGGGTGTAGGAGGAGTAGGCTTTTAAAGCAATTGTTGAAGCCGCACACCGCACACTGACTGACCACAATAGCTCACCATGAGCACTTCGTGCTCAGGTGAGCTAAAAATGGGAGAGTCCATTTCAGAAACTCAAGTAAAAAGGTCGACCCTTATAGTCCTGTAGACAAAAAAAGGTACATTTGTATTTATATAAGCAAACAGTGTAAATCAAGATGACTTGTCTCGTCAGGATCTACAATGTTTGCCACTCTGTTTAAAGGCTTTGATTGACATCCCTGTGGGCAATAGTGGAAAAGTGAACATTAAAAGAAGGAAAGTGTTTACTTCAGGTGAAAATGATAAAGCCATGATTACTTACCTCAGAACCTAGCTCTCCCAGTCCTGACATGGCCCCATACTGTGTTGCTAGGGCTGCCCTCTCTGATCTTATAGCTTTACTGAATGTCTTTGTAATACGTGCTTGGATATTGTTGGTATTTGTGCTGAAATTTCTGAAAAAAAAAAACAAAAAAAACAATAAACATCCTTAACCCTTCTCATGCTGAATAAATTAAGATGCCACACCCACTTCCAAATTTCAGCCAATAAGATCACTTGATCCAGGTTGTTGATATAAATTCAGATACTGAATGACAAACACTGCAGATCCAGATCAGTTGGCTTCTTCAGAAGCCAACTGATCTGGATCTACACTGTATGCAAAGGCAGGGTATATCCAGATTCAGCAGGACAAGGGTTAAATTTCAAACAATCAACTGTATTTCAGTCATTTCAGTGGGACAATAATTGGGCCTCACCATGCAAAAACACGTCTTTGAGCACATGTGGACAGCAAAGACTCAGATCAGCCTGCACATCAGCAGTCTGATCAAGGCCTTCACTGTCAACTAACAAAAATCATCGTACACTATAGAATGTATCAATTGCGTGGAAATGTCCGTATAAGACCTTTGGCATGCACAGGACAATGTGAATCTGCATAGTTTGCACATGCTTGAAGACACAGTTTCATTTGGCTTGGCCCAATTGTGATAACAACATGATAAAGGCTCTGGAAGGGAACATCATCTGGGCCTCTTCAAGTGAAAAAAATGCCTTCAAACATATGCGAAATGCAGATTCAGCTCTACATACACATGCACAGAGTATCATTAGGGCCTTTGCTTACCATTCATACATTCTGTAGTATCCAATGAATCTGTTAGCGGACAATGAAGTCCCTGATCAGACTGCATGGATGGGTGATCTGGGCCTTCGCTGTCTGCATATGCCCAAAAACACATTTTTGTATGGCGTTGCCCATACAGTTATAAATTTATCCCCTTGAGCAGGTTTTGTTTATTTGTTTGAGTTGGAGTTTTACAGCCCAGTCAACACTGTTAAGGTCAAGTCCAGATGGTTAGTTCCTACTCAATTTTTCCTGGACATGCTCAGTCCTCTTAAGTGGACGACCAATACCTGTGCACAAAAGTATGCCAGTAACTGACATCTGCCCTTCTTTAGTATGGTTCAGATGTGCTACCAACTGTGCTATGGAGCTATGGAGCATGGCCCCTAAGCAGGTCAAACCTATGACAGATGTATCAGTAAGTAAGTGGTAAACCTACCATGCTACGAGCATTCCTACTTACTTGCAGATTTGAGCATTCAGTCTGGCAGCAAAATCTCTCAGTGCCCAGTGGTTGTCTACATCTGGTCTCATACACAGCTGTTTGCTCACGATACATGTGGTCACAGCCGGAATAAATTCGTGAAGCTGGAATAAAGAGAGAATTGGGTCAGCTGAAGGTAAAAAGTAAATGCCTTGTGATATTTCTCTAAATAATAAGAAGAACAAGCCAGAGCAAACAGTGTAGACTGATCAAACTGCTCCTACAGTTTGATCATAGTCTACACTGTGTGCAATTCACACAGTGCTTTGAGAATCACACAGCCCTTTAAGACATGTCTCCAAGTAACTAAAGGGACTTGTTCAAATTCTAGCCCTTATCTTAAGGACTGAGTCTTATTCTATGCATGTCATACTATCCTCCCTGGGGGTGCCAAAAGTCAAACCTTGTTTACCCACGTGTGTAATGATGCAGACGTAAGCTCCCAATCTGACTGGCTGATAGGGTGCTGTCCTGCTTTTATAATAATTGTTATCATGAGATATGGGCAAAAAAAATGATAATATTGGTATTTCCGTAGATGTATGTGTACGTGTATGCAGCTATGGTGTCCTCATACGAGGGTCCTGCAAAAAGATTTGTCACTGGGTTCGGATTACTTCAGTACTACGGTTTATCAAACATATTTTTATTACAAACCTTCAAAGTATTCCCCCTTTACTGAAACACATTTTTGTAACCTTTTTACCCAGTCGCGAAAAGCAGATAAATAGTCTTCTTTTGGTATCTGTTGGAGACTGATAAATAGCACTGCCAACAGAAATTCTAGATGTATATTTATTTCCAGAAAGCATTTTCTTAAGCCTTGGAAATAAAAAGAAGTCACAGGGACTCAGGTCAGGTGAATAAAGTGGATGGTTTAAAACTTTCACCTTTTCAGAAGCCAAAAAAGACTTAAAAACCTCACACTTATAAGAGGAGGCGTTGTCATTAAAAGGTGGACTCCTGACCATTCTTTGCTTGGTCGTTTCTTATTGTAAAACTCTTTCACTTTCTTCAGTACAGAATTCTTGTAGAATCAGCCAGTGACTGTATGACCAGATGGACAAGGCACTTGAACAACTGGCCCACTTGAATTAAAGAAAATTGCGTACAACATCTTTTTCGAACTTATGGTTCTCTTGGCAATACATGGGCATTTTTTATCTTTTCGCTTCCATTGCTTATTATCAGCCCTTGTTTGTGGCTCAAACATGTGCACCCAGGTTTCATCACCTGTTAGCAAGTTAGAAATAACCCGACTATTACAGCCTTTGTATGTTTTCTAAAGTTCCCGGGCACATTTAAGGCGTTGTGTCTTTTGCTCCTCAGTGAGCAAATGAGGTACCCACCTAGCCCAAACCTTTCTCAGGTCCAAATTTCAGTCTTCTGGTCCATGTTCCAATGTAACAAGTAAATTGGTCAATGTATATGACTGCATCTATTTCAATTTGAAATAACTCGGTCAGTTGGAAAGCAATTTGCACGAAATAAACGGGTATCTTTAGCTATTCAACACACCATTCAAGTGCAGTGAAGCATTTTAAAATATAACTGGGATAAAACTAAGGATGCCTATTAGTGACAGAACTTTTGGCACGACCCTCGTACTTATTATGGAAGTTCCAAAACTGACCACTCCTAATACACAGCAACCACTTTATAACACTATTGCTTGGATCTGAAATGAAAATCATGACAGCTAAACAACCATGTTGTATCCAAATAAAAAATGGAGATTATCTAGAAGAACTGACTATAAATGATCAGGGTCTTCACTGTCTGCTAACAGAATCATTAGATACTACAGAATGTATGACTGCAGAGTAAAGGCTCGAATGATACTTTGTGCATACACAGGATGCACATGTGCAAAGGTACTTTTTCGCTTGATATGGGCCATGTGTTCTTTAAAGGCTCCTGTGTACTTACATATTTTTCCAGGTAGAGTGTTTGATTGTCCATCAAAGCTTTCATCATTCTCATCAAGTATATTAGCAGGGCAAGGTTGTTCTGCACCACATTAATTTTAACCTGCAAGGCAAGGAGAGAAGTAAATCCTTTAACCCTTAAAATGCCAAGAAAACCTGCACCTGAAAATGTCATCTGTTTATGTCGTCTGCTGAATATTCTTGCAAACTTTTCAAGCCTATTTTTGCATACAGGCAAACAGTGTGGACCCAGATCAGACTGGAGGAGCAGTCTGATCTGAGTCCACACTGTTTGCAAAACTGACTTTTAAAATCACAAGCAGATGACAATTGCTGTGATTGGCAGTTTAAGGGTTTACAGTAAAACTTCAATGAGTCGTACACCAATGGCTTGTTTACCATTGTTGATTCAAATTCGTTTTTGAGTCCCTAGAGATTTCTTCCAATAGCTCAAGAAATCAATATTTAGGTATATTTTAGGGCAATTTTCTTATTTTATCATGAAAATGTATGTTGTGTGTCCTCATTAGAATTGTATCATTGAGGCAATTTTAATGAGTTAACTCAACATAGCATTATTTGATAGAATATCAAAAAGACATCCCTAAATTATCTCCATTTATCTCCTGACCTGGAATTGTGGTTAACTCTCAGTGACTTGAACTTCCCATGTCAAGAACATATTTCCATGGTACCAAGGAAGATCAAGCCATGAAGTTCAACTATACCTTGTAAATAAACAAATTGAGTGTATTAATAAGTCTGTGACATGCATATCTATCAATGTAAGATACCTGTTGAGTATAAACAAGAAGCCCAAGTCTGAGGAAATTCTTCCCTTTTAGAAAGGGAGAATGGCAAACACAGCAGACCCAGATCAGATGCCGCAGAATGCGATATCTGATCAGGGTCTACACTGTTTGCATCAAATCTAGGAATTTCTTTGAAATATAATGATTGGTCCAAATAGTTATGGCAGAAGAGTCCACTTGGCACAAACCATTAAGTAAACAGAGGTCAATTCAGGATGATAATGACGATGACGGTGTTTTAAGTCTCTTTTAACCTTATTTAAGTCATAGCAAGATGTTGAAAGGTGATTATAAAAAGGCTCTGTGCAATGAAGCAATCTACAGTCATGAGATAAATTTTGCCTCTAGCAGGATCCATAGTTGGGATCTTGTGATATAAAGTCAGAAGCATTAACCACTTGGCATTGATCAAAAAATGCCTACCTATCTAATGGGAGGTAAGAATGTGAGTGTGATGCCCATTAACTCATTTTAGTCAAGAAACCTCAAAAGCATAATAGCAAACAGAATGCAGCATCTATCAGGGTCTACACTGTTTGCATTAACTACAGGCATTTCTATAAAACATAGCAATAATAAAAACTAATAACCAGACACCCTGCTATTAAAAACAGATGAATTCAAAGAGTTGTGGTAGAAGGGTCTACTCTACATTATTGGGTTAAACAAAAGCATAACTGGATGGATCAATGGGATTTTGATGTCTTCTAAAGAACTTTCAGAATATTGATAGAAGCGTTGACACTGTATACAAGGCCAACATAAACATTAAATTGCCAATTAGCAGTCCTTATTAGATACCCACAGTGTCCTGGGAAAACACAGACTTTTCTTTGCTGGGCAAAGATGCAATCTTGTAGGCATGACTATATCCCGGCACATAAGATAATCCTCTGTAGTAGTGTTGCCATTGATGATCGATTGCAATAGATCATCAGTCATTTTTTCCTCTTGTAACTGATGATCTGAAAGATTTTTTATAGTTGACTAATTGGAAAAGTCTTATATATTTATTTTTATTTTTATAGGCAAGTTATATAGAAATGAAATTCAAAGCTGCCTATTTGGGTCATTCTAGATTTGTGGTCAATAAAAATGAAGAAATTTGATAAAATAGCCTCAAATAAGTCAACCCAAATGTACTGATATTTTTCTTATTTCTCCATGAAAACATACATTGTGGGGGCTCATTAGAAGTGCCTCACAGAGGCACTTCTAAAGAGAACCCAAAACATATGTTTTAATGGAGAAATAAGAAAAAATATGTATCTGGATACCCCTCTCATTGATCTGGAGCTATGAATAAGTACCTGGAAGAGGGATTAATTAACCCTTCTCTTGCTGGACACGACATGCCCTATCTTCGCAAACAGTGTAGAATCCTCTATGGAGAACTTCAAATAGGAAAACGCTCCCATGGTGGTCAGAAAAAGCGATACAAGGACACCCTCAAAGCCTCCCTTAAAGACTTCAACATACCAACAGAGTCATGGGAACATATTGCACAAGATCGTACAAAGTGGCGAGGCCTCATAAAAAGGGGAGCTGGTGAATACGAAGCAAAAAGAATCAGCGAAGCCAAGCAGAAACGTGCATAGCGGAAAGCCAGAGCTAAGGCATCACCAACAGAGCTTTCTTCCTCAGACCTCTCTTGTTCTATCTGCAACAGGCAGTTTAGAGCTAAGATTGGTCTCATCAGCCATCTTAGAACACACAAATAATAACACATCACACAGCTGATTAGGATTGGTCATTGTCAGTAATGACAGATGAACAAGAGAAGAGAATCCAGATCAGCTGGCTTCTGAAGAAGCCAACTGATCTGGATCTGCACTGTTTGTCATTAAATATGTGAATTTCTATCAAAAACTCGAATCAAGTAATCTGATTGGCTGTAAATTAGAAGTGGGCATGGCATCTTAATTTATTCAGCATGACAAGGGTTAAGAGTGAATATATTTTCTACAAATCTATAATTAATCGATGATCAGTCAGTTTTACGAAACCGATGATCGACTATGAAATTCTGGCCGATTCCAAACACTTCTCTGTAGAAAGAAACTTACTCCTTCAAATATAAAGGTGGTAAACCTTGGAAGCATCTGGTGGAGCCCTGGATCTGTTGATAAACTCTGTAAGGCTTCCTGAAATGATGAAAACATCTTCAAACTAGACATCTGTCCAAAGTACACTAGTGCCCCTGCCTTTCTGTCCCCTGGCCCCACCCCTGGGGCAACTCTAGCGCAGAGTTGAAGGTTCAGGTCTGGATAGTAGCATACATAATTTCAACTTCCTAGCATAAAAGATACCAAAGTTGTGATCTCAAGATAAACCTGGATGTAAATTTGAATGTAAACTTAAACTGTTGTTAGACTGGTTATGAATCTGACATACGCACATATGGACGTCATATCGCAAAACACTATACGCCCCCCAGCCTAAGTATCATAATGAGTAAGACTAGGTTAGTTAACTATTTTCTTTAAACCTTGAAGATATACAAAAAAATCTATCCATGGCTGTTATAATGTTAAAACTGGTACTACTGATGGGTGTCACACCACCTAATTTACATCTATGGATGGTTACCCCACCTCCCCATGGATATTTTGCTGGAACAGCCCTAATAAGGCAAAAAAAAAAAAAAAAAAAAAATAAAAATCTTTGCTAAGTATCATAATTATAAGGGATGCAAAAAGAAAGGAAAAAAAACAGGGTTTATTATCTGTTTGTTACCCAGAAATTAATTTTGATGTATCTGATAATAAAACTCACAGTGCAATGAAATGTCAAGCAGCAGCCTCTAGTTTCTTGATAAAAAAAAAAAAGAGGTCTCTAATTTTTTAAAGCATGTGAGTAACAGCTTGCACAACAGTGATGCAATGTATAGACAAATATACAATTTTGAAATTTATGTATAACATTTAGTTACCTGCGTCATGCCAAAACATGTCTTCCGGCATATGCAAACAGTGAAGGCCCATCTCAAAGAAAACACAATTATGTTGTGGGTACATTTTAGAAGCATCTCACGTATGAGTCAGCGCATGACAAAACCTACAAAATGACATATGTGCCAAGCGAAGACTCAGCTCATC
Source organism: Anodontia alba (assembly GCA_964016985.1). NCBI lineage: Eukaryota > Metazoa > Mollusca > Bivalvia > Lucinida > Lucinidae > Anodontia > Anodontia alba. The sequence continues at coordinate 82,298,684 of OZ024832.1, forward strand.
CTTGGCATCTACCCAGTCTGATCAGAGTCTTTGTTGTGCACTCAGTGGGTAGCTAAAGACATAAGCTTTCTTCATGCAGACAGCAAAGACTCTGATCAGACTGGGCAAATGCCCAGGCTGATCTGAGTCTTTGCTGGGCACACATGCCATTTTGTAGACTTTGTCATGCTCTGGCTCATACATGTATATTGTGGGTACTCATATGGCATACACACAACGTAAGTTTTCTTCAAAAATAACAAAAATGTTGATTTTCTGGCAAGTAAATCTTTGTTAGACAAGTTGATTTTGCCATTTGTTTGTCAGTCAAAATCCACTTTCTTGGCCAAATTGATTCTGACCATTTGCTTCTCTGTGGATAAGTAATAAAATTTGATAATTTACAAGCATGCTGTACTTACTGATCTCTTGCCTTCATCAGATCCAACACATGCTTCTGTAATCTCCTTGTAATATAACTGCTGCTCCTAGAAATAAATAGTTTTTTATCAGAAATACATTAATCATACCTGCTTCTTGCTACAATGAGAAAGTCAAGCAATGCTTATTAGATACCCACAACACAGTAATGACCAGTAAAGAAAACTGGCTTAACCCTTGTCCTGCTGAACCCTATTATACCTTGCCTTTGCAAACAGTGTAGACCCAGATCAGTTGGCTTAGAAGACAACTGATCTGGATCTGCACTGTTTGCCATTAAGTGTGTGAATTTATAGCAACAATCAGGATCAAGAAGTCTGATTGGCTGAAAATTAGAAGTGGGTGTGGCATCTTAATTTATTCAGCAGGACAAAGGTTAAGACAACTTATTGTTGAAAATGGATGACATTCATTTGTAAGATTTGTAGTTCACCCAAGTAGCATAATGAGATCCAATTTTGGTCAAATTCCTGAGACAGGGTCAAGAGACAGTGTGCACACAAGCTTAAAGGGCAATAACTCTAAGGAAATTGGCCCCTAGACCTTATTTTTTCTTATGTGGGTACATCTTACTGATATCAATGTGTCTGCATAAAGTGATGAATATCCATTACTGCATTTTCAAGATATTAGGAAAAAGATTGCAAATACATTCCCCCTCCCCCACCCCTCTGTCATAATGATGTAGCTGGTCAAATTCCAACAACTGGTTAAAGAGATAATGTGTATACAAGCTTTTTCTACTACATTACTGCATTAAGAATTTTTACAAAGGTAAATAACTGAAAGAGAATGGGCCCCTAGGCCTTACCTTTTCTTAAGTAAGTACACCTTATTGATATCAATTTGTCTGCATAAATTGGTGTATATCTATTGCTGCATTTTCAAGATACATTGTATTAGGGATAAACCAAAGTGTCAAGGATGGACACACAGATGGATGGAAAGACAGACAGACTGACAATGTGAAAACAGTATACCCCACCACAAACAAAGTTTGCAAGAAGTATAATAATAGGCCGCCTAGCAGGTTATTTTGAAACTAAAGGTTTTAAATAAAGGCTAGTTCTGGTCAAATATAGGTTTTTCTTATTTCTCTATGAAAACATGTTGTTGTACTCATTAGAAGTACTTCGCTGATACCCTTATAAGTGCGCCCACAAGTTTTCACCTTATGTGTACCCACAAGTTTTCACCTTATAAGTGTACCCACATATTTTCACCTTATGTGTATCCACAAGTTTTCATCTTATGATTTGTTTGTGTTGAAGTTTTACGGCCCAGTCAACCCAATGGGGTCATGTCGAGCGCGGTCAGTTTACCTAGCCACACGTTTACTGGGCAGGCTTAGTCCTCTAAGCGGTTAACCAGTATTGTGCGCATTCTTTCGCCAGAAACTGACAACTGCCACTATTCATCTTATGAGTGCGCCCACAAGTTTTCACCTTATAAGTGCGCCCACAAGTTTTCACCTTATGTGTACCCACAAGTTTTCATCTTATGAGTGTGCCAACAAGTTTTCACCTTATTAGTGTACCTGCAAGTTTTCACCTTATGTGTACCCACAAGTTTTCACCTTATGTGTACCCACAAGTTTTCACCTTATAAGTATACCCACAAGTTTTCACCTTATGTGTACCCACAAGTTTTCACCTTATAAATGTACCCACAAGTTTTCACCTTATGTGCACCCACAAGTTTTCACCTTATGTGTACCCACAAGTTTTCACCTTATAAGTATACCCACAAGTTTTCACCTTATGTGTACCCACAAGTTTTCACCTTATAAATGTACCCACAAGTTATCACCTTATGTGTACCCACAAGTTTTCATCTTATGAGTGTGCCCACAAGTTTTCACCTTATTAGTGTACCCACAAGTTTTCGCCTTATGTGTACTCGCAAGTTTTCACCTTATGTGTACCCATAAGTTTTCACCTTATAGTGCAACCACAAGTTTTCACCTTATAAAAGTAGACACAAGTTGTCACCTTATAAGGGGGTTGATTGATTTTCTAGGAAAATGCAAATAGAGGAGCTGAAACCTATGATGGTTTTGGTAGTGGGGACTTGATATTTATTACATCAGCATACCTATGAAAGTTATGTTCTTCTATGATAGAGCATTTTTATTACATATATATAAACTGTGTGTGTTTGTAAAACACTATGTCTGCAACTATATGCTTGTCCCTACAAAATGCTCAACCATAAAGGAGTATAGCCCTTATAAAATTAATCTGATTTCTTTCAAATGTTAATCAGTTAAGCTTTTCCTCAGCCCCAATAAGTCTGCCAAATATCAGAATCCTAACTCACATTTTGAGTTGGAGTTTTACTGCCCAGTCAACACTGTTAAGGTCATGTGACTAAACCTAAACTAAAACAAAAACATAAAACCAGGAAAAATTACCACAGACAGCTCATGTGTAGAGAGATCTTTCATTTTCACCACATCTGCAACTTTCTTCTTGTGTTTGTGCTTGGTACTGCTCTCCACTGTTTTCACTGGTTTCTGATTCTTGTCAATTGTAGCCTTCACAGATGTGTCCAGTATTTCTAGTTTCTGTTGATCTTTTGTTGCTGGAGGGGGATTCTCTGGGATAGCTGGCTGAATCCCATCAATACTCAACCAATGAGCTAGAAACATAATTATAAAATTGTTACCGTAGTATATAGCATAATTCAAGATAAGGCAACTGAAAAGTACCTCATTTTTTCTTATTTCTCCTTGAAAATGCATGTTGTAAGTACTCATTAGAAGCACCTCAATGAGGCCATCAAGGTGCTTCTAATAAGTACTCAAAATATATGTTTTGTGTGGAGAAATTAGAAAACTACTATGTCTGGAGTATGTATATTTTATACAGGTCATATTTTATACAGCAACCAGCTATTCTTCTTATGTGTACCCACAAGTCGGGTCCATGCCTAAACTTGAAAATCTAACAACAGGTAAAAAATATTGTGGAAAAGAGGAGAAATTGCTCCTAAGGAGCAATTTCTCCTCTTTTCCACAATATTTTCAATATATCTCTAATTTCAAGTCCAATTACATATATATTTGTTAAATGTGGTTAATGGAATTATTTTTCATCTATTCTGCAAATCTGATATGTCGAGGTATGGATATACCTAGTACTAATAAAGGGTGTTAAATAAATGCATGCTACATGTATAATCAAAGTGACAGACAAGACTTCTACTGACCTATATGTCTAGTGACCATGAATAGAGTTAATTTACTTTTTATGGACCTAGTTCTTGGTTTATAACAACAAAATACAGCTGGATTATCACACAAATGTTTAGGTCTCATAAAAGACAAGTATTCCATGCACCTGTTGAATCTGAGATACAAGCTCAAGCCTTAAACCAGCTGTCAATTTGCACATAAGTATGTCAGAGTGACCTAGTTTTATGAAAGATCACCTCTGTTTCTGGGACGCATGTAAAATCTGTACAGGACTGGCCCCTACAAAAGCCAAGCTATGAATCCAAGACTTAAAATCTGATCTCACTAAAGAAGGTCATGGTGACCTAGTTTAGTCAGAGGTCATCTGAGGTAGTAGAATGCATACAGAGATGAAATCTGAGTGGGTGGCATCTGCTGAAGTGGAGATACCAAGGCTTGAAGCTGACCCAAAACCGATAACAGACTGACTTCAATTTGCATGATAAAATAAGAAAAGTTCCCTAAAACATCCCAAAATATTTGTTTTCATGAGCTATCAGAATAATTTCCTAAGGACGAAAATGAATTCAAACAAGCCATCCGTGTTTGTCAGTGAAGTTTTTCTTTACAGAGTGCCAAGCAAACAGAGCAGCTAGTACCATTTTAAAGTTTTTGGTACGATTCAGCCAGGATTTTGACAACCTACCAGACAGAAAGTGGATACTCTACCAAGTTTATCCAGTTTACCTGATTATTTGACCTGAATAGCTGGGTTAGGTTTGAGTTTAACTGCCCAGTACTAAGGTCATGCCAAGCTTGTCTGTTTACCTAATCACACTTTTCCTAGACAGGCTTAACCCTTAAAGTGCCAGTCACAACTGCAGCAGACAACAATTTTTTATTTATTTATTTTTTTTTTATTTTTTTTTTTAGAGAAAACAAGTCTTGACATTTCATGTGAATCATCTGCTTGGCAGATGATTCACATGAAATGTCAAGACTTGTTTTCTCTGAAAAATAAAAAAAAAATTCGAATGTCATCTGCTACAAAGTTTGCTTGGCCCTTTAAGAGTTAATCCTCTATTAAGAGTTAACCAGTACTTCTGCACATCCCTTCACCAGGAACTGACAACTGCCCTTCTTGAATCAGTGCAAGAAAGAGAATAACCATAGAAAAAATATTTCATGATCAATCTCCACGAAGGGGCATTGCCAGACGCCAGACCTGGTGGGGATTGAGCCCACAACCTCACCAGTTGGAAGCACATCCAACTGAGCCACAGAGGCCAGCTGATCAACAGTGAATAGTGACAAACCTTTGAGAGCTAGATCCAGTGGTACTTTAGGTAATGAAGAATTAATGACATCTTGTAAGTCCAACTCCTTATCTTCCGTGAAGTGAAGTTCTCTGCCTCCTCCACTGGCATATCGGAATGGTATCAAATCAGGACTGTGGAATCCATATAAAGGCTGAAATTACACGCAACACAATCTACTGCAATGATAAACTAAAAATTTTGATGAACATACTTAATAACAAAACAACTGATATTAGAAGATATTGCTTGTGTTGAGGTTTTACAGCCCTCTCAGACCACTGGGGTTATGTCGAGCAGGGTCAGTTTACCTAACCATACTTTAACTGGGCAGGCTTAGTCCTCTAAGCGGTTAACCAGTATTGTGCACATTCTTTCGCCAGAAACTGACAACTACCCTTCTTAAATCAGCGGAAGGGAGAGAATGACCGTAGAAAATATTTCATGATCAATCTCCACGAAAGAATGTTGCTGACCCGACAGGGGTCAAACCCGCAACCTCCTGATCACCAGTTGGATGCACATCCAAATGAGCCACCGAGCTACATGGACTCCCACCAAGCAAAAATGTGTCCATATACGGACAGCAAAGGCCCAGATCAGACTGCGCAGATGCGCAATCTGATCTGGGCTTTCGCTGTCCGCTATATGAATCATTGGATATTGTAGACTGTATCAATAGAGAGCAACAGCCTGGAAAAGACTTTGCCCATGCACAGGATGATCTGAATCTGCACATTCTGCGTATATTCAAAGGCATTTTTTCACTTAACGAGGCCCATATGTCTTGCCTGTTAGAGTGCAGTCAAAAGCCTTAACCTAACACTGCTACGGGCAAATTCAGCAGATGACAAACTGGTGATATTTTTTTTTATTTTTCTTAGAAAAACTGGATAGATTTGACACACCATGCAATTTGTCTCCTTAGTAGACAATTTGCATGAAGCATCAGATCGTATTTTTTACCCAGCATGCAAAGTGTTAATAGTCTTTTATGAATGATACTGGAAAATGTATATTACTGACATTAAGGTTGAACCGGTCAGTTCAAGCTTAGTCCTCTAAGCAGTTAAGCAGTACCTGTGCACATACAAAATGTTCTTTAGCCAATAACTCACAACTGCACTTCTTGAATCAGCAGAAGGGGGAGAATGTAGAAACTAGTAACAATGTTTTCTGAGAACTTATGTCTCCGCCCTCCCTGGCATGCATTTTCAGTTTTTCTACTGCTGTGAACTTGAAATTTAGGTCCAAATCACCAAAATCAGTTCTTTGTTATGTTCCAATTATATATCCAAGAAAATTTGGGAAGAATCCAACTACACATTCACAAGGTATAGTGCAGACAAGAAAGTCATAATTGGGGGAACATAATCAATCCTACTCCTGTAACAAAACAAACAAATAAAATATCTTCTAGGAGCTTGAGCTCATAGCATACAGAAATTGGCTATTAACCCTTGTCCTGCTGAATAAATTAAGAAACCATACCCATTTCTAATTTTCAGCCAATCAGATCACTTGATCAAGGTTGTTGATATAGATTCACAAACTGAATGGCAAACACTGCCGATCTAGATCAACTGCTCCTTATCTGGATCTACACTGTTTGCAAAGGCAGGTTATATCCAGGATTCAGCAGGACAAGGGTTAACACAGTAATTTTACACAGTTTATTACAATACTGTATTTCAATTTTTATAAACATTTAACCCATTTGCTTTGTATGGACTCTTCTACCACAACTCCTCAGAAGGTCTATTTCCAATAGCAGGGTGTCCAGTTAGTTTTTATCATTACAATGTTTTAACCCTTGTCCTGCTGAACCCGGATATACCCTGCCTTTGAAAACAGTGTAGATCTAGATCAGTTGGCTTCTGAAGAAGCCAATTGATCTGGATCTGCACTGTTTGCCATTAAGTATGTGAATTTATAGCAAAAATCCGGATCAAGTAATCTGATTGGCTAAAAATTAGAAGTGGGCATGGCATCTTAATTTATTCAGCAGGACAAGGTTTAAAGAAATTTTGTAGCTCTAGATAGGGAACTTTTTTCACCCAAAAAGTGTTAACATTTTTCTAATCACATGTTGTAATATTCATTAGAAGCACCTCAATGAAGTGCTTCTAATGAGTAACCACAACATACCTTTTCATGGAGAAATAAGAAAAATATTTCCCTGCTGCTTCTCTTATCTGGAACTATGAAATTCCTGTTTTTAATGCAAACAGTGTAGACTCCGATCAGACACCACATTCTGCAGTGTCTGATCTTGGTCTGCACTGTTTGCCAATTACCATTTTGGGGGATTCCTAACAAAAAAAGGGTTAAGGATTTGTGAATAAGGAAAATAGTAAGAACTGGTATGAAAACAATAACAACAAGTATAAGCTGTCACAAAAAGCTTGGTCTATCCTTAGCACACACAGCATAGATCAAGTTTGTTTGTTTGTGTTGAGGTTTTACAGCCCAGTCAACCCAATGGGGTCATGTCGAGCTTGGTCAGTTTACCTAACCACACTTTTACTTGGCACGCATAGTTCTCTAAGCGGTTAACCAGTATTGTGCACATTCCTTTCGCCAGAAACTGACAAATGCCTTTCTTGGATTAGAGCTTGTTTGTAAAAAGCTAATACTTGGTGGTATAACAGAGCAGTCCATGAAAAAAATAGCACTGAACCAGTCCATGACTTTTCATAAAATTCTTCCGGAGCAACATCAAACTATAAGATTGTCTACTCCCATGGGTGTAAACAAAGGATATCTTACCTCAACATTCTGCACTCTAAGAGCATTATCAAAGTCACTGCAGGTCAGTTTATGTCGCTTTCCATGCTGCATGAACTTCACAGCTTCCTGTACAAGAAATCAGGAAATTTAATACTATCTAGATAAGGAATTTTTTCAACCAAAAGAACTGGGCTCAGTTGTTCAAAGCATCGTTAGCTAAACATGCTAGTTAGTGGTCAAAATGTTGCCTGTTCCTAGTAAGTAAAATACCAAATTCACAGGTACATGTATTTTTGCTGAAAAAATGTGAGTAGCTTTTGCAAATGCAAAAGCTACTCACATTTTTTCAGCAAAAATATAAGTGTATATGCCATATTTAATAATCAAAGTTTTAACGATACATTAACTAAGGATATCGTTAGTTTTGAACAACTGGGCCCAGATTTTTTTTTATTTCTCCACAAAAACATACATTGTGGGTACTCATTAGAAACTTTGGTGAGGCATTTCTAAAGAGCACCCATATTGTTTGTTTTTGTGAAATAGGAAAAATATTCAAATGCAAATATTCGATAGGAGAGAATTCAAACTTACAACTACAGCTTTAATGTCCTTTTTTTCATGTAGGTTGGTTGGTTTGGAGCTTAATGGCCCAGACAATACTAAAAAAGTCATGTTGAGCCATTCAGTTTACCTAACCACATTTTTTCTGGGCAAGCTTAGTACTCTCTGTTAACCAGTACTTGTGCACATTCTTTCATAAGAAACTGACAACTGCCCTTCTTGAATTTGCGAAAGGAAGTGAATAACTGTAGTAAATATGACAAGATCTATCTCCACAAAAGAATGTTACTGGACCAGGTGGGGATCGAACCTGTGGCCTCCTGATCACCAGTCAGACACGCATCTGACAAAGCGACCAAGACCGGCTTCTCATGTAGCATTAACTAAACTATGCCATAAGAAAAGGTGCTGAGGTTTGTGTAGACAGCAAAGCCATAAGTCCATGGCCCAGTTGTTCAAAACTAACGACATCGTTAATTAACGATTCGTTAAAATTTACATCCAGTGATACGCAAATATGCTGAAATTTTTTGCTGAAAACATGTGAGTAGCTTTTGCAATGCAAAAGCTACTCACATTTTTTCAGCAAAAAATATCAGAATATTGTGTATTGAATCCACTAAAAACAGTTAACAAAATGACCCTTAATGAGCTTGTTAAGCTAACGACGCTTTGAACAACTGGGCCCAGATAAGAAGAGGATAACCATATACAGCTGACTCTCACTATCTCGACTTCGCTTATCTCGAATAAACGCTTATCTCGAAGTGAAAATCTGGTCCCTGCCTAAATATGAAAATCTAACAACAGGTAAAAAATATTAGGGAAAAGAGCAGAAATTTCTCCTAAGCAGCAATTTCTCTTCTTTTCCACAATATTTTCAGTATATCTCTAATTTCAAGAGTCCAATTACACATATATTTGTTAAATGTGGTTAATCAAATTATTTTTCCTCAATTCTGCAAATCTGATATGTCGAGGTACGGATATCTCGAAGTATTTCAGAGAGTCCTTTGGAATTTGAGATAAGGAGAGTCAACTGTATTTTTTTTTTCTGATTTCTCCTTGAAAACATATGTTGTGTGTACTCATTAGAAGTGCTCACTGAGGCACTCTTGAAAACATGTTGAGTGTACTCATTAGAAGTGCCTCACTGAAGCATTTCTAATGAGAACCCACAACATGTTTTTAAGGAGAAATAAGAAAACAACATCAGTACTTTTGGGTTGGAAAAGTTGCCTTTATCTGAGGCTATGAACTGCATAAATCAGGGTCCAGTTGTTCAAAGCATCATTAGCTTAACCAGGTTATTAAGGGTCATTTCGTTAACTGTTTTTGCGGATTCAATATACAATATTCTGATATTTTTGGCTGAAAAAAAATGTGAGTAGCTTTTGCACTTCAAAAGCTACTCACATTTTTTCAGCAAAAAATTTCAGCATATTTGCGTATCACTCAATGTAAATTTTAACGAATCAATAACTAAGGATGTCATTAGCTTTGAACAACTCGGCCCTGAACATGTATTTGCAACAATCTGGGAAGGGCCTTCACTGTCTGCCGGTGAATTCACCAGATATAAAACTCTGGATCTGAATGTGTGCTTCTCACATACAATTGAAGAAAACATTTTACTTGGTGCAGATCACTTGCAAGAGTTGTGCTTGAAGCTTTGAAAAAGTACTTAAATTACCAAAACAATTGGTTTGTTTATTTGATTCAGGTTTTACATGTCGCTTTTAACAATCTTTTAGTCACGTCAAGACAGTATCTGGATGTGACAGGGAGCTCAATGCTCACTTTTAGAGCACTGTCTCACTGAAATATCACACCCCAGACATATGACATAAAACTCCACCCATCATTATACGGACTCAAGTCCGAGCACTTCTGACTCCTAGCCCTACTTTCTTAATGCTGAGTGCCAAGTGAAAGAGCAGTTAACTTCATTTTCAGTCTTTGGTATGATGCTGCTGGGGATCGAACCCACACTTTCCCAGTCACAAAGCAGGCGCTCTACCAACTGAGCCACTGTGCTGGTATTACAATAAAAACCAGGCTTTAATTGATCTGTGTCATACAACACTGGTACTTATAACATATTTCAACAGCCAATGCATAGGTCTAGATCGGAGATATCCAGATAAATATTTGCAAGTGTATCTATTATGGTCTATAGGGTCCAACAAGTAATGCATACATGTAGGTCTACATCAGAGATATCCAAGTAAATGTTTGAAAGGCTATCTATTATGGTCTATAGGGTCCAACTACAAATGCATAGGTCTAGATCAGAGATATCCAGGTAATTTTGTTTGCATGGCTATCTATTATGGTCTATAGGGTCCAACAAGTAATGCATACATGTAGGTCTACATCAGAGATATCCAAGTAAATGTTTGAAAGGCTATCTATTATGGTGTATAGAGTCCAACAACCAATGCATAGGTCTAGATCAGAGATATCCAGGTAATTTTGTTTGCAAGATTATCTATTATGGTCTATAGGGTCCAACAACCAATGCATAGGTCTAGATCAGAGATATCCAGGTAATTTTGTTTGCATGGCTATCTATTATGGTGTATAGGGTCCAACATCCAATGCATAGGTCTAGATCAGAGATATCCAGGTAATTTTGTTTGCATGGCTATCTATTATGGTCTATAGGGTCCAACAACCAATGCATAGGTCTAGATCAGAGATATCCAGGTAATTTTGTTTGCATGGCTATTTATTATGGTGAATAGGGTCCAACAACCAATGCATAGGTCTAGATCAGAGATATCCAGGTAAATGTTTGCATGGCTATCTATTATGGTGTATGGGGTCCAACAACCAATGCATAGGTCTAGATCAGAGATATCCAGGTAATTTTGTTTGCATGGATATCTATTATTGTGTATAGGGTCCAACAACCAATGCATAGGTCTAGATCAGAGATATCCAGGTAATTTTGTTTGCATGGCTATCTATTATGGTGTATAGGGTCCAACAACCAATGCATAGGTCTAGATCAGAGATATCCTGGTAATTTTGTTTGCATGGCTATCTATTATGGTGTATAGGGTCCAACAATCAATGCATAGGTCTAGATCAGAGATATCCAGGTAAATGTTCGCATGGCTATCTATTATGGTCTATAATGTCAAACAACCAATGCATAGGTCTAGATCAGAAATATCCTCAGGTAAATGTTTGCAAGGCTATCTACATGGGCCATCTGATAAATAGTCAGCTGTTTAACCCTTCTCTTGCCGGAAATAAAATGAATCAGGCCTGTAAGAGGGGGTACCTCTACTTGAGAAGTCATTACCCCCTGAATTTTACCTCGATTTTCATGAAATTTTCACGTATAATTTGCCGATCCTAGGTCGCCATTTTACCGGAGAAAGGATGGTCACGTGACAGTCATGTGTAAACCGGGAATCGTTTAAGACACTTGAAAAAAAAAAAAAAAAAAAAAAAAATTACAAGAGCCCAGCGCCTAGTGTGTACTATTGCAAATGAAAGAGTGACATACATAGGTTCTACTGTTATTCCTACTTCTTCCTCACTGAAAATGATTCAGGTGTTATGGGCTTTTTTTCCAGAAAAGCCTGATCAATTTGTTGAAGTGAGTGCTGAAATTAATGGCAGCTTGAAATTTGGTATTCTCGGGTCTTTTTTAGTGTGGGTAAAATCCAGCACCTGACTATCTAATGAAAAGTGGCGTGTTTGTATGAAAGAAGGTTCACTGCTGTATGAGAACACTTGCTCTGAATGGTTGCATGTGGTATATTGTAAGTATGACAGGCTTTTGAGTTGACAGACCACCCCCCCCCAGCGCGACTATTGTCGCGAAAGGCAAGATAAGGGTTAATATTTTTTGACTGGATGCACATAGTGCCATGAAACATTATATAATTGAAGTTCAATCCTTCCTGCATAAGCGCACGGGAAAATGGACGTCTTGATGTCATGTCACGCGTCATGATGTCATTATTTTAAGAAAACATCATGGCGGAAAGTGCGTTCGCGCTCAAGCGTAATGAAATTTTGCCATATATTAAGACTGTAAGTTTGTGCTCTTCAAGAAGTTGACCCAACATGTGACATTGGATTTAGCATAGTTTGCAGATGGGTGCAAAAATTCACAAACAGTAGATTTGAGGCATCGCAAAAGTACTTCTCTGGTAGGCCAATTTCAATTACAAATGAAGAAAACACAGAGATTGTAGCTCAGATCCTTAAAAAAGATAGACAATTCACTTGTGACAGGATTGCCCATGAAACTGGTATAAGTCGTAGCTCTGTTCACACTATTTTGACTGAGCGGCTTGGCATGAGAAAGATAGCGGCTAGGTGGGTCCTGCACTTTTGTCAAAAACTGAAAAACAACAACGGGTGGAAATATGCTCTGAACATTTACACAGACATATGATTGAGGGTGTTAACATGTTGAAACGTATTGTAGCAATAGACAAAACTTGGATTAGGTCCTTTGAACCAGAGTTAAAGTGCCAAATGGGACACTCCAAATTCACCAAGACCGATAAAATTCCGAAGAAGCATGAACAATCCAAAAATGTTGATGATATTTGCTTATGATGCTGAAGGAGTTCTTTCCACACATCAAGTTCCAGATGGCACAACAGTGAATAAAGAATATTACAAGTCATATTTGAGGAAAATTCTGTGTAAAGCAATATGCTGCAAGTGCTCAGAATCATTAAGCGTGATGCCGTTAATTATTCATGACAACACCAAGCCACACAAAGCTGCTATAGTAAAGGCCGTATTTGAGGAGTACCACTGGGAAGTTCTAAAACACCTGGGCCCAGTTGTTCAAAGCTAACGACACCGTTAGCTAACAATTCGTTAAAATTTACAACGAGTGATACGTAAAGTGCAGTGCAAAAGCTACTCACATTTTTTCAGCAAAAAATATCAGAATACTGTATATCAAATCCGCTAAAACAGTTAACGAAATGACCCTTAACGAGCTCGTTAAGCTAAATACACTTTGAACAACTGGCTTATAGTTCAGACTTGAGCCCTACTGACTATGACTTGTTTCCAAAATTGAAGGAACCACTTCGTGGAATACGCCACGACGATCTGAACGAGTTTGTGTTGAGGTTTTACGGCCCAGTCAACCCAATGGGTCATGTCGAGCGTGGTCAGTTTACCAAACCACACGTTTACTGGGCAGGCCTAGTCCTCTAAGCGGTTAACCAGTATTGTGCACATTCTTTCACCTGAAACTGACAACTGCCCTTCTTGAATCAGCGGAAGGGAGAGAATGACCGTAGAAAATATTTCATGATCAATCTCCATGAAAGAATGTTGCCGTCCTCTGCGGGGAGGGGGGGTGGGGGGAGCGTTGGACCCGCGACCTCCTGGTCTCCAGTCGGATGCGCATCCGACCTAGCCATGGAGGCCAGCATTTGAATGAGTTATATAGGACCGTGAACGCAATTGTGCGGGACATAAACAAGTGTTGCTAGCAACGGGTATTAAGGAATTACCATGGAGATGGGAGTCAATGAATGAATTGGTGGGAGATTATATTGAGGGAATGTAAACATAATATGTAAGTGCATTTGATCATGTTATAGAAATTAAGCAACTCTCACTATTTATCAGATGACCCTCGTATTATGGTCTATAGGGTCCAACAACCAATGCACTGGTCTAGATCAGAGACATCCAGGTAAATGTTTGCATAAGGCTATCTATTATGGTCTACAGGGTCCAACAACCAATGCATAGGTCTACATCACAGGTACATGTATTACTATATTTACTCTTAGTATTCAATTTCAGACAGACAGGCTTGAGAAAACAGCATATATCCAGATCAGAAGCCAGGGAAGCCACCATCCAATCAGTCTACACTGTTTGCCACTCATCAAGCTGTTAAAACACACATACAAGCAGTCAAATTGACTTGTCCGAATTGTACAACAAGGTATGAAGGTGTATGAGTACTTAGCAGGGCTCTAGCTAGGATTTGAGGGCAGATGGGTGCTTGGTAGGGCACTTTTTGCATGGTCATACAAAGAATGAGGGCACCATGTGTCAAGACATGTTACAAAATATATATTTGTTCCACAATAATGCCTTAAATTAGAATACACACAAAACTGACCTTTAACCAACTGTACTCTGGAGACCCCTACAGGGGTAATTGGCAAACAGTGTAAACCCAGATCAGACGCCCTGGAATGCGGCATCTGATCAGGGTCTCCACTGCAAATAGTTCAACCATTTTTCTCCCGGAATATCAGAATCTCAAAGCCTGACATACCTAAAATTGAAATTAAATTCTTCCAATATGTAGTGTGGGGGAATCCATTCAGTCTAAAATGGGTTAAACATTGATAACTTTTTTAATTTTGGTCTAGTTATCATGTAATTTTCACCAAAATGTAAGGATTTATGCCTAGTTGAAATATTTAGACAGAGGACACTTAAAGTAGGACCAAAAAGTGGAAGAAGAAGGCAAGAGGGGTGGCTGGAGCTTAGGGTACATACACTGTACATTACTCACCTGTACCACCTGTTTGAGTCTATAGGTACAATCTTCAGCCAGATAGGCTGCAGCTGACTCTGGCAGACCTGTTATACCAACCGCTTCTGACACCACCCTCACAGAATCACCAGTGATATTGCTGTTCAGCTTGTGCTCTTTCTCTGGTTTCTCAGCCATTTAGTCTTCCAGCTGTAATCTGTGAACAACAGTTTGCTGCCATAATAAACCTAAGTACAGTCGACTCCCGTTATCTCGAATTCCAAGGGACTCACTGAAACACTTCGAGATATCCGTACTTCGACATATCAGAGTTGAGAGAGTGAGGAAAACAATAAACTGAACAACCACATTTAACAAATGAATATGTAATTTGACTCCTGAAGTTAGAAATATATATATAAAATAATGTGGAAAAGAGGAGAAATTGCTCCTGAGGAGCAATTTCTCCTCTTTTCCACATTATTTTGTTACCTGTTGTCATAGTTTCATGTTAAAACAGGGACCAGATTTTCACTTCGAGATAAGCGGTTATTCGAAATAAGCGAGTTCGAGATAACGAGGTTCGACTGTATTCAATAATTGGGACAGACAGGTCTGAGCAAACATTGTACATCCAGATCAATGCTGCATTCTGTGGCATCTGATCAAGGTCTACCAATCTTCACGAAATTTTTTCTACTTATGCAGGACAGCTGTCAGACAGACTGTAATCTTTTGCAGGACAGATAAGTATCTGCAGGACTGAAGGCAATTTTGTTGTCAGAATATTATTTTTTTTGCTAAGATTCACAGGACATTTGTCAGACAGACTAAAACTTTTTGCAAGACAAAATGAAAAAATGCCAGTTTTGTCAGGTAGTCCTGCACTTTTCGCAAAGACTGGTCTACACTGTTTGCCACTTATCCAACAATATTTTAACTGTTTGCCACTCATAATTATCCAACAATATTTTAACTGTTTGCCACTCATAATTATCCAACAATATTTTTTTAGACACATCAACAGGTAGTAAAATGTTCAGATTTTAGGACAAGTATGGTAAGGAGTTAAAGTGTCCAAATATTTAGGGCCAATACGGTAATAGATAATAAAGCTTGCCTATAGGAAGAGTTGACAGAAAACTAGAAGTCAAAGCTTGAGATAAGATGGATATCAAAATAAAATTGTTCTTATTTTTCCACAAAATCATGTCTGTACTCATTAGAAGCTCCTCGGCTCGGCAAGACATAAGAAATATATCAGTTTTTTGGAGCTATAGAATTCCACCTTCTGGGTGCTTATCATTAATGGATTCATATAAATGATTTCAATTTAGACTTAACCCATATAAGCCTGGCGCACCTTTTGTGGGACATAGGCAAACAGTGCGGACCTAGATCAGGTGCCGCATTATGATCAAGGTTTTCACTGTTTGCTTAAAGGAATTTCAATTACAAATAGAACAAAAATGAAAGAATAGGCCCATGGACCACAATGCTCACCTGAGTTAACTGCTATAAGTTAATTAGGTCCTTTACTAGAATAAAAAAAATCGTAAAATATCCACCTAACAAGGACACAATTTAGGAAAAGATCAGCAATAGGCATCATGATTATCTAATGATATTTTTTTCTGATTTTCATTTAAAAAAGCATATGTTGTGAGTACTCATTTGAATTGCCTCAACTTGTCAAGGCAATTCAAATGACTACCAATAACATATGCTTTTATAAAGAAGCATATAAAAAATACATGGCTGTAATCTGAAGACTACGAAATCCTTGACTGTGGGCTTATAGGAGCATGTGCAGTATTTAGAAATATGGTATTTCTTGACGAAAACATAATTTATGTTATGGGTACTTATTAGCCTGGCCCCATGCCACGATTATTTATCTCCACACGCACAGCCTACATCGTGTTGAGAAAAGCAAAACCACAAGATCTTCCGGAGGTGGTTGCGGAGAATCAGTTTAGAGTTGACAGTAGGTGTCAGTTGAAATAAGGCTGACATTTTGGCACGATTGCCAATATCCAAAATCGGGCAGTGTAATACCTCCTTTTCTTCCAATGCAAAGGTGGTCAGATTTTGCCGTTTTTGTGACAGAAAGGCATGTAAAACGCCAGTGTTTGGAGAAATTACACATCTCTGGTTCAATTATCACTTTCAATCTTTGTGCCATTATTACCTGTTTTCTTTCTTTCATGTTGAAAAAACACGGTCTTCTTAATCACCATCTATCCCTTTACTCACTCTCCTTACACACCAGCCGCCAATAAAATGCCTATGGTAAGTTTCCTAAAATTTCGAACACTTTATTCCATACTCTTTTGGCTTAAATTTTGCTTTTTATGCAGCAGTTTCTTTAAATATTTAGTGGAATGGCAAACAGTGTAGACCCTGATCAGACTGCTCCTTCAGGAGCAGTCTGATCAGGATCTACACTGTTTGCATATGTCATTTTGTCAGACGCTTTAGTGTTCGAATTTTTAGGATATTTACCGTAGTTTCTGTGCAATGACAAAAGAATGCGATATATTTTCTTTTAAACTACACAGTTATATGTTAAACCTTCGCTGAAATGGTGATGTATTTAACCAGAGATTTGTAATCTCTCCAAGAACTGGAGTTTTACATGCTGTCTGTCACTAAAACTGCCAAATCTGACCACCCTTTCACCGGGAGAAAAAGGACTTTTGTTCCATGTTCGCTTAAAGGACTACATTCCTGTCTGATTATATGTGTTTTGTCTTATTTCTTTGACCATTGTCTGATTATATGGGAGACTAAATAAGAGGCTGAATTACATCGCACGATTTTGGATATCAGTGAAACTGACACCCACCTTCAACGCTACCTAAACTGACTCTCCACAACTACCTCCTGAAGATTTCATTACAGTTTGCTTTTCACAACACAGTGTTGCGCGTGTGGATATAAGCAGCCTTGCATGCTATGCTATGAGTTTTAGCTTTCTAACAAAGGCGAAACACACCTCCTTGACTATTTTTCTACACATACATGTATCATCTCCCTTATCTGCCAAAAACTCATAACTGATCAGCCATATCAGAGAGAAAGACATTTCAATTGACAGGATTTTGATAAAATAAAAAGCATTTTTGATGCTGTTCAAGATTAGTTAGACCGGAGCGAGTCTAAGAACCTATTACAAGTATCCACAAGTTTGCCATTACATATGTTATCATCAAGAAATTAGTGCTATGTGGCTTTAGCTGCCTTTCCCAAGATGTATCAGTGGTTCGGTTATCAAGGACTTAACCCTTATATTTTGTGTTGAAGTTTTACAGCCCTGGAGCCAACCAGGGTCATGTCAAGCATGGTCAATTTACCTAACCACACTTTTCCTGGCCAGGTTTAGTCCTCTAGCAGCAGTTAACCAGTACTTATGCACATTCTTCTGCCAGAAAATGACAACTGCCCTTCTTGAACCAGAGGAAGGGGCTGAATGACCGTAGAAAATATTTCCTGATCAATCTCCATGAAAGAACATTGTTGCAGGACCTGGTGGGAATCGAACCCATGCCTGCTTGATCACTAGTCGGATGCATGTGTATCTGAATTCTCCACTAAGGCCAGCTAACCATTATAGTTTATGAGAAACTGCTAAAATGAACCATAAAATTACTGGTAAGGTCAACTACTGATGGTGGCTATTGCGATACTTCCCCATATATGAGAAACTGATCAGTCTTTAACTCTTGTCATGTGCTATTAAGATGCAAAACCCACTTTTAATTGTCAGCCAATCAGATTACTTGATCGAGGCTGCTGATACAACTTCTACTGAATGACAAACAGTGCAGAGCCAGATCAACTGGCTCTGAAGAAGTCAACTGTTCTGGATCTGCATTGTTTACAATGGCTGAGCATATCTGGAAACAACAGGACAAGCATTTAGCAATGAAATAATGGTCAATGTGAAATAAAGCTAAGGCTGGCTAATCGGAGCTAACAAAAAAATCAATTATCAGTGCTGCCATTGTGATTGATAATCGATAAGTAATCACTGAAGATTTGGTAATAATTTTACCTATCTGACTGAGCATGACTCTTACCATATGTCATATTTTACTGTATGCATTTGCCCAGACAAGCATGAGCAAACAGTGTAGACCCAGATGAGATGCTGCATTTGCAGCATCTCATCAGGGTCTACACTGTTTGCCATTCATCCAGCTAGTCAAGACACTAAAGTGGGTAATAAATTGTACTTGTTCAAATTTTAGACTAAGTATGGTAAAATTGTTGGGGTGTCTGAATACTGAGGGTAAATACGGTAAAGTAACAGACACAGAAATCAAATGATCGATTATTAGCAAATCTGTTATTATAATCATTTTTTGTGGTATTTATCGATCAATTAACCAATTACCTGATTAATTGTGCCAGTCTTAGCTAAAGCTGTCCTACATTAGATGCATCTGTGTTCCAGTCTTAATGAACTTAACCCTTATACTTAATGCTTAAAGTCATCTGACCATGAAGTATAGGCATAGGTCTAGATGGTTTTCTTATCACTCGACGAAAACATATGTTGTGGATACTCATTAGAAGTGCCTCTCCGAGGCGCTTCTAATGAGTACCCACAACATATCTTTTTGTCGAGTAATAAGAGCTATGTATAGGTCAAGGCTAAATAGGCCAATACTGATGGTGTGCTTTTGTTGAGGTTTTATGGCCCAGTCAACCCAATGGGGTCATGTTGAGCATGGTCAGTTTACCTAACCATACGTTTATGTGTAATTAATATTTTATGATTAATCTCTGTGAAGATTTTTGCCAATCTGGTGGAGGTCTAACCCGCAACCTCCTGATCACCAGTAGGATGTGCATCCAACTAAACCACCAAGGCCGGCACTGTAATTTCAGGTTGTGAGATACCACACTTTAGCAAACACATAGGAGCTGTCTAAATTTCATTTAAGCCAAAATTTTTCAGTTATTCACTATGTAGGACGCCATCAGAGGAAAATCTGATTCTGACTGTTTCCCTTTTGCACTCATCACCGACTGAGTGCTCGGTTGTTGTGATCAGACATGTGCGATTTAATGTACATGTACTTCCACTGACATGACAACAAAGCATGTCAATTCAGCCTCTAAGCTTTTTAAGTTCTGAAGAAGAGTGTTTTTTTTTAAACCATATATGGGCATAGCAACCATCTTGTTCAAGGGAACAATGACGACATTCTGTTTTGAAAGCATTTCATCAAATGTGGCCTCATTTGTTCAGAACTCACCCTAGGGCGCAATTTTGGAGAATAAGACTCCCTATATTTGCGTTGATGTCTCCCTATTTTTAGCTGAAGGAAAAGTTTGAATGTATAGAACATATATAAACAAATTCAAAATGGGACCAAAATGTCTCCCTGAAAGCCTGAAAATGTCACAAAACTTCTCCCTACGTGGAAGTTTTAGGCTAACCACAGACTGGCTATTGCTTAGAGGCCACAGTCATTCTCGTGCAGTGCATTGTAGACTCCAGTTTTGTACAGCTTAATTTCTGCTAACCCAAAGGTTAGCATATATTCTGCTTGTTTTTTGTTGCTTGGCTACTTACGTGGTTGAAGCTGATGCTAATGTTATTCCATTGTTCCAGATTTTAGTACCTGTACCACCAGTTGATGTGGGCAATGGGGGAAGAAAGAAAATACACCACAACCTCTTTATGACACGGTTCATTATAACACGGTTTTGGATGTAACAGGGTTCAAAGATGGATCCCAAAATTGTATAGATTATATTGAAAAATGACCATAAATGGTCATTTTTCAATATAATCTATACATTTTTGTTTGGATATAACATGGTTGTTTAACTAACACGGTTTATGGTATGGACCCCAACAATAGTGTTACAAAGAGGTTGTGGTGTATATAGTAAATAGTTAGCCAAGTTCACATACCCCTGGCAATAGCTATCATAGGTATGCTGACCCATAATTTTGTAGATGCAAATTCCCCTAAGTATTGCATGGGAGAGATAGGCAAACAGAAAAAAAAATCTCACCATCTTGGTTTTCTCTTACACAATATACTTCACCATCGTCAGGGTGTATACAAAATTTGAAGACTCTGGCTCACATAGCAGGTGAGAAATCTGTGATGGATTTTTATGAGAAAGAAAACAAATGGGCAAATAAAGAGAATGACAAGAAAGATGATGCTGATTCCCTCTTACACAATACAACTAGTCATACCCAATGTTTGTACGAAATTTCAAAATCCTAGGAGAAGTAGTTCCTGATAAATCTGTGAAGAAAGATTTTATTTGAGAGAAAAAGAAAAAAGGACAAATAAAGTGAATGATAAGCATGAGAATGCTGAATCTCTCTTATACAATAAAAGTAATCATACTCACACCCAATGTTTGTACCAAATTTCAAAATGCTAGGTGCAGCAGTTCCTGAGAATTCTCCGACACAAATTTCCTTATGCATTACATTGGAGGTAGAAAAAAATGAAAAAGGTAAAAAGAGGGCATAAGAAATCTTAAGATCATGGTTTTCTTTTATACAATATATTCCAATCCTCTGTACGCGTATACAAAAGTTAAAGACTCTGGCTCTCTTAGGAGCTGAGAAATCTATGCTGAAAAATTTATATTGGAGAAAAAGTAAAACAGACAAATAAAGGATATGATAAGCAGGAGGATGCTGAAATTCTCTTATACAATACAATGAGTCATACCCAATGTTTATACGAAATTTAAAATCCTAGGTGAAGCAGTTCTTGAGAAATCTTTGACGATATATTTTATTGAAGATAAAAAAAATGGACAAATAAAGGGAATGATAAAGACGAGGATGGTGATTCTTTCTTACACAATACAAGTCGTTGTACGCAATGTTTGTACCAAATTTTTAAATCCTAGGTGCAGCAGTTCCTGAGAAATCTTTGACACAAATTTTCCTATGCATTACACTGGAGTGAGAGATGGGAAAAAGGAAAAAGACAACAAATTTCAGGATAATGCATTGTTGATTTCTTTTACAATTCAACCCTCTGTAGGACTGTAGGTGTATACAAAACTTGAAGACTCTGGCTCTCTTAGAAGCTGAGTAATGTGACAAAAGTTTTAATGGAGAAAAAGAAAAAATGACAACGTAGGCAGCGGTAAGCGTGAGGATGCTGATTCTCTCTAACACGATACAAGAAGTTGTACCAAATGTTTATATGAAATTTCAAAACCCTAGGTGCAGCAGTTCCTGAGACATCTTTGACAAAAAATTTTATTAGACGAAAGAAAAAAAAAGACAAATAAAGGGAATGATAACATGAACATGTTCATTCTCTCTTACACAATACAATAAATCATACTCTATGATTGTACCAAATTTCAAAATCTTAGGTGCAGTAGTTCCTGAGAAATCTTTGATGAAATAAAAAGTTTACACACAGACAGACACACACATACACACACAAACATAGTTACAGAAAATATGGAAACTAGATACTCCTACATACTTCGTATCCCAGGGGTATAATGAGTAGAATAGACTGTCCAGTGCAGGACAGTCTGAGGGCTATTGATTATTGAAAGACATAGCATTTTGTTGCTTACATTTTAGCTTAAAATTGTGTCCGAAGCTCTAAATATTGATGTTCCTTAGTTTAGTCTGTGTTCCGCCGATCCGTGTACATTCTGTCATTCCACTCCTTACGGATTTAGTAACCACCCAAGGTTAGTCTCATGACTAGCTGCACATCTCTGCGGCGATTAGAGACCAGCTGCAGACATAAGGACATGGTTATATGTGAATGGTTAGCAGTTCCTTCCCAGCTGGGTGGAGGTTTCACAAAGGGTATTGCCAAGCCCCTACATAGCTGGGAGCTACCTGGGCTTCCTTCACCACAGAGCTGTCCTCTGAAGTTAGTCAGCTGTGAAGCCATAGTCAGATTTGACTGTTTCAGTGTACATGGACGAAGAAATACTGTTGTTATTGTTACTGTCGAAATTACGTTTTGTCGAAATATTAGACGAATTTAAGGCGCTTGCATGTACCAGTGATTCTTTTTCTAACATATTGGCAAATTAAGACAGCAATTATAACATAAAATAAACACACGTTCTTAGCTTCACTTACCTTTCTTATTACCGGAATAATTCCATCAAACATCCGTTGAAATCTTGAATAGTAATTTTATGCCGCCACAGACGGTCGTCTCGATTGGTAGATTGTTGAATAGAGCGGTGATTGTTATGTGGCCGGTAGTTGTATTTGCCGGGACCGCATAAGAAAAGACGGGATCCAACTTTAATGGACAAAAAAAAACAAAAAAAAACAAAAACGTTTCATCTTTCATGAAATTGAATGTTTTTTGGGGTTTTTTTCTGCAGGCATATTCGATATAGAGCCTTCTTCATAATGCGTGTCAAGGTTTTCAAATATTTACCACTATCAGGGTAATATTGCCAATTGAACAGTCGGCCAAAGAAAAGAAGGAACCAAAGTCTCGTGTAATTAACCATGTCCAAAATTTCTATTATCACCCCAAAACAGTACATGACAAAAACTTTTTTATTGTACTTACTAACTAAAACATTCTACGGAAGATTCTCTAACCACACATCATTGAATTGAAATTTTACGCATCAGTTTTCTAATAAAGTTCCAGGGACCAAAATATTTTACAACACATGTTGGTTGGGTTAGAGTTTAACGGTCAAGTCAACACTGTTAAGGATATATCGAGCTAGTCAATTTACCTATCTACACTTTGCCTGGCAGGCAGACACACTTTTCCTGGGCAGCTCCGTAATGATTCATGGATGAGTCAGAAGACCTCCACATGGACCTAACAAATATGTTTTTACAAGTATGGAAGCTGGGAACGAGGGTTGGGATCCCGTAAAGCTAGCTTAAGCAACCCCTGCCCCCTGCCCCCCCCCCCCCCCCCCACACACACACACACACAACACATACATACACACAAACACACCTCCCAGTAATTCATTACTGACCGTTTCAAGACGGTACTTTCATTGTGGTCTTTTTTTTTTTTTTTTTTTTTTTTTTTTTGTTATTTGTTTTGCAGGGTTTCACTTTCTAATGTTTTTCCTTTAACAATTATGTAAAATAAAAGTAAAAAAGGATTGCCTTTGGAAACAAAGAACACACAAAATCACGAGTTGATTATATATTCAGTTTAATTATCTGTTCATTTTATGGCTGCTTTATTGTATTTGTCTGTCTTTCCTTTTGGTGTTGTGGGCTTGATGTGGAACTGATTGTATCAGTTCCTGAGTTCTCTTATAATTACTTAGTATAGTTACTTAGTCTTTACTGTATCTAACTTTTATTCATTGTGATACCTATCAACCAAGATTTAGAAGTCGTACATATAGATGCTGAATCCGTTGAAAAGCACTTAAAAGGACTATAGAAATTACAAGGCCTGGATTGTAGCAATGCATTTTTTTAGTTGAATCTATAAAAGGAATACAGGAACCACTGACAGCAATACTCATCGATAAAAGAACGCAAAATCCCAGAACTGTACTAGGACCACTGCTTTTTTTTATCTACATTAATGATCTACCGGAGTAGTAAATAGTATGGTCAAACTATTTGCAGACGACACCAAAATATATGCGGTGGTAAACACCGAGGAAGAGGCCTTTGTTATCCAGTAAGATTTAGACAAATTGAGTGAGCTGAATTGTAATACACTCAAATGCAAGCATATGCACATTTGAAGAGTCGCCATTAAGACAATATTACATTATACAAAGCATTGGGAGTGCTGACGGGGGCGGTTGCCTGAACTCCATAAACTGATTGGAATTTACGTTGAAATAATAATAATGATTATAAATACAATATATAAACAATACTCGATAGCCCCTTTCCTGCCTTTTTTTGCGGTAAGCAGGACTGCGGTTTGGACAAGTCTTTTTCAGAGATGACTATAGAGCACGGGATTTGCGCCGATTTCCGGTGGCCACTCACAGGACTGGATGGGGGAGTGCTTCAGCCAAAAAATAAAAATAGAAATGTGTCCAAATGACACGGATGCCCCGACTGAAAAACTTAAACGCAAATTGCTAACGCTGGACATGCGGAGGGACGGACGGTCGGATTTGGGTAACACTATATGCCCTTTCCACCATTCTTCGAATGCAGGGGCATAAAAATAATAATAAGATTCCGATTCCCACAATATTAAATGCTTGCTAGGCGAATGTCATATTTTCTGGACCTATTATGAAGGTTTTTCGTTCATTTTTCTCCGACATGAAAGCAAGGTATCAAATTTATTGATAAAATTTCAATGATATCATTCACCATATCAGTGAATGGATCAGTTGCTTGCACGTCACTAAGGCTATATAAAGCAAACAATTTTGCTTTGACGTACCAAGGCTATACAAGGGAAACACTCGAACATAACTACCAGATGACAACCTTCGCCAAGTTCGTGCTATTGCGCTTCGTTCTGAGTATACTTTATTTTATCATTATTTTGGTATAATCTTTAATTATATTATTCTGATAATAATCGTGGAAAATAAGTATTTAAGAACTATTTTGTTATTGTTTGCAGATACTGAAGCAGAACTTAGGCGAACTACTGTAACGATACGAAATGACCAGCAGCGAACGTCCCGCCCACATTACCGAGAAATATAGGTCAAATTGATCGATTCGAGCAATACCTCTCTCTCAGATTTACTAGGGTACTAGATAGGTGGTAAGAAAAGAAGACAGAGTATTTAATTGTATTGTGAGTTATAGCCTCTACCCTTGTGAGTTTTGACCCTCCCCACCCCATCTTGTGTGTCATTGGGGGAGCTCCCCCTTTTTTGTAAATTCCTAAAATCATCTCTGCTTGTTACCCAAAACTTTAGATTTGGCGAGTTTTATTGGTTTTCCTATTCGTCCGCCGATATTGTGCTCAATACGATCAAAATCTTTGACGTTCTCTTTGGCTTTGTTTATTTATTTGCTTTTTTATAAGCATCAGAGTATATAAAGCTAATATGTTTAAATGCAGAATTTAGAGTTATCAGCGTTAGCAGGGAATTGTTTTGAGGGCGTTTTTAGGTAGTTATTCGGTAAGTCGCATCAGTTAAACGGATTTTCAAAATGCGATATGTTAAATCTGGTGCCGGTAAACCACCCCGAAAACACAAATAGAAACACGAAATTGAAACCGTAAAACAAGTTAAAAGTTTCGCGGATTGTTGTTGACAATAACCTAAAATTCGTTCCACATATACAATGCTCTGCGAAAAACGCTAACAGGAATTTGGAAATTATAAAGCAAATTCTCAGGAGAGACTGGTTATATATTGCTACACACATAATCGTATCATCCGCAAACAGTTATGCACATATTGCTCTTAGTTGATGCGGGCATGTCGTTTATGTGCATAATGTAATGGAATAGTATATATATCACTTCTACAGCCTCGCTGTGGAAGCCGGCTTTTATGGCGACACTGGTAGAGTGATTGGCTTTTTTACGAAGTTAAGCAACGAAGATCGCGGTTAGTACCTGGATGGGTGACCGCGATGCTTGACTTCGTAGAAGACCCGGCTTCACGCTACATTTGTGGCAGCGGTGGGATTGAAGACAGTGTCCTTAGTGTGTGTTGCATAGGCTCCGCCCTCGAGTTTGCCTTGTGAGGCGTGTGTGACTTCGGGACGAAGTCAAGAGAAGAGGGGGAGAAATGTAACGGAATAGTATATATATCACTTCTACAGCCTCGCTGTGGAAGCCGGCTTTTATGGCGACACTGGTAGAGTGATTGGCTTTTTTACGAAGTTAGGCAACGGAGATCGCGGTTAGTACCTGGATGGGTGACCGCGATGCTTGACTTCGTAGAAGACCCGGCTTCACGCTACAATACATAACAGAAATGCGAGCCTTGAGGTAATCCAGTCAGAACAAGACATGAGTCAGACTGCTCACCATCGAGGACCACTCTCTGAGTTTTAGAGAAGAGAAACAAGCCGAGCCAAGTATAGGTATGTTGGTTTATGCATAGTCGATGGACAGGGTACATGATGTGTGTATGAAGTTTCACGAACCTTTAGGCCTGGGTGTCTAAGAAATGTAGCTAAATGCACAAACTAAACGTTGTTCAGCCAAACGTGATCAGTAGGTCAAGGTCAGAAACAGTCGATGGCAGTGGATAGGGTGTGTTATGAGAAACCTGTGTGATATAGCTAGACAAATAGACATGCGTTTTGGGGGCAGTTTAGTCTATCGTACCTGATATCTTAGGGACGTCCAAGGTCTCAGCTAGATGGATGTTGACCAAAGATCAGAAGAAGAGCAGGCTTGATACTTCTAAGTATCACCTGTCTCTCTATGAAAATGACCCTGAGGAATTTTGGCGTCGAGCTGTGACCAAAAATGAGATTTGGGTCCATCAGTTGGATCCTGAGGCCAAAAAATAGAGTATGCAATGGGAGCACCCCCTCCTAAGAAAAAGTGACTTTCTTCAGCAGGGAAGGTGATAGCCTCTATCTTTTGAGATGGGCAGGACATTATCATAGAGGAATATCTTTAGGAAGGTCGCACGATAAATGATGCATATTTTGCAAAAGAACTAAGGTGACTGCGTCAGGAGATTGTGAAAAAAAATACAAAAGAAGAGGAAAGTTGACTCGAGGTGTTCTGCTCTTGCAAGAAAATGCACCAGCCCACACCTCGCAAGATGCTATGGCTGCAGCGACTAAATGCAGCTTCGAGGTCCTTTCTAATCCCCCGTATTCGCCACGTTTAGTAACTTGGGACTTCTGTCTGTTTATGTAAATTAACCTTCGTGGTAGGAATTTCGGAAGAAAGGAAGGCGTCATAGACTCTGTTGCTGAGTACTAGAGGGAACCAGCAAGAAGGCTTCTATTTTGAAGCGATAAGCAAAGTGCAACAGCGTTGGAGAATGTGCATCGAGGCAAAGGGAGATTATACTGAGAAATAGTGGCACAATTTTTACTCTTGGTCGTTCCCAAAGTACGGGGGCTGATTTTTTTTTATTTTTTATTGCGTCTCGTATGTGTTGATGAGGTCTATTTAAAAATATTAAATGCAGTATCCAATGAGTCTAGTAGCGGACAGTTTATGCCCTGCGGACGCGCAAGCTGATCTGGGCCTTCGCCGTCCACATATATCCGAAGACACGTTTTCGCTTGGCGCGGCCCATTTAAAATTCCCGGTCATTTCTTACACTGCCTCAAATCGCAACCAGAAACTTTCAAAACGACATGATGAATCGATTTAATCAGGCAAGAAGTCAAATGTGAATTTTATTCACCAATCGATTTCATGTCATTAATATGTACAGCATGGAACAAATACTGATATGATGAAATGAATGAGTTTTGTACAGAACAGAATAGAACAATGCTGTTTGTGGTTTTTCGTGTTCTGTCTTCAGATCACTATTATGAGTCCTTTGCTTTGTTTCATAACGTACAGTGATTATTTTGATTACCTGTGTTTCACTGTGATATTTCGTAGATGAAGCAGATGATCCCTATGTTGACCGAGCATATACATATATTTGTAATTTGAAGCTGGGAGAAGCACACATAATAACAAATCAAACTCCACATATAAAACCACCCACGCGCAAATAAAGAAGAAACACACCAGAGCAACCGCATTTGCATTACGATAACATGCCTATTCAAATATACAAAAGATTTCATCTCCAAAAACTCAAAAAAATTCAGATAAAAACTCCGATATTTTTCATATTTCTGCTCAAAACATAGATTGTGGGTACTCATTAGAACCGCCTCGGCGAGGCGGTTCTAACGAGTACCACAATCTATGTCTTTGAGCAGAAATAAGAAAAATAATGTATACCCCTATAAACCCCAGTTTAACTACATAAAAGTGGGGTTTAAGGGGGTCAAAATTATATAGGCATGTTTTCGTGATGGAACGATCAGTAGTTTATCTATTGGCCGTTCCAATGCGGTTGCTCTGTTGTGTGTGTGTGTGTGTGTGTGTGTGTGTGTGTGTGTGTGTGTGAGCGCGCGGGGGGGGGGGCGGGGGGAGGGGGGAGGGGGAAGATTGAGGGTGGGGAGGGGCTTAAACTAATTTTGCTCACGCAAACACTCACTCTTAATTCTGATGCCTTCATTTGGTGCCTCGGGAAGGCTTTGCTTCGTGATTGTGGTATTTTTTGGGTATCTGGGTTTATTTTCCAGATCGCCATTGAGCCTTTTGCTTTGTTTCGTCGAAATGTTCGTATGTTTCACTGTGGTGTTTCACTGATGAGGTAGAGGATCTTTATGCAGTCCAAACATATGTTTGTAATTTGGGGCTGCATCAGACATTACGAAAACATGCCTATTCAAATATACTGAAAGTTTTATCACCAAAATATAAAAATTTTCAGATAGAAAAATCCTGATATTTTTCATATTTCAGTTCAAAACCTAGATTGTGGGTACTCGTTAGAACCGCCTCGATGAGGCGGTTCTAATGGGTACTCACAATCTAGGTTTTATATATATTCAATATATATATATATATATATATATATATATATATATATATATATATATATATATATATATATATATATATATATATATATATAGAAACTACTATTAATACGGGGCATTGGGATAAGACCTAAATAGGTGGCTAAAATTTTAAACCTTAATATGGGGTAATATATATATATATGCCCCTCAGAAATATATGACTCACAAGTATTGCGAAATATATATGCCCCACTTGTTTATATATAATTATATTTACATATGTACTCCTTGGTGTTTATCTGATAGTGCATAACAGATGTATATCCCAAGGACCATGTAGGAACCGGTCTCTATATTTTTCAAACTGGAGAGCGATTGTCGCACCCCTAAATGTAAAAACTGTTATAAATGTAATAAAGCCGCCCCTTAAATGTTATAACTTTTTACCGCATATGTAATAAGGCCCCGTAAATGTTATAATCTTTTTCCACAAATATAGGTATTTGCAATGGTAAATGTGAAAACTTTTTTTCTTTTAAAGTTTTTGACGTTGTTTATCGTGATATCTTTTTCGCTTATGTATTTAGTAAAATATGTCCCGGTACAAAATTGTAAAATGAAACTTCTCAGAAAGTTTGTTATTCGCTAGGTTTAACGTCGGATGAGCGATTATCACACTCTGCATTTGTGGTAGACGATTTAGTGATATCAATAACTTAAATTATGATTATCAATAATCCGACCCATTTATCCATATCACTATATGGAGCGCTATTTTACTGTTTATTCCCTAGTTAAAGCTAGTTAATTCTTGATATCTATAACTGGAATTAGTAATATCAATTTTTACTGATGTTGCTATGATCTAAATTTATTAATGGTTATCCATGCTTTTTGTTTATCGATATTCAAAATTTTATTGATATCACTAATATGAATTATAAATATCGAATACCCTAAATGATTTGGGAATATCACTCTTTCGAATTATATACATATCAATTATGCAATATTTACATGCAATTAAAATCTATAAATCAATTGATATCCATAATTATAATTCAGCTCAGGTGAGCTAATAACCTGTATACCAATTCTGGTGGGTCGTTTCGGCCTGATTTTATTTAAGTCTCCTAGGTTACGGAAAATAGGTAGAACAATCATTTGGTTGTTTGATGAAGAGTCTATAGTGAAGTCAAAAGCCTTTTTTAAGTCCCTCCAGGCTAGGGTTGATAGATAGAACAATCATTTGGTTGTTTGATGAAGAGTCTGTGGGTATCATAGGTCGTGGTTGATAGGGTATATCCTTTTAATGTAAAGCCTGTTTTGTCACGGATATCCTATGTTATTTATCAAGCATTTAAATTATTTTTCAAGAGAAAATAAGGCTTAACATTTCAAGTGAATCGGATGTCTAATGATTCACATGAAATGTCAAGCTTTATAAGCATACTCAATCAGCAAAGTCACTGATAATCCTGCTCATCCGCAAATGCGATCAGAAAATCCGATTGTTCACATTTATCAAAAGCAGACAGATCGGATGCGCAGACTGATCTAGACCTTCGCATTTTGTGGTAAGGCTCTATAACTCCAGATAAGACATAAAGTCCTCTTATTTCTCAATGAAAACATAAATTATTGGTATCTCGTAGAGACGCTTCTAATGATTAAACACATTATATATGTTCATGGAGAAATAAGAAAATATTTTTCACAATGGTTCTGTTTGATTATGTTCAATAAGACGACATTGCGTGTGAATCGACTCCTATACTTATAAAGATACTGACTCATGAGACAAGGGATCTTCGTGGCATATGTGAACACAAGATAAGCGGAGAAAGAACGTCCTGATCAGACTGCGCGGATGCGCAGGCTAATGCCCCGCATTAAAGGAAATACCACAAAATAAGAGGATAGAATTTTTTTCTCATACCACCAAGGAAACATAGGTTGTGGGAAAGAATGTCCTGATCAGACTGCACGGATGCGCAGGCTAATGCCCGCATCAAAGGAAAATACCGCAAAATAAGAGTATAGAAATACCACCAAGGACATACCGCAAAATAAGAGTATAGAAATACCACCAAGGAGACAGAGGTTGTGGGTACTCATTAGACTCTGCGTTGAGCTTCTAATGAGTACCAAGCAAATGTTTTCTTGGAGAGATAAGAAAATATCATTGCTTTTTTATTTAAAAAGTCCCATAGAAAAAATAAAGAAATGACCAGTCTTTCAATTATGTTTAATTTTATTTTCATCTTTTATAAATGTGCATAACATAATTAACAATAGCACCCAGGGCCCATTTATTCAAAACGAAGCTAATATGATCTTTAAATTCTACCTTTAAATATAGCAAATACATTGATTTTTTTTTTTTTTTTTTTTTTTTTTTTTTTTTTTTTTTTTGCTACTCAAATGTTTGCAAAAAAGGTTTCAATGTATTTGAAAACACCTTCGCCACAATAGTTAACGAGTTTGTCATTAAAGAGCTTGTAAAAGTATCTATCTATCTATCTATCTTGCTGTGTCCATCTATCTATTCATCTGTCTATCTTTCTATCCATCTCAGCCTTTACTTTAAACCAAAAAAAAATATTATATCAACCCATGCTTATATACTCTACCATATTGAAATTGGGCCGAAATGACTCACCTACCAAGGCCGAAACGACCCACCCCCAAAATTGGCCGAAACGCCCCAGGCCGAAAGGACCCGCCGAAAGGACCCGGAACCTAGTAAAGTAACATATGAAGTGGCACAAAGTCACATACTGTCATAATTTAACTAATTTATTAACAAAGAAACATTGAATGTCGTAAAGTAATGCAAAAGTTTTCACATTTACCGTCGCAATTACATATATTTGTTTTCACCTATGTGGAAAAAAGTTATAACATTTACGGGGCTTAATTATTACATATGCGGTAAAAAGTAATAACATTTACAGGGCTTTGTTACATTTATAACAGTTTTTACATTTAGGGGTGCGACAACGATATTGTTGCATAATTATTAATGTTCTCCTCTTGTTTGTCCTCAGATAAAAGTATAATTCTTGAATATTCTCAGTGCGTTATCAACTATTGAGACATGAACAACTGTTATGTTTTTTTTTTTTTTTTTTTTTTTGTTTTTTTTTTTTTTTTTTTGTTGTTTTTTTTTGTTATGTAACCGGGCGTTGGAAGCACATAGGGGCTACCCTACATTGTAGTCCATGCTTCCATACTTATATGAATATATTGAGTCACTTGACGTCACATAATAATAAAGTGTTATCGAAAAAAAAACCCAAAAAAAAACCGTCTTTCTGTAATATTATTACATCGGTGCACAGGAGCCTGACGTTCTTTCCATAAGTGATTCATTTCTGACAAAAATCAAAAGTGCCAATTAATAAGCCATTCGAAATTGCTTCTGAATATTTGTATGTTTGAACATATTTTATTTGTCTTATAGACCAAACTATAAGTGCTTGTTGTGGGAAACGCTGTTTTCAAATAAAAAAGAAAGTTCAGAAACTGCGTGTAAATACATTCTTGTTTAAATAGTAGGTATCATGTAATTATCGAATTTATTTTCTGAAAGTGTATAAATAGGCATGAGATTCGTGTTGTTTACACTTCGATATGCCTCTCAAAAAATGTATTGTTTAAATAATTATAACACCTGTTTAGTCTATTAATGTTATTTTAGTTCAATTCTGGATAGATATGACAATCTTATTATAAACATTGAGTAATTTTAGCCTTTAACCCTTAATATAACAAGAAAAAGTGCCTCTAAAATGGTATCTGTTCATGTAGTCTGTTGCGTCTTCTTGCAAACTTGTCAAACATATTTTCTTGCATAAAATCCAATGGACATAGCTATGAAGCTATATTTTTGAATGGAACAGAAGACGTGTTCAATCAACAAAATCCATGTTTAAATCATGGAATTCACATTCTGTTTGAACATGGGTTTTGACCTTTTGATATCAAAAGATAGGTCGTGTTTTGTTCACGTTACGTTGAGCGACGTAACATTGTCACCCTGAACATAGCATTTTAAAATTTTATGATGACGTCATTGTTACCAATGTTCTTAACAAGCCGCCAGTTTGGTTTTTCGGTCGCATTTGAAGAGTTTATGTAGAGTTTGGAGCCGTTTTCGTGTAACCTTACCTTTGGAATCGTAAGTTATGCAGGAATAATGATCATCTATGGTTATTTTAGTACAATAACATTTGCCGGGTCCCTCAAAAGATATTTGAACACTCGACCTAGCGGCCTCGTGTTCAAACAGCTTCCTCGGGACCCGACAAACGCTAATGCGTTAAACATGGTAGGTTCCTATATTTACATATAGGCAAACAATGTGATCTCTAATCAGACAACTCACAGAGGAGCAGTCTGATCTGAGTCCACACTGTTTGCAACATAACCGTTAGAGAACGAAGCTGACTACACTCACCGTGGACACTTATCTTAAGGTTTAAGTTAGAAATCAGAGCAAAACGTGCTTTATATGCAGAGAGATTTTACCCCCAAGCTTTTGGCCTGCAAAAAGCACATTTAAGTCTGAATCTACTTACTTTACAGCGATAGGAATAAGAGTTATTATCTTCATTTAATTTGAGCAGCTCCTATAAAGGCCTGTTCAAAGAAAATACAGTCGAACTTCAATGGCTCGAACATCTTTGGGACCATGGAAATTCGTTCGAGACATGGGTAGTTCGAGCCAATAGGGGTTAATCATGGCACTCGTTCAGGAAGCAAATAGCGATAATTTAGGGAAATCTTTTCGATTTTCTACACAATGATTGTATGTTGAGTGTACTCATTAGAATCGCCTCGATGAGGCGATTCTAATGAGTACACACAACATACAATTCCATGATAAAATAAGAGCAAATTCCTAAATATTTGTTTTCTTGAGCTACTGGAAGAATTTTGTAGGGACTGAAAAAAGAGTTCGAATCATCCACAGTAAACGAGCCGTCCGTGTTCGAGCCATTGAGGTTACACTGTAATTTGCTCCTTCGGCGAGCAATTCCTTCCATGTAGGAGCAGACCTAGAAATCCCATTCATTATGTTCTTTTTCACTGCATTCAATATTTTTAAGGCTGTCCTCATTTTTTCAAGCTATTTTAGATTCGCAGGCTTGTTTAATGCGGGACATTTACCGTTTATCAATTTCAAAATATTACAAGTACTAGTTTTTTCAAGAAGCGCTTGTCATCGTTAAGTTGAGCAAAATCACTCCTGTTCAGAATAAATATCTATATTCAACATCGACGCAGAATTATCTGTGGTGAAGTGTTTAAGGTACTGGCCTTGTAAACCAGGGTTCGATTCCGGACCTGCAGAATTTTGGAGGAATGTTAAAATGGAGGTCGCGTCTCCATATGACTTTAGTTGTTGGTGGGACGTAAATTGAACACGAATGCACACGCACATACACGGATATACACGCATACATAAGTTGGCGTTAAACAGCTTTGGCTTTAGTGGGCAAGGGCCTGTTGTGCCTGCAGCAGATGCGGGATGGTGGTGGGACTGTATTTTTTTTTTATTATTCTATTATACGAGATGTTGCCTTTTTCTAAAGCCCCATCTCTTCGGAGACGGCTTGAGATGGCTGGTTGCTTTAAGACTCGGCGGTTGACCCACCGGCTGTTGTCTGTTACGTAGTGGGGGTGGATCGCACTAAATACTGGTAAATCGCTTGGAGGGCCTGAGCCTGCCTAGGAATAGTAAAGGTGTTGACCGGCCCGACATGACCTTAGCTGATGAATGGGCAAACAAGTTTGCCATATAGAAGTCCTAAAAACATGAAAGGAACGTGCAAAAATGCCGCTCATTGGCGTTCACAAAAGAATCTCTCATCTCTCATAAAAGAATCATTGTCCTCGTTAACACTTCGTGTTAGCTATTTAGCATTAGCAGAATTACATATAATATACAGGAGTGGTCGGGTGTGGCGAGGGTTTCGTGTATCTAACGTCACCGGGTTGTCCAACTGAGACTGGCTTACAAGTGGGCAAGGCCTATCCTTGTAGCGTGTAAGTGTAGAGGGGAATGTTTTTATTTCTTCTGTTTCTTTACTTTCATTCCTGTGTGTCTCTCTCTCCCCTTTCCCTCTCTTTCATCTCCTCTACTATCTCTTTTCTCCCTTTCTCTGGGATACGGCACAAAATGACCCATAAGGGCTGACGGGTCGTTAATCCCTAACTCAATCAATGTTACAGATTATATGTTTCTCTTTTATGGTACTTGTTCTATGGAAGCCCCGGAAGTACGTCATACTTCCGACTTCTTACTTTCAACGTTTGACTTGTACCTTCCGAATTTTTACTTCGGACTCCTAACTTTCAACTTCAATATCTAACTTATCTTTCTCCTTAAATAAAGTATGAGACATATGTGCCGTGAAACAGCTACTTCTAACTAAAAACTACTTTAACAAATGACAAAAACACCAGTATGCTGAATGAGTCTATTATGATTAGATTTTTTCTCCAACATGTATCAGTGAATTCCAGACAACTCACAAGACAAATAAGAAAGTTCTATATTTTCAAATTTCATAGAAACTAAAGATGAGGCCCTCTTAGTGATTTGGGGGAACAGGGGAATAAGGCAATTTATTTCAGGGAACAAGGGAACAAAAGTCTAAAACTGAAGAGAAGAGGGGAACAAATGCAATTTTGGGGAAGAGGGCCATAGAAAATCAAGATTGTGATTTGGGGGAACAAGGGAAAATGCCATTTTTTTAGGGGCACAAAGGAATAGGTACCCCCTCCCCGCTTGGGAGGGCCTCAAACATAACATTAACGACTACAGCCTATCACACTACAAGAGCTTGACGTTACCTCAAAACCGCGATGAAAATGACAGAAACACCCCAAAACTGAGGTTTGTAAAGCTTATGTAAAGTTAAACCCCTGTAATGACACTATGTCAAGCGTCGTACAAATTTGGGTAATTTACTCAACAGTAGCAAGACACAATGAACACATTGTATGTTCACTCTTAATACAAGCCCCGATCAATGGAAGGGGTGATAGCTACAACCCTATTTCAAGGCTTTTAATAAATGAATATGCAGATATAGCAGGGCAGTCTAAGCTGGAGAAGGAAACAAGATGGCATGTTTCGAATTTATTATACCCCTGTAAACTTGCCCTGTGCTCACGTCGTCCGTTCGTCCGTCTATTCGGGCACACAATTGAGCCTATATCAGATACATCTTCACACCATGTCCTTTATTTCATAGACTTGTAACATAGAAAATAAACAATAAATGCCCGAACGATGGAATTTACGTGTGTCCGTCCGCACGTGACACTGTTTATGCCTAATATCTTGAAATTGCAACAACATATATTCAAGAATTTCTGCAGACATTCATATCACTAAAAAGTACGTACAAACCAAAAAAAGTTTGAGCTATGGGGCCAATTCTCGTAAAGCTATTGCCATTTGTTAAAAAAAATTATGGCAGTAAAAAGCTTATGTGCACACCATCTCCCTAACAATTCATCGGATTTTGACCAAACTGGTAGGACCCGGAAAACAGGTGATTTCAATTTTGCGACCTTGACAAATTTCAAGTTGACTATATTAAACCACTCTTAAAATGAGTCCTGTGTGCATTCTGCCTGATGAATCAATAAATGGAAGTTGACCAAACTAGAACAGATTGATCAGCTGAACTTGGAAAAAAAAGTTTTAAAATTTGGTGACCATTTTATTTTCAATATCCCACCAGCACTTTGAAACACAAATTTTGATTGAAAGCAAACTTTGAAACGTTTGCATCCAATAGCTGGAACTGTATCATAACAAGCACATATACGTTATTCATGTACGGAAAAGAAGTGATTAGATTTTGTTGACGTTGTCTTTATTTTCATGGTCACTTCAGTTTAATGGCGCTTAAAAAGGGCCTTCAGTGCACTCTATCTCATAAAAAGATAAAATGAATTTGACCAATAATGGGATCAGGGAAAGTGAAATGTCCAAACATATGATAAATTATGGTGTTGATTTTATTTTTCAGTCCTATTCTGGAAAATAAAATCAACACCATGATTCAGCATATGATTCTATTGTGGAAGTTTGAAAATATTTGAGAATCACAGATGAGGCCATATTGACCGAAACCAGATACTCTGGGACTTTAACACTTCACATTTTCAGTTTATGAAGTATTCCTTACTTTTAAAGAATAAATTTTACTTGAGTTATACAACTGAATGGTTTTAAATCAAAATAAAAGAGAAGAGAAGGCACGTTATATACACCAGTACAAAAAAATCTTATTTGCAACTGAAATTTAATTTTCTGAAATTATGTTTATGATCATTGAATACATTGTAGATTTTTGATATATATGGGGGTCTCTAATGGGCCCTAATTGGCCGAAACTAGCTAGTATGCCCCAGACAAACTTGAAAACACCATGCTATGTATTCTTTGCTTCCAAAGGATAACCTTTTATAGACCATATTTACGATGGCAAATAAATCAGCAAAGTCAAGTTTCAGATACCCTAATTAAATATGCCCTAATGAGAATCCATATGACTGTCATTGCTAAATGTGTTGGCTCACGATATAAGGTATTGAACAACATATCATGCAAGCTTTGTGTAAACGTTCTTTGCGAGATCCCCCGCTGTACACCCATGCTTTATTAAGAGACCCAGCAGAAGTTTACAGACCTAGCTCTGTAGCCGCGCTCGTCCATTCGAAATCATAAATGGTTAACTCCTAAGTAACCTTTTATCGTGTCCGCATAAAACCAGCAAATTAATTCCACGTTTTAACTGAAACTATAGGGTAGCCTTGTATCATTACTTTTGTGTGTCAGAAATTTCAATCTGAGTAAAAAGATGGTTTCTAAGATTAGCGGACATGTATTATTCCTTTTTGCCAATGTAAAATGTAAGCCCTCATTAATTCAACAACAAATATTAATAAATTTTTCGACACATGTCCAGTGCAAGTTACAGAGTAACATGCTAACCTAAACAACAATCGGCGCAACATGGCATGTGCACCCATTATGCATCCGTTCGATGCACTAGAACAGCCGCAAGCACTCAGTGGGCGCCTGTACACTAAGATTAATTTCAACAGGACTTCATACATATTCATAGAGATTAATAGCCCCAGATTTCATTGATGATGATGTCACGCCTAAAAGTACACGGTCCTTTGCAAAGAGCAAAGGCTCCAACAAACCTGTGCATATGGTTGAATCCGTTGAACCCTGCTGGTTTCACAGCCTAAGTAAAAGATGTGCACCCTTTAAAAGTTAGGGTCAATCATATGCGTGGTGTAACCAAACAGCCCATTATGTGCGACAATGCTCATAGTTGAACGATTATGTTGAAGCAAAACCAATGCTTAAATACAACAGCCTCTGTCTGAAAATTTTACAGTAGAAAACGATAACAATTAATCATTGCTAGCCTTGCCCAGTATTAAACTCGCATTTTGTTAGATTTCGTTAAAATTATCCGTCGTACTTCGTTTTATTTTTTTAAGGACAATCCTTTGGAAGCATGGAATAAACGACAGAACTGAAATTCTAGGGTGTACATTTTTTTCTGGGCCTGACTAGCTAGTTTTGGCACAAAAAGGCTCCATCAGTGACCCTTAAATATTTTGGAAATTCCACAATAGAATCAATGATCCAAAAGGACCAGTTAATACAATCTACATTATTATGTAGGGCAAGGTGACTTTTTACGGCCACCACACATTTCCTTTACATCAGCTGTAGTGAAATTCGCAATGTCCTTTCCTATTCGAACTTTAGTTTCCCGGTGATGATGTTATTTACTTTTGTTCGAAACTGTGGAATTGTTCTTGTTGGTATTTTCTCCTGAAGTTCCTTGATGATTGTTCCGTGTCATTGTTTTCATCTTTATATAATGCTCAATTGTCCATCTAAATGTTTCATATTCAAAGATTGTCCAAGGTACGTTTTTCTTATCTGAAATATAAAATATTGTACAGTCTAAAATTACAGCCCAATCAGATTGATTAAAGTGAACAAAAAGTGCAGACTGTTCTGTAAAAGTATCATTGTTACGTTGAGTTACTACCTCACTTTATATTGCATCATATTAGTGATTTGAAGAGTGGACTCTTTTCCAGTTTAAAATATGTCCTGCTTTCTAAAAAGAGTTTATCAGTCATTTGTTTCAGAAGATACTTCAGATGGTACGCATTTTGTTCAATGTCTACAGTTCATTCAGAAACAGTCTTATCGCGTTAAACTTTTTGTGCGTGTGTATGTTTATACAAACATAATCAAATTGCTCATATTTGTGTGATTTAGTTCCTTTCAGCATGTTCAGGGCGGTCTTAAGTTTCTTCTCCAGGGAGTCTGGTTTTCGATTATCGATCGGGTCATTAAAAGGAAATTTTGAAAGGGTCGTAAAATCCAAATTGTAGTTGTTAAATTTTAAAGTCTCGCTTTGCTTTAGGCAAACCCATCGGGTAATCTGATTGCAGCGTTTCCCCATTGCAACTGTAAAATCACCTTTTGATAGGCATGTAAATCATTGATCAATTTCCGTTTCCTATTATGCATTAACCTGCATTTAAATCGAGACCGAGGATAGAGAAGTCATAAAAGCTGGAGTTGACGCCCAATAGTCCTCTCCCGACTGCTCGAAGCTGGTCCCTCTGTTGCAGTCCCTTTACATGTTTATTGGATTTATGTGGTGGTGCACACCTTATACAATGTTGTGTGTGTGTGTGTGTGTGTGTGTGTGTGTGTGTGTGTGTGTGTCTTGATATCACTATTTCTGTCTCTTCTTTCGTTGGCTTGAACTGACTGTTTCAGCGTTGTTGTTTTTTTTTCTTCTAAGTATGTTTTTTTCTTTCTTGACATGTTTATTTCGACACATTTTTAAACATGCTCTCCTTCGTAAACATTCTTAATGTTGAGCCTAGTTTCAGATTTAAAACTGAAATACTTTTTATTCCCTATTTTAAGCGTTTTTAAACATGAAACATACCTTTGCTTGTGTTTACCAGCCTCCTCGTTTTTTGGCATAGCCTTAGTATCATTCAGTTGCTGCATGATGCATTGTTTTCTTCCACGGGTACAGAAGCCACTGAAAATAGTATAAATAAAAATAATAAAACAGTTTACATTATCTGTCAATATATACTGACGCCATTATTGATCGCTTTTCTCTGTTCAACATTATACTAAAATATATTTGAAAAGGAAGAAGACAATGGTTATCCAGAAGGAAACAAAACAATCAGCGATCACAGCCAGCCGGGTTATTTTGTGCTTGTGTTTGTGTTTCTTTCCCTTTTATGTCTCTGATGGGAGG
This sequence comes from Anodontia alba, assembly GCA_964016985.1. NCBI lineage: Eukaryota > Metazoa > Mollusca > Bivalvia > Lucinida > Lucinidae > Anodontia > Anodontia alba. The sequence continues at coordinate 82,339,218 of OZ024832.1, forward strand.
TTTGGGATAGTTGTATCGATTCTTGATCATTGCCTTCCCTTCTATTTTACATTGAAAGTGACAGAAATTACAAAACGAAACATTTGCATAACACCAATATAACGCATAACACCCATATAACGCATAATAAATATGTACAATCGAATAACACAGTACAGCCAAGTAGGGAAGGGTTGGATTAAAACCTGTGTTTAGAGCGTCTAGAATCGTTCCTGTTTCCTAAGTAGTTGTCACATGAAAACAATTACAGGAATACAATCACATATCACAAGAAATACAACAGGTAGCAAAAGTGCAACAATACCCATTTGCATTACAGTATAACTACAAGACACTAACATCTTCTGTTTAATAGGTAACGTATTTAACGTATATCCAGCTTATTTCTGAAACAATTTTAAGTGGTATTCACTATTTATAATTTTGACTCAATGTAACAATGCGTTTAAAGAAAATACAAGAACGCACAACCTAAATAACAAGGGGACACAAGTATACACGTATATAAAGCAGATATGGTCTTAACTTCTACATAAGTTATTTTGTTTTAAATTTATATCTGTGTAAAATTATAAGAAGATTCTAATCCCCTGCACGTTTTTTCCAGATGTCAATTATTTATTTATGTTCCCTGCTTACTGTTACTCCATACCTATATAATGAATATTTTCTATCTGCTTTTGGGCTTTAGGCCTTTATTGCATAAAAGGACACCACATGAAATGTTGCATAACAAATGTACAAGTTTATTGAAATAATTAACATATACTCATCAAAATAATTTAAGGGTCATTTAATGCAATTTTCCATGTAATGCAAACTTTGACCGAGTCTATGGGCAAAAACCACAGAAGATACTGAAATGGTGTTGAATGTTTCTTAAAGTGGAGCCCGAAAAGGAGTGTTTCCAACAACAAATCTTGAAATGAAATGTTTCATTTTAAAATTCGTACAAATGCTACTTTTTACAAAAAAAAAAAAAATAAAAAAAAAAAAATGGAAAATTGACATTTGAACATTACGGTAAGTAATAAAGGTAAGAGAAAAGTCCAGGGAGTGCCACTATCACAACCCGAAATTTTCCCAGACACCATATAGGAAGAGGAACGTCTTGCCTTCAAACTGTGAATAAATCATAAACAAAGTTTTAATTTCAATCAAGAAACTCACATTTTCCTATTGTTACCTATTATGGATTATTCACTGTCTATTGGGAATCGACGAGGCTTTTTTAGGCAATTTTAGCCTCCTAAAGGGATGACCACTTATTCTAGCCATTTCTGTGTGTCTTTTACCTCTAAGAAAGTGGAATCTGCAAGATTATGTTTGGAGTAAATAATTGTTTTGACTAAAAATAGAATTTTTACATATTCTGAAAAAAAGAGGCCCACAGGCTACGGGTCGCTCACCTGAGTGGCATTGCGAGTGCAGATATGCAGATGTTATATAACATTTTTCCAATCCTGTCATCGCAACCAATTAAAAGATCATCATCCTTTAAGCAGTTCTTAATTTTGAAGAAGAATATTGTATATGGCATGCCAGTCAATGGAGCTTGATCATTTGAACAAACTCTCAATCACATTTCAACAGTAGGATCAATGTGAAACTTGGTTGCAATTGCCAAAGTGGTTTCTGAAGAATCATGATTTTATACATGTAAACAGCACAGTGGCAGATAAATATAATAAACATAAACAAGACGGTAGCCATCTTGGATTTCCAATCAGAATGATTTTAGCTACTGTTGATCTACAAGTCACCTCGAAACTTCCAATGAACTTTAAGTCAATTGCCCTTTCGGTTCAGGGGAAAAAGTTCAAAACAGATTTTCAAGATGGCCACCATAGCCGCAATTTGAGATTTCCTATCGCAACCTTTTGAGCTATTTTTGATCTACAAGTCACCCTGATGCTTCCTACCAAGTTTCGAGTCAATTGGCCTTTCAGTTCAGAAGAAGTAAAGAAAAATAGATTTTCAAGATGGCCACCATCTTGGATTTCCAATCGGAATGATTTTAGCTATTTTTATATCAATAAGTCATCCCGATGCTTCCTACCAATTTTCAAATCAACTGGCCCTTTGGGTCAGGAAAATAAGTGAAAAAAAAAAAGAATTTCAAGATGGCCACAATGGCAGCCATCTTGGATTTCCGATCCAAACATTTTAAGCTATTCTAGATCTACAAGTTACCCGAACACTTCCTACCAAGTTTCGAGTCAAACGGCCTTTCAGTTCAGGAGAAGAAGCTGAAAATAGATTTTAAAGAAGGCTGTCATAGCGGCCATCTTGGGTTTTCTGATAGGGATGATTTTATCTATTTTTATTCTACAGGTCACCCTGATGCTTCTTACCTAGTTTAAAGCCAATAAGCCTTTCGGTTCAGGAGAAGGTGAAAAATAGATTTTCAAAATGGCCACCATGGCAGCCATCTTGGATTTCCAATCAGAACGATTTAGCCATTTTTAATCTATAAGTCACCCCGATGCTTCCTACCAAGTTTCAACTCAATTGGCTTTTTGGTTAAGGAGAAAAAGCGAAAGAAAGATTTTCAAGATGGCCACCAGGGCGGCCGTCTTGGACTTCCGATCGGCATGGTTTTAGCTATTTTTGATCTACAAGTCACCCCGATGCTTCCTACAATGTTTGGAGTCAATTGGCTTTTGGGTTTAGGAAAAGAAGCGAAAAATAGATTTTCAAGATGGCGGCCATCATGGATTTCCGACTGGAATGATTTTAGCGACTTTTGTTCTATAAGTCTCCCCGATGCTTCCTACCAAGTTTCGAGTCAATTGGCATTTGGGGTTAGGAGAAGAAGCGAAAAATAGATTTTCAAGATGGCCACCATGGCGCCATCTTGGATTTCCGATCGGCACGATTTTAGCTATTTTTTATCTACAAGTCACCCCGATGCTTCCTACAATGTTTGGAGTCAATTGGCTTTTGGGTTTAGAAGAAGAAGCGAAAAATAGATTTTCAAGATGGCTGCCATGGCGGCCACCTTGGATTTCCGATCAGCATGATTTTAGCTATTTTTGATCTACAAGTCACCCCGATGCTTCCTAACAAGTTTGGAGTCAATTGGCCCTTCGGCTCAGAAGAAGAAGCGAAAAATAGATTTTCAAGATGGCGGCCATGGCGGCCATCCTGGATTTCCGATCGGCATGATTTTAGCTATTTTTGATCTACAAGTCACCCCGATGCTTCCTAGCAAGTTAAGAGTCAATTGGCCTTTCGTTTCAGGAGAAGAAGCAAAAATAGATTTTCAAGATGGCTGCCATGGCGGCCATCTTGGATTTTCGATCGGCACGATTTTAGCTATTTTTTATCTACAAGTGACCCCAAAGCTTCTTAGCAAGTTTGGCTTTTTGGTTCGGGAGAAGAAGCGAAAAATAGATTTTCAAGATGGCTGCCATGGGCGCCATCTTGGATTTCCGATCGACACGATTTTAGCTATTCTTGATCTACAAGTCACCCCGATGCTAACTACCAAGTATCGAGTCAATTGGCCCAGGGGTGTTGGAGGAGTAGGCTTTTAAAGCAAATGTTGACGACGCACGACGGACCACGACGACGGACATTGACTGACCACAATAGCTCACCATGAGCACTTCGTGCTCAGGTGAGCTAACAAAACGTCCTTTGGGGATAAAAAGTCTTTTTTTCAGAAACTCCCATTTTTCTAAGAATCTTCTTACCTAACAATTTTCAAGCAATTGACACTAAGGTTGCTGAACATATTGCTAATATGTTAAACTTATTGAAATATAGCAGTATCGCCCACAGAATACTTTTAACACCTGGATGTTAATCAAAGGGAAACTGAAAGTGGTGACCCTTTAATTATTATTATTATTTTTTTTTTTTTTTATTTATTTATTTATTTATTTATTTATTTATTTATTTTTTGGTGGGGTGGGGGGTATATATTTAAATTCGGGTTAGCTTTTGATAGGTAATTGCAATTATTCTTTCTTCTCGCTTTGTGCCATTTGTACAAATGCTTTAATATTTCTGTAATAATGCTTCCATGTCAAACGTGTAATTTTATTTTACCCTCACCTTTATCTGTAGAATATATTTTGTTTCTTTTGTTTTGAAAGAGCATGCTTATTTCTAAAATTGCATATATTCATTACATCCATTGACCTATCTCAAACGTATTTATATTAATATATTTACTGCTTTATGAATGTCTCACAGTATATAACACATTACTTGAAAGAGCACGCTTATTTCTACGATCACGTATCCATTACATCCATGAACTAACTCATACGCATTTGTATTTATACATTTATTGTTAATAACTGTCTCACAATATATAACATTTTCTTTATACATTGCAAGTTTAAAGCGAGCGCTGGTTTGATATTTATGAATGCCGATTAGGCTAATACATCCGTATACATTAAAGTTGTCTTTTACGTCGCAACCCATGTGCATGGTTATTTGGCATTTTCCTGACAATAAGCAACTTTAAACTCACCAAAAGAACCAGATACATCCTGTTCATTGGTATCTACGTCTTCTCTCATTTGACTCTGGCTGTGTGACTCTTAAAAAAGACGATACTGTTTTATTATATATTTTAAATTGTATTTTGTAAAATTAAATTATCAAAATTGGGCCTTACAATATAAATAACAGATATGACCAATTGCACAGACTATAACCTCTTAATAGAACATATTTAATTTCACCACAGCTGGTGTTACGAAAATATTTACCGGCCCTTTATGATTCAACAGAGTATATATTCTAGACCTTTAAAATCATTGATAACATTCTGGAATTTTGAAAATCTTTGAGGGCTACTGATAAGGCGTAAATGCTACCTCAAATTACATATTTGGATATCTCCGAAGGGCGATGATCTAGGTGTGTGTGTGTGTGTGTGTGTGTGTGTGTGTGTGTTTTCAAAGCAAGTTCATATATGCTTCTCGAGCATTCAAGCCCTATAGTTGATGTATATATGCCCCACGTTATAATACGAATTTTAAAGATAAATAAAGAAAAATCCTCCATAAATTATCCTACATATTGCGATATCTGTAGCTATTGCAATAACCCTTTAGGGACTCAAGTTTTACTGTATATAAAACAACGTTAATAGGATGTTCATTACACGGACTTGCCCACTTTATGCTTCGTACCATCTCGTATTACATTTTTGATGGCTTAGAAGGGCGGTGATCAATATGTGTGTGTGTGTGTGTGTGTGTGTGTGTGTTTCACACTCTTTTGCATTTCATAATGAGTTCATATATGCCTTACGAGCATTCAAGCCCTATAGTTGGTGTATGTATGCCCCACAATATAATACGTTTTTTTTCAAGATAAATAAAGAAACATCCTCCATAAATTAGCCTGCATATTCCGATATCTATAGCTGTTGGAAGCACTCTTAAGGGACTCAAGAGCGAGTTCGAATTAATCATGGTAAAGGAGACATGTGGTCGAACGTTCGAAGTATAATTGTATATAAACCAACGTTAGAAGGAATTTTATTACATGCACTTTATGATTTGTGCCATCTTATATTACATATTTGATAGCATAGAAGGGCTTTTTTTCACTCTTTGGCTTTTCATATCTAGTTCATATATGCATCACAAGCATTCATTCCCTATAGTTGGCATATATATGCCCCACTATTTAATACATATTTTGAAGATAAATCAAGACAAACCCTCAATAATTATCCTACATATACTGATATCTGTAGCTATCGGAATAACTCTTTAGGGACTCAAGAGCGAGTTCGAATTAACCAAGGGAAACCAGCCGTTTGTGGTCAAGCCATTGAAGAAACAACGTTAATAGGATGCTTAGTACAAGATCTTGTTCACTTTATGTCTCGTGCCATCACATATTACTGATTTGATAGCTTAGAAGGGTGGTGATCTAGTTTTTGTTTCTTTTTAATTTTCAAACTCTCTTGCATTTCATGACTAATACGTGCACACGATAAACCTTTTCAAAATAAATAAAAAACTCCATAAATTTTCCTACATATACCGATATATGTAGCTATTGGAAGAACCTTTAATAATTAGTTTATATTGCCTCACAAGCTTTCAAACCTTATAGCTGGTGTGTATATGCCCCAAAATATAATAAGTATATTCAAAATAAATCAAAAAACAAAACCTATATATTTATTTCTAGATATTCCGATAGCTGAACTTATAAAAGAACTCTTTAGGAGCTCAAGAGCGAATTCGAATTAACCTTGGTAAACGAGCCATCGGTGGTCGAGCCATTGAAGTTTTACTGTATATAAAACAACGTTAACATGATGTTTATTATACCGACTTTTCATTTTATGATTCGTGCCATCACATATTACACATTTTATAACTTAGAAGGGTGGAGATCTATGTTAAGGGTATTGACATGTTTTTTTGTTGCTTTTTTTTTTTCTTTTCGTTTTTTTTTTTTTTTTTTTTTTTTCGTGCGAGTGTGTGTTTTGCATTTTATCGCTAGTTCATATTGCCTCACAAGCATTCAAGCCCTATAGGTAGTGTATATATGCCCCACAATATAATAAGTATGTTCAAGATATGCATCACAAGCATTCATCCCCTATAGGAGTATATATGCCCCACTATTTAATACGTATTTTGAAGATAAATCAAGAAAAATTCTCAATAATTATCCTACATATACTGATATCTGTAGCTATGGAATAACTCTTTAGGGACTCAAGAGCGAGTTCGAATTAACCATGGTAAACGAGCCATTTGTGGTTTAGCCATTGAAGAAACAACGTTAATAGTATGTTTAGTACAAGATCTTGTTCACTTTATGTCTCGTGTATTCTTATATTACTGATTTGATAGCTAAGAGGGATGGTGATCTAGCTTTTCTTTCTTTTTTTTTAATTTTCAAACTCTCTTGCATTTCCTGACAAGTTTATGTATGCCTCATAAGCATTCAAGCCCTATGGTTGGTGTATATATAGCCCATAATATCACAATATAATACGTAATACCAGGATACGTCAAGAAAAAACCTCCATAAATTACCCTACATATTCCGTTATCTAAAGCTATTGGAAAATTCTTAATGGTTAGTTCCTATCTGTATGCATATTGGACTTAATATTTATATTTTCCAAAATTGAAGGTATATTGCATGCATTCATTTGCATCGGCTCACTGAGTCGATTCTAATGCGTGCACACGATAAACCTTTTCAAAATAAATAAAAAAAACTCCATAAATTTTCCTACATATACCTATATATGTATCTATTGGAAGAACCCTTTAGGGACTCAAGAGCGAGTTTTAATTAACGAGATTAATTAACAAGAGCGAGCAAATTGACCATTGTAAACGAGCCATCTGAGGTCGAATGTTAATTTATATAAAACAACGTTAATAGATGTCTATTACATGCTTATTCACCTTATGCTTCGTGCTATCTCATATAACCAATTTGATAACTAAGAAGGATGTTGAACTGTTTTTTTTTGCTTTTTTGTTGTTTTTTTTCAAACCCTTTTGCATTTCATAACTAGTTCATATTGCCTCACAAACATTCAAGCACTATAGTTGGTGTATATAGGCCCCACAATTAAATAAGTATTTTCAAGACATATTATGAAAAACCTACATTATTTTCCTTCATATTCCGATATCTGCAGCTATTGAAAGAACTCTTTAAGAACTCAAGAGCGAGTTCGAATTAACCATGGTAAACGAGCCATCGGTGGTCGAGCCATTAAAGTTTTACTGTATATAAAATAACGTTTTTTTTTTTGTTTTTTGTTTTTTTTTTTTTTGGTTTTTTTTTTTTTTTTTTTTTTTTTGTTTTTTACACATTTGATCACTTAGAAGGGTGGAGATTTATGTTAAATATACTGACATTTTTTTTTTTCGTGCGAGTGTGTGTTTTGCATTTTATCACTAGTTCATATTGCCTCACAAGCATTCAAGACCTATAGGTAGTCTATATATGCCCCACAATATAATAAGTATGTTCAAGATAAATCATGAAAAACCTTCGTAAATTTTCCTTCATATTCCTATATCTGTAGCTATTGAAAGAACTCTTTAGGAGCTCAAGGACGAATTCGAATTAATTATGGTAAACGAGCCATCGGCGGTCGAGCCGTTGAAGTTTTATTGTATATAAAGCAACGTTTATAGGATGTTTATTGCACCGACTTATTCATTTTATTATTCATGCCATCTCATATTACATAGTTGATAACATAGAAAGGTGATGATCTATGTATGTGTGTTTTTTTTTATTTTTATTTTTATTTTTTATACTCTTTGCATTTAGTAACCAGTTCATATATACCTCACTTGCATTTAAGCCCCATAATTGGGGAATATATATGCTCCAGCATATAAAAGTATTTCAAGGTAAATAAAAAAATCCTTTTTGCCTTTTATTTATAAAATATTCTACATATTCCTATATCTGTAGCTATTGTGAGAACTCTTTAGGGTCTCAAGAGCGAGTTCGAATTAACCATGATAAACAAGCCATCTGTGGTCGAGCCATTGAGTTTTTACTGTACATAAAACAACGTTAATATGTTGTTTATTACACTGACTTGTTCACTTTTTGCTTCGTGCCATCTCATATTACATATTTGATAACATAGAAGTTTTACTTTTGTCCCTTTTATATCTAGTTCATATATGCTTCACAAACAGTCAAGCCCTATGGTTGGTGTATATATGCCCCACAATATAATGGGTATTTTCAAGATAAATCAAGAAAAAAAAACTCCATTAATTATCCTACATATTCCGATATCTCTATTGATTGGAAGAACTTCTAATGACTCAAGAGCGAGTTCGAATTAACCATGGTAAATGAGCCATCGGTTGTCGAGCCTTTTTCCTTTTATTTATAAAATATTCTACATATTCCTATATCTGAAGCTATTGGAAGAACTCCTTAGGGACTCAAGAGCAAATTCAAATTAACCATGGTAAACGAGCCATCGGTTGTCGAGCCATTGAGCTTTTACTGTATAAAAAAACGTAAATAGGTTGTTTATTACACCGACTTGTTCACTTTATGCTTCGTGCCATCTCAGGTTACATATTTGATAACATAGAAGTTTTACTCTTGTGCCTTTCATATCTAGTTCATATATGCCTCACAAGCAGTCAAGCCCTATGGTTGGCATATATATGCCCCAAAATATAATGCGTATGTTCAAGATAAATCAAGAAAAAAATCCATAAATTATCCTACATATTCCGATATCTCTATTTAATGGAAGAACTCCTTAGGGACTCAAGAGCGAGTTCGAGTTAACCATGGTAAATGAGCCATCGGTTGTCGAGCCATTGAGCTTTTACTGTATAAAAAACAACGTTAATAAGATGTTTATTACACAGACTTGTACTGTTTATGCTTCGGGCCATCTTATATTACATATTTGATAGCTAAAATGGATAGTGATCTATGTGTTTTTATTTTAATTAAATTTTCCACACTTTTTGCATTTCATAAACAGTCAATATATGACTCACAAGCATTCATGACTTATATTTTGTGTATTTTTGCACCAAAATATCATGATGTGTTTTCAAAATAAATCAAGAAAAACGCCCATAAATTATCCTACATATTCCAATATCTGTAGCTTTTAGATGAAACTTTTTAAGGTTTCAAGATCAAGTTCGAATTAACCATGGTAAACGAGCCATCGGTAGTCGAGCTATTGAAGTTTACTGTATATAAAACAACTAAAACAACGTAAATAGATTGTTTGTTACACGGACTTGTTCGCCGGCCTCGGTAGCTCAGTTGGATGCGCCGTCCGACTGGAAACCAGGAGGTCGCGGGTTCAACCCCCGCCTAGGTCGGCAACATTCTTTTGTGGAGATTGATCATGAAATATTTTCTACGGTCATTCTCTCCCTTCCGCTGATTCAACAAGGGCAGTTGTCAGTTTCTGGCGAAAGAATGTGCACAATACTGGTTAACCGCTTCGAGGACTAAGCCCGCCCAGTAAACGTGTGGTTAGGTAAACTGACCGCGCTCGACATGACCCCTTTGGGCTGACTGGGCCGTAAAACTTCAACACAAACACGGACTTTTTCACTTTATGCTTCGTGCCATCCCATATTACTGATTTGACAGCTTAGAATAGTGGTTATCTATGTTTTCTCTTTTTTTTTTTTTTTTAAGTTTTCAAACTATTTTGCATTTCACAATTAATTCATATATGCCTCACAAGCATTCAAGCCCTACAGTTAGTTTATAAATGCCTCCCAATATAATACATATTTTCAAGATAAATCAAGAAAACCTCTACTGACATCTGTAGCTATTTGAAGAGTTCTTTAGGAACTCCTGAGCGAGTTTGAATTAAACGTAAACGAGCCATCGTTCGAGCCAATGAAGTTTATTGTATATGAAAAAGTTAACAGGAAGTTTATCACACCAACTTGTTCAATTGATGCTTCGTTACAGCTTACATTTCATATTAGACATTATAGAAGGGTTTGTTTAAAGTCTTGCCTTATGTTATTTGTTCTTGTATTCTTCAGTCATTTTAGCATTGCGATTACCTCACTTAGGGAAGGAAGAGCTAATCTTAGTGCTTTTCAGGTGAGCTATTGTGATCACTTTTCGTCCGTCGTCCGTCCGTGCGTCTGTCCGTTATCATTTTCAAACGACTTCTCCTCTGAAGCCGCTGAGCCAATTTTGCTAAAATTTCATATGGAGCCTCCTTAGGGTTGGGGAGAAAAATTGATAAAATGGTCGCGGTCTGTTGACCAAGATGGCCGCCATGCCCATATATAGTAAAAACCTTTAAAAATATTCTTCTCCAGAACCGAAAATGCCTTGGGGCTGAACCTTTGCATAAATTATCGGGGACGGGAGGTCTACCAAAATTGCTAAAAGAATTGTCGTACGTTGACGTTTGAAGTTTGCTTCCCTATGCATGTGTATGGGAAAACTTTTAAAAATCTTCTTCTCCAAAACCGAGCGTGCCTTATGGCTAAATCTTTGCATATATCATTGGGAACAGGAGGGAACAGGAGGGCTACCAAAATTGCTAAAATAATGGTTGTACATTGACATTTGACCTTTTTACGGTAAGGTCAATTTTGCTTCCTTATGCATATGTACGGAAAAATGTTCAGAATTTCAAACAACTTCACCTCTGGAGCCTCTGTGCCAATTTTTCTCAAATTTCATAAGGAGCCTCCTGAGGTAGGGGGAATGAAAGATTGCTAAAATGGTCACGGTTCGCCATGATAAGATGGCCGCCATGCCCATATATGGTAAAAAAAACTTTAAAAATCTTCTTCTCTAGAACCGGGGATGCTTTGGGGCTGAATCTTTGCATAAATCATCGAGGACAGGGGTCTACCAGAATTGCTAAAATAAAGGTAGTACATTGACATTTGACCTTTTTATGGCAAGGTCAATTTTGCTTCCCTATGCATTTGTATGGGGAAAAACATTTGAAAATCTAATTTTCTAAAAAAAGATAAGAGAAAAGTCCAGGGAGTGCCACAATCACAAACCGCAGCCCTTCCCAGACCCCAAGAGGAAGAGGAAACCGACAAATCCAAACAAGCACAGACCAAACTAACGTACGAAAAGCACTAAGATTAGCTCTCTCTTCCCCAAGCGAGGTAATCGCAATACTAAAAGGACTGAAAATCACAAGAACAAAATAACACACGCAAAGACACGCCTCGTAGAATAAACCACAAGGCAACAAAGAGTAAGACTAACACCGGGACCACCGCCTTAGAACGGTCAGTAGAGCAAACCACCGTGGGGTTTAAAGCACTTTTACAGCTAGCTAACTTCACCCTGGGTCCCGATGCTACTCTTAATACAGAAACACATAAAAATTCGGTTCGCATAAAGGCTCCCAACTCAGTCAATGCATAAAAGCGAAAACATAAAAATCAAATTAATCGCTATAATAAACAAAGACGAGTACTCATGGCTAATTCAACTGTATGCCAGAGTATATGGAAACCAATAGCTGAACCTAAAACCGAGGATGGCTTGTGGCTGAATCTGTGAATATAACATCTGGAACAGGTGGTCTACCAAATTTGCTAAATTAATTGTCATACATTGACATTTAACTTTTTTACAGCGAGGTCAAGTTTGCTTCTGTATGCATTTGTATGGGCCCCATACATTTGTATGGAAAAAAATGTTGATAATTTCAAATGGCTTTTCCTCTGAAACCTCCGGGCCAGTGTTGCTCAAATTTCATGCGGAGCCTCCTTGGCAGGAGAATGAAAGATTGCTAAAATGGGCATGGTCCACTGATCAAAATGGCTGCTATGCCTACATATGGTAAAAACCTTTAAAAATCTTCTTCTCCATAACCAAACAATCCCTGGGCCCTAATCTTTGCACAAATTATAGGAGGCAGGAGATCTACCAAAATTGCTAAAATAATGGTTCTATGTTGACGTTTGACCTTTTTACCTCCAAGGTCAAATTTGCTTCCCCATTTGTATGGGCCATATACATTTATATTGTAAGTATCGAAGTGACTTGTAGATCAACAGCAGTTAAAATTGTTCTGATTGGAAATCTAAGAAGGCCATCTGGTTTATATTTATTATATTTCCCTACCTCTGTGCTGTTTACATGTATAAAATCATGATTCTTCAGAAACCACTTAGCCAATTTCCACCAAATTTCACATTGATCCTTCTGTTGAAATGTGATTGATAGTTTATTCAAATGATCATGCTCTATTGACTGTCAAGCCCATATATTCTTCTTCAAAACTAAGAACTGCTCAAATGATATTTCATTAGTTGAGATGATTGGATTGGAAAAATGTTGCATAACATCTACATGTCTGCAGTGGCTATGTCACTCAGGTGAGCGAACCGTGGCCCATGGGCCTCTTGTTTCGATTTGCACTTGTTTGGTTTTGTCTGTTTTCTCTTCCTGTTGGTGTCTGGGAAGGGCCGTTGTTTATGATTGTGGCACTCCCTGGACTTTTTTTTATCTTACCTTTTTTTATCTTACCTTTTTTGTAATCTATGGCGAGTTTTAAATTTTCACACTCTTTTGCTTTTCATAATTAGTAAATATATGCCCCGCAAACATTCAAGCACTATGGTTGGTGTATAAATGCCTCACAATATAATGGCTATAGTCTAATCTGTTTTAATTTCTATTTTGTTCTGTATTGTGGACTTCATACATGTATGTGTTGAGTGATATGATATGTATTTAGATCGCGTATGCCTTCATTTTGATAAGGCCTTAAATGTCTGCACTACTTATAAAAGATATCGCATCATTTTCTATTGTACTAATATTCATTTTTATATACAAAAATACCGCATTCTTATTCCCTGTAAGTTTTGTAAATAGAAAAGAAGGCAATGTTCAGGAATCAATACAGTTACCTAGCACCTTCCGGTCTAAGACACCAGAGGGAAAGGAAGACGCACTTAAAGTAACGGCACCAGAATCAAAACACTATATGCAGAAAGACAAAAAGGACAGTTTCTTCCCAAAAAATAGCCAAACAGCTATAAATAAATAAATAAATAAATAAAAATAAAAAAAAAAAGAAAAATAAAAAAAAGTAAATAAAATAAGATAAAATAAAAAATAAATAAACAAATAAAAATATCAAGACATGCATGTAAATAAAAGCCAAAAACTGTTTTCCTTTTAAACACAGAAACACACAAGGCCACGAATATCGGAGACTCGGTTTGATTGAGTCTCTTCATATGAAACACTATACAATGACATTGCAAACCACAGCAGAAGCACTCCCTCGGAACGATCATTAAAAGTATACTATTGTGTGTGTGTGTGTGTGTGTGTGTGTGTGTGTGTGTGGGTGGGGGTCCGGAAGGGCGGCTTAAATCGATTTTAAATGGCCACAACTCTCGTTCTTAGTTCTGCCGTGGTATACACAAGGCATTTGATCGGTCCGCGAGAAGGGTTCCTAACATTTTCGAGAATATAAAAATCAAACAAATTCAGAGATAAAACAACAATGAGGGCGCGACAAGAAATAACCTGGCATGCATGCCGCACACACATCCATCCCTACAGTTGGCTTATAAATGTCCCCCTAAAATATTCCCTAGAATACCATATATATAATGCCTTAAGCCAATATTCTTTGTAGCTTAATTATAGGTGAGACCTGCGGCAAAACTAATCTTCCATGTCTTGTTTTTACAATGCACACGTGTCACTTGCAGATGCCTTTTTTGTTGCTTTGGATGTTGGTGACTTTTATAGGTTTTTCTTAGTTACTTTTTCTCATTCATTTCTTATCATAGCTATTATAATTATACCTTCGGGTCACTATTAAAGGGGTCGACAAACAACATGTTTCATTTGTGGCTTCTGCAGCAATTCATATGCGTGAGTATTTGACCTTTTTGAGACAAAGTCAAGATAACTCTCACCGGTAGAACAAGATACATCCTCATCATGGTTATCCACAGCTTCTCTCCAAAGGTTTTGGCTGCATGGCCCTTAAAAAGATGAAAATAAGATCAATGCATATTGATTTCATTTTTATAAATATCAAATTTAAACTAAATTATCTGACTTACTTTAAATTCTCAAAGTAATCTTTTTCAAGTAGGACATTACAGAATAAAGCGAAGAGACTCTGCGGTATCATCTTGTTCTATGATCCATATTCAGGAATGTAAATGTTGCCCTTGCTTTTTTATTTATTATTTATAATTATGCAGGTATTACACCCAACTTATCATAATATCCATCTGCTTCATCATAACCTAAAGCCAGCATTTGAAATATATTGACATATGCGATGAATATCAAATATTATAATACCTAATATATAATACTTAATATATAATTTTATCAAAATTATTGTCAGAAGTCACGCTTGTTGTTGGGGCCTCAAATTAGAAGTGAAGGCAAAGATAAAAAACTGATACAATTACCTTGCACCTCCATCCAGGATACAAAAGAGAAAGAAGCAAAAACATAAGAACGGCGCCGTAACTAAAACATTGCAAGCAACTAGAAACTCAAAATGACAGTTCCTTCCTCAAATATGGCCAAGTGGCTATCCAAAAAGAATGGTTTTACCAGTACATACATGCAAAGACAAACAATGACATAATGAACTGCAACAGAAGCAATGCGCTGGATCGGTCAGTAAAATAATAAATGTGGCAGTTTAATCGGTGGGGCTCAACTCTTATTCAACCAATTAATACATGATTGCTTTAGTGTGTATGTTACTGTTCTGAGGTATTGTCAGACGTCAGACTTCTTGTTGAGTCCTCAACCTTTCACTATGATTGACTTAATAAATACATAGTTGCTTTACTATGTATTTTGCTGTCCTGGGGTATTATTTCTCTTCCATGCGGATCAATTAATCATTGTTATTTCAAAGAAATCTGCTTACTCTTGCTCGCAAAGTTTTGACGTTCGTAAACGACAGTCCCAAGATTGTCCTGTCTTTTAAGTGTCTTATGTTTTGATGATCGTTGTCTTTTGAGCAAGTGATAATGCATTTTCCCATGCGCCTTTATGAAACCAGTCTGACAACAGTGGTTACTCAACAATCATAAACTAGAGCTTATCTATTTCGATTCTAACACCCTAAAATCGACAATATTTTTGTTGTTCAAATTCTTCCAATTGTAAGAAAAAAATCCCACCAACATTATTAACTGTAGCATACACATAATTGTCTTGGTGCGAGAAAATATGTGTCGTCTAACGTCATAGAATCTTCGAGTGACATCATAAAACGGTCAAAGAAATAAGACAAAACACAGATTTATTAACGTTTCGACCCATAACGTCTTCTTCAGAACTAGACTTCATAATGAAAAATATTAAATTTCACGTCCATTTGTGAAAACGTAACGCGACGTTACGCGGCAAAATACACAACGCTACTTTACAAGAACATTCAAACCCGAGTATATAACAAGAAAGGCACAGATCAGACTGCGTGGCTGCGCATAAAACGGTGGTATTTTGCGTCACGCTATTCAGCTAAGCGATTCGCTAGTTCCTTTCTATTGTTAATATAGGCACGCTGCGTTAGAATATCATTTTTATCATTTTTTGCCTGATTATTACAAGGGTATATTTTCATTCGTAACAACTTACAAAGCTTGTTCAGCTGACAGATTTATGTTTTATCAATATTAGATACATCCAAAGTAACTCACTTCGTTTTTTCGTTTTCAAATTACGTTTTGCTAAGTAAAATACAGCCCAAATGTCAAAGTTAAGGTGATCTGATCATATGGTAAGAATGTGAGCGTTGGCCTTGAAGATATAAGTCAGATCTGATCAGGTTTCAATAACGCACAGCCTTCCGATCAGTGACTGTCAATCACAACCGGTAAAAGGAGAACGCATTAATATGGGGATTTTTTTAAGAGGCTGGAGAGGTTACGTCTGACAGATGACAGCTACCTACCTACAGGGTTATGTGGAACGAATTTGTTCATAAGGAACAATTCTTGTCTACCCCGCTTTATTACTAAAGCAAACGTGAAATCATAGAAGTTGTCATTGTTATAAATTCGCGGAGTGTATGTTATGTTTCTATGTCCTTTGAAATCGGTGCCCATATTAAAATTGATTGTATAGGCTAATTATATGACTGCAAATCTTTCGCTAGCTGTTTCCTTAGGTAATTTGATAGGCAATATACATGTCCGGACAGACGGCGACTGGTCTGCTCAAATATATAGATAGACTTGGTACATGGCATGGCTGAATGTAGTCATTAGTAAAATAAGGTTGGGTAATGAATTAATTTCCGTGACTCTTTATGACCACTAACATGTTTCATTCGGAGACTGCTGATGTTTTTTTTTTATTATTATTACGTATTATTTTATTTTAATCAAAGAATGTGGATGCTCGGCAGGGCCGTTTTACTGATGCGTTCTTATTAGTCTCTTAACAGTTACAGCTGTTACAAAGGAGTAAAAGTATGGACGGAATTAAAAGTATACTATGCAGTCCCTACTTTTCATTGTATAAATTGAAAATTGCGAGGTTCATTACATGGACTTTTCAAAAACTTGGATTTGCAATAATAACCTTGAAACTTGTATAGTTTTTTTTTTTTGTTTTTTTTTGTTTTTTTTTTTTTTGTTTCTTTTCTGTTTAATATTTATCATTAAGATTAAAGCTATAGCTATCAAGTCCTCTTCCTATAAATATATTATAAACTGGACAACTCGATGTTAACTGTATTGTTGCATTTAATTACAATTATAGCAACATTACTGTAGCACTGATGAAACAAAACACAAGTCACAGACCCGTAAATAGGCATTTGAGTGCGAGTTCATACAAAATTTGGTCCAAAATAAAAGTCATTTTCTTAAAAATCGCATCCGTGCCCTCCGCCCTTTTCAAAACTGTTTAAAGTCTTATACACCTTCAATATGTTCGGGTACAAGCATCAGTTTTTAAAAGAAAACAAATAAATACTAAATATTTACCGTTTTTTCTTATTCCTCAATCCAGGTATAACCACCAATAGACTCTGCACAAAACTCCAGAAAAAATCGATGTTAAAAATTTTAATGACTTTAACACATGTTGGCATCTGCGAAACATGAGAAAGAGCCGGTGTACTGGATATTTCGTTCGGTTATCCTGAATAGTACCAAGGGAGATTACCGTAGGAGAACTGTATATATGTATATATGATTTTCAATAGGAAACCTATATATTTTATATTTCACCTCTTAACACTCCAAGACCTCCAGAATAGTAAAATAGCATTTAGAAATTGTGGGGCAAAAAAATGCCCCATAATTATATACAACCCCACAGAAAAGGTTTCATATTGAAAACTGCCTCATATCTTTGAGGTTTCCTAGTATATATATATATATATATATATATATATATATATATATATATATATATATATATATATATATATATATATATATATATATATATATATATATATATATATATAAGTGGGGTTTAAGGGAGTCAAAATTATATAGGCATGTTTTCGAGATTATTAGGGGTGAGGTTCCGCGTGAGTTAAACCAGTTTAAGGCTTCCTCGAAGTAGTTCCAAGGCAATTTCATCGTTGTGTTCGTGCGTTGGTAGCTTCATGTGTCGCGTTTGTTTCTTCATTATAGGGATCAAACATGCCTTTTCATGCATTAACATTCGCCAGGTCCCGTGGGAGGTGTTGAAAACCGGGAGGTGTTGAAAACCGAGGCCGGAGGCCGCGGTTTTCAACATCTCTCAAGAGACCTGGAGAATGTGAATGCATTGAAAAACCATGTTCGATCGCTATTATTGCATAAAAAATGAAAACATTAACTACATTTTGCATTACATCTTGCACTATTTTGTTTCGCCTTTTCACTGATGTCTCGCGAACGCAATTTCCACATACTATGCTTATTCTAGGGCCTTGCAGGACACGTCTCGTGACGGCTTCAAATCTGTGGCCCCGGTACGAGCATATTGATAATTGCATAGCCGTGCATTAACAGTGCGTGAATTGCCTTGTAAATACACGGCTTTTCGCCGGTTAATGCACGGCTGTTAATAACGTGCGGCACTGCTTTTTATGCAATAATATTTGTTTCTCATCCCTTCTTTTTGTGAGGCTTCAGGAAGGCGGCGCGTCCTTATTGCGGCATTTCTTCACATATATTTTTATTGATGAAAATACATATCATACGTAATTTGTAGGTGACGCAAGAACAGATTATCTTAAATACTGTAAAGGTGACATATATTGTGACGTCATCATCAAAGTCAGAAGGACTCAGTGATATAGTCTTAACTACGGGGAGTGTTCATTTGTCTTGATATAGTCTTAAAATGGACGTTT
This sequence comes from Anodontia alba, assembly GCA_964016985.1. Lineage (NCBI taxonomy): Eukaryota > Metazoa > Mollusca > Bivalvia > Lucinida > Lucinidae > Anodontia > Anodontia alba. Next base: position 82,358,053 of record OZ024832.1, read on the forward strand.
CGGTATTTCCGAGGGTATACGATGGTGACCTTTAATTGATCTTCCCCAGATCTTGTTGATAAAATATGGTTTTACTAGATTGTGTAGTAACTTAAGCGCTCGCTGGTCGGAAGTTAATACATAGGTCAGCGAAATTATGAACTGTTCTTTGGCTTACCGGTCTGAATTCTGCTCCTGGCATGTCTGAATTCTGCTCCAGACAGGTCTGTTTGCAGAAATCTTATCATTTTACGGTATTTCCTTGTACGTTAGTAAAGTAAGTACAGTCGAACCTCGATTGTTCGAACACCGATGGCTCGTTTACCACGGCTAATTCGAACTCGTTTTTGAGTCCCTACGAAATTCTTCTAATAGCTCAAGAAAACAAATATTTAAGGAAATTTTCTTATCTTATCGTGAAATTGTATGTTGTGTGTACTCATTAGAATCGCCTCTTCGAGGCGATTCTAATGAGTACACACAACATACGATAATTGTGTAGAAGATCGATATTTGCTTCCTGACCTGGCACCATGATTAACCCTCATTGGCTCGAACTACCTATGACTCGAACAATTTTTCATGGTCCCAAAGGTGTTCGAGCCATTGAAGTTCGACTGTAACTATATTAGAGGGCAACTCGCTTAGTTTGACAAGTCTTCTGTGAGGCCCTCATTCAAATTATATATATTATTTGAACACACAAAACAATCATGTGATTCAAACCAGAGAGAGAGAGAGAGAGAGAGAGAGAGAGAGAGAGAGAGAGAGAGAGAATGGCGGAAACAAACAATAAAATAACAACAAACAAAAAAAAAAAAAAAAATAAAGGAACAACAGTTTAAATGAGATCATATGTTATATAGGCGGCGCCAAGTGAAAAATTGCCTTCGAACATGCGCAAAATGTGCGGATTCACATCATCCTGCGCAATCACAAGGTCTTATTCTTATTGGGTTTTCGCTCTCCATGGATACATTCTATAGTACAACCCAGCAGGCACACAACGTTAAAACAACGTCAATTCAGCGTTTATTCAACGTCAAGACGTTGAATCAACGTTGAATAGACGTTGTTTCAACGTTGTGTGCCCACTGGGACGTATCCAATGATTCTGGCAGCAGTCAGCGAAGGCCCTGATCAGTCTGATCTGAGCTTTCGCTGTCCGCGCATTCTCCGAAGGCTTTGTGGGGGGGGGGGGGGGGGGGGGGGCTTATTTATATAATATGTAGCTGATAAGGTACATGTAAATGGCGTGCACTGGCAGATACCGTATTTACCGTCTTAATATTCGGACATCTTACCATGATGTACATGTATTTCCCTACTCTACGTGTCCTAAAATTTGACCAAGTGTTTCAAACCTATTGATTTGTCTAAAATATTGCTCTGAATGAGTGGCAAACAGTGTAGACCCTGATCAGACGCCATGTTCCATATGGATCTACACTGTTTGTTCAGGCTTGTCTGAATACTTAGGAGTAAATACAGTAATGAAATAATAACCCATTTACGTCGAGTGGACTCCTCTACTATAAATCTTTGGACCGGTCTATTTCCAAAAGGAGGGTGTCTGGTTAGTTTTTTTTTTTTATATTACTAGGTTTCATATAAATTCCTGTTGTAACTGCAAATAGTGTAGACCCTGATCAGACGCCGCGTTCTGCGGCGTGTGATCTGGGTCTGCACTGTTGGCAGTTGCTCTTTTGGGGGTTACCAGACTAAAATGAGTTAATTTCAGTCAATGTCCCAACAGTGTCTGTGAAAGAACTGAGAATTGCTGAATTCTTCATTGCCTAAGGGATATTACTCCATATAATTGGTGCTGAATATGCTTAACACTCAGCATGCTGGACAAAAATCAGCAGACGATGGTTTGAATCATTTTTTCTCTTAATTTTCCCAGAAAACAGGATTTGACATTTCATGAAAATTGTCTCCTCACATCGATTCCAATTGAGCAAACTGAGTGAACAAAAGTTGTAAACTATGAGGGTGTAAATGTGGTGTTGAGATAACATGATACGTAACATGGGAAAAAACCCTTTTGCAAACAACGAAGGTCTAGATACGCCTGCGCATCCGTGCAGTCTGATCTGGCCATGCTTTTTTATCGACATATACTACAATATCCATTGATTTCGTAAGCGGCTGATTTGGGATTACGTTGTCCGTAAATTGTATAAGGACCCTTTTGTGCGGTGCGCATCATATGATGGTGTTATTTGGCACCAAATTTTTCACCAAATGAAGAGCATCTGTTATGAAACACATGGCTCATTGATAAATCTAATCAGCTAAACCTAAATTAGTCTGGAGACACCCTACAGGGCAATGAGCAAACAGTGCACATCCAGATCAGATGCCGCATAATACGGTTTTTGGGGCGATTTATTGATCAGGGTCGCCACTGTTTGCAAATAGTTTAGCCATTTTTCTCTAGGATTATCTAACCCAGTGGGCACACAACGTTAAAATGACGTCGTATCAACGTCGATGCGACGTGATCACGTCGCATCGACGTTGATACTACGTCATTTTGATGTTGTGTGCCTGCTGGGTAAATTACATAGCCTGACACATCTAAAATTGAAATTAGAATCTTCCAAATTGTAGAATAGGGAAGTTCATTCAGTCAAAAATGGGTTAATTTATGCTTGTAAATCCTCACAGTGAAAAAGATTAAGCCGCAACGAGAGAGACTTGTCTTCGGACAGGTGCACCAATCGAAGACTCAGACCAGCCTGCGCATGCGCACAGACTGCTCAGTTTCTGCTGGATGATCTTTGGATAGCCAATGACCACAACCCTGCAGACACACAATGTTGAAACGACGTCGAGTCAACGTTGATTCAACGTCAAGACGTTGAATCAACGTTGAATCGACATTGTTTCAACGTTGTGTGCCTGCTGGGAAGTTTCTTCAGGTGACGAAGACGGATCAGAACAATGTGACAGAGCATAATGATTGAAGCACAACGTGGGAAAAGGGCTCTTATAAGCAAAAACAGCGATGGTTCAGATGAGCATGCGCATCCGTGCAGTCTGATCTGGCCATTTTCTGTTCGTCGACATACACTGTAGTATCCAGTGATTCTGTAAGCGGGTAACGATGGTCCTGATCAGACTGTGCGAATGCGTCCTACGTCTTCCGCAAATTGCATGAGGGCCATTTTTGTGCGTTGAGCATCATATCCTAATTTTTCCATGTGTAAATAAAGAAGAAAGTGTGATTGTTTATTGCTGTAACAGCATTCAGTCTGATCTCTAACTGAATACACAAGGATAGAATACTCCCTAACCGATTCACTTGCGAGGCGGTTCTAACAAGTACCCACAATCTATGTTTTTGAGTAGAAATAAGAAAAATAATTTAGACCCCTGTAAACCCCAGTTTCGCTATATAAAAGTTGGGTTTAAGGGGGTTAATATTATATAGGCGTGTTTTCGTGATGCCAGTATAAATGTAGAAAAATTCTGTTTGGTGACGCTCCCAAAAATTGGGGATTATTTGCTCTCGAGCACGGTCTCAGAAGGAGCAAATTCTTTCTCTAAGAGCAGCCCTGAGATACAGGTGGATAATATTTCGTCTTAGGCGACCTCCCTTTATGGCAAATATTTTTCTTACGTACATGCATCTATATGCGTAACGCCCATTACGTTCATAATTTATAATGAACTCTATTCGCATATCCTAAACTTTGTGGGGGGAGGGTGGCCGGGAAGGGGGAGGGGAGATAACTTGGGAGTAACTGTGGTACGAGTGTGAGAGCCAGAATTTCAAAACCAACCCCATTCATATACCTGACCTTTGAAAAAACGGACCCATTCATATACTTGATCATCCGAAATGTTGACCCATTCATATACTGCCCTTAAATTTTTGTATCCATTTATTGCTGGTTGTTAGACAAAAATTGCAGTCAATTCATTGAATACTAAGAGAACAAGCAGCCTCGAAAAGTCTCTAAGCGAAATATATGTCCATACCAGGATGTCAGAAAAGTGGGGCCTTTCACATAGGGATCCAGAAAAATCGGGTCATATACTTTTTGTTGAAAAAAGGGGGCCAATCATATACCTGGCAGCGCTAAAAAAGGGGGTCATTCGGCACGTACGTCCGTACTATGCCATACAAGAAGTTATCCTCGCCACCCCCCCCCCCCCCCCCCCCCCACCACCGAATCCTAAACCCATTTATGCCTAGCGTCCCACAAAAGGGACATTCGCAAACACACAGCCACGCTACATCTACATCTGTACGTCGAACCGTCAATTATGACTATTACTCGTATCAGAGTCTTCTCTGTTTGCATTAAATACAGGATTTCTCTAAAAATATGAGGTAGAAGACTCCACTCGGCACAAATGGGTTAACCCTTAAGATGCCTAACACAACAATGGTCGTCTGCTTTGTCTTCTGCCGGCTTTAAGAGTCACTGTTGCAAACAGTGTGGACCCAGATCAGACTGCTTCTAGAGGAGCAGTCTGATCTGGGTCCATTCTGTTTGCCTATATGCAAAAAAAGTATGTTTGAAAAGTTTTGCAAGAAAGTTCAGCAGACGACATAAACAGATGACCTTTTCAGATGTAGTTTTTCTTGGCATCTTACGGGTTAATTTTGACTTTCCATACCCTCTGATAACGGCGGTAAAGCTTTATCTCAGGGATTCTTGTAGCAAGTCTCTCTAGAAAAGCCAGACTATTACATATCAGCTCAGATTGTGAAGGAGATATAGAATCACTATTGGAAAAACATCTCTCTATTAACCCAACTACTACATTGAACGGAACATTGGGGACACATTTAACGTCGTTGGTCTGGCGACACGCAACAGGATTAACGATCTGCCTTGGATACAGTGTTTACTAATGATTCTCTCATCAATATTCATTGCTAAAACATGAAGAAATATGGCTGAACACGTAAAACGAATTTAGAAATATTCCACTGAGGATTTTGTGTAGTGAGTGTTTCAATATGTGCGTGTTTGGAAAATTCGCAGAATGTGTAAGTTTGTTTTTTATCACTTTACTCTTCCAAATCGACGTACTTTTTCGATCTAAATGATTCTTTTGTTTTGAGTTCGAAGTGCTGCATGATCAAATGGGCATTCTCCATGCGAAAACGTGTCTTCGGGCATATGCGGGCATCCGCGCAGTCTGATCAGGGCCTCGCTGTCCGTTTATAGAATTATTGGGTACTGTACAACATAAAGAAGGATATCAAAGCGCCTGATCGTACATGATTCTCCGCTGGCTGATCTAAATCTTTAAATGCTTGCATTTACCCCGAAGACACACTTTCTAATGTTGAGGCTCAAATACATTCTTCCTTACCACCTATTGATACACATATTACTGGGCCACATCAAACGAAAAGAGGTCTTGAAGCAAACGCTTAACTCATTTCAGATTAAATAAACTCCCGCACACTATATATTGGAAGAGTCGAATTTATGTGATTTAGATATTCCTAGAGAAAAATGGCTAAACTATTTGCAAACAGTGGAGTCCCTGATCAGACGCCACATTGTGTGGCGTCTGATCTGGGTCTGCACTGTTTGCCAGTTACTTTTTTGAGAGGTCTCCAGACTAAATTGGGTTAAACAAAGATTCCAATAATTCATATCATCATTCAGAATTTCTGCTGTCATTTGATGCGATCTTCAGTATCCGACGATTCCGTAAGCGGACAGCGAGGCCACAGATCATACTGCGCGCATGCGCAGACTTATCTGAGAATTCGTAGTCCGCGTATATCGGAAGAAACATTTTCTCATGGCCTGACGCAGTCATTGATAGATTAACCACTTGTTGCTCTATGAGAATGGATAATTACATAGCCTGGCATTTTGTATTTGTCCTAAACACTGCGAAATCTTTCCCCTCAAGGAACTCTATTTTGCCATTCTTTTCATACTAATCATGTCCAAAAACTTGAATAAGCATGTTTTTTTTCGTGTTGATGCATCTATTAAAATGCTTGAAGAAAGGCACACAGTTTAGAATCTGGCGTTTGATCTGGTCTACACATTTTGCTCAGGTCTGTGTGATTGCGCATATGCCACACATACGAATACATAACATGTGTAACGTATGCGCTCAGTTCTACGCATACGTTTACGTAAATAAGCTATTACGAAAACACGCCTATTCAAATATACTGAAAATTTTACCACCAAAAAAATTGAAATTTTCAGATATAAAAATTCAATTACTTTTCATATTTCTGCTCAAAACATAGATTGTGGGTACTCGTTAGAACAATCTATGTTTAAAGCAGAAATAAGAAAAATAGTGTATACCCTGTAAACCCCAGTTTTACTATATAAAAGTGGGGTTTCAGGGGGTCAAAATTATATAGGCATGTTTTTGTGATGATAATTTATGTAACATATGACAGTCTTATACAGTGTTACGTTTGCGTATAAGTGTGCATACATGTAACGTGAACAATTTATGTTAACTGTACATGTACAACCATTATACCGGCCGCTCTGATTTTTCCTCGTGCCTATTCCAAGTTGACCGCCCTAACGTCTTTGCCCCAACCATTACTACAGAGGTCTAGTAGGGTACAGTAATGGTGTAGTTATCATTCCGGCAACTTTCATCAGAATCAGTCAGAATCAGAATATTTTACTGATGACACATCAATAGACATTCATTCACCAGGACCAACGATCGCGAAAACTAGTCTCTAGATCTCACAAGTGATGTGAATCTAGCGACAGGGTCCTCAGAACTTTCAGCAGAGGACATTATAGATGTAGGAAGTGTATTCCAATCCCTAATGTGTCTGGGAAGAAACTGTACTTATAAATGTCAGTTCTAGCATAGTGGCACTTGAAATGCCATTGGATGCTGTTTTCTACTGCTCCTATTTGGGGGTTGATTGTCGTTACAAGGTATACTAGCTCCACCTTTCAGATCTTTGAATAGCAATATGAGTTTACTACCTTTGCGTCTCTTGTGAAGAGACTCCCACCCTAACTGTTCAAGAATGCTAGTCATACTTCAAGTTTCAAAGTTGTAGTTTCCAGTCAAAAACCTAGCTGCACGATTCTGAACCTTTTCCAATTATTCCTGGACTACGATTCCATGTGGGTCCCAAACAATGTTAGCATACTCCAGGATTGGTTGCACCATCCCCTCGTATGCCATTTTCTGAACATCTTGTGGGTATGACGGTAGACTACGTCTTAAGAAACCAAGAGTTCTGTTTGCTTTTGTGCAAACATTGCTTACATAAGTATTCCATTTCAAATTCTTAGAAATTGTCACACCAAGGTATTTAATACTGTCCACATTTTCGAGAACTGTTCCTTCTAAGGAACATAATCTTCAAGATGATATGCTGTATTTATCATCCTGGGCCCAGTTGTTCAAAGCTAACGACGTCGTTAGTTAACGATTCGTTAAAATTTACATCGAGTGATACGCAAATATTTTGATATTTTTTGCTGAAAAAATGTGAGTAGCTTTTGCAGTGCAAAAGCTACTCACATTTTTTCAGCAAAAAATATCAAAATATTGTATATTGAATCCGCTAAAACAGTTAACGAAATGACCCTTAACGAGCTCGTTAAGCTAACGACGCTTTACAATATTGTGCTTACAATACTATCAAAGTCGAGGCCAAGGACCTGAGTCACAAATGGGCGTAAACATTGTTTTGTTTTTTAATATGATTTATAACAACCGGGCCCAGGTTGCTATAAATCATATTAAAAAACAAAACAATGTTTACGCCCATTTGTGACTCAGGTCCTTGGCCTCGACTTTGATAGTATTGTAAGCACAAACGGGATTTAAAATTATATGTAGAAAAGTCGGTGATTTATAGTCACAATACTCAGCTTCATATGGCCTCGGTGGCTCAGTTGGATGCGCCGTCCGACTGGAGACCAGGAGGTCGCGGGTTCAACCCCTGCCGAGGTCGGCAACATTCTTTCGTGGAGATTGATCATGAAATATTCACTACGGTCATTCTCTCCCTTCCGCTGATTCAAGAAGGGCAGTTGTCAGTTTCTGGAGAAAGAATGTGCACAATACTGGTTAACCGCTTAGAGGACTAAGCCTGCCCAATAAACGTGTGGTTAGGTAAACTGACCGCGCTCGACATGACCCCATTGGGTTGACTGAGCCGTAAAACCTCAACACAAAAACTCAGCTTCATATCTGTCCCCAAACAGTTTGCCCAAGGAGCTAACGCATTAATTGGGAAAGAATAGCGTTCCTCTCGCTTAACGTGTATAATTTTCTATTCTGTATCAAATCACACAATCCAAATGTATCGATTTTTCATTTCGACTTTATATGATGTGAAGATGTCGTAATGTTCGCACATGTGTAAAATTCGACATGTGACACTCGTACACATATATAACTGTTACTTATGCGTACAACTGCATACGTAACGTTCTGTTACATATTCGTATGTGTGACGTATGCACACTTACAGGCCTGTCTGTTCGAACTCTCAGGGTTAAGTACGATATGTTAAAACATTAAAAAAGTTGTATTTTGTTTTCTTTTTTCCATTCTGAACACAGTTGTGCCCATCCGGCTGCTCATTGATTCATGCTGAGTTGAATGTGTAAGTTGAAATGCGGATATTTTATTCCGAGTTATTTTACAATATTTGTCCTACCAGATCATTCACAAAACCCATCGAGCACAAAAGGTGTATTCGAGTATGCATACGCGAAAATGCAGTGTTACCAGTGTCCTTTAGTCTGGCCCCAGACCCTTTCTTTATTTTTCTGTTTTTCTTTTTTTGAGGGGACGCAACACTTGTATAGCTTGTAGAATTTTTGTTTACTTCAGTCCCTTGGCTAGAAAGGTAACTTGAAGTTGGATTAAAGAGGATCATGATAAAAAAAATAATGTAGAGAAAGAGAGAAATAGATATAAAACAAAAACGATTGGAGCCAGTCTAACGCGAAAATGCAGTATTACCAGTGTCCTTATTCTCCGTGGCTAACCCAGTCATTATTTTATAATTTGTTATAACGAGTCCTTTGTATCTAAATTGTACTGGATGAGTGGCAAATAGTGTAGACCCAGATCAGACGCCGCGTTCTGCGGCGTCTGATCTGGGTCTTCACTGTTTGTCCAAACCTGTCTGTTCCACTACTTGGGGTATTACGGCAATTAGTCTGTCCTGTGTCTGATAAAATGATTCATTATTCAAAGAAGCGCCACCCCGTACATGGTGCAACATTGCAATATATTGTTGCGATAATGGCGCAGGTGTAGCTAAACCGTATTTACCCTAAGCGTTCGAACAACTAGTGTAGTCCCAGATCAGGCTCGCAGAATGTATTGTCTGGTCAGGGTACACTGTATGCCTTTTTTAAAAAAAAAACAAACAAAAAAAAAACATCAACTGATAGTGCGAAAAATGGACTTCTACACATTCTGTTTTCGTGTGTGTGCGTGCGTGCTAATTAAATACCTCAATGTTTGTAGTTTTAAGCTGGTTAATGCCTTTGTCCATGCTTCGTGGGCGTAGACAATCTTATTGTTTGGCATTCCTCAGTAAGTACTTTATGAAAGGCGTTGGACTGGTCAAATGCTGTTTCCAATTGACTGCTCAACATTGAAGATGTACAGCAAACTGTCAAGTTTCATGTTAATCCACCAACTGCTCAACATTATAGTAACCAAATATTAGCTTTCGCAAAATGTTTGGTCTAGCTTAGCAAAAAAGAAAGGTTAAAGCTGATTGAAGAGTGACAGCAAAATGTTAAGTTTCATGTTAATCCATCAAGTAGTCTCAAGAAATAAAATGACCAGTGACTGGTCCATAGAAAATAAGTCACACTGATCTTTTAAGTACACATTGACATGTGTGAATCAGGAATCGTCATGAACATTTATTGTGAAAGCTTATACTTGTTAATACACAACTGCAGCTGTTTGCAGACTTTTCTGACAGACTAACCGCGGCACGTAAAAAGAGACACCAGAGGGTATGCGAAAAATGAAATCCTAGATCAGAGTATGTATTCTCACAGTCTGATTTACGTTCCGACCACAGTTTACACAGAATAAAGGATTACACCAGGCGAACAGCGAGTCTTGTTTTGGCCATCTCTTTTCACATAGGCTATAGCCCCTTTTCTATGCTATGACGCACATAAATGGTAGAGAGCCATATATGGGAAAATTTACAATATTTTTTACATATGAACGTCTAAGATCCAGACTTGCAAATACCGTGTTTAGAATAGATACTCAGGGGAGATAAATGTACTTTGTTTTGTTTTGTCCCCTTTTGAAAATGGATCTGCTACCCAGTGGGCACACGTCGCCAGAGCAACGTCGAATCAACGTCGGTGCAACGTGACGTGCAACGACACGTTGCACCGACGTTGACGCGACGTTGCATTAACGTCACCACGTTGCACCGACGTTGACGCGACGTTGCATAAATGTCATGACGTTATATCGACGTTGATCCGACGTTGCATTAACATTATGTGTCTGCAGGGTATAAAAGGAAAGAATGTGCTTCCAGTCCCTTTCTGAAAAGGGTTCTATCCGTTCCATTGGGAGCATATTCTTTCTTTTTTGGAGTAGACCCCTTTTGCAGATTTTCCTTCATGGAAGACACCTGTTCTGCCTTCCTGTTTGCTTTCCTACACAGCAAGCCCTTCTGAAAAGGGATCTGCTATAAAAGTAAAGAATGTGCCCCAATCCCGTTCTGAAAAGCGGTCTATACTTTTCATTTGGAGCACATTCTTTCCTTTTAGAGTAGATCCCTTTTCAGACAATGTACACCGTCTTTGTCCTCCTAGGAAGTTTAGACGTAATGGAAGAAAGAAAGAAAGAATGAAAGGCAGTATTTTACGCCATTGCCCATAAGAATATGTTGTTTTTGATTTTCCGTAATATGATTTGGATCGTACTGAAGTACTGCTTTTGCTAACAGGTTAAACAATATCAAAATAAAGTAAAAGATGAAACAAAGAAATATGAAAAACAACGGCTAAATGTTCATTAAATTAAACACACACAAACACAGAGAGAAAGAGAGAGAGAGAGAGAGAGAGAGAGAGAGAGAGAGAGAGAGAGAGAGAGAGAGAGGAAAGCAAAGACTCGTAAGGCGCGTTCCATTGTCTTCTGACCTTTCTTGCCTTTTCAATTCAGGTAGGTTTCAAATATGTCGATATACTGTAGCTTGTTACAATCTTTTATGTTTTAATCAATACTCTTGTTGGCTTAAACAATTTATTACATCGATATATTGATGAGTGACATTTTTGAAAGCTGGTTGTCATTATATTAGATTTATGATAATAGACTAAAACACAGATGTGGCCTATGGAACTTAATCAGTTCCTCGTATAAACAGCTGAGCTAAGTATTTGGACAGGCTTTAGCAAACAGTGTAGACCCAGATCAGACGCCGCAGAACGCAGAACAGGGTCTAAACTGTTTGCACTTAGGACAAGCATTGCTAAAAACATGGTAACAATAAAAAAAAAACAACTAAAACCAGGTACTCCTGATAATAGAAATGAACCGGACCAAAGAATTAATGTAGATGAATCCACTAGGCATAAATGGGTTATGTTTAAAAATGTAGCAGAGATGCGTATACATCGTATTTACAAATCTATACTGACATTATATGATGCATATGGTTCTTTTCTTTACATTTATCTATTCATTTCTAACATTTTGAAAAAAAAAAAGCATATGATGAAAACAAGATAAACTATCATAAATGGATTAACATTATCTTGCAGTGAATGTACTCATAATTACCTGTCGACCTAAGTTCATTAACCTTTACCACATTCTGGGTAAAATTTAGCGGACGTCAAATTGATATATATATATAATTTTTCCCAGAAAATAGGAGATGACATCTCAGGCATATTGTTTCCTGAGAGATGACACTTTGATGTCAAAGCCTACTTCCTGGGATAAAATAAAAACAATAAAGACAAGAAAAAATATTTCAAAATTATTTCTATGGAAGTTATTACCAGCATGCTGAGCGCTAAACTGAACCGCAATACGAGAAAACTTAGTGTCAGACCTGTATCCGCACAATCTAACCAGCCCCCCCCCCCCCCCCCCCCCCCCACCCTAGCCGTCTGATTCTTCTTTATTTAATGAGCGCTCAGCGAAGACTCTGATCAGAATGCATGGATGCACAAGGTGATCTGTGTTCACTTGGTGCTTATGTCCAAAGGTACATTTTCACATTGTTACTCAAACACGAATAAAGCCGTTAAAATAAATTTTATTCGTACACTCGTATATTGTATTCGTCCATATTGTTTCGCTTACATTTCCAGCTTTTATGAGCACCTAAAAATATGAGTGAAGATACCAAAGTAATACCGCTGTCACGAAGCGCATCATCCTGAAAACACGCCTATATAATTTCGACCCCCTTAAACCCCTCTTTTAATAGTAAAACTGTGGTTTACAGGGGCATACATTATTTTTCTTATTTTGCTTAAAAACATAGATTGTGGGTACTCGTTAGAACCGCCTCGCCGAGGCGGTTCTAACGAGTACCCACAATCTATGTTTTGAGCAGAAATATGACAAATATCAGAATTGTTTATCTGAAAATTTTCCTTTTTTGGTTGTAAAATTTCTATTCACTATTTGAAATTCCCGTCCGCAGTGTTAATACCCTCTCTGCGTATTGGCCCGACTGCTGTGTCAATAGCCTGTCAAAATCGCAGGAATGCTGGCATTACTACATTAAAGCACTGAGAGTGCTGATTGGGCCGCTGCCTGAGCTCTTGAACTGATTGGGATTTACGTTGAAACTAAAACAAAGCAATACATTAACAATACCCAAGAATGGCAACCCGTTATACAGATATCTCTTTTAATAATACAGATATGTGTAATTTTTGAAATTACAGATATCTTTAATTGAAATGCAGATATCTGTACTTGAAAAAAAGATATCTCTAACTGAAATGCAGATATTGGTATTTGAAATACAGGTATCTCTATTTTCGATCCTAGTCTAGATATCTACATTTCAGTTAGAGATAACTACATTTCAAATACAGATATCTGCATTTCAATAAGAGATATCTCTATTTAATCTCTATTTAATCTGAATTCTTGATATTTACATTTAAATACTGGTATCTCTAATTGAAATGTGTATTCTGTATTTGAAATGAGATATCTAAATTTCAAAATTAAATACATATATCTGTATTTCAGCTTGAGGTATCTGCATTTAAATTAGAGATATCTGTATTTACGATTGACATTGAGATTTCTTTATTCACTATACTTATGGGAAACTGATACCTCCCTCGCCGATATTTACATGAGCACCGTTCAACGGTTACAAATACCAATGTGACGGACGGCGCAGTTCGCCCGTTAACAGACGACATAAAGAAATCCATTAAAGATGCTCAAGATTTCACACCATTTTCTCTTTACAGTCAAACAGGTCGCTACAAACATCCCATATTTTTGGTCACAAACAAGCATATATAAACGGCACCATCTTTGTTGTGCCAAAAGACAGCTTGAGAATAGTCACTTCTCTGCCCCTTTTCTGTGGTTTGTAGGACCGCGGCTAGGGTAAGTTTGTTGATTACTATAGAGCGCGGGATTTGCACCGATTTCTGGTGGTCTCTCATTTAATATACCGGATGGGAACGTGCTTCAGCAAAAAAATAAATAAATAAATAAAAAATAAATAAATAAAATAATTATAATAATAATAAAGAAAAATAAAATTTTCTGCGCGATTTTCATTTTTCCGGACCTAAAAGTATTTATGAAGTTGTTTTTTCGTTCATTTTTCTCTGACATGAAAGCAAGGTATCAAATTTATTGATGAAAAATCAATGCTATCACTTACCAAATCAGTTGCTCACACGTGACGAAGGGAAACAACTCAGTTTATACGTTACCAAGGCTATACAAGGGAAACAACTCAATCACCAAATAGCATTTTGTTGTTCAATCATGTTCTTTGAATATTTTATTCTGATAATAATCGTAGAAAATAAATATTTTAAGGACCGTTTTGTTTTTGTTTGATTGTTCAGAAGCAGAACAGGCTGATTGTTATAACGGAACGAAAAGATCTGCCCCGTCTATATTACCGAGAAATATAGGTCAAATTGGTCAATTTCGCTCAGCTTTTTCAAGGATACTAGATAAGTACCCAACCCCCGTTCTGTGTCTGATTGGGGCAGGTCCCCCTCTATTGCAAATTCAAAAAAAAAAAAAAAAAAAAGAAAAAAAAAACACCTCTGCTTGTAAAACAATGCTGTAGATTTGGCGTGCTTTACTGGAGTATTGGAGTGTTCGTATTCGTCCGCCGATATTGTACTCAATATGACCAAAATCTTATTTCTTAAAAATGTTTGACGTTTTCTTTGCTATTTAATCGCTATTATAGGCACCGGAATGTATAAAGCTTATATGTTAATAAAGCAGAATTCAGCGTTATTAGCGTTAACAGCGAACTATATTGGAGGCGATTTGAAGTAGTTATTACTATGTATTTTCAACTGAACGAATTGTTGAAATGCTGTATAGAAAATCTGGCGGCGGTAAACCGCCCCAAATAAACACCAAAACGCAAAGCGTTTATGTAATCACCACATTTTTGCTACACATATGATTGGTTACATAATGAGTTAATTGGCTTGCGTCGAGCTACTGCGAAAGAACACATAATTTTGTTTTTGATTTTAATATGTAGAGTTCATATTGTTTTATTTATTTATTTACTAAGTTGTAAATAGCTGCACACAGAACAATTCCAAGGTTCGCTTTCGCCAAAACGTAACAGGTCAAAACTGATAGAAATTATTTTGTAATGGAATGCAACCGATGCACTATTTGATCCTTGACGGGGCGTGATATACGTAGTCAGCATCGTCCTGTGACCAGAAACTTTGGTATTTTGTACGAAAAAAAAAAAAAAAAAAAAAAAATTAGCATAAAGTCTTTTGTCATTTCAAATTCTGACTCTGGTATTATTAGTGTCACAAATATATTGATTGTTTCTTTCTGTTCTAGCATCAGCTTTCAAGTCTATGACAGTACTGCCAGTACTTTGATTATCTGTTTTCTATCTCATTTCAGACAGCCAGTCTCCGCAGCAATTTCTTCTAGCCTCTTATCACACGAGTGTCTTTTACTCCAGTGTTATCAATGTCACATTTTCAATATTCGTGTCAAAATATTAGGAGGATATTTATGAGTTGATTGTATTTATATTGACTAAACAGGCTACAGTCTGCAGATGGGATGGAATGGGTAACGAAGAATAAAACAAATTTGATTCTGAACGCAAGAAAAGAGTCCTTTTGCCATATGCAAACAGTGACTGACTCAGATCAGTGCGCATGCGTGCAGTCTGATCAGGACTTTTCTGTTTATCGATTCATTCCGTAAACGAGCAAGGAAGACACAGATCAGACTGCGCATTTGCGCAGTCTGATCTGTGTCTTCGTTGCCCGAATATGTCATAAGGACCCTTTTTAGCGTTGTGCATAGATTTCTTAAATTTGAAATTCAGATGAATGTTGATGAAGTTGAAGCTAATCAGTGCACGTGCATTTGTGCTAAATTCCCTTATATCATAAACTCGTGAAGATTTTTCAAAAGGAATACCCGAAGGAATATTATTATCAGAGAAATTTTAAGGAAAATGATCAATGAAAGGTAAGCCACTTTTTCTTTTTTATTCTTGGTCCATCCTTTTATTCCTTCGCATTTTAGTACTTCTTCGTCAATTCATGCTGCGCAAGGGGTACGTATCCAAATCTCCATGGAAGGGAACAGATTGCACTGTCCATCTCAAAAACACGCCTATTCAAATATATAGACAATTTCACCTCCGAAAACTGAAAATTTTCAGATAAAAACTTTGATATTTTTCATATTACTGCTCAAAACATAGATTATGGGTACTCGTTAAAACTGCCTCCCCGAGGCGGTTCTAACGAGTACTCACAATCTATGTTTTTGAGCAGAAATAAGAAAAATAATGTATACCCCTGCGAACCCCAGTTTTACTATATAAAGTGGGGTTTGAGGGGGTTAAATTTGTATAGGTATGTTTTCGTGATGGAAAGAAGGGCTTACTTCCTTGTGTCATTCGGGCGTGCTGCCCTAGTTGTAAGAGCTCTCGACTCACAAGGTCATTTTGGTGTTGGAACCCTCTTAGGTCGAGAAACTTTATAACCATTAGTGCACCGAGCTCATTTTTGATATGCCCTAGTTTGAGTAGAAAGTAAACAAAGACGTTCAGTAACAAGAAGCCTGCATGGGCGGGCGATCTATGGAAGCAAGGTCTTGCAAATACACACACATGGAACTGCGGGCTTAATGAGCGTCATATCAGGATCTATATTGTTTGTCCTCTGTTTTTTTTGAGTCCCCATGTGCAGCAGTGGACACCAGATATGCATTACGTTAACACGTCTGCGTTCTGTATACCCCCACGTCTCCCATACAGGGGTAAACATCGTTAGTAAAGGAATATTAACCCTAGTCCTGCTGAACCCTGTTATGTCCCGCCTTCGCGAACAGTGTAGATCCAGATCAGTTGGCTTCTGAAGAAGCCAACTGATCTGGATCTGCACTGTTTGCCACTAAGTATGTGAATTTATATCAACAATATGGATCAAGTGATCTGACTGGCTGAAAATTAGAAATGGGTGTGGCATCTTAATTTATTCAGCATGACAAGGGTTAAGATTTTTTCACTGCTCATTGGCAATGTCTTGTTTGTTTGTTAAATCTGTCAATCTTTTATACTGCGTGGTAAGGTTTCAGTGCATGTTCATGTATTTTATAACCAATTTTCCGCATTTTCTTCATTTTATACATATATTATGTAAATGTCCTTAGCTCCGAATAAGAGAATTAACCAGATAAATATTTTTATTTATTTCTCCAGGAAAACATATTTTGTGGGTATTCATTAGAAGCGCCTCTAATGAGTACCTACAATATACGTTTTCATAACGAAAATAGGAAAATACCGTTGCATTATGTTTGAGAAAGTACTTTATCTAGTACGATGGCTAGAAGTATACATATGACGCAGGTGTGTTGACATAACAGAAGAATCGACTTTAGAAACTAGATACGAAAGGATCAGGTACGTTTGACGCTACATTCGTGTAAATAGGATGTCTCCGTTTACATGTACTCGTACCATAATTGCGGATATTCCTGATTTTTACAGCAGTAACCAACCACCCATCGGACACATGCATCGGCGTTGAGTTGACGTTGTATAAACGTTATAAGCCCGCTAGATAGGCCTCTAACCCAGCAGGCACACAACGTTAAAACAACGTCGATTCAACGTTGATTCAACGTCTTGACGTTGAATCAACGTTGATTCGACGTTGTTTTAGCGCTGTGTGCCTGCTGGGAACATCCTTCTGATGGCTGTTTTTTGCTAATTCTAAATTTAGCAGCAAATCCTCTGCTGGATATCGAAGTATTTCAGTGTATACATCGATTGTTTAATAAGAGAGTCAAGTTTAAGTTCTTAGGTTTACAATACCCTGATCAGTGATCAGACTGCGATGATGCGCAGGCTGATAAGATTCTTCACTGTATATTCTTCGAAGATACATTTTCACTGTGACAAAATCTTACTGACAAGCCATAGTTGGGCTGTTGATACTTCTCTGTAAAGATTACCATATGGTCCCTTCTACTGTCCTTTCAACATCCTTTATGGCGAAAACGGGTCTGACCTATGCAATTTCTATAGTAAACTGGATTTTTTGGACTTTGTTTTATCAAAACTGATTTTATCATTGTGAAAATTTCAGAAATTTTGAACATGTGGAATTTGTTGAAAACCTTTGCATATTATGGTAAAAATGAAAAAAAAAATATCATTGTAAAACCATAATGACTAAATGGTTTTACATTAAATCACGCTAAAAGTTTGCAAATTTACATCTTCTAAGTAATGCAGCAGGCAAAAAAAAAAAAAAATCTAAAACGACTTTCCGAAAGATGTCGAAAGGAAAAAGTATTAGGACTGACAACCTGACCAAACCGTCAGTCCTAACGATAATTAGGCTACAAAAAAGGCTAGTGTCGTGAGCAAAAAAAATTAAGTGGGCTGCGCCATTCAAAAACGTGT
Organism: Anodontia alba; assembly: GCA_964016985.1. NCBI lineage: Eukaryota > Metazoa > Mollusca > Bivalvia > Lucinida > Lucinidae > Anodontia > Anodontia alba. The sequence goes on from OZ024832.1 coordinate 82,376,177, forward strand.
CTTCGGGCATTTGCGGATAGCGCAATCTGATCAGGGCCTTCGCTGTCGCTAACAGAATCATTGGACACTGTAGAATGTATCAGTGGAAAGCGAAACTTGGATTAGACTGCGCATGCGTGAGATGAATCTGAATGTGCATTTTGCGCATGCTCGAAGACACCTTTTCGCTTAGCACGGCCCAAGTGATAAATATAAAACTCATTGTGGTATATGTGCTTAAATTACAGGTGGGCTTGTCTCTGAACTACAGAAAATATGTGGCAGGCCCAATGCCCAAACAACATTACCAAAACATTCAGGACCAATCAGTCTAAAAACACGCATTCTGACTGGAGTTCAGCGAATCAGCAAAATAATGTCAGAGGCCATGCTTTTCGTCCCATCATGAAAACACACCTATATAATTTTGAACCCCTTAAACCCCACTTTTATATTGTAAAACTAGGATTTACAGGGATATACATGTTTTCTTATTTCTGCTCTAAAACAAATATTGTGGTACTTGTTAGAACCACCTTGCCGTGGCGGTTCTAACAGTACCCACAATCTATGTTTTGAGCAGAAATATGAAAAATGTCAGAATTTTTATCTGAAAAAATATTTATTTTTGGTGGTGAAATTTTCAATATATTTGAATAAGCGTATTTTCGTAATGCGATGAATAGCACTTACCTAAAATACTGATGACTCCAGAAATCTGTTTATACATGTGTTAGATCGTTGTATACTATTACAAAAACGGACACTGTATCTATTTGTAAATATCTTTGAACCTGCATACTTGATATTAATTATAGCAAAAACATAATAGCTTATTTCCGCTCGTATATTCAACTTAAGATTCCTATTTTGGAAATGTACTATTGAAAAAAAAAAAAAAAAAAAAAAAAAAAAAGAACAACGTCATATTGTAAAGAGATCTCATCTATTTTTATGCTGTCATCTCATCGGATTTGATATATTGTCAATGGATGGCTGACACCAGTGAATATTTTCCTAATAAAATTATGTTCTGTTCTCTGAATGACCCATGCAAACCGTTACAAGTTTCGATCAGTTTACAGAAGTGAAAATTGTTCTGTAGACTTGTACTAGTCCTTAGAGACAAGATTCACTATTCTTTATAAGTCTCTTTGATACAGACATTAAAATAAAATCAAGACAATACTAACAGGCTAATATTATGAAGTACTGTTTACTACTGGTCACTAGTAAAAGCAATATCAAAATTTTTATGAAGCACTGGTCACTAGCAGTGCTTCATAAAAATTTTGATATTACTTTTATTTTATTTCTGTGTCTACGGTAAATGTTCTAAAATTTCGATCACCAACGTGTCTGACAAAATGGCATATGTAAACAGTGTAGACCTAGATCAGACTTCCCTGATCAGGGTCTACACTGTTTGTCATTCCGCTAAGTATTTTAAGAAACAGCTGCATAAAAAGCAAAATATAGGCCAAAACATTTTGAAATAGTGTTCGAAATTTTAGGACATTTACCGTTTATCAAAAAAACAAAAAAAAAAAAAAAAAAAAAAAAAAAACGATTAAAAAAAAATTATAAATTTAGTCACTATAGGAACTGGAGCCATTCTATCAGGCCCCTGGGTTATAAAACTTTTTCATGCTCAGCTCAGCTGATGATGATTTTTTTTCATGCTAAGAAATCTCAAGTTACAATACATGTAACAACCGCAAATTCTTTCTTGCTAAACATAGCTGAGCATGAAAATTTCTCTTCTAATAAATACGAAAATGCTAACTATTGTTGGCATTTTCATATTTGTGAATAGAAAATTTCCTGCTCAGCTGAGTTGAGCATGAAAAAAGTTTCATAACCTCGCGGCCCATCACGAAAATATACCTATATAATTTTGACTCCCTTAAACCCCACTTTTCTATAGTTTACAGGTGTATACATTATTTTTCTTATTTCTGCTCAAAAACATAAATTGTGGGTACTCGTTAGAACCGCCTCGGCGAGGCGGTTCTAACGAGTACCTACAATTGATGTTTTGAGCATCAAGACGAAAAATATCATAATTTTTATCTGAAAACGTTCAGTTTTTGGTGGTGAACTCTTCAATATATTTGAATAGGCGTGTTTGTTTTTGTTTTGTGTGTTTTTTTTTTATTTATTTATTTATTTTTTTTTTTATTTTATTTTATTTTTTTTTTTTTTTTCTTAATGTATTCTGAATCATTTCCGCTCATACATGTACATTGGCATAATATGTAACAATTTTGAAAGATACATATAAAGACCATCATATGCATTAGCATAACAGAGGAGGGGGTGGGGTGGGACTGGTCCCTGGAATACAGACAGAATTATACATGTCTGGTGCCTTGCAACAAATGGGTGAAAACAGAGAGAGAGAGAGAGAGAGAGAGAGAGAGAGAGAGAGAGAGAGAGAGAGAGAGAGTTGTGCACGGCCAATGACCTATTAACCACTTGTACAACCTTAAACATTGTCACACGCGGTTTATCAGCGATTTCGGATCTTACAAAATACACAGCAGTTACTTAAATACAGTTGTTCTGGGTTGATGACAATTAATTTAACCCATGATTGACTTGGATTAATCATTGATTCACAGCCAGGTTTGTAAATTGCTATTTGATATGTTGTCTTTATTAATTTATGATCAATGTCATCTTTTGTGTCATAAAGTACTTTATGTTATATGCTACTGTTTATAAACCAGTGGATCCACGGGTCCGGATAAAAGGAGTTTTTAATAGACGTGTTTCGGTATTTTTTCTCCAAAACGTAAGTAGCGACCTCATTAGAACCGCCTCACAGAGGTCCATGCGATTACAGTCAGTAGTCACATTTGATGTAAACATAATAAAAACACACCCATTATTATCCCCCTTATCTTAGCATGTCAGTGGTTTGGATATACTGGTTAAAATTACACTGCAATTTGCAATTTTTCATCGTATTATCTCGGGGCAGACAGGCCTGAGCAAACAGTATAGGTCCAGATCAGACGCCACAGAATGTTATCTGGGTCTAAACTGTTTGCCACTTAGAAAAATGAACTCGTTTAAATTCTATGTCTAGTGTAAGGAGTGAAGGTGGCCCGGTGTTTAGGATATGTTGTAATACATCACATCCTTTTTGCAGTGAGTCACAGCTTGTTAAAATGTTGGGATGGACTTAAAATATTAGAACGTTTGGACATATTTTGTTTCGAATTGGCGCGGTTTGGAGCAAAAGCTTAAACGTTTAAGATAGATAAGTTTGATCAGTTTTACTTGATTTTAATGATATATTTTTGGGCATACGTGTTTTCTGGACACAACAGATAATGCACCTGTCATTTGAAACTCAGGCTTCTACGGGGTCGGAGAAAGCGAAATCATAGCGGGACTTACACTTACGTGCCGTGATCTAAACACCGGTGAGTCCTGGCAGTGCCGTAGATTGCTTGAGTTTTATCTTTTCGCTACAATAGTCCGTAAAAATCTCCCTCATAGCGTGCGTGCGTGCGTATGTGTTCGTGACTGCGTGCCTAATCGTTATCCGTTTATACTTCCTCTGAAAACATTGGGCCAAATTTAAAATGGATATTCGAAGGGGCGGGTGAAAACAGTAAATGTCCAGGTCATTTGTTGTTCTTCATTACTGTCAGCTCCCGGGGATGGGGCTTTTAAGAGAAATCAAAGTTTACCTTAAATTTGCCCTTGCAGTGGCCCTCAGTAGGGTTTTGCAAACCGAGGTGTAAAAGTTCCCGCTAATCCGCGGTTCCATTACGAAAACAAGCCTATTCAAATATACTGAAAAGTTAATCACCAAAAAATTAAAAATTTTCAGACAAAAAATTCAAATATTTTTCATATTTCTGCTCAAAACATAGATTGTGGGTACTCGTTAGAACCCCCTCGCAGAAGCGGTTCTAACGAATACCCACAATCTATGTTTTTGAGCAAAAATAAGAAAAATAATATATACCCCTGTAAACCCCAGTTTTACTAAAAAAAAGGGGTTTAAGGGGGTCAAAATTATATAGGCATGTTTTCGTGATGCGTATAGGACCCTGGTTTCAACTGACTGGTGTATAAATCGTAAGATGAAGTTGAATGATTTTGGACAATTTATCTTGTTTTTAGCGATACATAGTCGAACCTCAATAGCTCGAACACCGATGACTCGTTTACAATGGCTAACTCGGACTCGTTTTTGAGTGCCTACGAAATTCTTCTGATAACTCCAGAAAACAAATATTTAGAGAATTTTTCTTATTTTATCATGAAATTATGTTGTATGTACTCATTGGAATCGCCTCATCGAAGGGATACCAATAAGTGCATCCATTATTGAGTAGAAGATCGAAAAGATTTCCCTAAATTATCGCATTTGCTTTCTGACCTGGCGCCATGATTAACCTCAGTGGCTCGAACTACCCATGTCTCGAACACGTTTCCACGGTCCCAAAGATGTTCGATCCATTGAAGTTCGACTGTATTATATGTTCTTGTTTAATATGATTGAAGGATCAACCTTTTCCATGGCCCTCTATAGTCTCAAAATTTTGGTTCGTCACAAAGATCTAAACTACAATTAAATCGTCAAGCATACATGTACATGTAATTGTAGACTGGCTCCAGACTACAGTGACTAAATATTTATTCTTACAATCCTGTTTGATAATGCACTAACATAACACCAAATCATCACGAAAACGCGCCTATATAATTTTGACCCCCTTAAACTCCACTTTTATATAGTAAAACTGGGGTTTACAGGGGTATACATTATTTTTGTTATTTCTGCTCAAAAACATAGATTGTGGATACTCGTTAGAACCGCCTCGACGAGGCGGTTCTAACGAGTACCCACAATCTATGTTCTGAGCAGAAATATGGAAAATATCAGATTTTTTTATCTGAAAATTTTCATTTTTTGGAGATGAAATTTTCTATACATTTGAATAGGCATGTTTTCATTATGTGATACCATGATTATAGAGGTTTGCCACTAGCGACCGACTTTATAGTCATGGTATTATTTTGGTTTTTATTTTAGTGGATTATCAAACAAGATTGTAAGAATAAATACATTGTATTTAGTCATTGGAGACTGATGGAGCCAGTCTAATGTAATTGTAGTAAACATCATTCTAAAATTGGTTCTGTTATTTTCAGTGAAAATAAGACTTGACATTTCATGTGAATCGCTACCTAACATAAAATATCAAGCCTTGTTTTCACTGAAAAATAAAATAAATTATTCCCAAAGGCCGTCTGCTGCGTCTGTGACCCTTTCACTCCTGAGGTTCTAAAGTGGGTTCTTCTAATTTTCTAATATCCATTGTTGCAAATGGGGGTGTCATTTAAAAAATAAAAAAAAAACGGAATTGCAGACAGAGTAGATCCTGATGAGACGGCTTGTTACAAGCCGTCTCATCTGGATCTACTTAGTTTGCAAAGGTATAGTTTTTGTCTCTGGGTTATGAGTAAAGGGTTAATGATCAAAACGGAAAACTGGGTTAGAGAGACAGACAGGATTAAGGATTAATCCATATTAAAATGTACAAAGTAAACAGGGGAGCTTAGACGTTAGAACGGTTATAGATCGAACCATCGACAACAATCGGGGCATACTCCCGGAGAACAGTTGATAAATAATAGGAAATAAAACAGAAGACGAGTTATATAATTAACGCTTGGCACAATGGGTAAAAATTTTCAGCAGACGACATTTTTTCTTTTATTATTATTTTTATTTTTCCCAGACAATATGATTAAACATTTCATGCATCCAGAAAATAGGATTTGACATTTCATGCAAATTGTCTCCTGAGGAGAAATGTTAAATCCTATTTTCTGGTAAAATGAGAAAAATATCAATTTGTCGTCAGCTGAGTTAGCCCAGAGAACGGTGAAGGTTAATATAGTAAGAAAGAGACTGGAGATAAGAACAAATTCAGGCGTGTGTAGAGTTAAATTGCTTATTTCCCATGAATAATGATACAAAATGGGACCAAAATCGGATAGAGTGCTTCTCTAAAAGTATAAATGAGGCCCTCCCAGGGGTTCTGTGGAACAGGGGGATAATGTCATTTATTTCAGGGGAACGGGAAAGCCCAAGTCTAAAACTGAAGGGAACAGGAGAACAAAGGTAATTTCGGGGAGCAGGGAACATAGCAAATTAAGATTTTGATTTTGGGGAACAAGGGAAAGTTAAAAAATATTTCGGGGGAACAAGGGAAGAGGCAACCCCACCCCCACCCCCTTTCGCCCCCGGGAGGGCCTCATAAACAAAAGAGAATGAAAACAAGTAACAAAAATGAATAAACGATAATTAAAAATATAAAATTTGATGGATTGAAAAATGTTGTCAAAGAGTTCTTCAATATATACATATGCATACATTTATACTACTCACATGAAGTTCAATGGATAGTTAACTTTTTTTGACTTAACTTGCACATTTTCCTGTTAAATCAATATACGTCTGAAACGGTGTATACATTTATATGATTATAGAGGGAACACAGTTTTATGTGTGTGTGTGTGTTAGTTATGCATATTTAAACAAGGCTTTATGAGGCCATAAAATTTCTTTAAACGTTCTAAATGGTGGTACCTATGAACAAGTTCGTGCATGTTGGTTCTAAGGGAACTAACTTCTTTTATATATATACCTCACGTGACTTATTATGAAAAACTCCCTTAGACCGTCAGTTGATAATTTTAGCCATCGCCTTACAATAATTTGCCTACTCCATACACAACAAATGCATATACGGTTAATGTATGCTTTAAGAAGCCGTGCTGATTTAGCGCTGTACACTATTTTATTGGTGTTGGGACTTCTTATTAAATTAAACAGTACTTATGACCTTATCCTTATGAGCAAGATAGAATTTATTGCAAAATTGCATGAATTCTAGACATTTTGTCTACTTTATTACTCTTTGCCGTGACATGCGAAAACGTGTTTTCAGGCATAGATGGACAGCGAAGGCACAGATCAGACTGCGCATCCGCGCAGTCTGATCTGTGCCATCGCTGTCCGCTTATAGAATTATTGCATACTAAAGAATGTAACAATTCAGAGCAATTGCCCGGATGAGACTATGCGCAAGCGCGGAATTGAACCTGACTATGTAGATTTTGCGCGAGTTCGAAGACACAGTTGCGCTTGGCGCGGCCCGTCTCTCATCCCGTATTATTGCAATTTCATTAGTAGAATGAATAATGAGAAGGGTCTTTGTTATGCCATGATCTATACATTTGTTAGGCTATATCATTACTCTACACGGATATTTTCAGTGACATCTTTCATCGTACAAGTCGGAAGGGTACGTCAGCTCTGCAGTGGTTATCATATGGAACTGCCTTATTTATTTATTTACTTATTTGTTTATTATGTCCCTCACTCCTACGGGGAGGGTACATATTGTGTTTGGTGTGGATCCCGTTGGCGTGAGCGTCGAATTTGGCATTGGCGTTGCGTTGGTGTGGCACTTTCTTGTCTGCACAGTATCTTGTGAACCACTGGTTGGTTGGTTGGTTTCTTACCAAATTTTCATGGGTATATAATTGGGTCATAACAAAGAACAGCAGTAGTAAAACTGAAAATCCACTGTAGAGGACATCTGTTTTCTCTGACTATTACTAGTTTATTTATTTATTTATTTATTTATTTATTTATTTATTTATTTATTTATTTATTTATTTTGGGTGGCATAGGGGTTGATAATGTTATGGCAAATAGTGAGAGCGTACAACGTATTCGATGTTTAATAAGCAGAATATGTAAAAAGTATTGAACAGGGGCGCCAGGATAGCTCAGTCGGTAGACTGGCTCCCGTCTAAAGTGACTAAATTCTTTTTTTCTCTAATCCTGTTTGATAGTCCACTAAAATAAAACCAAAATAATATCATGACTTTAAAGGCTGGTCATGCTATTACTTTGGTTTTATTTTATAGGACTATCAAACAAGATAATAAGTGAAATATTTAGCCACTGGAAACTGGAGCCAGTCTACTCAGTCGGTAGCGGGGTTTGTCTCACGGCTAGCTACATGTACACACCTCTGCCGTGTAGGGTCGAGTCCAGCTGGGGACTTATTAATGACGTGGTTATGGGTGAATGGTTGTCAGTTCTCCCTCCCGGTTGCGGTGGCTTTATATTCCCTATATATACAACTGGAAACTACCTGGGCTTAACTGTCCTCTGAGGTACATGTAATGGTTCAGAGTATATGGTAGAAAAATAAATAAATAAAAAATAAATAAATAAATAAATATTTTTACCGAGTGGATTCTTCTACCTTAACTTCTTTTACCAGTCCATTTCTAATAATAGGGGAGTCTGGTTAATTTTATTGCCGTGTTTTATATGAATTCCTGTATTTACTGCAAACAGTGAAGACCCTGATCAGACACAGCGTACTATGGCATCTGAATCGGGCCTGTACTATTTGCTAATGTACCTTTTATGGGATATACACACATTCTAGAAATTAGGGTTTAACAGTTCGTGTTAACGGCCTCCAGAGAACAATTTGCATGATACGCAAAAAATGTAGCTTCTGGGAAAAAATGAAAACATATACCATCATTGCGTCGTTTGCTAACATTACGAAAACATGCCTATTCAAATATACTGAAAATTTTACCACCAAAAAATGAAAATTTTCAGATAAAAAAATCTGATATTTTTCATATTTCTGCTGAAAATATAGATTGTGGATACTCGTTAGAACCGCCTCGGCGAGGCGGTTCTAACGAGTACCCACAATCTATGCTTTTTGAGCAGAAATAAGAAAAATAACGTATACCCATGTAAACCCCAGTTTTACTATATAAAAGTGTGGTTTAAAGGGGTCAAAAGTATATAGGCATGTTTTCGTGATGGTTTGCTCAGAGAATGCTGGAAGTTAACCCTTAACAGTTAAAGTGCAAGGAAGAATTGTAGCAGATGACATTCTATTGTCATATTTTTCAGAGGAAATGCCAGGCAGACGATTCACATGGAATGCTGTCTTATTTTCTCTGAAAATACAAAAATCAAACTGTCGTCTTCTGCAGTAGTGATGAACACTTTAAGGATTAACTCTTTCGGTGCCAAATTTCAGACGACATTTGTCAGGATGAGCTATTGTGATTACTTTTCGTCCGTCGTCCGTCCGTCCGTCCGTCCGTCCGTGCGTCCGTCCGTCCGTCCGTCCGTCCGTCCGTGCGTCCGTCCGTTAACATTTTCAAACGACTTCTCCTCTTAAACCGCTGAGCTCTGCTCAGGATGAGCTATTGTGATTACTTTTCGTCCGTCGTCCGTCCGTCCGTCCGTGCGTCCGTCCGTCCGTCCGTCCGTCCGTGCGTCCGTCCGTTAACATTTTCAAACGACTTCTCCTCTTAAACCGCTGAGCCAATTTTGCTCAAATTTCATATGGAGCCTCCTTAGGGTGGGGGAACGAAAAATTGCTAAAATGGTCGCGGTCCGTTGACCAAGATGGCCGCCACGCCCATATATGGTAAAAACCTTTAAAAATCTTCTTCTCCAGAACCGAGAATGCCTTGGGGCTGAACCTTTGCAGGAATGATCGGGGACGGGAGGTCTACCAAAATTGCTAAAAGAATTGTCGTACGTTGACGTTTGATCTTTTTACGGCAAGGTCAAGTTTGCTTCCCTATGTATTTGTATGGGAAAAACCTTTAAAAATCTTCTTCTCCAAAACCGAGCATGCCTTATGGCTGAATCTTTGCATATATCTTTGGAAACAGGAGAGCTACCAAAATTGCTAAAATAATGGTCGTACATAGACATTTGACCTTTTTACGGTAAGGTCAATTTTGCTTCATTATGCATTTGTATGGGAAAAATGTTCAGAATTTCAAACAACTTCTCCTCTGGATCTGGGCCAATTTTGTTCAAATTTCATATGGAGCCTCCTTAGAGTGGGGGAACGAAAAATTGCTAAATGGTCGCGGTCCGTTGACCAAGATGGCCGCCACGCCCATATATGGTAAAAACCTTTAAAAATCTTCTCCTTCAGAACCGAGAATGCCTTTGGGCTGAACCTTTGCAGGAATGATCGGGGACGGGAGGTCTACCAAAATTGGTAAAAGAATTGTCGTACGTTGACGTTTGACCTTTTTACGGCAAGGTCAAGTTTGCTTCCCTGTGCATTTGTATGGGAAAAAACCTTTAAAAATCTTATTCTCCAAAACCGAGCACGCCTTATGGCTGAATCTTTGCATATATCTTCGGGAACAAGAGGGCTACCAAAATTGCTAAAATAATGGTCGTACATTGACATTTGACCTTTTTACGTTAAGGTCGATTTTGCTTCCTTATGCATTTGTATGGGAAAAATGTTCAGAATTTCAAACAACTTCTCCTCTGGAGCCTCTGGGCCAATTTTGTTCAAATTTCATATGGAGCCTCCTTAGGTAGGGGGAACAAAAGATTGCTAAAATTGTCACGGTTCGTTGACCAAGATGGGCGCCATGCCCATATATGGTAAAAACCTTTATAAATCTTCTTCTCTAGAACCGAGGATGCTTTGGGGCTGAATGTTTGCATAAATCATCGGGGACAGGGGATCTACAAAAGTTGCTAAAATAATAGTCATACATTGACATTTGACCTTTTTACGGCAAGGTCAAGTTGCTTCCTTATGCATTTGCATGGGAAAAAACATTTAAAAATCTTATTCTCCAAAACCGAGGATGGCTTGTGGCTGAATCTTTGCATATATCATCTGGAACGGGCGGTCTACCAAAGTTGCTAAAATAATTGTCATACATTGACATTTAACGTTTTTACGGCGAGGTCAAGTTTGCTTCTGTATGCATTTGTATGGGCCCCATACATTTGTATGGAAAAAATGTTGACAATTTCAAATGGCTTTTCCTCTGAAGCCTCCGGGCCAGTGTTGCTCAAATTTCATGCGGAGCCTCCGTGGGCAGGAGAATGAAAGATTGCTAAAATGGGTATGGTCCATTGATCAAAATGGCTGCCATGCCCATATATGGTAAAAACCTTTAAAAATCTTCTTCTCCATAACCAAATAAGCCCTGGGTCCTAATCTTTGCACAAATTACGGGGGATAGGAGATCTACCAAAATTGCTCAAATGATGGTTCTATGTTGACATTTGACCTTTTTGCCTCCAAGGTCAAATTTGCTTCCCTATTTGTGTGGGCCATATACATTTATATTGAAAGTATCGAAGTGACTTGTAGATCAACAGTAGTTAAAATTGTTCTGATTGGAAATCTAAGATGGCCATCATCTGGTTTATATTTATAATATGTCCCTGCCACTGTGCTGTTTACGTGTATAAAATCACAATTCTTCAGAAACCACTTTCCACCAAATTGATCCTTCTGTTGAAATGTGATTGATAGTTTATTCAAATGATCATGCTCCATTGACTGTCAGGCCCATATATTCTTCTTCAAAACTAAGAACTGCTCAAATGATGATATTTTCATTAGTTGCGATGATAGGATTGGAAAAATGTTGCATAACATCTGCATGTCTGCAGTGGCTATGTCACTCAGGTGAGCGAATCGTGGCCCGTGGGCCTCTTGTTTATTTTCTTTTTCTTTTCTTTTCTTTCTTTTTTTTTTTTTTTTTTTTTATTGTTTTTTTTTTTTTTTTTTTTGTTAATAATCTATCGCTTGAAAAGGAGTTTATATGTAAAGTTGTAAGACTGAATGCCAAACAGCGTAGATCCAGATGAGACGGCTCATTATGAGTCGTCTCATCTGGATCTATGCTGTTTGCTAAAGCCTTGTATCATCGCCTATGGCAGTGAAAGAGTTAAAAGTATATATGTTGATGAGCTGTGTTATATTTTGTATACAATCTACTTAAAACTCATCAAAAGTACAACGCACTTCACCAAAATGCATGTATATGTGTGTCAGCTGAATTGAAATGTTAGCAAACCTATTTTAGCCCCAACTTCAGAAAATGTACCTCCTACCCTGTGCACCCAACGAAGGCTCAAATCAGTCTGTGCATCTGCGCATACTGTCCAAAGTCTCATTACGAAATCACGCCTATTCAAATATATTGAAAATTTTACAACAAAAAAAAAAAAAAGGAAAATTTTCATATAAAAAAATTCTGATATTTTTCATATTTCTGCTCAAAACATCTATGTTTTTAACAAAATAAGAAAAATAATGTAGACCCCTGTAAACCCCAGTTTTACTATATGAAAGCGGGGTTTAGGGAGTCAAAATTATATAGGCGCGTTCTCGTGATGTTCGTTATCGCATGAAGAACTTTTGCATGCATGGCTTTCCAAAATACGCACAGTGAAGATTCTGATCAGGATGCGAGAATGTACAGGTTGATCCGAATATCAAATCAGTTGCTGGGCGCACATGTCCGAAGGTACGTTTTCTGACGTTGCGGCTTCTTAAAATTATATTTCGTTTCCTTCCCACACAGAAAACAGGGTTTGATATTTTATGGGTTCTGTTTTCAAAATTTGGCATTTTTTTTACAAATGAAAATTAGTGATGCGTCCTTATTTTTCATAGAAAATAAGGCTTGACATTTCATACATATCAGAAACCATTCAAATGAAATGTCAAGTCTTACTTTCTATAATAAATAAGAAAACTATTTTGAACGCTGTTTTTTATTTAGATAAAAAGTTATGGTAGACATCTGCCATACATGTAAACACGACCCAACAAGTCGATTTTTTTTTTCTTTCGCTATAAAATAGGGAGTTGATATTTACCATATTTAAAATACCATATACGGCCTAATTACCGCACATTGTGCTATGTATGGGTTTTCAAAAATACTCGGAAAACTTATGGTAAAATATGTATCTACCTACTAAGGAGGGTACATTCCAAAAAAAAAAAAAAAAAATCAGCGAAGGACACATCAAATGGTGCTTATGCGATGCTATTATTATTATTATCATTATTATTGTTTTCAGATCATACGTTGTAGGTACTCATAAGAATTGCATCGAATTCTTATGGGTACCCACAACATATGCCTTCATAAAGAAGTAGATATAAGTACACTGGTTGTAATGTGAAGACTACGGAATTGCTTGACTGTGCGCATATAGGAGTACGTGCGGCAATTAGGTAGAGTACGTGGTTCAGTGAAGTAGAATGACTACTTGAGCCTGGGTGAATGAAATACATGTACTATTATGTAGTTGTAGTTATCTAATTCCATGGGTGTAGACAATCTTAGAGTACCATTGCTCCGCAAGCACTTTATGAAACGGCATGGACTCGTCCAGTGCTATTTTCCATAGATTGTTTAATGTATTAGCTTTCATAAAAAGTTTGGTCTACGCTTAGCGTAAGCATAAACCAAGCTTTTTTGTGAAAGCTAATACTTGTTGTCGGTAATAAAAGTGAGTAAAGCTGTTGGGAAGATAAGCTGTGCATTTGAGTAAAACACCTTTACTATTCCGCGTTTGTATTTTATACGCAGTTTTTAAACCAAATTAGCTTCGGAGAAATTACTTGGGAAGACTTTCAAAGCTTTTTTTAAAAGCTAATCTTGTTACTTGTTACGAGCACTGTTATATTTCCATGTTAAATAGTTCCCATGGTTTGTTTGTTTCTGTGAAACTTAGCGTCAGTGTTCCTTCAGTGGGTATGGAAGTGGTTCTCTGTTGAATCTGTTCTTTTGTTTTGTTCACTTCCAGGGTGGATGATCAAACCGACTTTGTTACACCCAAAAGTAAAGTCTGATTCACTTCAAAAGTGGTCCTTGTAAATGTGATTTATGAAAAGGGTCATGGACAAGCATGTCCCAAAGCAGGAATTATTTATGAGCCGGTAAATGTTACGGTACCAAATTTTAACTTTTCACCCCTATTTTTCTGAAATGGACTCTTTTATCTTTTGAATTTGGACGTGTCCACTGTTGCAAATAGGTTTCAGTCTAAAATCAAAAACAGAATGGCAGATAGAGTACATCTAGATGAGACGGCTCGTGATGAGCCGTCTCATCTGGATCTACACTATTTGCAATGGTATGTCTGCCAGACTGAAATGGCTAGGAACATTACAGGGACATCTGTTAAAATAAAAAGTCATGCTTGGGGACAATAGCTAACATCTACGAGCGACGAGGGTGCCGTCCGTAAAACAGATGAGACAATGCAATGTATTTATAATTTAGACATCGTCAAAGACTGCGCCATCACTTTGAGATGCAGATGTTTAGTATTAGGTGCAAGCTTAGTAAACGAACTAAACATGTGGCAATTACACTATAGAATAAAACACCAGATTATCTTCACGGTTATAAGAACATCAACATGAGAAAAGGTACCTTCTGACAGATGCACCTAGCAAAGACCAAGGTCAGGCTTTTCTCATGTTGGGTCATATTCCAATGGGAGATGGTTGGATGTCCCATAGCTTATGTCATCGGGGCGCCCAACTGATATTGACTTACAGTTGGGCAAGGCCTGCTTGCCTTGCAGTAGGTAAGGGTAGAGGGGGAATGTTGTTATTTCTTCTGTTCCTTCATTTTCTTTCATTTCCCTCTTTCTTCCCTATCCCTGTCTTTCATCTCCTCTACTATCTCTTCTATCGCTTTTCTCACTTTCTCTGGGAGACGACACAAAATGACCCACAAGGGTTGACGTGCCGTTAAACTCCAACACGATCAATATTAATCTTCCAAACAGAAGTCAGCGTTATGGCATAAATGCCCAGCATAGAGCTAGATTAGTCTGCACCAGCTTAAGGTGAAAAGATATTTCCAAATACAGAGAGCTCAAAATTCAAAAGTGTTATCTCCCTTCTGAAAGGCGACAACTCTATCAGAATATATTTCGATTTCCAAAGAATTTGCTCTCTCTCTCTCTCTCACTCTCTCTCTCTCTCTCTCTCTCTCTCTCTCTCTCTCTCTCTCTCTCTCTCTAATGTACAGTAAAACCTGTGTAAGAGAGCCACCTTCAAGACTGACTTTAAATAGTGGTTGATGTGGAAAAAAATGCCTGTCTTATAAAGGTACATGTCATGTAATTTTGCTAGCAAAATTACATGACATGTACCTTTAAGACAACCACCTTTCTACTTCAACCACTAAGGTCAATTTCAAAGGTGGCTGTCTTACACAGGTTTTACTATAGTCCCACTTTGCGAAGGGAGAAAAACAGTGTAAGGTGAGAATGAGAATAGTCTCCCTTAAAGGTGTATCACTTCACTATAATGCATAGAGAACACTTTAAGAACTGTGCAGACTGTGATATGATGAGCAGGCTGACCTGGGTTTATGCTTATCGTATATATTACGTATTTGACGCTATTTCTAGTAATTTCTGCAGGAAATATAATTTATAATTCCCAGGAGGATATATTTCCTTTAGAACGCTATCACGCCGCGTGACGAGTGTAGATGACGTAATGTCGTAAAACTTATTGACGTCATTTGAAAAAGCGTAAAATAGAATCCGAAAAAAAAAGAGTAATTTTTTTATATGTAATATATAAGTTAATACACGCTGATCGAGACTTGCAAGTCTTATAAACAAACTCGTGCTATGCACTGCTTTGTTTATCAGATTTGCAAATCTCTCGGGAAATATTTCCTGTATTTTAAACTCGTCGTGTATTAACCTTTACACTGCTGTCGGCCTATTCAACGCACCTAAGGATTTGAGCTGAATTTAAAAAAAAAGTGTTCTAGTTTTAATTTTAAATGTACTAGAACGAAGAATAATTTATTATAAATAAAACATGTTTATTTTCATTTAATTTCTTCTTCAAATTTAGCGGATAATAATCCCTCAACTTCATCACCCCCTTGTTTTGTGTGTCAAATGTCTGCCAATGTCGCGCAACTGTTAGAATTTTGTCTGTTGCCTTGGACATAAAGAATGTTTTTAGATTAAAGATGCATTTCTATGATCAATAATCAATTTAGAATATATTTGTGCCATTTTCATTGTTCACACTGACAAAACCACCTTTTTAAATTTCACATTCAGGGAAAAGGGTCCTTTGGTTTTAGTGAAAACAACATTTTTCTCATTATTTTGAAATAAAGTCCTGATTCCCCATGCAAATTGTAATGGCCATGTACATTTTGATATGTTTCATCACATACGCCCACAAAATGATACTTTGGGATTTTTTGGGAGAAAATATTTTAGTGAGCAGCATTGGCAGATACGCCACATTAGGCTACACGGTTGTATATAATAGCCAGCGCACGACAAAACCTACAATAAGATCTATGTGTCCAGCAGACTCAGATCAGCCTGTAAATCCATCCAGTATGGCAAGGTTTCTTGTCCATTCCTCTTTGGATAGCCCTGAAGCTGTAGAAAGCACATGCGGTCAGCGAAGACTCTGGTCAGACTGGGCGGATGGTTCTTGTAAAGAGCAACAAAAGCCTAGATCGATGCGCACACGTAAATACTGATCTGGGCATATTTGGTGCGCATACCTCATAAGAACCATCCCAGCTAGCATTCTTTATACATCTATAGCGAGCCTTTATCGGCCCGTCAGGGTAGCTGACGGGCCGATAACGGCTCGCTATAGATTTATAAAGAATGCTTACTGGGATTTTCGCATATTGAATTGTAAAGCATCGATAGTGATATTCAAAGAATTTAGAAACGCCCGGGTGTCCGAGTGATTAGCGTACCCGACTTTGGATCGTGAGGTCCCGGGTTAGAATCCCGCTGGAGGCGGCGTTTCATTGCATATTACCTTATTATCACCATACCTGCCGTATTTACCCTAAGTATGCGGACACCTTATCTACTAACCATACTTGTCCTAAAATTTGAAATAGTCAAATCTGCTACCTCTTGATGTGTCTAAAATATTGCTTTATGTATGGCAAACAGTGTAGACCCTGATCAGACGCCGCCTTCTGCGGCGTCTGATCTGGGTCTACACTGTTTGCAAAGGCCAGTCTGTCCCAATACATAAGGTTATTACGATATGTCTCTCCATGACTTAAATAATGTTGAAAAGGACGTGAAACACCAGATCGTTATCATCAAAGAATTTAGAGCCATGCTTATATATGTTCGGATGGAAGTGATACCAAATTTCATTTTTTAACGTTGTCCATATTTCACCATACCTGATTACATTTGTGTATTTGTCATGCTCATGCATATTGACGTAATATATTTATACACCATACCGTATATTCCCAAAGTATTCGGACAGACAGGCATGAGCAAACAGTGTAGACCCCAGATCAGACGCTGCAGAACGTTTATATGAAATACCGGAATTGTCATGAAACATTGTAATAATAAAAATGACCTGACACCCCTTCTAATGGAAATGGAGCGTTCCAAACAATCAAGATAGAAGAGTCCACTAGGCATAAATGGGTTAAATGGGAAAAAAAATGTCATTACTATTATTACACAGAGAACTAGTCAAGTTCGATTTAGCTGTCTGAGTCCTCGCTGTTCCCATAAAGCATGTGTTAGACCCAGGGGCAAATCCATGATGATTTCTGAGGGGGCGGGGAGGGGGGTGTTGTCGATTTGCTCAAAACTTACTCTACGTATTCGGACAGACAGGCCTCTGATCAGTGTATACACTGTTTGCCAGTCACTCAACACTATTCACAGATAGTAAAATGGTCTTGTTGAAGAGAAATATAAGATAAAGAGTAAAGGATGTGAATATTTAGGTAACCAAAATTTATCAGATCTATCCAAAATTCCCTATGGAAATGAAATTTTGAGTAAAAGGGTGTTCGACAGAACCCCTCGAACCCCTTTTGGATCTGCCCTGAAATCCCAGCTGAACACAGATTCCGGGCGGGCGGCAATATTTGACAATGTATGAGAAGTTATTGCCATAGTACGTACAAGATAGGAAAATAACTGTAATTCAGTTTTGTTGTGTAGATTAACCTTTCCTGCTAGCTTGATCGCTGTTTAATCATCTTCAGCCCTTTACTTGATTAAATTTAACGATTTTTGACCGCAAAGCAATTACAATCCGTAATTCCTCGATATCTCATATTTAAGATGTTTCTTGATTCGACATTCACATTCATCAAATTGATAAACTGAAGAAATGCATGTACACCGTATCTACTCTAAATATTCGGACAGACAAGCCTGGGTAAACAGTGAAGACCCAGATCAGACGCCGCATAACGCGGCGTCTGATCTGGATCTTCGCTGTTGACCGCTTTTCCAGCATGGTTTTAGACACATCAAGAGGTAATAAAATGGACTTGGTGAAAGTTTAGGGCATGTATGGTAAGAAGTAAGATGTCCTAATATTTAGGTAAAAAACGATATGTGCCAAACTTCACTTGGCTTATTTTCTGCCGTTTTGAACAAGGGTGGGAGGTGGGGGTGGCGGTGAGGGGTGCAACTTTTTGTGACAACTGTTTATTTTTCCAACAAATCAGTTCCCGTTAGTTCAAATTAATTCCTCTCAGAGTAAAGACCATTTCGTAAAGGAGGCGCAACACTTCTGAAGGAGCTGCCTACCCTGAATGTGTATCGAAGTTCCCCTTAAAAACCAGGGCCCAGTTGTTCAAAGCGTCGTTAGCTTAACGAGCTCGTTAAGGGTCATTTCGTTAGCTGTTTTAGCGGATTCAATATACAATATTCTGATATATTTTGCTGAAAAATGTGAGTAGCTTTTGCACTGCAAAAGCTACTCACATTTTTTTCAGCAAAAAATTTCAGCATATTTGCGTATCACTCGATGTAAATTTTAACGAATAGTTAACTAACGACGTCGTTAGCTTTGAACAACTGGGCCCAGAAAGCAAATCAGTTATATTCGAATAAAGAATGTTCAACATAAGGAAAATCAACATTACCCAATTAACGTCGAGTGGACTCTTCTGCCATAATTCTTTGGACCGGTCATTACGAAAACACGCCTGTTCAAATATATAACAAATTTCACCTCCAAAAACTGAAAATTTTCAGATAAAAAACTCTAATATATTTCATATTTCTGCTGAAAACATAGATTGTGGGTACTCGTTAGACCTGTCACGGTGATGCAGTGCTAACGAGTACCCAGATTGTCGGTACTCGTTAGAACGCTGAGGCGGTTCTTACGATTTCCCACAATCTACATGTTTGAGCAGAAATAAGAAAAAATATTGAAATAATAAAATACAGAAATAATAAAATATACCCCTGTAAACCCCAGTTTTACTATATAAAAGTGGAGTTTAAGGGGGTCAAAATTATATAAGCATGTTTTCGTGATGATATTTACAATATCACGGTTTCTGGTTAGTTTTTATTATTACTATGTGTAGAATTTCCTGCAGTTAATGCAAACAGTATAAACCCTGCTCAGATGCCGCGTTTTGCACTGTTTGCCAGAAACCCTTTTGGGGTCTCCAGACTAAAATGGGTTATTTCAATCCAAGAAAAGGGAGTGATAAAAAGGTTTATCATTTAGTGGACTAGATACGCAGAACGCGACGTCCGATCAAGATCTACACTCTTTGCTACTTATTTTAGACACATCAATAATTAATAAAAATCCACGTGTTCGATTTAAGGGCGAGTATGGTAAGGAGTTAAGGTGTCCGTATACTTAGAGTACATACGGCAGTTCTGTCAAAAAACATGAAAATATTAAGGAAACGGTTATACTTTAAGGGGACACAACTTTATCGAAATTGCTTTGCTTCCCTTCTCAAAAAGGGTCTACTCAAAAATGAGATTGTGTAAGTGGACATTGAATGCTCTGATCCGGAGGCAATGACACGAGGGCCGATCTATGCCTTCATTGTCCGTATATACATGTACGATTAGGACTTTTTATGACATTACCATAAATATTAGGGCATTTCATCTCCTTACCATATTTCTCCTGAAATTTAAACAAGACCATGTATCTTTTGATGTGTCTAAATAGTGCTGGGTGACATTACGAAAACACGCCTATTCAAATATATAGAAAAATTTCACCTCCCAAAACTGAAAAAAAATTCAGATGAAAAACTGATGTTTCTCATAGTTCTGCTCAAAACATAGATTGTGGTACTCGTTAGAACCGCCTCGGCGAGGCGGTTCTTACGAGTACCTACAATCTATGATTTTGAGCAGAAATAAGAAAAATTAAGTATACCCCTGTAAACCCCAGTTTTACTATATAAAAGTGGGGTTTAAGGGGGTCAATATTATATAGGTATGTTTTCGTGATGAGTGACAAACAGTGTAGACCTAAATCAGTTGCCACTTTTTTGTGGCGTCTGATCTGTAGCTATACTGTTTGTTTGTTCCAATACTTAGGGTTATTAAGACAGGCTATATGTATGACCCTGCTTTCAACCATATTATCAGTAGGCGACTTTACTGGTCAGACTGAGCATTTAATATGACCTAAGCGACCTTGCAAAAACGTCACATAAATTACTTTGCATTTCTTTCGTACCTTTGATGGTTAATCCGTCCACCCTGATAAAGTGACCCATGTAACACTTTTACTAGCAACAGCATTTGCTTGCAGTAAATCTAAGGGCTGAAAGCCCTATCACCATGATCACGCGGGCGATGGATTTGAAATCTGAATTGTTAATGTAAATTAGTATTATATATGTTTATATGCGTGCGCACGCGTAGCCCAAATCCTCCAAAAAGTACATGGTAAAAGGTAATTTCTATAATAAAAATAAATGTGACTGTCCTTCGAAACAACAACATGAAATATATACATCACAAAAACATGCCTATATACTTTTGACCCCTTTAAACCCCATTTTTATATAGTAAAACTGGGGTTCACAGGGGTATATATTATTTTTCTTATTTCTGCTCAAAAGCATAGATTGTGGGTACTCGTTAGAACCGCCTCGCTGAGGCGGTTCTAACGAGTACCCACAGTCTATGTTTTGAGCAGAAATATGAAAAATATCAGAATTTTTTATCTGCTTTTTTTCATTTTTTGGTGGTAAAATTTTCAGTATATTTGAACAGGTATGTTTTCTTAATGTATACTTGCACTGAGAGGCTTTTAATTCTACTACTTACTGATGTACAGTGAACCCTCGTTACAACGACAGCATTTGTTCTAAAAAAAAACGTTCCTATTAAAATGAATTTGCTGTTGTACAGAATAGTTAATGACCAGATTGATATGTATGGAAGGTCTTGTTTTGTTCTTATTTCCTCATAGAACATATTTTTGGATATTTGTTAGAATCGCCTTACAGAGGAGAGTCTAACAAATGTCCAAAACATGTGTCTCTATTCTCTTTCAAATACTAAATACAGTATTATTGCGTAATTTGTGACTAATTGATACCTGTAAAGCGAAGGTTTTGAAACGGTCAAATTGTCGTTATAACGAATTTTGTCGTTGTATCGAGTGTCGGTATAATGAGGATTGACTGTACTTCGTTTAGGCAAATATAAGCCTCTTGAAGAATGTAATGGGTTATTACGCGGAATATTATCTGGGTCTGCACTGTTTGCTAATGTCCCAGTCCAGGTTTTACAGGTAACCCTCTTTAAAGGCACTCTGACGTCAATGACATACGCGCAGTCTGATCAGGTCTATGCTAGCCGCTTACAGATTCCATTGCGAAAACACTCCTATTCTAATATATTGAAAAGTTTACAACCAAAAAAGGAAATTTTTCAGATAAAAATTCTGATATTTTTCATATTTCTGCTCTAAACATATATTTTGGATACTCGTTAGAACCGAGGCGGTTCTAACGAGTACCCACAATGTATGTTTTTAACGGAAATAAGAAAAATAATCTATGCCCCTGTAAACCCCAATTTATACTATATAAAAGTGGGGTTTAAGGGAATCAAAATTATATAGGCATGTTTTCGTGATGATTGGATACTAATGATTATTTAGAAGTTTAGTAAAAACCCTGGACAGATATTTGCAGTTCCGCTGGTGATCTGGATATTCACAGTCTTTTGGAATGCGCTAAACAAATACGCACCTTCTTATGCATTGGAAACCTGCATATGTTTGAGCATCTGCGCAGTTTGATCAATGTCTGCGCATCTCGCATACGCATGGTACATTTTATGTAGTTTAGAGAAAATGCAGACTATGATTGGACTGTGCTGAGGTATATATTGTTCTGGGTCTACGATGCTACGCTTATGCATACGGAACGTGGGTATATTATGCTTGTCACGGCATATGGTGCGCTTCAAGCGAAAAGGTGCCTTCGAGCATGCCTTTAATATACGGATTCACATTATCTTGCATCCGGGCATTTGCTCTCTTTTGTAACATTCTATAGCAGCCAATCATTCTGCTACCGGATAACGAAGGCCCTGATTAGACTGCGCGGATGCGCAGTCTAATCAGGGCCTTCGTTATCCGCATATGCACGGACACGTTTTCGCATTGCGCTGCCCATTTAAAGGCTTCATATTTCTCAAAAATAGACATTTTTTTATCCAAGAAAGGTTTGATACATTGATATATAGTATTAATACGATCATAAAATGTGGCATCTGACAGCCTGTACACTTTCAGTTAGTCTCTTGTTTTTGAACTGGATCAAAAATATAATGATTTTTTATCGTATCTCTGAATTAATGTTGACAACATTAATTCAGAGATACGATAAAAAAAAGTATTTCATTTCAAGAACGAGAGATTAACTGAAATCTTACAGGCTGTCAGGTGTCACATTTTATGATTGTATTAATATCATATATCAATTTATTAAACCTTTCTTAGATAATGCAGTGTCTATTGTTGAGGAATATGGAGCCTCTAATTATTTATTATCTTGTTCGCTTTCTCGCCATTGCGTAAATACCTGTCACAGCTGGCCTAAGGTCCTACCTGTTTGACAGAAGTAAATGATACTCAACGTCAGAAAATGGACCTTTTGAAGTGTGTTGATTCAAATCAGCCTACGCAGTCTGATCCGAATCGTCACTGGGCACATTTTGGATAGCCAAGGATGCAAAGTTTCGTCAAGCGGACATTGGACTCTGATCAGTTTGTGTGGACACGCAGGCTGATTTGAGTCTTTCTTGGGTACACATGGGAGAAGGTACGTTTTCTCGCGTTCAGGCCCAAATGTTTTGTTTTTTTTTTGTTGTTGTTGTTGTTTGTTAACTTTGCCTGCTATACACATTACCACAACATACCTATATAATTTTGAACCCCTCAAACCCCACTTTTATATAGTAAAACTGGGGTCTACATGGGTATACATTATTTTTCTTATTTGTGCTTAAAAACATAGATTGTGGGTACTCTTTAGAACCGCCTCGGCGAGGCGGTTCTTACGAGTACCCACAATCTATGTTTTCAGCAGAAATATGAAAACTACCAGAATTTTTCATCTGAAAGTTTTCATTTTTTGGTGGTAAAATTCTCAATATATATTTGAATGGGCGTGTTTTCGTAATGAAAATTTGAGTATTAGCAGACGATAAATACCGTGCTGACCCTAAACATTTGAACAGATAAGCCCGAGCAAACAGTGAAGACCATGATCAGTCGCCACAGAACGCAGCGTCTGATCAGGTTCATCACTAGTTGCAACCCACGCAACAGCTTTTGCACATAACAACTGGTAGAAAATGGACTTGTTCAAATTTTAAGGTAACAAAAATTTAATTTTAATCTTTAAGGTACAATTGGCAGTACAAGGTCGTCTCCTGATTTTGCCTGCAGACTGCTGAAGTTTAAAATAAACTTGTGTGTGTGTGTGTGTGTGTGTGTGTGTGTGTGTGTGTGTGTGTGTGTGTGTGTGTGTGTGTGTGTGTGTGTGTGTGTGTGTGTGTGTGTGTGTGTGAACAGCACTATAAAAGTTCATTCTGTTCATCAAAATAATACGTACCGCGACTTGTCGAAAATGTACCTTCGTACATGTGTGCTCAGCGAAGACTCGGATCAGGCTGCGAACACGCAGCCTGATCCGAGTTTTCGCTGAGTACACATGTACATTTTTGCCAAGAATTCATGGCCTCTACAGGCGGACTGCGATGACTGATCAGACTGCGGAAGGAGCAATGCCGAAGGTACACTTTCTGACAGTGAGGCTCAAATGTTGGTTACCTCTCTAGGCGAATAAGGGAAGTACTCACATTTATCATTCAGTCATCTTCAACTTTTGCCAGGGACATGCTAAGGTTACATGTAGCGAGACAGGGTTGCCTGTACTTCGAAATGCAGGTTGTGATAGGTTGTTGAAAGTTTGTCGCAGGCTGGAATTTGTTTTCTGTAGAAGGTAAGGTCCGATGAGGTTTTTTTTATTATTATTATTATTATTATTATTATTATTATTATTTAAAGGCTCCATATTCCTCAAAAATAGACATTTTTATCCAAGAAAGATTTAATAAATTGATATATGGTCTTTATACGATCATTTTTGACCTGGATCAGATATGAAATAATTTTTTACTGTATCTCTGAATTAATGTTGCCAACGTTAATTCAGAGATACGATAAAAGAAATCATTTCATTCTTGATCCAGTTCAAAAATGAGAGACTAACTGAAATTATATAGGCTGTCAGATGACACATTGTATGATCGTATTAATACCATATCTTTCTTGGATAAAAAAAATGTCTATTTTGAGGAACGTGGAGCCTTTAAGTGGTATGTCTATACTTGTAGTTCTTCCGCTATTTTTTACAAGTGCGATAACTTTGGCGACTTCCTGTTAGCTTTCCAACATGCCAATGTCCCCTTCTGAAAAGGGATCTACTCTAAAATGAAAGAAAGGAAGCAAATTTTACAGTAGACCTATTTTGATAATGTTAACCCTTAAAATACCAAGAAAACCTGCATCTGTAAATGCCGTCTGTTTATGTCGTCTGCTGAATATTCTTGCAAACTTTTCAAACCCATTTTGCATACAGACAGACAGTATGGACCCTGATCAGACTGCTCCTAGAGGAGCAGTCTGATCTGGGTCCATACTGTTTGCAAAAATATCTTTTAAAATCACAAGCAGATGACAAAGCAGAGGACAGTTGTTGTGATTGGCAGTTTAAAGGTTAACAGAGTTGTCACCCCTGAAAGTGTATCCATTCCCTTTAACGGTATATTACGCAAACACGCCTATTCAAATATATTGAAAATTTTACACCCAAAAACGGAAACTTTTCAGATAAAAATTCTGATATTTTTCATGTTTCTGCTCAAAACATGGATTGTGGGTACTCGTTAGAACCGCCGCGGCGATGCGGTTCTAACGAGTACCCACAATCTATGTTTTGAGCAGCAATAAGAAAAATAATATATACCCCTGTAAACCCCAGTTTTACTATATAAAAATGGAGGGTCAAAATTATATAGGTGTGTTATATAGGCCGTTTTGTTGGTTATGTCATGCGCTGGCTCGATTATATTGTGGTACGCATTAGCAGCGTAGCAGCGCCCCAGGAGGCGCTTATAATTAGTACCACAACATATGTTTTCGGGAAGAAAAGAAAAAAAATATCTCTACGTTTCAGTTGAAAAAGTGCCCATTGTCACAAGCTGTGTACATGCACCAGGCAGTTGTACTAATTTCTGGGCCTATTTCAGTTATCAAAGTTTGCCATGATGACGTGCGCTTCATTAGAAATGACATAATTATCATATAAGAGCCACCATGCGAAAACATGTTTTCGGGCATATGCGGACAGCGAAGGTCCTGATAAGCATGGGCATCCGCGCAATCTGATCAGGGCCTTCATTTTCCGCTAACAGAATCATTGGATTTTCAAGCCTGGGCCAGGATCAGCCTTATATGCGGATAGCAAAGGACCCAGACCCAGTGGGCACGCAACGTTGAGACAACGTCGCATCAACGTTGATGCGATGTCATGACGTTGATGTGACATTGTATAAACGTCATGTGTCCGCTTGGGATCAGTCTATGCATCGTGCGTGGCCTTCACTGATCATTGCATTCACTCCCTGCTTGCAGATTTACTTGATGCGTGGCCTTCACTGATCATTGCATTCACTCCCTGCTTGCAGATTTACTTGATGCTGTTAAATAGCTACTGTATAACGAGAAACAGTAAAGGTCCTGATACATGTATAGTACTGCTGCACCGGTTGATCAAGCCTTTTGGTGTTCTTCAATACAGAAAAACTAATTTTTCAATTTAACCTTTGGTCTTATGCAGCGACAACAAATTGATAATATTTTTCTTATTTTTTTTCCGGAAAATAGGCTTTAACATTTCATGCAGATTGTCTCCTGAGGAGACAATTTGCATGAAATGTCAAAGTTTATGAACAAACAATTTGCATGAAAGGCCTTAATCTACTTTCTGGAAAAAAATCAAAATGTCGTCTACAGATATTTTACCCAGCATGCTAAGCGTTAATTCGGAAACCATATTACAACATTACATGTTATTGAATAGATGCTCATTTTTGGATGATTACATGTTCTCACAATTCTAGCAAACTGCAGATAATAGAGAATGGCATTTCCCATTCACCAATTGATTGTGATTGAGTACATCGCGTCTTTTCTAAGCATTCATTTGACAAGTTCTCCCTCTCAAACTAAAACATACCTTATTGGAGTTTTATCACTGACCTATTGTACATTAGAAATTGCGGTGCCATTCTTCCGCGACTGAAGTTCGTCATATTTATTGATGCGTAATGCACTAGTCAGACATACCAATTACGGAATCTGCCGAAGCTGCGGATGGCCAGTCCGTACCAAAACGTTTTTTTCCGTAATGGTTCGTAGAGTGTATCGCATCAGCATTCCGTAACTGTCAGTATCGCATCTGAGGGTCCGCTGGATCCGCGCTCAACATTACGAAAACATGCCTATTCAAATATACTGAAAATAAATACCAACAAAAAAATGTAAAATTTTCAGATAAAAAATTCTAATATATTTCATTTTTTTGCTCAAAACAGAGATTGTGGGTACTCGTTAGAACCGCCTCGATGAGGCGGTTCTAACGAGTACCCAAAATCTCTGTTTTGAGCAGAAATAAGAAAAACAATGTATACCCCTGTAAACCCCAGTTTTAACATATAAAAGTGGGGTTTAAGGGGGTCAAAATTATATAGGCACGTTTTCGTGATGTTTTGAAAAGTTTCAAAATCAACGCGGACGAGTAAACCGTAATGATCCATAACTGAAGGCATTCATTCACATTTATCCGTATCTATCCGCATCGTGTCAATTCAGAGGAACCCTGTTTAACCGCTGACATCCACATTTATCCTCAGCCATCCCTAATTATCCGCATCTTTAAGGTCCTTCTATGGGTTTTGGGGTACAGGGGCATAAGGGCAATTTTTCAGGGCTACAGGGGAACAAAGGCAAAAAAAAAAAAAAAAATAAATAAAAATAAAAAAAAAATAAGGGGAACAGGAAAACACAGGCAGTTTTAGGGCATAGGGAACATAGAAACTGAATATATCGTTTTAGGGGAACAAGGAAATAAAGCCATTTTTTCGAGAGGAACAAGGGAACAGGTACTTCCCTCCACTGGGAGGGCCTCATCGACAGGGACCGGTATCCGTAAAACAGAATCCGAAGAAGAAGAAAAACTATTTTTATGACATGTGCATGTAACATGTCACGCTGAGTTTAAAATACAGGAAACATTTCCCTCGAGACTTGCAGACCTTATAACAAACTCGTGCTATGTACTCGTTTGTTTATCGGATTTGCAAATCTCTGGGTAATATTTTCCGTGATTTAAACTTAGGGTGCATTATACATGTACTCCATATTCGTCAAAAAAACGATATTTTATTATCCAAGAAAAGTTTAATAAATTGATATATGGTATTAATACGATCATAAAATGTGGCATCTGACAGCCTGTAAAATTACAGTTAGTCTCCCGTTCTTGAACTGGATCAAAAATAAAATGATTATTTTTTTTTATCGTATCTTTGAATAATGTTGGCAACATTACGTATCTTTGAATAATGTTGGCAACATTAATTCAGTGATACGATAAAAAAAAAAAAAAAAAAAAAACATTTCATTTCAAGAACGAGAGACTAACTGAAATTTTACGGGCTGTCACATGCCATATTTTATGATCGTATTAATACCACATTATCAATTTATTAAACCTTTTTGAGACGTATGGAACCTTAAACCTCTATTTATTGCAACAACAAAAACAGCAAAACAGAATGTATTAATCTTACTTTTCTTTGCAATTCTGAAATGTAGCGTTTCTTTTTGGGGTAAATATATGATAGTCAGTGTAACCTTGTCCCGCCAAAGTGGATTTATTACGTTTGAAAAATTGTAACCAGAAGTTTCACTTTTCACCTGAAAGGTATTAGCGATGTCACCTATGACTCAGAATTAGGCATGTTTTACAATATTTACACGAACATGTACATACATGTAAATACATCTATTGAAGGGAGAGGCCTCCACATATTGTGTGTGTGTGTGTGTGTGTGTGTGTGTGTGTGTGTGTGTGTGAGTGAGAGAGAGAGAGAGAGATTACGAAGTCTGTGTGTTGAAAGTTCAACAGTGTGTCACACTCGAATAATAACAAATAAAATAGGCCGATGACGTCTTCTAAACCTGTGTATATAACCTGCGGTTTTAATACACTTCGATAAAAGTTAATATGAGTATATATTAGGAAAAACGTAAGATTATTCGTAATTTTTCAACTGATAACTTCTGAACCGGCTTATAATATTGATCTGGATTAAACATTGACTTGCAGGTCTGTTTCCTTTGATCTTTATCTCTAATCGATTGAAATTATATGTAGGTGTATATATTTTATTGTGTAGTTATTTTCACTTAAATTCAAACCATCACGGAAACAGGCATATATAATTTTGACACCCTTAAACCCCACTTTTATATAGTAAAACTGGGGTTTACAGGGGATATACATTATTTTTCTTATTTCTGCTCCAAAACATAGATTGTGGGTACTCGTTAGAACCGCCTCGTCGAGGAAAATAGATTGTGGGTACTCGTTAGAACCGCCTCGTCGAGGCGGATCTAACGAGTACCACAATCTATGTTTTGAGCAGAAGTATGAAAAATATCAGATTTTTTTTTCTGAAAATTTTCATTTTTAGGTGGTAGAATTTTCAGTAAATTTGAACAGGCATGTTTTCGTAATGAACTTTGAGCAAGTCAGTTTCGAACGAGGCGTCTGACCAGGGTTTACATTGTTTTCCAGTCTTCCAGCAATTATTTATTTACAGTTACAGGTGAAGTAGTAGACTGGCTGCAGTCTCCAGTGACTATTTTTGCCTTACAATCCTGTTTGATAATCCACTGAAATAAAACCAAAATGATACCATGACTATAAAGGCTTGTCACTGATCACCAGCCTATATAGGCATTATATTATTTTGGTTTTCTCAAATATACTGAAAATTTTACCACCAAAAAAATGAAAATTTTCAGATGAAAAAGTCTGATATTTTTCATATTTCTGCTCAAAACATAGATTGTGGGTACTCGTTAGAACCGCCTCGGCGAGGCGGTTCTAACGAGTACCACAATTTATGTTTTGAGCAGAAATACGAAAAATAATGTATACCCCTGTAAACCCCAGTTTTACTATATAAAAGTGGGGTTTAAGGGGGTCAGTATCATGTAGGTGTGTTTTCGTGATGATTTTAGTGGACTATCAAAGAGGATTATACGAAAAAAATATGTAGTCACTGGAGACTTACCTCACCTTTAGTTGCTGGATCATGTGGATGAGTGGAAAACAACGTAAACCCTGATCAGATGCCGCAACGTCTGATCTGGGTCTGCACTGTTAGCTCAGGTCTGTCTGTCCAAGGTACGGTATTACTCCAGTGGACGATTCAGGGCGTTTATATGAAGAAAGTAAAGTAAATTCGGTTGAACCCTTTTACCTCTGTATGTAGATGTCAGTTCAAATAAAGTCAAAATTTTCACCAGTCTTTTGTATCTACTGCACCCCTCACCCCATCCACTCCACCCCATCACACCATTGGGGGAGGTTGGGGAGATAACCGGGCTAATGTGCGGGGCTATGACCTTTTGAATGTTCCGCAGTGCCGTGGAAGTTGATTCCGGTCCAAAACCGTGGGAACAATTTTATTACCTAATTCGTAATTTTCATTGCCCCCGGGGTGGGGGAAAAAGAGCTGGGCATTTTACTGTCCATTTGTATCCGCAGCGCGTTGTATTTAGCAGGGCTCTGATAGAGGGAAAGTCGTTGTCCCCGCTATTCCCCGTGGGTGCATGCGAAATGTAGTTGCTGTCTTATTTCTCCACAAAAGTTACTCGGAGACGATTCTAATGGGTGCACACACAATATGTTGTAGAGATATAGGATCTAAGCACTATATATTTATTGTTGTATATATATTGTAAATAATGCAGTAGTTATATGTGTATATGTGTGCATGTGTATGCATGTATGTATATGTACGTGTGTGTGTGTGTATATATATATATATAAATGTATGATGTGTATATGTATGTGTGTGTATATGTGTATATGTATGTGTATATATATATATATGTCGTTTTTTAGCTAAGAGGACCATATGGTAGATAAGTATCAGTATGCTTAATATGTTATCCTCTTTAAATAAAGACATTATTATTATTATTATTATTATTATTATATCTTGGGTGTACGCCGGTTCACTATGTCTGCGGACTGTCTGACTGGCTGTATGTAAGACTGTCTGTACATATGAGATAAAAGTGTTCTTGTATACGCTTTGTCGTCTGCAGCTTCGAATTGCAACTTTAAGAGGGAATACATGTATGATACTGGTCAAGAGAGGTACCTCTCTCAAAATTATTTTGCTTCCCTTCTGAAAATGGGTTTATTCTAAAAGGAAAGAATTTGCTGTCAATGGGAGCAAATTCTTTCCTTTCAGAGAAGGGAAGTTGTGCAGGAAAGCAAAACAGGACGTTATAACCGTTGTCTTACTTGTGGATTACGCCAGTAGTGTGTAATGCATTCTGTGATACTAAACCTTTTACCACTTTTTTTTCTTTATTTGTGTAACCTCTTTTTCTTTATTTGTGTACCCCGTTTTTCTTCATTTTGTACCCCCTGATTTTCCTTATTTGTGTATCCCCTTTTTTTGTTTATTTGTGTAGAACCTATTCTTTATTTGTGTACACCCTCTTTTTCTTTATTTATGTACCCCCTGTTTTTCTTGATTTATGTATCCTCTTTTTTTTTCTTTTTTTTGTGTACCCCTTTTTTCTTTATTTATGTACCTCTGTTTTTCTTTATTTGTGTACCCACTCTTTACTTTATTTGTGTAACCCCTCTTTTTCTTTATTTGTGTACAGTGTATCCCCTGTTTTTGTTAATTTATGTACCCCTGCTTTTCTTTTTTTGTGTGCCTCCTGTTTTTTTCTTTATTCATACACCCCTCTTTTTCTTTAATTGTGTACCCCCTCTTTTTCTTTATTTATGTACTCCCTTTTTTCTTCATCTGTTTACCCCCTCTTTTTCTTTTTTGTGTAACCCCTGTTTTTTTTTTGTTATTTTGTGTACCCCTCTTTTTCTTTATTTCTGTACCCCTATTTTTCTTTATTTGTGTACCCCCCCCCCCCCTGTTTTTCTTTATGTACCCCCTATTTTTCTTTATTTGTGCATCCACACTTTTCTGTATTTGTGTACCCCTGTTTTTTTTTATTTGTGTACCACCTGTTTTTCTTTATTTGTGTACCCCCTGTTTTTTTTTTCTATTTGTGTATCCCCTGTTTTTTTTTTTTTTTTTTTCATTTGTGTACCACCTCTTTTTCTTTATTTTGTGCACCTACCTTCCTCAATATAACCATTTCCACTCTCTGGGCTAATTCAGCAGACGACAAATTGGATATAGTTGTCTTACTTTTTCAAGGAAACAGGATTTGACATGTCATGCAAATTGTCTCAGTTAGAGACAATTTGAATTATCATGCTATCTTGGAAAAATAAGAAAAATATTTCGACATGTCTGCTGAAAATTTTCTCAGGGTGCTAAGCGTTAGTAAAGTATTTATTTTTCTACGATTACATGACGAAAGGATAAACCACCTAACCATTAAACTTTACCACTGTTTCGGGGCTCAGCAGACGACAAACTGATGTTGTTTTTCTTATTTTTCAAAAAAATAGGTTAGACATTTCATGCATATGTGCATTTAATGTCATTATCTATTTCCAATAACCATTCGTATGCATTGTCAAACCCTATATTCAGAAAGTAATAATAATGATTAAAATGTCGTCTGCTGATATATTTTTGCCCAGCATGCTAAGTGTTAAACATTTACATCATGTCAACATCTCTCCATTCTAGTATTTCCAAAAGTAAGCGATTATCAAAACACTTTACGCTTAGCACTCTGCGTAAAATTTTCAGCAGACGACATATTGAAATGTTTTCTTTATTTTTTTAGAAAACAGGTTTTGCCATTTCATGCAAATTGTTTCCACTGGAGACAGTTTGCGTTAAATATCAAATTGTGTTTTCTGGGAAAAATAAGACAGATATCACCAATCTGACGTTTGCTGAATTAGCCCAGAGAGTGTTAAAGGTTAACAATGGCTCCTGTCAGGCAAATCGGGGCTCCGCGTATACACAGCATAAAAGGAAATGACTACCCGGATCAAATAACATTTACAAGACCCATCCCTTTCTTGTTCCTGATTTGGGTTGGAGTTTCATTACGAAAACACGCCTATTCAAATATATAGAAATTTTCACCTCCAAAAACTGAAAATTTTCAGGTAAAAAAACTCTGATATTTTTACATTTCTGCTCAAAACATAGATTGTGGGTACTGTTAGAACCGCCTCGCCGAGGCGGTTCTAACGAGTACCCACAATCTATGTTTTGACTAGAAATAAGAAAAATAATGTATACCCCTGTAAACTCCAGTTTTACTATATAAAAGTGGGGTTTCAGGGGGTCAATATTATATAGGCGTGTTTTCGTGATGAATGGCCCAGTCATTCCTGTTAAGGTCATAACGAGCTGGTCAGTTAAGCTACTAAAACTTTTCCTGGGAAGACTCAGTCCTAAATGTGGTTATTAACCAGTAATTTGTGCACATATTTCACATTAACTGACAACTGTCTTTCTTGAATCAGCAGAATGGAGAGAATGACCATCGAAAGAATTTCCTGATCAATCTGCACGAATGTTATGTGGTCGAGCTGGGATTCGAACTCGGGTCCCTTGGATCTGTGGTTAGATGCGCTACCGAATGCGCTACTGAGTCCGGCTTCTTGCTTGTTCCGATGTGATTGTTATTTGTTTGTGTATGTAGAGGTTTTACGGCCTAGTCAACCCAATGGGGTCATGTCGAGCGCGGTCAGTTTACCTAACCACACGTTTACTGGGCAGGTTTAGTCCTCTAAGCGGTTAACCAGTATTGTGCACATTCTTTCGCCAGAAACTGACATCTGCCGTTCTTGAATCAGCGGAAGGGAGAGAGTGACCGTAGAAAATATTTCATGATCAATCTCCACGAAAGAATGTTGCCGACCTCGGCGGGGGTTGAACCTCCTGGTCTCCAGTCGGACGGCACATCCAATTGAGCTACCGCGGCCGAAATGTGATTGTTATTAAAAAGTATATTGTACACGAACAGCGAAATCCCGATTACGCTGCGCGGATGCATAGTCTGGTCCGTACAATTGCTTTTTGCTTTAGTGTTTTGCCCTGTTTTCGCGTGTTGGTTCTGATGTAGCTTATAGCTCTAATATGCATGATCTTTGGGAGCATTTGAGCGTCGTCATAGGTAAAGAACCGTTATAGCACATGCGAACAGCAAAGGTTCAGGCGAGACTGCGCATCCGCGCAGTCTCGCCTGAACCTATGCTGTTCGCTCTCGTAGGCGGTATGCGAAGAGGAAACTTCAGTCAAAGACCTAGACACGTTGGCTTGCTAAGTGGACGGGCATGCGCACTGAAAGATTGATTCAAAAGAAAGTCCGATTTCGATTTTCTCTCGCGATGTGGCCCATTCCTTTTACCTGAAATTGAAACGTGTTTCGGGATCCTGTTTATGTTTGTATGTTTTATTTAACTGGATAAGAAATATGATTTCAAAACAAATGCATGAGTGATGAGTTATGATCCAAAGTGAATTATAGATCCAAGATGTCCATTTCTGGAAACGTTGAAATAGCTGAATCGTGCCACACGTCTATGGTTACAAATGCTGCTTACTTTGATCATTCCGAGTAGGTTCCTCTTTTGTCATGCTGGATGCATTAAAATGCCACGCCCACTTCTAAATTTGAGCCAGTCAGATGATCCAGGTTGTTGATACAAATGCACATACTTTTTGATAAATAGAGCAGATTTAGGTCAGTTGGCTTCTTCAGAAGCTAACTGATCTGGATCTACACTATTTGCAAAGGCTGGGCATAGCCGGGTTCAGCAGGACTAGGGTTAATGACAGTAATTCGTATCAGGAGAAATCCATGGGTTACATGTACCTGCACGATGCATAGTTCATATTTCCTATTTATGGGCCAGGATTCGAACTCGCAACTACTTGCATGCAGTGCGGACGATGCTCAATCTCTACTTTTGCGGCGTTAGCAAAAAAACGGATGCTGCGTGACTTTACTGTATTTTCTTTGTTCTAAATTTAATGAGGCATAAAATATTAATTATCGAATCTCCTTTAACGTGAAAAGAAATTACTACGCAGTTGCGTGATCGGGAAGCAACTGTTTTTATCGTATTAGCTGCTACTCATCTTCAATGTTTTATTTAAATCAATAGTATCGAACATACGAGGGATTGTACTAGGTAAAATAATACATTTTAAATGATTATCACAAAAACATACCTATATAATTTTGACCCCCTTAAACCCCACTTTTATATACGGTAAAACTGGGGTTTACAGGGGTATACATTATTTTTCTTATTTCTGCTCAAAAACATACATTGTGGGTACTCGTTAGAACCGCCTCGCCGAGGCGGTTCTAACGAGTACCCACAATCTATGTTTTAGCGTAGTAAGCAGAAATATGAAAAATATCAGAATTTTTATCTGAAAATTTTCATTTTTTGGTGGTGAAATTTTCAATATATTTGAATAGGCGTGTTTTCGTAATGTGATACTGTGTATTGACTTGTTATTTTAGGGGACTTGATGCAGTCGATAGACTTCCGCTATTTTGTACAAGGAAGACAAATTTTGTGACCTACTGTTTGAGTTCTGACAGCCAGTTCCCCTCTGAAAAAAGATCTAATCTAAAAGGAAAGACTTTAGAGAGCAAATTCGTTCCTTTCAGAGTAGACCCCTTTTCAGAAGGGTGGCAAACAATATTTTTGACACAGTTACCTCCCAGGGACCGGGAGAGCATCTTTTGTCCCAAATCATGAGTCTTGACAGTGATTTTCTGGCTTGAACGACATGGAGACTGTCATAACACTGATACAAACTGCAATAAGACATATCGGCCGCAACGTCCAAAATGGAACCTCTATGTTTTATATATACAGCGCATGCGCTAAGCCTGATCAGGGCATTCGTTATTTGTCCAATATTCTACGGTATCCCTCCATTACGTAGAATTTGACGAGACGACTTTACGTGAACTGTCCCATAATTTCTTAATCCCGCAATTCCAGCGTATGATTATATAAAGTTCTGCGTGCAGGGTAAGGGGTGGGAACCTTAAGCAAAGACCTGCGTATACCTGTAAACAATAAAACTAGTTTTATTTATTTATTTTATTTATTATTATTATTTTTATTTATTTTTTTTTTTTTTTTTTTTTTTTTTTTTTAGCCTTTACTTGGCTAATTCAGCAGACGGACCAATTGATGATATATATTATTGTACTTTCCCTAGAAAACTGGATTTGATATTGCAAGCAAATGGAGACAGTTTGCTTGAAATGTGAAATCCTATTAGATGGTTGTTGTTGTTGTTGTGCGGATTTTTAACGCTACCAGGCACCCGAGACACATAGAGGCAGCGGCGATTGCTATGATGTAGATGTATTTATACAGCCTTGCTTTCATGGATCACCCATGCACACTTGGTGCCGCTGTCTATCACCAAGCGCCGCCCTGTCCACTTTAAACTCAACCCAGGGTACGTCGAGTATGAGCTAGGCGTAATAATGGTCTGAAAATTGTCTCGACCTGAGCGGGATTCGAACCCACGATATCCCGCTTGAGAGTCGAGTGCGCTAACCACTAGGCCACCCAGCCCACTATGAAACTATTTTGGTATGCCGTCTACTGAATATTTTATCAAGCATGTTAAACGATTAAGAACTATTTTAACTGGACTGAACGGGCCTTCTTTTTCTACTGCACAATCCTGGCAGTGAACATGCTATATTATCCTGAGCCCATTAACACATCCGTCAGGTTGTTTGTTTACCTGTAAATACCTGTGAAATAGCACAACATCAAACACCATATGAGGCGTGTCCCGAGAAAAATGCTCTTCGGATGTTCCATCAGTGCGCATGCCCGGCCCCTTGTCTAGATTTCCCTTGGCCTACAGCTTACGTGAGCGAACAGCATAGGTTCTGGCGAGACTGCGCAGATGCGCTGTCTCGCCTGAACCTATGCTGGTAGCATATACTGTAACGGCTGTTTTCCCATGATACGATCCATATGATAATACATGGCGTTTGATGTAAACACACCTGCATAGAATACTACTCAAAATTTCCTTAGCGAAAAAAGAACTAAAATTAAACATCACGAAAACATGCCTATATAATCTTGACCCCCTTAAACCCCACTTTTAGGCGCTGCCTCTATGTGACTTAGTTGCCTGGTAGCGTTAAAAATCTAATCTAATCTAAAAAAATCCCCACTTTTATATAGTAAAACTGGGGTTTACAGGTGTATACATTATTTTTCTTATTTCTGCTCAAAAACATAGATTGTGGGTACTCGTTAGAACCGCCTCGATGAGGCGGTTCTAATGAGTACCCACGATCTATGTTTTGAGCAGAAATATGAAAAAAAATATCAGAATTTCTTATCTGAAAATTTTCAGTTTTTGGAGGTGAAACTTTCTTTATATTTGAATAGGCGAGTTACGTAATGAAAAAAAAAATAAAATCACCGTACAAGTATCAAAGGAAAAAAAAACAGGGGGCATGCGGGGGGAGGGTTGGGGGGGGGGGGGGTAATATGTTCGTGCAATATCAATTTATAAGGCGAAAAGTGCTTAACAAATACCTTTGCTTTGTTCGCTAAATATCTAATTTCAGAAGTGGACGTTTCCCCCCTGACACCATTGCTTAAACCTTCATTGCTCTCTGGGCAGAATCAGTAGACAATGATGATAATTGGTGATGATGTTTGTTTTGTTTCTCAAAAAAAATTGGTCCTAACATTTCATGCAAATTATCAAGGAGACAATTTTGAGCAACAGTTTCCATGAAATGTCAGATCCTATTTTCTGGAATAGAAAAAAAGATATTTCAAAATATCGCCTGTTGATTTTTTTCTCAGCATAAGTGATGAGGACATAATGCTTATTTATTTGCGCTCGAGCGCGCGTACGTACGTGCGTGTGTGTTCAAATTTTTACATGGCATCATGGTAACAATTCAGTCCCATTCTCGTCACCATCATCCGAGAGTTAAAAGATCTTTTTTTTTTCTGTAATTTCAAAATAAATCAATAAAAATATTCGGAAGGACATGCATCAAACAGGAGGAAATAGTCATTCTGTCAAATGTAAAAAGCGAGGGCTTGGTCATTTTGCCATTAGGGCCGCTTCAAGCGAAAAATTACCTTCTTACATGCGCAAAATACGTAGATTATCATGCGCATGCGCAAAGTATCATTCGGACCTTTGCTTTCCGTCATATATTCTGTAGTATCCAATGATTCTGTTAGACCCTGATCAGACTGCGCGGATGCGCAGGCTGGTCTGGGCCTCTGCTATCCGCGAAGACGCGGTTTTGCAAGGCGCGGCCCATATGGTAACAATATCAGTCTGATCAGGGACTACTCTGTTCGTCGACATAATCTACAAATTCCCATCAATTCTTTAAAAGGATGGTGAAGGTTCTATGCTGATGAGCAGACTGCTCTCCGGCTTTGTTGTCCGTATACGCGAAAATCAGTTTCTCATGATAATGTCACCGGCCTCGGATGCTCAGTCGGATGCGTGTCCGACTGGTCATCATGGGGTCGCGGGTTCGATCCCTGCCAAGTCCGGCAATTTTCTTCCGTGGAGATTGATCATGAAATGTCTTCAACAGTCATTCTCTCCTGTTGATTCAAGAGGGGCAGTTGTCAATTTCTGAGGAAAAAAATGGAAAAGTACTGGTTGACCGCTTAGAAGACTAAGCCTGCCAAGGAAAAGTGTGGTTAGGAAAACTGACCGGCTCGACATGACTCATAATTAGTTGAATGGACCGTAAAACCTCAACTCAATCAACTCGTGATAATATCAAATGATACTTTGTTCCGGTTGTGCTTATCAAATGTTGATTTGTACGAGTAGCGAATGCTCTTGTGATTAACCCATTGTAGTCGGGAGACCCCTAAAAGGTAAATTGGCAAACAGAGCAGACCCAGATCAGACGCCACAGAACGCGGCGTCTGATCAGGGTCTTCACTGTTTGCAAATAGTTCGACCAATTTTCTCTAGGAATATTTAAATTACATACCCTGTCATACCTAAAATCAAAATTAGAATCTTCCAATATATAGTGTCGGGGTGTTCATTCAGTCTACAATGGTTTAAAACTGTACAAGGGACGTTATTAAAATGATAAAGATTAGATAGTGCCCTTTTCCTCTGTATATATCAATCATTAAATCATATGAAACGGGTTCAAAACCATATTCAATAAACTTGCGTGTAGACAAGTTAAATGTTAAATGCGTAAAAGGTCTATTTAAGGAGAATCGATACACTGACAAGGGTGGCAACTCTGCCAAAGCTGGTTTGCTTGCCCTCTGAAGAAGGGTCTTCTTTAAAAAGAAATCATTGGGGAGCAAATGCGTTCCTTTTAAAGTCGAACCTTTTCAGAACGGAATATATGCACTGGGAAGCGGACAGGAAAATACAAAAGTTGTCTCCCTTACTAAAATGGTGGAAAACGTCCAGTACCTACATGTTCCTTTTTGATGATAATGCATTTCGAGTGCCAAAATAATAATGATAGTCCAAAAAGAAGAAAAAAAAAAAGACAAAACAAAGGGTTTATATTTTACTTGAACTTGAATACTGAATGTACAATAAAACAATCAACAGAAATAACTCTGAGAGGAGACATTTAGATTTGGCGAGACAGGTAAAAAATATTTTGAAATTCTCAAACATTTTGCTTTTAACATCGCAAAATTACTCATCTAACTGTTACATTTCATAAGTTAACGCTAATATTCAGCAAACGATATTTAAATAAGAAAAAAATAACTTATTTTATTTATTTATTTTGTTTTAATTTACTTTATCTTATTATATTTTTGGCACCAAATAAGGTTCGATATTCCACGAAAACTCCTAATTGGACAATTTGCTTGAACTATCAAACCTTATTTTCTGAGAAAAATAAGAAACCAATATGTTATCTGCTGAATTTGTCTAGAGAGTGTTAAAGGTTACTGCAGCAGAACGGTTTTCTGTTTGCACAAAAGCAACATTCGGATGATAAATTGATGATTTGTTCTCATTTTGTCCCAGAAAATCGTTTTTGATACTCCATGCATATTTGCATAAAAAGCCCAGTCACTATTCTCTGGGACAGACAAAAATAAAATAATAAAAAAATGTTTCAGTATTGTGATCTGTTAACATTTCTAACCAGCATGCTAAGGGCTAACGTCACATGTTAGTACCGCTGCTACCGCATTGCGAGAACGTCCACAATATTGAAACTACATGTATCACGTACAATTAAGTTAACCGGTTTTAGACCGAATAAACTTCCCAACACAATATATTGAAGAGTCCAATTTCAGTTTTAGGTATATCAAAGTATGCGATTTTAATATTCGTACAGAAAATTGGCTGAACTATTTGTACACAGTGGAAACCCCGATCAGACGCCGCATTCTCTTGCGTCAGGCCTGAGTCTACACTAATTGCCATTGACTCTTTTGGGGGTGCTTTGACTAAAATGATTTAAACTGAATTATAATAGTGAAAGTGTCATTACTTGCATGATGAACAGAGAAGAATGCATAGCACTTTGGGTAAAAATTTCAGCAGAAGACACTTGAAAATATTTTCTCAGCGGAAAACAGGTTTTGACATTTCATACAAATTGTCTCCGATGGAAAACAGGTTTGACACTTCATGCAATTGTCTTACAAATTGTCTCCGATGGAAAACAGGTTTTGACATTTCACATAAATTGTCTCCATCGGAGACAATTTGTACGCAATGTCAAAACCTGTTTTCTGGGAAAAGTAAGAAAATGTCATCAATTTGTCGTCTGCTGAATCAGCCCAGAGAGTGGTAAAGGTTAAAGTCAACCATGGTCCCATGTTGCAAATTCTTGTAATTCATTGTATTAAATCAAGAGCTTATTATATATTATGTCTTATATGCTACTTGATTAAATACATTCATAACTTATGCATTGAAACCGCCAGGGTGTACACTAATGCGGTAAGACTTTGTCACTCTGGCGTTGAAAGCGGAGAGTCACGTATCTTATCTCTGATTGAATCGTCGGTTTCTTTCTATATTATACTGCGCTTCGACGTACCTAGGCTTGTACATGAAACGGAAATAACGAGCGATACAAAATGTGCTTAAAACGACTCACGAGGAATGGTTAACAAATGCTTTTAGAGCGACGTCGGCCCGATAGATATTGACATAAAAACTCATCTTAGAAGAGACTTAATAATGCCCAGCCCCGTCGCCAGTTGAGAAAAGTTTTGGTGGGGAAGAGGTAGGATTGGTTACCGTATTAACCCTAAATATAAATATGATGGACTGGTCCAATGCTATTTTTCATGGACTGCTTAACGTTCTAATACCTGGTAGTAGCTTTCACAAAAAAGCTTGTCTACCATTTTTGTGAAAGCTGATACTTATTAACTGCTAAACTTCTAAATCAGGGTTATCGGTACCATAAACTCCGCAAAGTCTTTTCTAAATTCTATAGACGTCATTTCGATTTAAATTAGTTTCAATATTCAATGTTGGACTCAAACCTCTTCGGCAACAAGGCCTATCAGAACCTGAATTTTATGGTAACTTAATTTATAGATTCAGAAAAATATGTGCTTGCAGTGATTTTAGTACTCAATTTCGTAAAATCATTCTTCGATATATAAAGATTAGGAACAACATCAATGTAATACGACAGACTGCATGCATGGTAGTTAACCCAATCACTTTTAGTAACTTTGCTTCCCTGTTTGGTTGCACGCCGGCGGGTCGGGCCTCAGACTGTATGACGGCTCCGGCCTTAAGACTTTTAAGTAAATCGGTTGGTGCCTGATGATCTGGCTCTGATCGGGCCCATCAGAGTCCAGCTGTTGTTTTTCTTTTGCTTCAGCATTTCAATTATTTCTTGCTGTCGTCCTCATCGTTGTTTCATTTCTTTACGTATTCGTTTTATTTTTATATTCTCGGAGATGTTGCACTGATGAGTTAGGAACCCTTCACGCGGACTGAACAAATGTCTTATGTATACCACGGCAGAATTAAGGGCGATGGCGATGGTTGTGGCCACGTAAAATCGATATAACCCCCCCCCCCCCTCACACACACACACACACACACACACACACACACCACGCGCCGCCCCACCCCAGTAATATTTTTATTGACCGTTTCCAAGGCAGTGCTTCTGCTGTGGCTTACTATATCTGTCATTGTATATCTGTGCATGTATGTCTTGGTGAAATTTTTATTTTGGATAGCCGTTTGGCTATTTATTGGGAAGAAACTGTCCTTTTGGCTCTCTGCTTGTAGTGTTTTGATTGTGGTGCCGATGCTTTAAGCGCGTCCTTCTTTCCCTTTGGTGTCTTGGACGGAAGACGTTAGGTAATTGTATCGATTCCTGATCATTGCCTTCTGTTCTATTTCTATCTAGAGCCAGTATAGGTTCATGCCCGATAAGGGGCAGCACAGTAGCTTATAGACCTTGATGCCTTGTTTTATCACATAGCAACAGACAGGGCGCTTTTTTTCATCTGAAAAATGCTGATATCTTTCTTATTTCTCCATGAAAACATATGTTGTGGGTACTCATTAGAAGCGCCTCACTGAGGCTGAGGCGCTTCTAATGCGTACCCACAACATATGTTTTCATTGAGAAATAAGAAAAACATTATGTGGATACCCCCTCTTATCTGTAGCTATGTTATCACACTTTACTATAAGCTGATTCAAATTTATCTATGATACCTTGTGTAGCCATTCGTTGATACTTGGTCTCTGAGATCAAGGTCGGTCGTCTCCAAGAGGAGTTGCTGAAACAAGCAATAGGCAGCAGATTGCATTTATTCATTAAGTTAAGGTGATCGAGTGGTGCGAAGGTGTCGTGTATCTTACGTTACCGGGGCGTCCGACTGATATTGGCACAGTTAGCAAGGGCTGCTATCCTTGTAGCAGGTAAGGGTAGAGGGGGAAGGTTTTCATTTCTTCTGTTTCTTCACTTTCATGTTTTCTGTCCATCTCTTCCATCTCCTTTACTACCAACTCTATATCTTTTCTCCCTTTCTCTGGGAGATAACACAAAATGACCCACAAGGGTTGATTTGTCGTTAAACCCCAACACAACCAACCATAATTCATTGATTAAAATAATACTGATATCCGCCTAGTAGCTAGACTAGGGGTAGTCTCACGTCACTTCCTTCAGCCCTTGCAATGCTGAATAAATTAAGATGCAACGCCAATTTATAATTTTCAGCCAATCAGATTACTTGATACAGATTGTTGATACAAATTCACATACTTAATGACAAACAGTGCAGATCCAGATGCTTTTCCAAAACAAATTTACATTGTCACTGTATTGTCTTTATCATTATCATGTTTCTCTTTTCGTTTTCTTCTTTTCACTCATATGTCATGTGCATGACCTGAGTTTGTCTTAATAAAGAATATTGTATTGTATTGTATTGACAAACAGTGCAGATCCAGATCAGCTGGCTTCTGAAGAAGCCAACTTACCTGGATCTACACTGTTTGCAAAGGCAGGACGTATCCGGGTTCAGCAGGGCCGAAGTTAATGATGTCGTTCGTTTGGGCCCCACTGATAACTTTGAGACTGTTTCTCTCCATTTTAACAAATCGTCAGCTGCCCTTTGTACAAGCGGGTCTTAGACCGGTCCAATCCATGATGTTGTCCTCTATTAACGCTTAGCACTCTGGGTAAAATATTCAGCAGACAGCATTTTGAAAATATTTTGTTTTAATTTTCCCCAGAAGAATGATTTGGCTTTTCATGCAAATTGTCACCATTGGAGACAATAACTATTTGCATACAATGTCAAATGCTGTTTTCTGGGCAATATATAAGAAAAAAAATCGCCAATAATGTTTTCATCTCCCGACTTAGCCCAGAGCGTGGTAAAATATGGGGAATCAGGCCAAATTATACATTTAGGTATGGCAAGTGGAATCAATGTATAAATTATTTTGCCGGAGCAGACGTCTCATGCCCCATCATGACAATATTGATGTGATCTCAGTGGGGGTGTACAGTACCTGCCAATATCTGCACATTAATGGTTTACTTTAAGCTTTTAGGGATTTGTGCCAGTGATTGAGATAAATTCAGAATATACCATATTCGATTTAATTACCGCACCGTGCTCTCAGGTTTTTCACAATTACTGGGCAAACTTGTGGTAAAATATATATCCACCTATATTAAGGGTACACTTAAAAAAAAGATCAGCGAATGACTTCTCTAATGATGCTTATGCAATGTTTTTGTGGGTTTGTTTTTCAGAATTTCTTCATAAAAGCATATGTTGTGGGTA
Organism: Anodontia alba; assembly: GCA_964016985.1. Lineage (NCBI taxonomy): Eukaryota > Metazoa > Mollusca > Bivalvia > Lucinida > Lucinidae > Anodontia > Anodontia alba. Next base: position 82,420,001 of record OZ024832.1, read on the forward strand.
CTCATTTGAATTGCATCGACAAGTCGATGCAATTCAAATGGGTACCCACAACATATGTTTTTACAAAAAAGTAGACAAAAATTACACGGGTTGTAATATGAAGACTACGGAACCGCTTGACTGTGCGCTAATAGTGGTATGTGCGGTAATTAGGTTGGATACGGTATACATCTGGCACATTCATTTTTCGGTATACAGTAAAACTACAATGACTCGAACACCAATGGCTTGAACATCAGTGGCTCGATTTGCGTCGCTGATTCGAGCTCGTTTTCTTTTGATTCCCTAGAAATTCATAGATAGCTCAAGAAAACGCATACTTAGGGTTATTTTAGGGAATTTTTGCCTTATTTTATCATGAACATGTATGTTGAGTGTACTTATTAAAATTGGCTCAATATATATTTTATACAAGATCGAATAAAACATTCATAAATTATCATCTTTTGTCTTCTGACCTTGCGCTATGGTTAACCCCTAGTGTCTCGAACTACCCATGTCTAGAACATGGTCTAAAAGATGTTCGACGTTCAGCTGTAATTAGGGTTATTTTATTAACCCTTGTCATGCTGCATAAATTAAGATGCCATGCCCACTTCAAATTATCAGCCAATCAGACAACTTGATCCAGACTGTTGATACAAATTTACATGCTGAATGGCAAACAGTGCAGATCCAGATCATTTGGCTTCTGAGAAGCCAACTGATCTGGATCTACACTGTTTGCAAAGGCAGGGTATATCCAGGTTCAGCAGGACAAGGTTAAATCGATGTTACAGAGTCTATCGGAAAAGTTGTATAAAAAAACTTCTCACTCTTATTATATTATACAACGCAAAATGTACAAATGTGGAAATTTTCAAACTTTGCTTTAGCAACAATGCAAACTGTAGAATAGTTAGTTTTAGCTCGTCTATATAGCCCGAAATAAACAGGCCTACCACTTTATAACGTTTGTTTTTTGTGTCATGAGGTGAAGGTTCGCATAGTTCACGGTACAGTAATTTGCCTTATACTGACGGACAGACAGATAACAGTGACAAAAAACAGAAGATCTCCCAGATGGAGAGACATAATACAACCACCAATAAAACAGGAAACTTTTTCAACATTTCTACATTTGGCATGGAATGGAAACATTTTCAAAATTTCTGCGTTTGTTTTGCTACATACTCTTTTAGCATCATTGTTGTTGTACATGTCAGAGATCCCATAATTATCCGTTTTTCATAGCAACAGATAAGGCGCTTTTTTCATCCGAAAAATGCTGATATCTTTCTTATTTCTCAATAAAAATATATGTTGTGGGTACTCATTAAAAGCGCCTCTGCGAGGCGCTTCTAATGAGTACCACAACATATGTATTCGATAAGAAATAAGAAAAATATTATGTGGATACCCCCTCTTATCTGTAGCTATGGTTTTTCTTCCACTTCATCTCTTCAACAGACAGATTTAATAGCGATGGGTCATAAAACCATTATCACTGTGGTATTATAACTCATCATATAAATTGTGTTTTAAACACACAACTGCAGCTGACGGCATTCTAAAATACACGTATTTTTTTTTTTTATTTTTGAGAGAAAATAAAGCTTGACATTTCATGTGAATCTTCTGTCTTGCAATCAAAATTTACTTTAGAAAATAATATATATATATATATATATATATATATATATATATATATATATATATATATATATATATATATATATATATATATATATATATATATATAAAACTTTTGAAAGTAGTCTGCAAAAAATACTTTTAAATGTACTACTTTGCTTGGCGCACGGATAATGGGGTGGGGCTTATTTGAAATACTCCGTTTCTGTGCAGATTAATGGCAAACAGTGCAGAACCTCATCAGACACCACATTTTAAAGAACATTACTGTAAGTTTACCGTTGGTTTCCAAGTAAGACTTTTAGAAGCACACACGTGTATGACAGACTGGCTCCAGTCTCCTACGATAAATATTTACTCTTATAATCCTGTTTGATACATCCACTAAACATGTAAAATAGAAAAAAAAAATATATTTTCATGACTCTAAAGGCTGTTCAATTTCGTGCATAACATAAGGACGGTGGAATTCACCAGTCTATTGACTTCAGCATCAGAGAGAAAAAAGTTTAGTTTCATTTAACTCAATAGCTACAGATAATGCATTATTATGCAGTCATGATTTGACCCTTGTCCTGCTGAATCCGCAAACTGGGTTTTACAGGGTAATACATTATTTTTCTTATTTCTGCTTAAAAACATACATTGTGGGTACTCGTTAGAACCGCCTCGCCGAGGCGGTTCTAACGAGTACCCACAACCTATGTTTTGAACAGAAATATGAAAAATATCAGATGTTTTGTTTTTTTTTACCTGAAAATTTTCCTTCTCTGGTTGTAAAATTTTTAATATATTTCAATAGGCGTGTTTTCGTAATGGTACGGCGTATACATCAAAGACACTGATCATTTGGTGCGCAGTTCATAAAGTTCTTTTTCTCAAGCTCTTATTCATATAATCGAGTATGTAATCAAATATGTAATCAAATAGAAGGCGACAATAATCATCCCTTCTGTTTGCTGACTATCACTGGTCATTGATCGCCATTTAACGCTTAGCACTCTGGGTAATATTTTCAGCAGACAACATATATTGGAATATTTTTATTTTAATTTATTTTTTTTTCCAGAAAACAGGATTTGACATTTCATGAAGACATTTTCCATGAAATGTCAAATCCTGTTTTATGGGGATAATAATAAGAAAAAAAAATATCACCAGTTCGTCGTCTGTTGAATTAGCCCAGAGGGAGGAAAAGGTTAAACATGTTTCCCTCACTTGATTACATTGAACCAACTTTACTTCCCTGCTCTTTCCAGCTTTCATACAGTCTTGTCTCACTTTCAGTGATGGTTCGTTCAGTCACTTGAGCCTTTTCCGCGCGTATGAATCTGCGCCTGGGCATAACATTACGAAAACACGCCTATTCAAATATATTGAAAATTTCACCACCAAAAACTGAAAGTTTTCAGATACAAATTCTGATATTTTTTCATATTTCTGCTCAAAACATAGATTGTGGGTACTCGTTAGAACCGCCTCGCTATGTTTTTGAGCAGAAATGAGAAAAATAATGTATTTCCCAGCAAACCCCGGTTTACTAAACAAATGGCCGGCCTCGGTGGCTCAGTTGGATGCGCCGTCCGACTGGAGACCAGGAGGTCGCGGGTTCAACCCCCGCCGAGGTCGGCAACATTCTTTCGTGGAGATTGATCATGAAATATTTTCTACGGTCATTCTCTCCCTTCCGCTGATTCAAGAAGGGCAGTTGTCAGTTTCTGGCGAAAGAATGTGCATAATACTGGTTAACCGCTTAGAGGACTAAACTTGCCCAGTAAACGTGTGGTTAGGTAAACTGACCGCGCTCGACATGACCCCATTGGGTTGACTGGGCCGTAAAACCTCAACACAAACGAATACTAAACAAATGTGGGGTTTAATGGAGTTAAATTATATAGGTATGTTTTCGTGATGAAGTCACGGGCTGTTAAAATTTACAGACTACCGGCTTGGTTCCACACGAATATAGTCCCATATTAGATGGTTAAAAATGCCTGTTTATCACGAAAACATGCTTATATAATACCCATTAAACTCCACATTTATATATAAAATAAAACTGGGGTTTACAGGGGTTTACCTTATTTTTTCATATTTCTGCTCGAAAACACGTAGATTATGGGTACTCGTTAGAACCGCCTCGCGGCCTCGGCGAGGCTGTTCTCTGAACGAGTGCCCGCAATCTATGTTTTGAGCATAAAATGTTTATCTGAAAACTTTCAGATTTTGGTGGTGAAATTTTCAATATATTTGAATAGGTGTGTTTTCGTAATGTTTTGAAGTATTTGGTCCTGTTTTAATGCCAGAATTGGTCAAAATGTATAGTCCAGGCAGTTCTACTGTAGATATTAGCTCATTTGTATGATCTGGGTGGTTGGTTTGAATATGAAAGTAGAAAATCATCGGAGTATAATATCCTTACACCTGCCGTGACCTCTTGTATGGCCGATCTGTGTCAGTGTCTTCAAGGAGGCAGAAGCTCCTTACATGTGACATAACCTACCATTATGTTGCTCGTATTGAAAGCTGCCAGGCAAGAATATGTAGATCTGCCATGTTTTGACCATTTGAGCTTAAAACAAAACAAAACACCTATCGTTAGTTACATAACGAGTTTATTCATCACGAAAACATGCCTATATAATTTCGACCCCCTTAAATCCCACTTTTATATAGTAAAACTGGCGTTTACAGGGGTATTCATTATTTTTCTTATTTCTGCTTAAAACATAGATTGTGGGTAGATTGTGGGCCTCGGCGAGGCGGTTCTAACGAGTGCCCACTATCTATGTTTTGAGCAGAAATATGAAAAATATCAGAGTTTTTTATTCTGAAAATTTTCAGTTTTTGGAGGTAAAATTTTCTATATATTTAGGTGTTTTTCGTATGGTTGTGCGTCGAGTAGGCCGTACGGCGGTTCAGGGAACTGCTGCTTCGCAGTTCCCGCTGAACGCACATATTATTTTATGCACACCAAATGAAAATCTTTACCATGATACACATGTAAATAGGAAGTTAATCCCTTTCCTCACAGATATGAATAACATCATCGACAAAAAAAAAAAACAAAACAAAAAAAAAAAACGTGCTCTTTGGAAACTGACAACCTTAGAAGCATTACTTCTGTACTCTAGTGAAATAACAGCGACCTAATAATTCCTAGAGTTAATTAAATGATTGATGTTTCATCTGTTATTTGATCTTAGCGCGGAAATGTCATTCACTAACGTGTTCCCAATAGACCAATAACCATCGATAAGACAGCGATTTACTCGTATTTTTAGCGTATATAGCTGGTACATTGTATCCATTCCTCGAGCAGTTAACTTCCAGTAAGTATGACACAAAGCAACAGTACATGCATGGTCCCCTTTTATATGTCCGGAATTATAAATGTACGCATGGGTCTCTGTTTGGCAGTTTTCGGTAAATGTAATCCCGTGTTTGTCCAGGTTGTAATATTGAACAGCCTCTTCCCCCATCCCCACCGCCCTCTCTCTCTCTCTCTCTCTCTCTCTCTCTCTCTCTCTCTCCCGCGCTCGCGTGCGTGCGTAGATGCGTATGTGCATTACATGTACGGAATATTTAATCCCACTTGCTTGTTGTTCGTTTTATTTTTGACTCCATCTGTAGTTTTTGCCCATTTAAACTACATATTTCCTAGTTTCTGGTATATTATGGTGCTGTTTGACAGATATGTTAAAGAGTTTGAGTAAGCATTTCAAATAAAGAAACGACAACCTACGCTATATTTGTTTTTGGGTAATCTGCCTTTTAATACTGTTCAGTAAACCTTGTATCCTCCATACATGTAACTAAAGATGATGACGGAACAGGAAGGTTATGCTCAAGTGGAAATAAGGCAACTGAGTCATCACGAAAACACTTCTATTCAAATATATAGAAAATTTCACCTCCAAAAACTGAAAAGTTTCAGATAAAAAACTCTGATATTTTTTCATATTTCTGCTCAAAACATAGATTTGGGCGAGGCGGTTCTAACGAGTACCTACAATCTGTGTTTTTGAGCAGAAATAAGAAAAATAATGCATAACCCTGTAAACCCCAGTTTTTTACTATATAAAAGTGGGGTTAAAGGGGTCAAAATTATATAGGCATGTTTTCGTGATGGATGCCCCTTAGTCTGACTGGTCACGTCCATACAAAGTGCTATGGATTATCAGTCAAATGGTGAACGCTTCGCTTATGGTCTTTTATTTATTTTGTTTAGATAAAAGTCCTTATAGTGAGCCACGTAATCATGTGTGAAAACTTGACTACCCAGGCCGCATTGCGCGTCTGTGCCTCTGATGGTTTTGAATACGTTTCTAAATATCTGTAATTAGTTTATTAACAAAACAAATGGCAAGGGTTTTCCGAAATGGCTTGTAATTACAATAACAACACTGCAATATATTTTTCAGTCGAATTTACTTATATTCAAGAATTGCGTTAACCAGACACAAACGTCTGAGACGCACTAACAAAATTGATGTCTTCAATGCTATGCAGACAACGAAGGCATATGCGCAGGCTGATCTAGGCCTTCGCAGTGTTTTAAGACTCCTTATATGCTGTAGAATGTATCAAAGAATATAAAGAACCTGCTAAGATTGTGTAGACAGTAGAATTTGACATCCGTTTGAAGAAACCTTTTCGATTGATCTCTCTCATGGCTTTGGTACTGACCAAACCCCACTGCCATGGATATTTGACATTGATCTCACATATGGTAATTAAGTTATATTGGCTGACTTCCACGCAGGAGTTTCCAAGAAAGCCATCAAGTTCAAATTAACAGCGTGTTTGAATACTCTCGACAGACAGATTCTTGGTCGCTAATGATGTTAACTCTTTGCACACGGAAGAAGAAATAAACCACGACGATCAGATTACATGTACATGTTTTTTCTTGTTTTAGCCAGAAAATAGATCTTGACCTCAGGAGTCAGTTCACAAGTAATACCAAGTCCTATATTTTCTGGGAATTTATGGAAATTCTTGTAAGGCATGATAAAATATGTTGAATATACACGTAGTTTATGAAGAAATTGAAGAGTTCGCAAGAAATTTACATGACTCGTAAAAACAATGCTTATATACATGAACATGTATATAGAACTAGCTCACTTAAGCGGGGAATCAGCAAACAGGAAACGCTTGCACTTCCGGCTTATCTGGCCTCGCCTTCATGCAACTTAAGTTGAACTTCAATGGCCGAACATCTTTAGGACCGTGCATTACGAAAACTCGCCTATACAAGTGTATAGAAAATTTCACCTCCAAAAACTGAAAATTTTCAGATAAAAACTCTGATACTTTTTATATTTCTGCTCAAAACATAGATTGTGGGTACTCGTTAGAACCGCCTCGGCGAGGCGGTTCTAACGAGTACCCACAATCTATGTTTTTGATCAGAAATAAGAAAAATAAAGTATACCCCTGTAAATCCCAGTTTTACTATATAAAAGTGGGGTTTAAGGGGGTCAAAATTATATAGGCATGTTTTCGTGATGGGAAATTTGTTCTAGCCATGCATGGTTAGTTCGAGCCATTGAAGATTTATCGTACTGCAAAGTCAGGAGGCAAGTAAGGATATTTAAGGCATGTCTTTTCGATCTTCTATAAAATATTGGTATGTTGAGTGTACTCATTAGAATCGCGTCGATGAGGAGATTCTAAAGAGTACACTCTACATACCATTATTACCTTTACAACATACATTTTCATGATAAAATAATAAGATTTCCCTAAACTGCCCCTAAATATTTGTTTTCTTATCGGAAGAATTTTCTAGGGACTCAAAAACGATTTCGAAGCAGCTGCGATAAACGAGCCATCGGTGTTCGAGTTACTGCATGAGGTGTTACTGTATGCGGGTCCCTCATTCAGAATTCATGCATTGTTTCAGGAAACTGTTTGGGTCAACGTTTTAGAGTTGTGGGTGTCTTTATTGTTTCACTGTAACTTGGTTTAATGCAAAGCATTGCACACGGCATATATGCATTCAACTTTGTGCCGGGACAACTTTCGTACTGATATTCTTTTGACTCTTCATTGGTTCTGACTTCTTACCGCTCCAATAAAAAGCGGCCCCTTAAATACCAGCCAAGCTAGATGGTAATGAAAATCGAAAGTGACAAAGTTGTTATAGATTTTAGTAGAAATAATCGGTCCATTATTCTGTTAGTCCCCGGGGGATATGTTACATTGTAAACCCACAGTCTGTGAGTTGTGTGCGTAACCTCAACACGAACGGCGAATTTTCACCTGCGCATTCTGATCAGAGCCTTTGCTGCTAGGATCGGAGACACTGACTACACTGCGTCAAAGCACATACCGAAATGGGCATTCACTGTCCACCTCATTTGACTTGAAACATAATTAGTAGTTTAGCTGCAACACGAGAAGACGTACCTTCTGAAATGTTCGCCCAGCGAAAACTCAGATCAACCTTCTGCCCAGCGAAAACTCAGATCAATCTTCCGCCCAGCGAAAACAGATCAACCTTCCGCCCAGCGAAAACAGATTAACCTTCCGCCCAACGAAAGATCAACCTTCCGCCCAGCGAAAACAGATCAACTTTCCGCCCAGCGAAAACTCAGATCAACCTTCCGCCCAGCGAAAACTCAGATCAACCTTTCGCCTAGCGAAAACTCAGATCAATCTTTGCTGTCCAACTGAAGAAACTTGGGTACTTTGCTATCCTAATAGCGCCTAGCGAATACTCTGATCAGCCTGCGCGGGTGCGCAGGCTGATTTGAGTATTCGCTGTGCGCTCATGCCCAGTGTAACATTATATCACTTAGAGGCTTATTTACTTTTCCAGGCTCCGTCTCCATAAATAACTGTTATTAGACTAGTTAACAACGTAAATTGCTGTTCTCTGTTCTAATGGTCGGGTCGCTGTACAAATCACAGATTATAGCTTGGTTGCTTTAATCGATGGTAAATTACCAGTCTGTATGGTATTACAGGCATTGTTAGTTTACAACAATATCTGCCTAGTTATGTTTTTTTTTTTTTTTTTTTTTTTTTTTTTTTTCACTTTGCCGAACCTGTTTGCTCTGTAGTCGAATTTTAAAGGCTCGAACATCTTTTAGACCATGAAACTTTGAAAATGTGATCTAGACATGGGTACATGTGGTTTGACCCACTGAGGGTTTATCTTAGTGCAAACGGGGACAATTTAGGGATGTCGTTTTTTGATGTTTTTTTTTTTATTATTATTATTATTATAAAATAATGGTATGTTGATTGTACTAATAAAATTCATTTCGTATATGGTTCCTCGTGAAAAGTAAGCGGACCTGCTTTCTGTTCTGCCGACATGTACTTCAGGAGTTTGCTCTTTTTAAAAAGAAAACAAAGTATATTAGCTAGGTCTTTGATATTTTGTAGGCATATTGAGGCTGTAGAGTAGAGAGCACCTGATTAACTACTGAAAAAATCACGTTAATGTTACTAGAGTTTTGCAATTTTTCAACTGAAAATACGTAGTTTACTCCAGCCTTATAATACATTTTCAGCCTTCTCTGATGTATAAGCTGATTCTTTGGTCTTTGTGAGGTTTTCTGTGGGCCTTTTATTGTGATTATGATGACCCTCTAACAATACTTGTAATCAGCCAGCGGGCACGCGACGTTGAGGCAACGTCGCACCAACATCGATGTAACGTCTTCACGTTGCTTCGACATTGTATAAACGCCATGTGCCCACTGGGCTAGACCAAACTACTTCTTTTACATTCATGTTTGTCGAGGAATTATTATTTACACTTATATTTTACTGATTTATTGAACCCATCTATACACAGTGGACTCGTCTACCTCACTCATTGCGAAGGGTCCATCAATTTTTAAGGGACAATAGTTTTGTTTGTCTTATTATTTCTTTAATAGAACGTCTGACTTGTGTCTTAAGCAAACAGTGTAGTCCCTGATCAGAAACCGCGCTCTGTGGCGTCTTGTCTGTGGTCTTCCTTTAAAAGGGAGGCAAATATTAAGCTTAGAGTGCTCACCCTTTGAACTGAAATCCGTACACCTTTTACTATTCTGTTGCCCAGCCAGACCTAAAGTATTTTCAACATTGAAGAGTATCGATTTTGATTTTAGCTATCGTGTCATTACAGTACGTAAATTAATTCTAGGCTAATTGAGGAAGTGAATCTAGTAAATTTCGCACCAATTTATCCTGTAGATACTGACATGAGAAATTCTAATTGAATATAGTTGTATTCTGACAAATAGAGATTATGAGAAGGTGCCGTTATTGGCAGTTCTTGAGAAAATTAGTGGAGAGATACTCCAACTAAAGAGAGAGTCGGAACACGCCTGATCAATTTTGTCCGCTTTAAATCAAAATATTTCATTAGCTGCGACGCCAACGGCATTACAGAATCTGACATTGGAGAGAAAACTCAATCAATGTTTCTTCTTAAATAAAGGACAACTTGAGAAAAAGGCCTCTTATTACATGTGCGCCCAGCGAAGACTCTGATCAGACTGCGCATTCGCGCAGTCTGATTAGAGTCTTCGATGAGCGCTCTGTGGTTAAACAAGGATCGAAGGATCCTTAAGGCGGATAGAAGAAATTGTGGTTAATCTGATTAGTCTGCGCAAGATGATCCCAATCGTCTTTGTTGCACATGGTATAAGTACATTTTCTCTCGTTTTCTGTTCAAATGGGCCATTGAAACGGTGCAAAGACATTTCTAAATATTTCAACTTGATTTGGCCTGAAATTAAATGGCCTTCTTCCTCGAAAAGGTGCGATGAGAGAATGGCCAGTATTTTGACATTATGATCATTTAGAAATACTAGGAAATTCATAACAGAAAAATACAGAGGACCCTCGTTACAACGATAACATTTGTTCCCAAAGATATCAATAAATGAATTTGTTATTGTTAAGAATCCTTAAACGCAGCAGAATGATATGTAAGAAAGCGTTTGTTTTATTATTATTTCCTCACAGAATATATGTTTTGAATATTTGTTAAATCAATGAGGCGATTCTAACAAATATCCAAAATATATGCTTCTTGAAGTATTGGAGGCAATATTCTTGCATATTTTTTTGATTAACTGATTAACTGTTACCTCTTGTTCGAAGGTTTCGTGCCAGTCAAATTACCATTATAACGATGTTTTTCATATCGAGTGTCGGTACATGTACCTGTATAAAGCGGGTTGACTGTAGCAGGCTCTGTTTGAATTTATACAGTTCGTAAGGAATAGCGAAATAATACAAGACATCTTACGCCTACCTATAGCTTTAAGTGGAAGTCCACGTATAAGCCCAGTTGTTCCAAATGACTAGGGCCCATTAGTTCAAATCTAACGATGATGTTAGTTAACGTATATCGTTAAAACTTTGATCATTAAATATGGCATATACTCTAATATTTTTGCTGAGAAAAATGTGGGTAGCTTTTGCATTTGCAAAAGCTACCCACATTTTTTCAGCAAAAATACCTATGAATTAGATATTATGCTTACTAGAACAGTTAACATTTTGATCACTGACGAGCTCGTTTAACTAACGACGCTTTGAACAACTGGGCCCAGAAAACTAAATAAGATTATATCGAAGTACGAGGTGACGTTTTACGGCCTTCATACAAAAACGCAGAAAATTCTTAAATGGGAATCTTTTGGAAAATGCAGAACAAATCAAAACCAGAAAATAACAGTTTCTCTTTGATTGAGTCTGATGATGAGGAATTATGAAATATACTGACCAAAAAAAAGAAACGTCGGCTAGGAATTCACGTTTTATTACATGTAAATAGTAAATATTTGCACTGACACTTCGTTAACCATCATGTAAGCAAACTTAAAGCTGTTGCTTGTTGATGACCGTGAGGCTGAAAGCTAAACCAATATTTTCAAACAAATTTGAATGTATTACAAACTCACATTTTCGAGAAATGTATTGTTGTTACACGGCGACGTTACGTTTTTGGTTCAGTTTACAAAACGCCCATAGAATCAGAGCCTTCACCTTTACTGAAGCCATGGCCTTCACCTTAACTGTAGCCAGGCCTTCACTTTTACTGTAGCCAGGTCTTCACCTTTACTGTAGCCAGGCCTTCACCTTTACTATAGCCAGGCCTTCACCTTTACTATAGCCAGGTCTTCACCTTTACTGTAGCCAGGCATTCACATTTACTGTAGCCAGGTCTTCACATTTACTGTAGCCAGGCCTTCACCTTTACTGTAACCAGGCCTTCACCTTTACTGTGGCCAGGTCTTGACTTTTACTATAGCCAGGTCTTCACCTTTACTGTAACCAGGCCTTCACCTTTACTGTGGCCAGGTCTTCACCTTTACTATAGCCAGGTCTTCACCTTTACTGTGGCCAGGTCTTCACCTTTACTGTAGCCAGGCCTTCACCTTTACTGTAGCCAGGCCTTCATCTTTACTGTAGCCAGGTCTTCACCTTTACTGTAGCCAAATCTTCACCTTTATTATAGCCAGGCCTTCACCTTTACTGTAGCTTGGTCTTCACCTTTACTGTATCTAGGCCTTCACCTTTACTGTAGCCTGGTCTTCACCTTTACTGTATCTAGGCCTTCACCTTTACTGTTGCCTGGCCTTCACCTTTACTGTAGCCAGGCCTTCACTTTACTGTAGCCAGGCCTTCACCTTTACTGTAGCCTGGTCTTCACCTTTACTGTTGCAAGGCTTTCACCTTTACTGTAGCCAGGCCTTCACTTTACTGTAGCTAGGCCTTCACCTTTGCTGTAGCCAGGCCTTCACCTTTACTGTAGCCAGGTCTTTACTTTTACTGTAGCCAGGCCACATTTGCTGTAGCCTGGCCTTCACCTTTTTTGTAGCCAGGCCTTCAACTTTACTGTACCCAGTCCTTCACCTTTAATATAGCCAGGCCTTTACCTTTACTGTAGCCAGGCCTTCACTGTTACTGTAGCCTGGTCCCGAGGTTATAAAACGTTTTTCGTGCTCAACTGAGTTGAACACGAAAAACGTTTTATAATCTCGAGGCCAGGCTTCCTTTGGGTGAACAGCGGAAGTGATGATCAGACTGTGCGCTCACTAGACTTTCTTTGTTCACTTACGTATATACACTCTTACCCTTAAAGCACTATTCACTAAAGCATACTTTCTTTTAGTTTTCCGAGAAAATATTGTGTTGATGTGTTAAAAGTGCTGGATTAGTGGCAGATATAAGGTGAGGATCTGATCAGACTCCCGAGTTCTTGGGTCTGTTTCTTAGCTCCAGATAAGGCACGCTATTCAACCAAAAAGTTATAATTCATTACGAAAACATGCCTGTACAAATATATTGGAAATTTCACCACCAAAAACCTCAAGATTTTTCCGATAAAAATTCTGGTACTTTTCATATTTCTGCTCAAAACATAGATTGTGGGTACTCGTTAGAACCGCCTCGCCGAGGCGGTTCTAACGAGTACCAACAATCTTTGTTTTGAGCAGAAATAAGAAAAATAAAGTATACCCCTGTAAACCCCAGTTTTACTATATAAAGGTGGGGTTTAAGGGGGTCAAAATTATATAGGTATGTTTTGTGATGTTCTCCGTTATCACATATATTGTGGGTACTCATTAGAAGCGCCTTGCCGAGGCACTTCTAATGGATACACACAATATATATTTTATTTAAAAATAAGAAATTACTGTGTGGATGCTCTCTCCTGTCCGGCGATATGGTCTATTTGTCCGAAGACGTAGGGGAAATACGATTATGCAGTTAAGGTCTGGACTTTAAGCCACTAAATGTAGAGTCCTACTAACAGATGAATGTGTGGTTTCTGGTCTTTATCAAATTGCTGGCTCTATTGGGTAACCAAATGCTGGCTCTGTTGGGTAACCACAATAAAAAAGTTGTGTTTCTTTAATCTTATTTAGAGTGTCGAAGCAGTGATATTGACTAAAACCAAACCCAACAAGTGGAAAGCGACGTCCATGACATATGCGACAACACCCGGCTGTCCTCGACAATTCTTGTTCCGAAAACGGCATTAGCCGATTTATTACGATTCATTTCAAATGGTCCTCTTGATTATTCTACCGTCTAACGAGCGGTTAAGCATCGGAGCTAAGTCCATGCTGGCCTTTTTTGTCATAAGTTCCTTTCTACTTGGAGTTTTCAGTCGGCGAATTAGTTGTAGAAATGGTCTTGTCTATATTGAGAAATGTAACTGAGACGAAAATTGTATGGTTTAAATCACGCTATTTCATTAGATATTGCTACAATTGCATACCAAGATGATGAATTTAAGCCCGCCGGTTAATTTAGTGCGAACCAAAATCGATACATCTAAGTAAAGGCTGTCCTTCTTGCAAGTCATTTTAACAAGCGCCTATACCTTATTACAATTTTTGCAAGCGCCGTTTTCTTTTTGTTGTTAGTTTTCCCAGAAAATAGGCTTTGACAATTTGCGTGAAGTATCAAAACCTGTTTTCTTAGGAGACAATTTGTATAAAATATTAAAGTCTGCTTTCTGGAAAAAAAAAAGAAAAAAAAAATATTTCGAAATGTCGCATGCTGATTTTTTTACCCGGCACGCAGAGCCTTAACCAATAGTATTGGGATATTTAACTCCTTTAAGTTTGTAAAGACCAATTTCGCTAAATAGATGATTTGTATAAAAAGAAAAATTTAAAGACTTCAGCCAGATATTCGAGTTAAACCTTTTAACCATGTGTTTCTGAAATAGACTCTTCCATCTCTGCATTTGGACACATATATTTCTGCATAAAAAAAATGGCAGTTATAATCAAGATCAGAATGGCAAACATTATGAGCCGTCTCATCTGGATCTACACTGTTTGCAAAAAGTATTTGTCTTCGTCTGTAGGGCTGAAACTATTTAGGTATTCCGCATGTTAATTTTAATTTTCGCTTTTTTCTGAGTGTTTTTATTTTCGCTTTCTTCCGTATGTGAAGTCTATTTTCGCTTTCTTCCGTATGTAAATTTTGTTTTCGCTATCTTCCAAGTGTAAAACAATTATTTTCGCTTTCTTCCATGTGTGACCATGTGTATTTTTGCTTTATTCCATGTGTAAATTTTTATTTTCTCTTTCTTCCATATATAAATTTATTTTCACTTTCTTCCGCGTGTAAAGTTTATTTTCGTTTTCTTCCGTGTGTAAATTTTATTTTTGTTTTCTTCCATATGTAAATTTTATTTATTTTTGCTTTCTTCCATATGTAAATTTTATTTTCGCTTTCTTCCGTATGTGTAAATTTTATTATCGCTGTCTTCCGTATGTTAACTGTATTGTCACTTTTTTCCGTGTGTAAATCTCACTTTCGCTTTCTTCCATATGTAAATTTTATTTTCACGTTCTTCCATATGTAAATTTTATTTTCGCTTTCTTCCGCGTGTAAATTTTATTTCCGCTTAAGAGACATTATCCATTAGCCGTCCATCATTGGTCTAGGAGACAGAAGATTCGGAGACTGTTTGTTTTAGATAATTACATTACCATATGAGTATGAAGCAAAGGCAGGATTTTTGGAAACCCATCACGAAAACACGACTATGTAATTTTGACCCCCTTAAACCCCACTTTTATGTAGTAAAACTGGGGTTTACAGGGGTATACATTATTTTTCTTATTTCTGCTCAAAAACATAGATTGTGGGTACTCGTTAGAACCGCCTCGCAGAGGCGGTTCTAACGAGTACCCACAATCTATGTTTTGTGCAGAAATATGAAAAATATCAGAGTTTTTTATCTGAAAATTTTCAGTTTTTGGAGGTGAATTTTTCTTTATATTTGAATAGATGTGTTGTCGTAATGTTCAGATATGTAAGTCATAATAGGCTACATAATTTACTCAACGAAACATGTGTAAAATAATACACGTATACCATATAAAGGAACCAAAATTTTAGCAATTTACCGTATTTACCCTAAGTCCTGAGACTGACCGGCCTAGCAAACAGTGTAGCACCAGATCATACGCCGCAAAAAAGGCATCTAATCAATGTCTGCACTGTTTTATCGTGTTGTCAAAACCATTGCACTAAAGCGTGTTCTATGGTTTTGAGAATATATATATATATATATATATATATATATATATATATATATATATATATATATATATATATATATATATATATATATATATATATATATATATATATATATATATTCTTTCTTGGAAATAGTCTGTATTCATACGTATTATGTTTAATTCCGAACAGAATAGAATATTTTATTGGGAAATCTACATACAGAAGGTGTTTTCCATTTACATGAAACATATTAATTATAAACATGGAAAACAAACAATAGATCTACTACCTTAATTCTAACACCTCATGAATAAATTTACAAATAAGTTTTTTTTTTAATTCTATAGAGAATTGTAAGTGTACTAACAATGTATCTCTCCCCTCCCACTCCTTCCCCAACTCACCCCTACTCAACATTCTTTCCTCAGCGAATCTTATAAGATATTCTGCTGGCGTTCAGATATATTCTGTTTATGATATTAGGTCACATTTACATTAGATGAAGATGCAAGATTTCAATAAGATGCCTTTGCAAAATTTACATCACATGATGTATTGCTTTCGAAGCAGTTTAGGCTTCTTTGATGTATAATTAATGACTTCTATTATAAACAAGAGTCGATGTTTTGCTGTCGACGAAGTTATAATCATTTTTATCAATTTTCAATTAGAAAGATGTACGGTACAATATTGCCCGCGCCAGGCGATACGTGTCTTCGGGCATATAAGGCCCAGATCAGTCTGCGCATCCGCGCAGGCTGATCAGGGCCTTCGCTGTTTTCAAACAGAATCACTAGATACTATAGAATATTTCAATGAAGAGCAAATGCCCGGATGAGACTTTGCGCACGTGCAGGGTGATGTGAATCCGCACATTTTGCCCATCCTTGAAGGCACAGGTTCGCCTGGCGCGGCCCTTTTAACGTTTACACAAGATATAAGATGCTGTTTAGTGAAAGCACCTGTTGGAATCAAAAGCATGTTTGCATACTTTCTACTGCTGAGAGACAGCTTTGTAAACAGTGGAGTAAGTTATAAGTTTCTTCACACTCTTCTGACAGGCATAATATTGGCTAAATGAAACATTTGCTCTCCTCTTTATAGACTTGCATTAAGCCTACCAGATCGTTAAAAGATGAACACATCAGTCATTCGACTAATGAATCAGTTCACTTATATTCATTCGTTGATTTTGCCGTTCATGCGTTCGATCTCGACTGACTGATCAACAAGAGCAACAAGTCTGCCACACTTGCTCTTCAGACGAAGAAACCAGAACGAAATCAGTCAACCAGTCAACCATGTCCACGCAAATCTACCAAATAATAACAAAAAAAAAAAAAAAAAAAAAAAGAAAGAAAAAAGAAAGAAAGAAAGAAAAACTCTAAAAATTTACTATTTACAAATATAGTGTCTAATGAATACAGTATGAATTAAAACGTACATACATGTAGGATGACAAGAATGTTTTTGAAAAAAAAAAAAAAAAAAGACAGGCAAATATGTGTATTACTTTCATGTCTTTAGGCATGGTACTATTATTGTAAATGTAGTTAGATGAATAATAAGCATACATGTAACTCAATTCGGATTTGTCATTAGAATTTTACATATCCATATAAATCTAGGTGTTATAGTAAAGAACATTCATTTACCCCGCATAATTTGCAACGGTTTTCGGGGGATTCTATCAAAATGCAAAGAAACGATGTTACTATGTAGTAGAATCGCTGTCATTTGCGCTGTCATTTGGAGGCAAGTCAACAATGAAACTTTATCGTTGTTAACCCTTGCCATGCTGAATAAATTATGATGCCACGCCCACTTCTAATTCTCAGCCAGTCTAGGTTGTTGATATAAATTCGCGTACTTAATGACAAACGGTGCATGCAGGTCCGGATCGGTTCAGAAGCCAAATGATCTCGATCTACATTTTTTGCCAAGGCAGGGCAAATCCGGGCTCAGCAGGACTAGGGTTAAAGTATGAGTCCCCAGACTGATAGATGTGCGCTATAACAACTGATAGCTGTGCGCTATAAAAACTGATAGCTGTGCGCTGTAACAGTTACACTGGAGAGTGTTAAGATGGTACTTTTCAATAACTAAACGATCTACACGTAATAACAGGTTTATGACGATCAAATCTGGTGATCGATGCGTTTGTGGGCGGGGGAGGGAGTGGAGAATCTACATATATATGGTGAGGTACAGACTTGCAGTGTGAATACCCAATTGGTTTCACATTGGAAAATATATAAGCAACAACGTCAACACATGTCACTCCGACATGTGCGCCCTGCGAAAATTCAAATCGGCCTGCGCATTTGCGCAGTCTGATCAGAATATTCTCTGGGTTTATTTTGGATAGGCAAAGGTGCTAAGTTTCTTCATACAGACAACGAAGACTCTGGTCTGATTGAGCGGATGCGCAGGCTGATTTGAGTCTTCGTTGGGCGCACTTGTCAGAACATTACGCATATACGCCTATTCAAATATATTGAATCTGAAAGTTTTCTGATAAAAAATCTGATATTTTTCTTAATTCTGCTCAATACATAGATTGTGGGTACTCGTTAGAACCGCCTCGCCGAGGCGGTTCTAACGATTACCCACAATCTATGCTTTTGAGCAGAATTATGAAAAATTATGTATATCCCTGTAAACCCCAGTTTTACTATATAAAAGTGGGGTTTAAGGGGGGTCAAAATTATATAGGTATGTTTTCGTGACTGAGTACGTTTTTTCACATTTTGGCTCATAAGGTGGAGATACTGCAGATGAAGTACCGTATTCGATCATATTACCGCACATATCCCTATAAGCGCACAATCAAGCAATTCCGTAGTCTTTAGATTACAGCCAGTGTACTTTTTGTCTACTTCTTCATAAAGGCATATATTGTGTGTACTCATTTGAATTACATCGACTTGTCGATGCAATTCAAATGAGTACCCACAACACATACCTTTATAAAGGAAATCAGTAAAAAAAATCGCATAACCATCATCAAATAAGTCTTTTTCTTATCTTTTTTTATAGTGTATCCTTATATTTTACCACTAATTAGTGTTCCCAGTAATTTTGAAAACAAAAACGTAAGCGCACAGTGTGGTAATTAGGTCGAATACGGTATATCCATATGTTAGTGCCCGAGTATATGAATAGGTCCCTATTTTAGCTCCCCACAGATATGAATTGGTGCACATTTTAGTGACCAATTGTATGAATAGGTCCATATTTTAGTGCCCGAGTATATGAATAGTTCCATATTCAAATGCCCACAGGTATGAATAGATGCATATTTTAGTGACCAAGTATATGAATAGTTAATGTTTTAGATTTTGCAGCGCACACGGCTGTACCAAAGTTACATGTACCCTCACGTGAAACCCACTCCAACCACCCCGAACAGAATTCGAATGTCTGTCTTCATTTGACAGCCCTCAAATATATACTTATGCGGTACAATGCGCCATGCGGCGCCTGTTCTACAGTTCTTACACACAATATGGACCACGTAGCGAGAAAAAAAAGCTCTTTAAACTCCATTGAATCAAATTTTCTGTATGCATGCCCGACCCTTCAGTGGCTACATGTCTATTTTTTGCTGCAGTTTCCCCTTGGTTAACCGCTTACGTGAGCGAACAGCATAGGTTCTGGCGAGACTGCACGGATGCGCAGGCTCGCCTGAACCTTTGCTGTTCGCATTTGCTATAATGGCTCTTTTCCCAGGGCACGGCTTATATCAGTTGTATTATCCTGTACGCTTTGTTTATGTAAGAAGAAATACATTTTCGAGGAAATACAATTTTCGCAGGGGAATTTATAAATAATATAGAATGGTATTTTGTTCCGGAATAATTGCTGGATATTCTTCTCAGAATTTCTTTTATTTAAACCACCTGTTTGTCGAACGAGATCTTCTGAATACCTGTGATTCCCAGCAGATGTATTTATATACACACGTGCCATATTGATATACTTTTCTTTGCACTTTTTTAGTCGCAACGTCAGAAAACGTACCTCTGCACATGTGCGCCCAGCGAAGATTAAGGACCGCCCCAGCGAAGATTAAGGTTCGCCCCAGTCTAATCAGTCTTCGTTGTCCGCATGAAGAAACATTTCATCCTTGGCAGTCCAATACAGGGAATCATTTTGCTTTATTTAACGCTAAGCATGCTGGATAATAATTTCAGAAGACGACATTTTGATATAGTTTTCTTATTTTTCCTAGAAAATAGGATTTCACATTTCATGCAAATTGTCTCCTAAGGAGATAATTTGCATGAAATGTGAAATCCTATTTTCTTGGAAAAATAAGAAAAATATCATCAGTTTGTAGTCTGCTGAATCTGCCCATAGCTTGGTAAGTGTTAACTGATTTGGTAACTTACCTGTTGGGTTGTGATTAAAGCTGATATAATGTTATTTGTCATTTTTAAAATTCTTGGACCAATACCGTCTGGACCTGTTGATTTCGAAGAATCATGTGTTTGAATAAAAGACGAGACTTGCTGTGTATACACAAAGGGGACCTGAAAAAAATGTTTTCAGAGACTTTCTTTTATCAACTGATGCACTTTTGAAAAATCTGGCGTCAATACGGAATAGTTGTTTTCATTGAGACGCTTTGGAATAGAGCTGAAGTACTCATTCAGTTTCATAGCTATATGGGCAAGCGAAAAGGTTCTTCGAATGCACAGATAGTCGAACCTCGTTATCTCGAACTCGATTATTTCGAATTACCGCCTATCTCGAAGTGAAAATTTGGTCCCTGTTTTAACATGAAACTATGACAACAGGTAACAAAATAATGTGGAAAAGAGGAGGAGCAATTTCTCCTCTTTTCCACATTATTTTATATATATATTTCTAACTTCAGGAGTCAAATTACATATTCATTTGTTAAATGTGGTTGTTCAATTTATTGTTTTCCTCACTCTCTCAACTCTGATATATCGAGGTACGGATATCTCGAAGTGTTTCAGTGAGTCCCTTGGAATTCGAGATAACGAGAGTCGACTGTAGATTCATCCCGCGCAGGCACAAAGTCGCATCCGGGCATTTGCTCTCCATTGATACGTGTACATTCTATTGTGACAAATGATTCTGTTAGCGGACAGCGAATGCTCTGATCAGACTGCGCGGATGCTGAGCAGGCTGATCTAGGCCTTTGCTGTCCGCATATGCCCAAAAACACGTTTTCGCGTGGCGCGGCCTATATCATGAGAATCATTACGAAAACACGCCTATTCAAATTTATTGAAAATTACACCTCCAAAAACTGAAAGTTTTCAGATAATGATTCTGATAGTTTTCATATTTCTTTTTAAAACATAGATTGTGGGTACTCGTTAGAACCGTCTCGGCGAGCCGGTTCTAACGAGTACCCACAATCTATGCTTTAGAGCAGAAATAAAAATAATAATGTATACCCCTGTAAACCCCAGTTTTACTATATAAAAGTGGGGTTTAAAGGGGTCAAAATTATATGTATGTTTTCGTGATGCAATAACTGGTTCGTTCTCGAATACAGTTCTTTAGGTAAGAGATTTACTCGTTGTCCGCATGAGGAAACTTTGCATCTTAAGCGATCCAAGACGCCCCTAGTGAAGGTTCTGATCAGACTGCGCGAATGCGTACATGTCCGGAAGAAACTTTTACTCACGGTGCGCTCGTATAGTAATTAACAAAACCGATTTAATTGATAGCTAAGAAATATTTGTTGTGTGCGCCTCAGCCTGTACATAGTTTTACCAGTGGTGTCAATGTCCTTAGATTTTTAACCCTAGTCCTGCTGAACCCGGATATACCCTGCCTTTGCAAGAAGTGTAGATCCAGATAAGTTGGCTGAAGCCAGCTGATGAGGATCTGCACTGATTTCTATTAAATATGTGAATTTATATCTATCTGAATCACGTAATCGGATTGGCTGAAAATTAGAAGTTGGCGTGGCATTTCAATTTATTCAGCATGAGTAGTGCACTCAAATTGATGCGCAGTTTCGCGGGAATGGCCATTAGAAGTCACCATATTAAATTACTCCACCAGCTGGGAACTTCTCTGCTAATTTACCTCCAGGTAGAGGGGGTTTCTTGAATGAGCTGAGATGCCCTCATGTGGACAGATGATGGGAAACCCCAAAAAGTCTGACCAGAACCGTCATTGAATTGAATATGTGCACATGTTATTAACTAATAGCAGAGGCCCTTTTGTATGACGTGGCGCACATTTTTTTCCTGTTTCACATCTATGCTCACTTTCAACCCCCTACCCCAACCTCCCCTGCCCTCTCCACTTCCTCACGATATAACATAGCTGCAGCATTTCAGACTGACGGGGTCCGTATTTCTTTTGTTGTTTTCACTTTCTGATGTATTGGACATGTCGCCTGATATGTTCAATCCCAAAATGTGTTCTCGCTTAAATTGAAATCTTGTAACATGACTGCAGCTGACAGGCAGTAAATTGGACCATAGATATATTGCCGAGATAGAGCTCCTTGACAGTTTACATGACAGAGATGCCGCTGGGTGTAATATTTCTATTTCTCAGACAACGAAAGTGTTTATGAAAAGGATGTCTTGTAAAGATATTAAACTTCGTATTAATTTCCTCGCCGTCAGAACCATGATATTGGTCGATCGCACTACACTTGTAGTGTTTTTCAGTGCTTATTATCTTCTCACCGTCGTGTCTTTTATATCTAAAGTCCTGAAGAATTGCATCTAAAACTTTGCCGCCACACAAATAGTTATTGGCTGTACTGGCTTCATTTGGCTTTTGAAGTGAAATTAGATAGTTTAATGAGTCTAGGCTCTAACAAAAGAACATATCTCGTAAAGTATTTTACCCTGCTCTGTTTCGACATCTTTCAGTCATTTTTGCGTGGTGTTTTACTCATAAGTAAATTTGCAAACTTTTGGCATGATTCACTACAAAACCTTTTGTCGTAACTATACATGTACCAAAAGTTTTATTCTGTTCAGCGGTCTTACATGAAGTGGAAATTTTCTTATTGTAAAACTGGCTTCAGATTATGTAAGCATCAATAGAGCAAGTAATTTGGATGCCGTTTTTCGACTCCACTTGCTCAAAATATCTGGGACAAGTTGTTCAACATCGTTAGCTTAACGAGCTCGTTAGTGGTGAAAAAGTTAACTGTTTTAGTTTTAAAGTAAAATACCTAATTCAGAGGTATTTTTGCTGAAAAAAATGTGAGTAGCTTTTGCAAATGCAAAAGCTACTCACATTTTTCAACAAAAATGTTAGCCTTTATGCCATATTTAATGATCAGTTTTAACGATACGTTAACTAACGACATGGTTAGCTTTGAACTACTAGGCCCTGAAATTTTCCTAATATTGTTATGGAACAACATACCCTGAACCTAGCGCCACCTCCTCGTATGCCGTAACATATATGTAGTACCCCAATACCCTTATACCCGGGACACAGATATGCTTGTGGGAGCGAGTTGTTGACCTCTGACTGACACAGTGTTAGTATGCCTAGATATATAAAGTTTAAATTAAGTTTGTTTTTTTTTTTTTGTTTTTTTTTTTTTTTTTTTTTTTTTGTTTTTGTTTTTTTTTTTTTTTTTGTGCGTGTGTGTGTGTGTTTTATTTTTCTTTTGGACATTTACCATATTTACTCCAAGTACCACATATTCGGACCACTTAATTCCATACTTATTCTATATTTGATTAACTGATGAATGGCAAACAGTGTAGACCGTATCAGACGCCGCGTTCGGAGGCGTCTGATCTAGGTCTACACTGTTTGCTCAGGCCTGTCTCGGTAAATAAAGTATGTCTGTCAACACTTATGTCCCAACACTTATGGTATATACGGTATGAGTAGGTCTTGAATATTTAAATTCGTCTTGTAAAAACGAATAATCAGCAAAATATTTTACATATGTACGTTAAAGAGCACATGATACACTTGGTAGTTTTTCAGCCATTATTTACAAGGGAGACAACTTTTATGACTTCCCGTCTGCTTTTTGGCACACCAGGTCCCTTCTGAAAATGGCACTACCCTAAAAGGGAAGAATTTGGCACATTTGCTTTAAGAGAAGACCCGTTTTCAGGAGGTAAGACACGTTGACAGTTATCTCCTATTTAAAATGTCATCACGAAAACATACCTATATAAGTTTGACTCCCTTAAACCCCACTTTTATATAGTAAAACTGGGGTTTACAGGGGTATACATTATTTTTCTTATTTCTGCTCAAAAACATATATTGTGGTACTCGTTAGAACCGCCTCGCCGAGGTTCTAACGAATACCCACAATCTATGTTTTGAGCAGAAATATGAAAAATAGCAGAGATTTTTATCTGAAAATTTTCTGTTTTTTGGAGGTGAAATTTTCTATATATTTGAATAGGCGTGTTTTCGTAATGTATCAGGTTCACTTAAGTGCATGTCTGAATGTAAGTTCTTCGTCAGCTGTCTGGACTACCAGAGGATTGGGAAACTGTTGGCAATATAACATTCTTTGTTGCAAACCCAATATGCTTATATTGTCAACCGCGTTTTACCTAATCTAATTATGTTAAATTTAGGAATTTGTTGTTACTGGAAGGAGCTGGTCATATTATTATTATATTATTATTATTATTATTATGACAGAAAACCCACTTTATACCGGCATTCGATACAACGACAAAATTCGTTATAATGACAATTTAGCTGTCACGAAACCTTCGCTTAAGAGGTAACAATTAGTCACAAAATATGCAAGAAAATTGTATTTAATACTTTAAAGAAACATATGGTATGGATATTTGTTAGAATCAACTCAGTGAGGCGATTCTAACAAATATCCAAAACATAATGTTCTATGAGAAAATAAGAATAAAGCCTTTCTTACATATCATTCAGTCCATTAAGTTTTCTCTACAAAAGCAAATTCATTTAAATGGCAACGTCTTTGGGAACAAATGTTGTCTTTGTAACGAGGGTTCACTGTATTATTATTATTATTATTATTATTATTATTATTATTGATTTGATTTTATTATTTTTGCCAAGTCACAAGAGCACCCACATATTCATAAGAACATTACGAAAACACGCCTATCAAATACATTGAAAATTTTACAACCAAAAAAGGAAATTTTTCCGATAAAAAAATCTGATATTTTTCTTATATCTGCTCAAAACATAGAGTGTGGTACTCGTTAGAACCGCCTCGATGAGGCGGTTCTAACGAGTATCAACAATCTATGTTTTTGAGCAGAAAAAGAAAAATAATTTATACCCCTGTAAACCCCAGTTTTACTATATAAAAGTGGGGTTTAAGTGGGTCAAAATTATATAGGTATGTTTTCGAGATGAGATATTTAAAGGATGTCGCAGGAAGGTAAATGGACACATTTCCAAGGGAGACACCCTGGTATGAAAGTTTTTCCCCTTTCTTTGCAAAGATGTTTCCCTTAAAGGAAATCATTTAGGCGTTTGCAGTCTTTATATAACCGACTTTGAAATTTTCTTTATTGCTCCTATGTTGCGGAAATCGATTATGCGTTTGCATATTCTGGCCGGGGTCTTCGCTGTTCGCCAAGAGGAAGGTACAGGTTATAATGAGTAAGACATTGATTTACGCCAGTAATTACTCAGCTTACTTAGCGTAACCTTGACCTTCACTTTTAGCACCTACCATGGCGACTGTTAGCGTGGCGGTTGTCAAGTTAACGTCAAAGATAGGCTATTGAGAATACTAACTGAAATCAACTGTCGCTAAGGTGCACGTCACTCCTCATTCTTGTCTGTACCTCAGCTTAGCCTCGGGCATTATGCAATTTCTTTGGCTAATTATTTTCTGTATAATTGTGCATACAAGTTTAATCAAAATTTCCCATATGATTGAAGACCTACGGCAATATCCAGTGTATGCCCTTATTGTTGCCTTGGTCAATGAAAAGTGACATTCGGCAGCCCATTGGCCAGAGTTTGTTGGTATTAATCTGTGCGCGAAATTTTATCAAAGTATTCGTTACGGCTCAAGAGTGATGTCCATTTTCACCAACTGACTATGGACGGACGAACTGACTCGCAAGTCGTCCGCCGAAAGTCGGCCTTGGTTGATCCGTCGACTTTTCTACGGTTCGTGCAACATGAGTGTAAGAATGGCCATCATCTATGACAAAAAATAAAATTTCTGTGTAGTCGAGCATTTCTGTATAGTCGAGCATTTCCGTGTAATCGAGCACATCATCTATACTTACTATGCTATGGAATAACTAATCAGCATAGTTTTAACTTTTTGATACCAACGTCTGTCAAGCAACAGTGGAGACATACCGTGTTTATAAATAATACTTTGAGCTAGCTTAATATGTCAGCCTTTTCCTTAGTTGTAGTAATTCCCATACATATTTTTTTTTTGGAATATATGTCTACCATACGCTGTCTTTCAAGATATATTCTACTACAAGACTGTGGACAACCGTTCAATCATATACACCGGACTACATTTTCTTGGAAATGGACCTAATTTGTTTCGCGGAGAGATAAATTGTTCTCCATTAGAATTAAGCCTTCCTTACTCAATACAATCGCAGAAGCTGTCACTCAGAGAAAATGGATGACAATCTAACCAATATCTTTCTGCTTAGGATTTACTGCTTCCCTGCTGTCTGTGAACGGATTTGTGAAATGCACATCTAACTTATTTTAACCCTTAAAGCTCTGAGCAAAATTATAGCAGATGACATCTTTTTGTTACATCACGAAAACATATCTATGTAATTTTGACCCCTTTAAACCCCACTTTTATATAGTGCAACTGGGGTTTACAGGGGTATACATTATTTTTCTTATTTCTGCTCAAAAACATAGATTGTGGGTACTCGTTAGAACCGCCTCGCCGAGGCGGTTCTAACGAGTACCCACAATCTATGTTTTGAGCAGAAATATGAAAAATATCAGAAATTTTTATCTGAAAATTTACAGTTTTTGGTGGTGGTGAAATTTTCAATATATTTGAATAGGCGTGTTTTCGTAATGATTAATATGTTGTTGTTGTTTTTTTTTTGTTGTTTTTTTTTGCCTCAGAAGCTTCATGGTTGTGGCATTTCCTTGATACCACCACTTATAATTTTGTCATTTCATGAGAAATGTCTGCTGGATACAGATGAAATGTCATATTATGTTATGTTCTCTGAAAACTACAAACAGAATAACAAAATGTCGGCTTCTGCGGTTGTGATTAAGCTTTAAGGGTTAAGTTAAATGGATGGAACCAGTCAGATAATGATCCCATTTTGTCTTTCGCTAAAAGACGCAAAATAAAATAAATATTAAGTAATAAAACAGTGGTACATTGATAGACATTCGCCAGAGATCTAGAGTCCTACCGACTGTATTACTAAGAAACATTGATAACCAGTTTATCAGATGCTAGCGTCCTTAACCTTTCTCTTGCTGAACACGATATGTCCTGTCTTAGCAAACAGCGTAGATCCAGATCAGCTGGCTTCTGAAGAGGCTTCTGAAGAAGACAACCGATCTGGATCTGCACTGTTTGTCATTTAATATGTGAATTTCTATCAAAAACCCGGATCAAGTAATCTGATTGGCTGGAAATTAGAAGTGGGCGTGGCGTCTTAATTTATTCAGCAAGGCAAGGGATAAATCTAACGTATCTTCAAAATGCAAAAATGTTTCGGCCCGCATAGACGGCCTTTACCTCGTAAATAAAACATCACAGTAAGAATATGATCACAAACACGAAGAAGAAACAAAGTAAGGGCCTCAGTGGCTATGTAAGGAAACCGCGAGTTTGGCCACTGTGGGCACGACCATGAGTTACATGATGCATCAGAAGTAGGGCCAGATTTCGCGCGAGTAAAACTATTTAAAGCCAGCCTGTATCTTTTCATGTTCCCTTGGGTCTCACAATTAATTATAAAATCATATTATGATAACTTCACTGCCCTCGCTGCCGAAAGATATTTACATCTACCGTAATAACCCTAAGTATTGGGACAGACAGGCCTTTGTAAACATATGAATGGGTAGAAGAATGAACTATATCAAATCTTTGGACAAGTATGTAAGTAGATTAGATGTCCCAATACTTAGGATATATATGGAACACGACAATCATACTCGGAGATGTGGACTTGTCTTGGATTGGTAACCCGGTATGGCTCTCTGTACCGTTTGTTTACCTAAATACATGACATGATTTTTTTACGATACGTCCTAAAATCTTGCTACTTATTGCGGTGTTTGATCTTGGTATACACCGTTTCCTCAGGCATGTACGAATACTTCGGATACATATGGAAACAACGTATATTCCCATGGTCTGAGTATGTGCGTAATTTATTCATTACTTGAGCCTCATTGTCAGAAAAGGTACCTTCCGACATGTGCGCTCAGCGAAGACTCAGATCAGCCTGCGCATTCACATAGCACTACGAAAACATGCCTATATAATTTTGACCCCCTTAAATCCCACCTATATATAGTAAAACTGGGGTTTACAGGGGTATACATTATTTTTCTTATTTCTGCTCAAAAACATAGATTGTGGGTTCTAACGAGTACCACAATCTATGTTTTGAGCAGAATAATGAAAATATCAGAAATTTTTTATCCTTTTTTTTTTTTTTTTGTGGTAAAATTTTCATTATATTTCAATAGGCATTTTTTCGCAATGGTCTGATCAGATTCTTCACTGGGTGCATTTCGGATAGCCAATGATGCAAAACTTCTTAATGCGGACAACGATGACTGATAAGAATGCGCGGATACGCAGGTTGATTTGAGTCCTCGTTGGGTGTACATATCAGAAGGTATGTTTTCTCACGTTGTGGTCCAAATAATTCATTACTCTATGCAAAACAAACTCCCTACCATACTTTATATTCAATTTCCTTTCCGCTGTAGACTGCTTCAAACACATTCCCGAGCTAACATTATCTTTTGAATAAATTCGTCCCTAATTCAGCTCTCTGATTGAACCGATTTGTCATGTCGTTGCTTTGTTCTAAATTACTACATCTCGGCGTAGAAAGAAATCCCTGATGATTTCTAATTCTCTTTATGTGGGGACTAGATTTCCACTTGTTGGTTTCATTAACTATTTCCATTTAATGCTGTCAGGTTTTCTTAAAGAATCTTTATTTCCTAGCATTCAATTTGACGGTGTTTTGAGAAAATTGTTCATAAGTTCCAAAAATGTGAAGAAAACATTAGATTTGATAGACGTTTCATTCGGATTAGTATAATTAATGTCATGCTGTTATCACAGGCGAAGCTCTCATAACTCACATTACGCATGCGCGTAACATTACGCATGCGCGTAACATTACGCATGCGCGTAACATTACGCATGTGCGTAACATGGGTAACAGGCGTAACATGCATAAGAAAATATTTGCAATAAGGAGACATCAAATGATATAAAATATTTTGCATCTTTATCACCGGGCTGCTCTTAATGGAAACAACGTATCACTTCCAAAACAGGGGCTACTCTTAAAGAAAGGAATTGCTCCCTTAGGGAGCAATGCCTTTCTTTAAGAGTAGCCCCTATTCAGCCCCTTTTTAGGAAGTGATACTAGGGAGAATTCTTCATTTTTTTTTCTCGCGCATACAAACAGTTCGGTCCCGCTACGCAACTGCTGCTTCGATGCTGCTACGATCTATACGCAATGCGTGTAAGGGAATTTAAACTTTCTAAAATCAGCAGGCATGATAAGCAGTAAGATGGTCTTCTAAATTGGAACAATAAAACTACATATACTATACCCTGTTCCTTGAGAAATCTCACATTCTGATATATACCTCCGTTCGTAGACTGGCTCCAGTCTCCAGTGACTAAATAAATTTCTCGTAATTCTGTTTCATAATCCACTAAAATAAAAACAAAAAATCTATCATGACTATAAAGGCTGGTCACTAGTGACCAGCCCTTTTAGACATGATATTACTTTGGTTTTATTTTAGTGGATTATTAAACAGATTATAAGAAAAAATATTTTGTCGCTAGAGACTGGAGCCAGTCTACTCCGTTCGCTGCAGTGATAATACGTACTTTCCACTCTGTTAGTCCCCAGAACCTTCAAAAGTAGCATTTTGCACTCACTTTCCAAAACTATATACAAGTATTTATCCTGTAGTTAATAAATTAAATCATCCTTTTTTATTTTTCATTGACAAAATCAGTAGGAAGCCCAACTTTTCATAGGGGTATCTAAAACAAAAAAAAAACAACTATTGCGTAACGTTTTTCGCTTCGCAGATGTAAATCTGAAACAAACATAATTTTGTTTTGACTAAAATAACCACGAGGAGCAATTTTTTTCCTTTTAGAGTAGACCATGCTTAAGAAAGTAGCCAAACTATATTGTCAGAGTCGCCTCGCTTGAAAGTGTGTCAGTTTCACTTAAACATTACTTCTAGTGACGTCAGCGCGTTGTTGCAACAATAACTGCCGTACAAGAGTACGTGGAGACAGTTTTTTGTCGTGCCTTAACACATTTATGACAATAAAAAGAGATATAATATCCTTGGAGACATTCCTGCCGATATTAGATGGCAAACATAATATGCATTTTCCTTTGCTAATGTGATTGACTTTTTTCTATGTTAACCTTTACTACTCTCTGGACTAATTCAGCAGACGATAAATTGGTGATATTTTTTCTTATATATTTTCCAGAAAATAGGTTTTGACATTTCATGCAAATTGTCTCCTAGGAGACAATTTGCATGGAATGTCAAAGTCCATTTTCTGCGAAAAAATACGAGAAATATTTCAAAGTCTTGTCTGCTTGTTTTTACTCTTTATACTAAGCGTTAAGGAGAAAACACGTCTGCAGCAGCCATAACAACAGAGAACACTTGAAACAATATGGTTATAGAAAATGGCTTTACCTCCAATTAAAATAATATACATGTCCCTCAGACATTGCCTCGTTTTGGTTAGGCTCTGTTTTAAGGGGACTTTATACATATGTTTAGTTTTGTCGCCATTTTTAGCGAGCGCAGCTCGCGACGCGCGCTCTGACCAATTTTCTTCCCGTTTTCTTCCCGGAAGTTGACAACCGGAAGTTGACAGGACTGGAGCGGACTTGATACTAATAAGCGTCACGAAGTGATAAGAATGAGTGTCAATAAATGTCATGAACACATATTGCTGATTATTTTTATTATTTATTTACATATATTTTTATATACTGATAG
This sequence comes from Anodontia alba, assembly GCA_964016985.1. NCBI lineage: Eukaryota > Metazoa > Mollusca > Bivalvia > Lucinida > Lucinidae > Anodontia > Anodontia alba. The sequence continues at coordinate 82,450,856 of OZ024832.1, forward strand.
TCATTCTTTAATGATGCTGTGAAGGACTTTTGAAGAGACTACAGATAGGGTCTGTGCTGTGCTCGCATTTAGGCTAAGCCTATTTTCATATTACAAGAAGGCAATTTATGTGACTTCCGGTTTGCTTTCCTACACACCAATTCTCTTCTAAAAAGGGGTCTACTCTAAAAGGAAAGACAGACCCCTTTTCAGAAGGGAGACAACAAATTTCGAAAGAGTACTCTCCCCTGAACCTGTACTTATTTTCCTTAACAGAGAAGAAATGGGTATTTCTGGCAGTAAACTTTATCTTTGAATGTAGCCTCTGTCATTTCAATGAAAGGCATTAAATACAAGCGAGGCAACCCCCTGTCTGCTAGACTGGCTCCAGTTTCTAGTGACTAAAATATGTTCTTATTATCCTGTTTGATCCACTAAAAAAACAAACAAAATAATATCATGACTATAAAGGCTGGTCACAAGTGACCAGCCTTTATAGTCAGGATATTATTTTTTATGTTAGTGCATTATCAAATAAATATTCAGTCACTGGAGACTGGAGCCACTCTACCTGCCCTTTTTGCAAATTGGTGACAAAGTCTTTCTTGTATATCCATCGACCTTAATAGGAGCACGAAATCCTAAGATAATGAAAATTAGGTTGCGTCATACAAAATGTCACTTTAGGCATATGCGGACGACAAAGGCACGGATGAGCCTGCGCATAAGAACAGTCAGACCAGGGCCGTTTCTGTGCATCCACATATCTTCTTACATGTGAGAAAACGTACCTTCTGACGTGTGCGTTCAACGGAGACTTTTTTTAGCTCACCTGAGCAAAAGCTCAGGGTGAGCTATTGTCATCACCCTATGTCCGTCGTCCGTCGTTCGTCGTCAACAATTAGTTTGTTAACACTCTGGAGGTCACAGTTTTGACCAAATCTTAATGAAACTTGGTCAGAATGTTTGCCTCTATGAAATCTAGGTCAAGTTCGATACTGGGTTACTTGGGGTCAAAAACTAGGTCACCAGGTCAAATCAAAGGAAAAACTTGTTAACACTCTACAGGTCATAGTTTTGACCCAATCTTGATGAAACTTGCATAAAATGTTTGCCTCTATTAAATCTAGGTCAAATTCGAAACTGGGTCACCTGGGGTCAAAAACTAGGTCACCGGGCCAGATCAGCAGAAAACCTTGTTAACACTCTAGCGGTCACATTTTTGAAGCAATCATCATGAATCTTGCTCAATGTATTTGTCTTGATGATTTCTAGGTCAGGTTCGAAACTGGGTCACCTGGGGTCAAAAACTAGGTCACCTGGCCAGATCAGCAGAAAACCTTGTTAACACTCTAGCAGTCACATTTTTGAAGCAATCATCATGAATCTTGCTCAATATGTTTGTCTTGATGATTTCTAGGTCAAGTTCGAAACTGGGTCACTTGGGGTCAAAAACTAGGTCACCGGGCCAGATCAGCAGAAAACCTTGTTAACACTCTAGCGGTCACATTTTTGAAGCAATCATCATGAATCTTGCTCAAAATGTTTGTCTTGATAAATTCTAGGTCAGATTCGAAACTGGGTCACCTGGGGTCAAAAACTAGGTCACCTGGTCAGATCAGCAGAAAACCTTGTAACACTCTAGCGGTCACAGTTTTGAAGCAATCATCATGAATCTTGCTCAATATGCTTGTCTTGATGATTTCTAGGTCAGGTTCGAAACTGGGTCACTTGGGGTCAAAAACTAGGTCACCGGGCCAAATCAGCAGAAAACCTTGTTAACACTCTAGCGGTCACATTTTTGAAGCAATCATCATGAATCTTGCTCAAAATGTTTTTCTTGATGATTTATAGGTCGAGTTCGAAACTGGGTCACTTGGGGTCAAAAACTAGGTCACCGGGCCAAATCAGCAGAAAACCTTGTTAATACTCTAGCGGTCACATTTTTAAAGCAATAATCATGAATCCTGCTCAAAATGTTTGTCTTGATGATTTCTAGGTCAGGTTCGAAACTGGGTCACGTGGTGTCAAAAACTAGGTCACCAGGCCAAACAAGCAGAAAACCTTGTTAACACTCTAGCAGTCACATTTTTGAAGCAATTATCATGAATCTTGCTCAATATGTTTGTCTTGGTGTGTTCTAGGATATGTTTGAAACTTGGTCACTTGGGGTCAAAAACTAGGTCACTTGGCCAAATCAGCAGAAAACCTTGTTAACACTCTTGCGGTCACATTTTTGAAACAATCATCATGAATCTTGCTCAGGATGTTTGTCTCGATGATTTCTAGGTCAAGTTCGAAACTGGAACACCTGGGATCAAAAACTAGGTCACCTGGCCAAATCAGCGTAAAATCTTGTTATCACTCTAGCGGTCACATTTTTCAAGCAGTCATCATGAATCTTGCACAAAATGTTTGTCTTGATGAGTTCTAGGTCAAGTTCGAAACTGGGTCACTTGGTGTCAAAAACTAGGTCACCGGGCCAAATCAGCAGAAAACTTTGTTATAATCATTTTGAACTTTGATCAGAATGTTTGCCTTGATCAGTTCTAGATCAGGCTCTCAAAGTGCTATGTTGCTCAGGTGAGCGTTACAGGGCCATCATGGCCCTCTTGTTTTTTTTTCGTTATTTTTTTATTTCCCAGAAAACAGCAGATTTGACATTTTATGCAATAGAAAACAGGATTTGACATTTCATGCAATGAAGACAATATGCATGAAATGTCAAATTAAAGAATGAGAAAATATTTCAAAATGCCTGTTGGAAAATTTTACTCAGAGTGCTGTGTTGAACCGTATTTCTCACGGAACGGATTCCTCACACGTGTGAAAAATTCGGTCGGATTTGTCACGCGGCGTGAAGAATTCGACCGAATTTTTCACAGCTGCCGAACGTATTCCTCACCTATCTGTGACAAACTAGTTCGGTATCAGTTTTATATATAGCACGCAAACGTATTTGTCACCTTTCAAAAAAAAAAAACTCAAAAAAGTGCCTTTTTTTCATGCACGGATTTCTCACAAACGTATTTGTCACAGCTTATGATATAAAACATACGATTAACCATTTAATACAGTTTCGAGGTAATATATTTTTCTTATCATGCATATCTTTTAATCGAGTGATAGATTTATTATTTATTCTATTATTATTTTTAACTTATTATTGGATATCATAAAATGAAATAAATGAAATGTCATATATATCTGTTTCTTGATACCTATGGATTTGTTCAATAATATCAATCATCCCTTATTCTATACAGATTTCGACAAATCTTATTATAGATATAAGATTGTTGGTACTGGTATCAAATATTCTAATTGTAAAGATATCTATAAATTATGGATATCTGTAAAGAGTTTTATTGATATCTATAATTAGTTATGGATATTAATAATTACATATATTGATTACCAATTTGTGAATATTTTATTTCGAAAAATCGATATCTAAAAATCAGTCTTTATATTGTTATCTTAAACTTGAAATGTAAATTATTGATATAAATCAGCCCGACTTTAATACTTTAAGATATCAATGCGAATTGTTTGTAACAATGGATTCATTTTGGTAATTGATAATCGTGATTGTGAAAAGCCACAAATGATCTGAATTATACATTAAGAAAACAAGCCTATGCAATGAATACCCCGGCAAACCCCACTTTATATAGGAAAAAGTGAGGGATGCAGGGCTATTCATTATTTCCTTATTTCTGCTATAAAAATGTGGGTACTTGTTCAAACCGCCTCAGCGAGGCGGTTACTGAGGCGTTTCGAACGTGTACCCACAATTAATGATTTGAGGAGAAATAAGAAAGGTATCAAAATTTTTCCTCTGAAAATCCTCTTCGGCAAAATGCAATGTATTTGAATAGATATGTTTTCCTTATGAGGAAAAAGTGGGGTTTGCTGGGTGTTCATTATTTCTGCTATAAAACATAGATTATGGGTACTCGTTCGAACCGACACCTCACTGAGGCGGTTCGAACGTGTACCAACAATCAATGGTTTGACTAGAAATAAGAAAAAATAAAACAAAATCATCTGTAAATTTTCATTATTTTTAAACTAAAAAAAATACAATGTATTTTGAATAGGCGTGTTTTCGTTATGAATATACTTTTTACCTATGTCCACAGCTCAATCAAATACATGATAAACACAACCGGACCGACGACCTATTCGTCCAGTTGTTTAAATAACACACACACACACACACACACACACACACACACACACAAATATCCGGCTTAATAGGTCAAACATGAGGAATTCGATCGAATACTTCACAGATGTGAACAGTTTGACCAAATTCGACAAAGTTATCTCATATTCAGCAGAATACATCACATGTGAAAAATCCGACCGAATTTCTCACACCTATATTCGCCGATAATGTCTCGTGTAAAATATTCGACCGATTATGTCAAACGTGAGAAATTCAATGATATACTACACGGCTGTGGAAAATCGACCTAATTCGTACAAGTTGTGACATATTGGACAGAAAACGTCACATGAGAAAAATGCGACCGAATTTCTCACACCTTTATTCACCGAAAATGTGTCACCTGTTTGACATCTGACCAAATATAACACAGGTGAGTAATTCTATCGAATTTTTCGCAGCTGTGAAAAATTTCCACCGAATTTGTCACAGTCATGATATATTCGACAGAATGCATCACATGTGAAAAATCCGACCGAATTTCTCACACCAATATTCGCCGAAAATATCACATGTAAAATATCCCACTAAATATATCAAACGTGAGGAATTCGATCGAATACTTCACAGATGTGAACAATTAGACATTCGTCACAGTCATGACATATTCGACAGAATTCATCACATGTGAAAAATCCGACCGAATTTTTCACACCTATATTCGCCGATAAGGCCACGGGTAAGATGTTTGACCGATTATATCAAACGTGAAAAATTCAATGATATACTACACGGCTGTGGAAAAATCGATCGAATTCATACAAGTTGTGACATACTGGACAGAAAACATCACATTTGAAAAACCGACCGAATTTCTCACACCTACATTTGCCGAAAATATCAAATGTAAAGTTCCGACTGAATATGTCAAACATGAGGAATATGATCGAATACTTCACAGATGTGAACAATTTGACCAAATTCGTCAAAGTCATCACATATTCAGCAGAATACATCACATGTGAAAAATCCGACCGAATTTCTCACACCTATATTTTACCAAAATGTGTCACATGTAAGAAATTCGACCGTATATGTCACTTGTGAGGAATTCGATCCAATATTTTACAGGTGTGAAACTATGGAAAAATAGACTTAATTCGCCACACAGTTGTGACACATTTGACCGAAAACATCACATATGAAAAATACGTTCCAGATTCTCACACCTATAATTCACCAAAGTGTGTCACATGTAACACATCCGACCAAATATATCTGGCACGTGATAAATTCGATCGAAAACTTCCCTGCTGTAAAAATAATTCGACCGAATTATTCATAGTTGTGACATATTTGACCAAATACATGACATGTGAAAAATCCGACCGAATTTCTCACACCTATATTTCACCGAAAATGTTTCCATTTACTAAAAATTTGTTTACTGGTGTGCAAGCAATAGAAATTCTAATGTGTGACAAATTCGTTTGGGTTAAAAACTCTAAATCCGCAAAACGTATTCTTCACCTTTGTCCGAATGTGAAAAATTCGGTCGAATTTATCACACCGGCGTGAGAAATCCGTTCCGTGAGAAATACGGTTCAACAGTGCTACGTTAAGGTTTGCACAAACAATACGCGTGTGAGTGTGTGTATGGCAAAACCAACAATAAAACTTGTACGAAGAGTCAGATCAACGGAGACTTAAATAGCCTGCACATCCGCGCAGTCTTCCTTGTCCGCATGAATAAAGCCTGCATCCTTGGCTATCCAAAATGCACCCGATGCACACTCTGAACTGACCCTTCGCTTGGCGCACATCCCCAAAAAGGTACGTTTTCTGGCGTTGTGGCTCATATCTTTTATCGTGTACAACTACAGTCGAACCTCGCTATCTCGAACTCACTTATTTCGAATTACCGCCTATCTCGAAGTGAAAATCTGGTCCCTTTTTTGACATGAAACTATGACAACAGGTAACAAAATAATGTGGAAAAGAGGAGAAATTGCTCCTAAGGAGCAATTTCTCCTCTTTTCCACATTATTTTATATACGAGTATATTTCTAATTTCAGGAGTCAAATTACATATCCATTTTTAAATATGGTTGTTCAATTTATTGTTTTCCTCACTCTCTCAACTCTGATATGTCGAGGTACGGATATCTCGAAGTGTTTCTGTGAGTCCCTTGGAATTCGAGATAACGAGAGTCGACTGTATTTTATAAGTGGACAGCGAATGCATTGGTCAGAGACTGCGCCGTCTGATCTGCGCCTTTGCTCTCTGCCTATACGAGAACATCCTATTCTCAAAATCGATAGGGCTCCCATTTATTTTGCAGATAGGAAGCAGTAAGAATATTAAAACCTAATGAAAATGCATGAGGTACCAATATACACTAAGACGTCTTATTTTATGGTACTTTCCTGTCGAATTTCTAGTTCAGTGCGAATTAATGTCCAAACTCTGGAAATTACGTCTGCATTGTTTTACAGTTTTAGCTTTATCGATTCTTTCAGTCTTGGTTGTTTTGTAATTTAAATCTATGTGTTAAAACCTACAGAGATCTACATTATATCCTCTGGGAACAGAGAGAAAATAGACCATACTCACTCACTCCTCCAGCGGGCACGATGCGTTTATACAACGTTGCATTAACGTCGATGCAACGTGACGTTAAAGTTACGTTGTATAAATGTCACGTGCCCGCTGGGCCGATACAAAAATATGATCAAAAGAGAATTCGTGACTCGTCGTCACAATATTAACCCTTAGCATGCTGGGTAAAATTTCAGCAGACGATACTTTGAAATATTATTCTTATTTTTTTTTTTTTTTTTTTTTTTTTTCGTGGAGAAACAAGAAAATTATCAACGGTGCTTGCTTGAAAAAAAAAAACAACAAAAAAAAAAAAAAAACAGTGTATTATTTAGAGCTTTAATTACAACAATTACGATGAATGAATTTCATAATTAGTTCTCTAAACAAACTGTGCTTTGGCTCTTGGATTGGTTACAACCATTTCATTAGCAACGTGACGAAAGGATCGTTAGGACATATGCGGGCATCGTTGCTCATTATAAGGATCAAACATGGTTTTTCATGCATTAACATTCGCCAGGTCCCGTGGGAGGTGTTGAAAACCGAGGCCGAAGGCCGCGGTTTTCAACACCTCCCAAGGGACCTGGCGAATGTTAATGCATTGAAAAAAAAAAAATCGCTATTATTGCATAAAAATTGAGATCATTTGCTACATTTCGCGTTATTTCTTGCACTATTTTGTTTCGCCTTTTCCCATAAAAAATTCAAATGATCTCCCTTAAAATTTTGCCTTGTCTCACAGATTTTAGTCCACAGCTTATGGCATGTATGGGATCATGACAGAGACAGTTAGACATCCAAGCTCGGTATAATTGTGACAGAAATCCAGACTCGGTAGAATTGTGACAGAGACAGTTAGAAAAAGAGAAAGAGAAAAACGTGACAAAGACTGTTTAAAAGCATGGAAAATCATGGTGTGACAGTTAAAAATCCAAGCTCGGTAAAATCGTGAAATCCAGACTCGGTTAAATTATGATAGAGACAGTAAGAAATCAAAGCTCGATAAAATCGTGAAAGAGATACATGTAGTTAGAAATCTGAACTCGATAGGATCATGACAGAGACAGAAATCCAAGCTCGGTATAATCGTAACAGAAATCCAGACTCGGTAGAATTGTGACAGAGACAGTTAGAAATCCAAGCTCGGTAAAATCATGATAGAGACAGTTAAAACTCCAAGCTCGGTAAAATCTTGATAGAAACTGTTAGAAAGTCAAGCTCGGTAAAAATCTGAATTCTAAGCTCGGTAAAATTGTGATAGAGACAGAAATTCAAGCTCGGGTAAAATCGTAATACAGTTAGAAATCCAAGCTCGGTAAAATCATGACAGACACAGAAATCCAAGCTCGGTAAAATCGTGATAGAGATAGTTAGAAATTCAAGCTCGTTAAAATCGTGATAGAGACCGTAAGAAACCCAAGCGCGGAAAATCGTACCAGAGACAGCTATAAATCCAAGCTCGGTGAAATCGTACCAGAGACCGTTAGAAATCCTAGCTTTGTAAAATCGTGATAGAGACTCTAAAAAATCGAAGCCCGGTAAAATCGTGACAGAGACAGATAAAAAAAAAACAAGCTCGGTAAAATCGTGACAGAGACAGTTAGAAATCCAAGATCGCGGCCAACTTGAATCTAGTCTGTATGTTCATCGCCGGACGATATGTTTTTAAGGTACTCCCTGAATTTTAATCGGACCGCAAATCATAACGAAAACATGCCTATTTAAATATACTGAAAATTTTAAAACCAAAATAATGAAAAATTTCAGATAAAAAAATCTGATATTTTTCATATTTCTGCTCAAAACCTAGATTGTGGGTAATCGTTAGAACCGCCTCAGCGAGGCGGTTCTAACGAGTACCCACAATCTATGTTTTTGAGCAGAAATAAGAAAAATAATGTATAACCCTGTAAACCCCAGTTTTACTACATAAAAGTGGGGTTTAAGGGGGGTCAAAATTATATAGCCGTGTTTTCGTGATGACTGAAAGGAAGCGCTGACTGATATGGGCCTTTGATGTTCGAATAGCGCGATAATGCATCTTTATCTGATACTTTCAATGAACAGTCATTTATACCGTGATCAAATATCGCGGCAATCGATTGTGTTATTGCTCAAACATGCTGGGTAATATCAGTATAGAAACATTTCATTACGAAAACACGCCTGTTCAAATATATAGAAAATTTGACCTCCAAAATCTGAAAATTTTCAGATAAAATCTCTGATATTTTTTTCATATTTGTGCTCAAAACATAGATTGTAGGTACTCGTTAGAACCGCCTGGGCGAGGCGGTTCTAACGAGTACCCACAATCTATGTTTTTGAGCACAAATAAGAAAAATAATGTATACCCCTGTAAACACCAGTTTTACAATATAAAAGTGGGGTTTAAGGGGGTCAAAATTATATAGGCATGATTTTGTGATGTTGAATTTTTTTTTTTTTTTTTTTCCCAGTAAACAGACTTTGATATTTCAATCATCCTTGGGAGCAGACATTTTGCAGGTGACGTCAAAGCCTTTTATTGGAGAAAAACTAGAGGAAAACAAACTTAATTTGTCGTCTGCTGAACCTAGCCGTTATCTATGTCACAGAAGCTATATCATCTTTTTGATTGACTATACCGTTAATAGGGAATGACACCACTGTGTTAGGATCAGATTACTAATCGAATAATAATGATTTATGGAAGTGAAATTTATTACCATTCTCCGAGAAATCAGTATGTAGCACAAATGCATACACAAACATGGACATGTGAAGCAGTCATCTGCTCAGTGGTTCTGCAAATCGCACGAGCCCTGTTGTATTTACTCAAAGTATTTGAACACTTTTTTTTCAAGACATCACGAAAACATACCTATATAATTTTGACCCCCTTAACCCCCATTTTTATATAGTAAAACTGGGGTTTACAGGGGTATACATTATTTTTCTTATTTCTGCTCAAAAACATAGATTGTGGGTACTCGTTAGAACCGCCTCGCCGAGGCGGTTCTAACGCGTACCCACAATCTATGTTTTGAACAGAAATGTAAAAAAATATCATATTTTTTTTTTATCTGAAAGTTTTCAGTTTTCGGTGGTAAAAGTTTTAATTTGAATAGGCATGTTTTCGTAATGGAACTTAAATGATTGGTTCTGCTTTATCTGGAAAAAATGTTGAAACCACACAAAAGAAATCCAAATGGTTAATGGCTCTATATTCCTAAAAGATAGACATTTCTTTTTTATATTGAAAGGTTTAATAAATTCATATAAAGTATTAATACGATAATAAAATGTGGCATCTCACAGCCTGTAAATTTTCACTCGTCCCTCGTTTTTTGAACTTGGATTAAAAATGAAATGATTTTTATCGTATATTTCTGAATTAATGTTGGCAACATTAATTCAGAGATACAATAAAAAATCATTTCATTTCAAGAATGAGAGACTAACTGAAATTTTACAGGCTCTCAGATGCCACACTTTATGATTGTATTAATTCCATATATCAATTTACAGTGGAACCTCAATAATTCAAAGTCCAACGGACCAAACAGTTTTGTTTGAATTATTGAGACTTTGAATAATTGAGGGTTAAATGCATACATATATTTAAGTTGGACTTCAAAATGATTTTGAATTATTGAGAATTTTGAATTATTGGAGTTTGAACTATCGAGGTTCTACTGTATTAAACCTTTCTTGGATAATAAAATATCTGTTTTTGAGGAATATGGATCCTTTAAATAGTCTAGAAATTTTAATTTCTGGTCCAGCACTAATTAGATGAAAAGTATGCCAGTATATTTATGACGTCGATTGGAGAACCCGAAGAATTAGAATTATTGAGACGTAAAATATTTCAAAAATTTAAACTTGTGTTAAATTTCTCATGAAAATAATAAAGATTGGCAGGCTACCATATTTAATGAAAATAAATTCAAACGTTTTGCATTAATATATGATAATAATTACTTCAAACAAAATTATAATATACAAGTGATGATCCAGAAAAGAATATGTGGGCGGGGCTTAAATCTTAATTTATATAAACTGTTAATCTTGATACTATCATTTAGGTTTAGATTTGGGCGATGGTATTATCAAGAATTTGTATGACTCATTAATAACTGTTAATTATTAACTCTTTCGGTGCCAAATTTCAGACGACAGTTGTCGTCTGCTTTTTTATTTTAACAAACCATCACTTGGAGAGACGTTTGTATGTAAAGTTGAAAGACTGAATGTCAAACAGCGTAGATCCAGATGAGACGGCTCATCGAGCCGTCTTATCTGGATCTATGCTATTTGCAAAGGTCTATTATTATCGCCTGTGGCAGTGAAAGAGTTAAAGAATATTTCTGTAATAAGTGAAATGACCTTTTCAGTTGATCTTTAACTCCGTACCATACTAGTCCTAAAAATTTATGAAGCCTACTTTATTAATTGTTGGTGTGTCTAATCACTGCTGAACACTGCTGGACGAGATGCAAACAGTGTAGACCCAGATCAGTCGCCGCGTTCTGTGGCATTTTTACTCCTAACTAAAACTGAACAAGTCCAATGTATCAAAGTTCACGGATCTAAAATACTGCTGGCAAACCAATGTAGACTATGATCAGACGCTTCGTTCTGCGGCGTCTGATCTGGGTTTACCCTGTTTTCTTAGGCATGACCTTCCGAATACTTAGCGTAAGTACGCTGTTCGAGCCGCAGCAAGCGAAATGAGCCGTACATGTATAACCTGTATGGAGAGCAGTCTTGCCGCATTTAGAGGTCAGCATCAGCGCATATCTTAGACTAGCTCCTAGACCTTGATGTCATGTTTTATCACTCCTAACTATAAGCTGATTCAAATTTATGTATGACATCTTGTATAGCCAGTCTCTAATAGTTGGTCTCTGACATCAAGGATATCTCCAAGATTAGTTGCTGCTATCAAAGAGGTGAGGCAAGCAGTAAGTAGTAGATGGCCCTTAGTTCATTAAGTAAATTAATAATTATAATTGATTGATGAAAATAATATTGATATCCGACTAGTAGCTAGTCTACGCATATCTGATCTGGTCATCCGTTGTCCGGCGCTCTTTTCACATTAGTCCTCTAATAGCGTAGCGAATGCTATGGTCAGAATGAGCGAATATGGAGATTGCCTTAATATTGGCTCTTAAGAACATAGTTTGTTATTCGGTTGTATTCCATAATAACGCTTAGTATTCAGACAGCCCTGAACAAATAGTGTAGACCCAGATCAGATGCCACAGAACGCGGCGTCTGATCAGGGTCTTCACATTTTGCATCAAATACAATGGTTTATGTAAGCTTTGATAATAATAATAATAAAAAAACAACCAGGTACCTTTTCTATTCATAAAGGGCCTGTCCAAAGAGTTCACGTAGAAGAGTCCATTTGGCATAAATAGATTAAACAAAAGCTCTTAATGATGTTCTACTTTTACTTTGTAACCTGAAGCATAAGCAACCAAAGGATACGTACAAAAGTGTTTATTTATGACCTACTGCATCAAAAATCAGGGATATTTACCTTGAAAACGTTTACTCTTGCCTTTTTCTGGACCAATGAGTTTTTGTGTTAAAGTATTGTTGTAGTGATAATTTGCAGCTGATTGCTTATTTCCAATCTGTTTCAGATCCATGGCCTTAACGCTTTGTAATAATTATATAATCCGCAACGAAATAAAACGTGCCTTCTGACATGTGCACCCAACGAAGACTCAGATCAGCCTGCGCATCCGCGCAGTCTGATCAGAGTCTTCGTTGTCCGCAAAAAAGAAACTTTGCGTCCTTAGCTATCCAAAATGCGCCCAGTGAAGATTCTGGGCAAATGACACGATTGCGCAGGCTGATCTGAATCTTCGCTGGTTGTACATGTCTGATGCATCACGAAAACACGCCTATATAATTTTTACCTCCTTAAATCCCACTTTTATATAGTAAAACTGGGGTTTACAGGGGTATACATTAGTTTTCTTATTCTGCTCAAAAACATAGATTGTGGGTACTCGTTAGAATCGCCTCGTTGAGGCGGTTCTAACGAGTACCCACAATCTTGTGGTACTCGTTAGAATCGCCTCGTGGAGGCGGTTCTAACGAGTACCCACAATCTATGTTTTGAGCAGAAATATATAAGAAATCAGACTTTTTGCCTGAAAACTTTCATTTTTTGGTGGTGAAATTTTCAATAGATTTGAATAGGCGTGTTTTCATAATGGTACGTTTTCTGACGTTGCGGCTCATTTGTTTCCAATTGTTTTCAGATCCATAACTTTAACGCTTTATAGTAATTATCTGACAATATTTTTTATGGACAAAAGCTTTTAGGAGGAATCGTCTTCTGATAAGCAGCAAAACTTGTGTTTCTGTGATAAAAGATGGCAATTATGTTTGGCGTGAACATTTTGCCTATTTTCACTCTATATTCGCCAGTGAACCGATTTGGCCGCAACTAAGCGGAATTAATATTTGCTGCGGCGGAAATAATATTTGCTAATTTCTCTTATCTGCCATTTAAGTGGTTGGCAATAGCCGTTAATTGTCTTTTGTATGTGACATTATAGAATGACTGGTAGACGGTCTCTTGGTACTGGTGACTTGCTACATTGTACATTCCAGTCAGAGGTCAACTTTACCACCTGAACGACCGATGAACGGAGAACGACCGGAACGCAACCGGGACCGGACCGGTACCGGAACGACTGGAACGGAGCGACCGTCAGTTCCATTTCTCGCTTTCTTAGCGTTCCCGGTCGTTCCGGTCCATTCCAGTGAAAAAATGGAACGGTGTTTACTAAAATTGAGTTGTTATCAGACGAAACGCAATTTGACCTTTAAAACAATACAAAGTGACCACTCTTCCCGCTCCAATACATATTCTAAAACAGTGCTTTCTTAAAATGACAATCTAAATAATCTTAAAGCAGTCAATGCTGTCTTTTATATGCTACCAAAGGAGATTTTACTTGGTTTGTCAGCTATGAAAAAAGGTTCCACCCCCCCCCCGCCTCCCTTCCCCCCCCCTCTCTCTCTCTCTCTCTCTCTCTCTCTCTCTCTCTCTCTCTCTCTCTCTGAATATTTAGGTTATGAATTAATAGAATAAATATATAAATCCCTGATATAAGTTTCAGTAAACTTTAAATACCCTTTATAAACAGACGTTCATATAATAAGCAAAGAATTACACTATAAGCCAGTGACTGGCATTGTCAACCCTTGACAAAACAGCAATTGAAATTTAAAAATAAACACAATCTAACATGGTATTAGAGAACTTCATATCGCTGTTTGATTGATTGACTGATTTGCAAACACGATGCGCAGCATAGAAAATATGTTATGTTCTACTCAATGTGACAAGGTCGAGATTAATGTTTTTTTTTTTTGATAGCTGACAGTTATAAGTATACCTGAATAAGCAACAAAGTTTACAAAGACCTGTCAGCTGCATTGTTACCCAGTGTCTCAGTCAGTAACCCAGGGTATAGTGGTCTGTCTCATGGAGAGTATACAGGAATATTGGTCAGCGACAGAGTAAACCAAGACCTGCAAGCTACACTGTGTATCAGTGTATCAGTCAGTAACCCAGGGTATAGCGGCCTGTCACCTAAAGTGTATACCGGAATATCAGTCGGAGACAAAGTATACAAAGACCCATCAGCTACACTGTACCCCAAAGTATCAGTCTGTAACTTAGGGTATAGCAGCCTCTCACCTGGACTAGAATGTCGGTCAGCGACAAAGTATAATAAGGTCTGTGAGCTACACTGTACCCAGGTATAGCCGCTTGTCACCTGAAGTACATACCCGAATACCGGTCAGCGACAAAGTATACGAATACCTGTCGGCTACACTGTTACCCTGTATATAAGTCTGTAACCTGGGGTATAGTGGCCTGTCACACGGAATGTATACCGGAATATTAGTCAGCAACAAAGTATATATGAAGACCTGTAAGCTGCACTTCTCCCTGGTATATCAGTCAGTAAGCCAGTGTATAGCGGCCTGTCACCTAAAGTGTAAACCAGTGAATATCAGTCAGCGACAAAGTATTCTACGAAACATTCTGGGTGACAGGCTGTTATATCCCAGGTTACTGACTGATACACCGGGGACCAGTGTAGGTGACAGATCTTAATTTGTATACTTTAATTGTTGCTGACTGATATTCCAGTATATCTATACACTCTAAGTGTATACCCCAAGTTACTGACTGATACATCAGGGTACAATGTAGTGGCAGGACTTCATATACTTTGTTGCTGATTGATATTCGGGTGTACACTTCAAGTAACAGGCCACTATACCCTGGGTTCCTGGCTGATATTCCGGGTAACCGACAGTGCAGCTGACACTGGTCTTTGTATACTTTGTCGATGACAGATATTCCGGTATACAAATAGGTGCCAGACCATTATACCCCGCGTTACTGATTGACACAGGGGTACAGTGTAGCTGACAGGTCTTTGTATCCTTTGTCGGGGATCGAACCCACAACCTCCCTGTCAAGCAGATGCTCTGACAACTGAGCCATTGTGCTGGGGGAACAAGGAATATAGAAAGCCAATATTTTAATTTTGGGGAACAAGGTAAAATACTGAATTTATTTCAGGGGACCAGGAACACCCCTGGGAGAACTTCCCAAAGGGTTTTCTTGGTGGTATAACCATAACTCAAACAAAACAAATGTTGGCTGGCTAAGGAGAGAGAGAGAGAGAGAGAGAGAGAGAGAGAGAGAGAGAGAGCCTGCAACAAAAGCAAATGAGCTTGTTGTACAGACAATCCTAAATATATCCGGCCCGGTGCGGTACCCTAAGAAGAGGTGCAGTTCCATTTTCGGAAGAATATTCAGAACGTCACAATCAAGCTGGCTGGAACAAAGACGAAGAACCACCCGAAATGTAAGTTATTACGGTATTCTCTTTTTAAAGTGTATACGTTTTACTTTTATGTTTGACAGCATTACTGTCCGTAAAATTACAGTGACATCTCTAATAACGATAAGGCATTATTCGGTTTGTACAAAATCGGAAAAGAATCACCTTCTTACACACTTACTCGTCATGCACCAGTTATCGGACAAGTACAGAACCTGTTATTCTGTAGCATGAATTTAATTTGCAGTGGCCAGCTGTATATGTAATGTAGGGCCTGCAGACATGTCTGTTAAAAATTTGGTCTGGCAAAAATTCTTAATAATAAAAAAATTAAAAATTTCATATACTGACTACAATATAGTGTGGTAGTTCAATGATGAGTGCACTGGCCTCTAGAGCTAACTGTGCCAGGATTGATCCTAGGCTAAGGGAATTTTTGGTGTCTGAACACGCTTTCTTTTATGTCATTTGCAGGCATGACATGAAACCTGTGCGCCATCCTTTGAAGCGGGACATTAACTGAAGGTCCACTGTCCAGGAAAAGTAACACCCTGTGCAGGTAAAAGAACCGTAGTGTAATTCAAAATGTTACTTGTAGGCCTTCATCCTTCAGCCTGGAGTTTACAATGTACACTGTCTGCGTCCTAGGTGATTTAGACATAATGGAAGATAGTCTGGTTGGCCATAACATCAAGACCCTCCCAGTGGTGGTAGCTGTTCCCTTGAAGAAAATTATCATTTTTCCTTCTTCCCAAAAATCAAAATCTTGATTTTCTGTGTTACTTGTTCCCGAATCACCTTTGTTCTCATGTTCCTAGCCCACGTCTGTCATCAGTCCGTCTGTCTGAGCAAACATTATGGGTTAGGGGGGTTCAATTTTGTAACCACATTTGCTTTTTTCCATTAAGATACATTATAAACCTTTAGGTTAGGGAGCTCATAGCCCTTAAAACCCTATAGAAATTCATAATGGGACATAGCCCCTAAACCCAAATTGTTGAAACATCTGTTCGGTTGTCCGTCCGTTAACATTTTCAAATGACAACTCCTCAAAAGCCATTGAAGTGATTTGTACCTTACTTGATAAGAATGTTGCTTGGTTAGGGTCCTTTGAAAATAGCCAAATTATTTGGTGATCTGCCTTTTGGTTTGATTGCCATGTCAACAGAAAGCACCCATAGACTTATAATGGGAAAATGGTTAAATTAATTGCATTTTCTCCAAAACCGTGAAGTGATGTGAACCATGTTTGGCAGTTATGATCATTGGATAAGTGTTTACCCAATATATATTTTTTATGACCAATGGCTATTTTGTTTGGTTGCCATGGCAATATTAGATTTAAAAAAAAAAAGGAATTTTTTAAATGACATCTCCTTCAAAACCATTCAAGCAGTATGATTCTAATTTTGTACAAATGAACTGCTTTGGGGTAAGGACAATTCAAAATGGCTAAAATTATGGTGATCCATGGCAACAGAAAGCTCCTGTAGACTAATATAATGGGAAAATGGTGAAATTGCATTTTCTTCATAACCAGTGAAGTGATGTGAACCATACTTGGCAGTTATGACATTTGATGGTGGTCTACCCAGCTTGTGCCTTTCATGACCAGTGAGAATTTTGTTTGGTTTCCATGGCAATATTAAAAAAAAAAAAAGATTTTTTCATTGACCAGTCCTCCAAAACCACTGAAGTAGTAGGACTCTAGTTTGGTGCAAATGTTAAATGGGTAAGGGCAATTGAAAATAGATAAAAAGTCTGCCAGTCTGCCTCTTGGTTTTGTTGTCATGGCAACAGAAAACTCCCATAGACTTATAATGAAGAAATGGTTAATTCATTTTCTCCATAACCAGTGAAGTCAAGTGAACCATATTTTGCAGTTATGATCATTGTCTACCCAGTTTGTTTGTTTTTATGACAAGTGACCAATTTGTTGGGTTGCCATGGCAAAATAAAATTTTACAAAATGATCTTATTTAATGACAGCTCTTCCAAAACCACAATTAAAGCAGTGTTGCAAACTTCTTTACTGCGCTTTATGAAGATTCTCAATAAAACCAAGACTCACATTTTCTAATCTGTACTGTTATCTTTGTTTCCAAAGGCAATCATTTTGACATTTATTATATTTCCCTGTCCCTGTGCTAGATGTTTACTTGTGTATAAAATCATGGTACTGTTAAACAACTCTTCAGAAACCACTTAGCCAATTTCCATCATTTCACATTGTTTCTACTAGTGAAATATGATTGAGAGTTTGTCCAAATGGTCACGCTTCATTGACTGCCATGGCCATGTGTTCTTCTTCAAAACTAAGAACTGCTTAAATGATCATCCTTTCATTAGTTGCAATGATAGGATTGGAAAAATGTTGCATAACAGGTGCATACCTGGAGTAGCTATGTCACTCAGGTGAGCAAGTCGTGATCCGGGGGCCACTTGTTTTTGATTCATCTTCCCCCGTTCCCCTGTAATACATGGCCTTGTTCCCCTGTTCCTCAAAATCCCTGGGGTGGCCTCAACATTTTGCACTTATGGACTGTTTTAGTGTTCTTTTCCTTGACATAAAATATAACCAGATAATATGGAATTTGTGCTTTCTTGTTATATATTGTGTAGCTCAAGGATGTTTGAAACAATTTAGATAAAAAACTGCTTCACATGGCACAAACAATAGTCAGATATTCATGGATTTGCATGTTTTTAGATTTTTCCATGGAACATCAAAATATCCACAAAACTGGATATTTGCCTTTGGCAGGTGCATTTGCAATTTAACTCTGTTGGGTAAAAAGAAATGCATGTATTGATGAAATGATAATATTTGACACTGAGATCTTCTAAGAGGCAGGGAGTGGATACTGGCATGCAATATTAAAGGTCTCGGAATGTTACCTAGTAATACCTGGCTCTACTATACATTTTAATCATTTGTCTAACCATTGTCAGGAAGACTTTGAAACAGTACATGTACTAGCACATACTCTGGCCTGGAAGCAGATTAGTAATGCTGCTGGCCTCTTGTGCTAGAAGTAATTGACCTAGAGACTGCATGTATATCATCAGCTGATTGGAACCTGCTCAGCAGTGCAGTCAGTAGTGCTTTAGACGGCAGATCTAGTGGTTGCAAGTTTGAATCCTAGCTTGGCAGCCTACCTCTTCAAGAGATTGATCTTGAAATAATTTCTACCATCATTCTCCCCGGTCTGCTGATTCAAGAAGGGAGATTGTCAGTTGGGCACTCCTGACTTTGGAACATGAGATTCCAGGTTCAAATCCCTCTTGAGGTTGATATTTATTTCATGAATGTATGAGCTGGCGTTGGTAGCTTAGTTGGATGTGTGTCCGACTGGTGATCAGGAGGTTGAAGGTTGTGGAGATCTGCTTTGGGATTGCTAATTGGCAAGTTTCATCAATTTTTATATGCCTGTTTGAAAAACGGGACTGTTATGTTACGGCCTTACGGGTCTGTCCGTCTGTCCATAACCTTTTTCATTTCTGGCTAACTCCTCTTACAGTTTACATCCGATCAAGCTGAAACTTGGTATATAGTTAGACCATGATGAGGAGCAACGCATATTATTTCGGGGTTAGTCCACTAACTATTAGCAGAGTAATGCCCCTTTGAAAATTTCTGTTAACTTTTTGTTTCAGGTCAACTTCTCTTACACTTTACATCCGATCAAGCTGAAACGTAATTTATAGTTAGATCATTATGTGGAGCACGGCATATTGTTTGTAGGTTACAGTCCACCAAATATTAGCAGAGCTATGCCCCTTTGAAAATTTCTGTAAATTTTTTGTTTCCGGCTAACTCCTCCTACAGTTTACATCTGATCAAGCTGAAACTTCATTTGTAATTACCATGATGTGGAACAGCGTATATTGTTTCAATGTTACAGTACACCAAATATAAGCACAGTTATACTCCTTTGAAAATTTTTCGTTTCTGGCTAACTCCTATAGTTTACATCCGATCAAGCTGAAACTTCTTAAGTAGTTACAGGATGATGTGGAGCAGCGCATATTATTTTGAGGATACAGTACACCAAATATTGGCAGAGTTATGTCCCTTTTCGTAATTTCGTAAACTTTTGTCAGCATATTGTTTAGAGGTAATAGTGTGCAAATTTTATTTTATAATAGGTATATTGTTTAGCTCACCTGAGCCAAAGGCTCAAGGTGAGCTTTTGTGATCAGTCTTTGTCCGTCGTCCGTCTGTCAACAATTTACTTAAAGACATCGCCTCCTAAACAGGTGAATGGATTTTGAAATAATTTTACAGCAAGGAATGTTCCTTGGGTGACCCTCTACCAAAATTGCCTAAATGGTTCTGCTTCGCTAAACAAAATGGCGGCCAGAGCTAAAAATAGAAAATCTTAAAACGACCTCCTCCTAGACCACTGAATGGATTTTGAAATAATTTCACAGGAATGTTCCTTAGATGACCCTCTACAAAAATTGCCTAGATGGTTCCGCTCCGCTAAACAAGATGGCTGCCAGAGCTAAAAATAGAGAACCTTTTAACATCATCTCCTCCCAGGCCAATAGCCTGATTTCAAAATAATGTCATAGAAATCTTCCTCTCATGCCCCTTTACCAAAATTGCTAAAATGGTTCTGCTCTGCTAAACAAAATGGCCACCAGAGCTAAAAATAGAAGAAATATTTAAAAGATCTCCTCCCAGGCCAGTGGCCAATTCAAAATAATTTCACAGAACTGTTCCTCTCATGCCCCTTTAGCTAAAATTGCTAAAATGGTTCTGCTCCACTAAACAAAATGGCCACCAGAGCTAAAAATAGAAAAACCCTTTTAAACGACTTCTTCTATTAGGCCAAGGTCCTGATTTCAAAATAATTTTACTGAAATGTTCCTCTAATGCCCCTTTACCAAAATTGCTAAAATGGTTTGGCTCTGCTGAACAAAATGGCAGCCAGAGCTAAAAATAGAAAAAGGGCGTAGACTGTCATGCCTCTGTTAACAGTTTACTTAAGAGACATCTTCTCCTAAACCGGTAAATGGATTTTAAATAATTTTACATGAATGTTCCTTGAGTGACCCTCTACCAAAATTTCTAAAATGGTTCCGCTCCTAAAACAAAGTGGCCACCAGAGCTAAAAATAGAAAAACCTTTAAACGACAAATCCCATGCCAGTGGCCCGATTTCAATATAATTTCACAGAAATGTTCCTCTAATGCCCCTTTACCAAAATTGCTAAACTGATTCCAATCTGAAACAAAATGGCGGTCAGAGCTAAAAATAGAAAAACTTTTAAACGACATCTCCTCTCAGGCCTATGACCGGATTTCAAAATAGTTTCACAAAAATGTCCCTCTTATGACCCTTTACCAAAATTGCTAAAATGGTTCCGTTTGGCAGAACAAAATGCCCACCAGAGCTAAAAAAAAAGAAAAGAGAGTAGACTGTCATGCTTCTATCAACAATCTACTTAAGAGACTTCTCCTCCTAAACAATTAATGGAGTTTGAAATAATTTTACAGGAATTATACCAGTATTGCTAAAATGGTTTCGCTCAGCTGAACAAAATGGCCGCCAGAGCTAAAATGGAAAAAAAAACTTTTAAAGGACATCTCCCAGGCTAATGGCCTGATTTCAAAATAATTTCACAGAAATGTTCCTCTAATGCCCCTTTACCAAACTTACCATTCTATAGTTTCAAGATAATTACCAGTTTTTTATATCTGCTTTCTATGATTTGTTGATGCAGTTCAAATGAGTACCCACAACATGTGCTTTTATAAAAAAAAAATCAGCAAAAAAACAACACAAAAGCATCATACAAGCATCATTTGATGAGCCCTTAGCAGATCTTTTTCTTTTTATACACTGCCACATGATAGTGGTGGGTATTATGGTTTCACATTAGTTGTACGAGTGTCCCTCTGTCAATCCAACTATCATAGGTCCATCCCTCCGTCCTTATTTATTGTTTCCAGGTGATAACCAAAGTGAATATCAATGGATTTTCACCAAACTTGGTGTGTTCATTCATAATGTGGAAGGGGTGGTTGGGTGGTGCTAAGGTGTTGTGTGCCTTTTGTCACTGGGGCAACTGATATTGGCTTACAGTTGGGCAAGGCCTGCTGTCCTTGTAGCAGGTAAGGAAGAGGGGGAAAATTTTCGTTTCTTCTGCTTCTTCCCTTTCGTTCCTGTTCCTCTTTCTTCCCTGTCCCTTTCTTTCATCTCCTTTACTATCTTTTCTGTCTTCTTTCTCCCTTTCTCTGGGAGATGACATAAATGACCCACAACGGTTGACGTGTCGTTAAACCCCAACACAGTCAATCAATCTTAATGTGGAGATTTGGTTTGGGATTGCTCATTTCTGACAGATTGAGCTATCTATCTGAGACACACCTGACTTTTCTTTGCCAGATGATAGCTTGAGTAATTTATTAATGGATTTTCACCAAACTTAGTGTTTGTATTGATATTGTAGAGATCTGGTTTGGGATTGCTAATGGGCAAATTTCATAAATTTTCGACTGTTTTCTGCCCACAGCAAGTCAAAATCGATAACTAGTAAATGTCAACGGATTTTCACCAAAGTGGTACATGCATATCTATTATGGAGATCTGATTCGGGATTGCTTATGGGCAAATTTCGCCAATTTTTGACAGAGTATTCTGCCCGTGGCACAGTTACATATTCATTTCAGGACAATAGCTTGAGTAAATCTCAAAGGATTTTCGCCCACTTTGTATTTACATTGATATTTTGATCTGGTTTGGGATTGCTAATGGGTACATTTCTTCAGTTTTTGACAGTTATCTCCCCTTGACATGATAATGGTGAGGTATTATCATTTCATTGTTTTATTTAAAGTGTTTCCTTAATATAAGTAGGTACATACTTTCCACAAGTCTTTCTAGCAGTTTTGAAAAACCAAAGCGCACAGTGTGTATAACTAGGCCAAATATGGTATGTTGAGCACTTGAAGTACTCATTACAGGCACCTTATCAAGGTGCTTCTAATGAGTATATATGCACAATATTTGTTTTCATGTAGAAATAAGAAAAATATTATCATGATATCTCATTTTATCTAGATAGCCATGGCTTACATATCCAATTTTAAAGTTCATAACCATCATTAAAACATCACGAAAACATGCCTATATAATTTTGACCCCTTTAAACCCCACTTTTATATAATAAAACTGGGGTTTACAAGGGTATACATTATTTTTCTTATTTTTGCTCAAAAACATAGACTGTGGGTATTTGTTAGAACCACCTCAGTGAGGTGGTTCTAATGAGTACACACAATCTATGTTTTGAGCAGGAATGTACAAAAAATATCAGAATTTTTACCCCTACCAGGCATTTTGCAAAGAAAAAAAAAAAAAATCAGCAAAGGTTGACATGATTCATTATGAATTTGTTTATCTTCAAGTGTGTCACTGGCAAACACAGTTGCAGATGATACATGTAACATTGTGAAATATTTTTTATTGTATTTATTCAAGGACAAATTATTTAAGATATAAAGTGTCCTCAAGTTGGCCGAGTGTTTAGTGCTTCTGACTATGGACCATGAGGTCCTTGGTTCTATTCCTTTCATTATCACACTTCCATCATCTCCGTATATAACCAAATCTTCATCATTACCAACACCTTCCACATAATTAAATAGCAGTTTGTTAGTTAATTCTAATAAACTTGAAGTGACTATACTTTTAAATTTCTACTCTTCATGCCATTTTAATTCCCCCCCCCCCCCAGACCCACACCTCATGTCCTAAGGGGGGGTTGGTTGTGGCTTGGAGGATATTTACAGTTTTACACCTGGACATTTAGTACCTACCCGGACATTTACCCACCTGGACACTCAAGATAAATTTGAGACAAATATCATGTTCAGTGAAATGCCATTTAGAATTTCCGTCAGAGGAAATGTTATTTAGACAAAATGTCTTT
This sequence comes from Anodontia alba, assembly GCA_964016985.1. NCBI lineage: Eukaryota > Metazoa > Mollusca > Bivalvia > Lucinida > Lucinidae > Anodontia > Anodontia alba. Next base: position 82,474,436 of record OZ024832.1, read on the forward strand.
TCAATGAAATGCCATGTATTCTTACATTTGAATGTTGAACAAATGAAATAAACGAAAATATAAATTTTGTGTAGAAAACAATTTCACTGTTGTGTGTGGTTTTGTTAAATACAATAGGCTGTGTATCTGTGTATTTACAGGAAGTTATATGGTTATAAAATGGTAGGATATTGTAAGTTTTATGGTACCCAAATAGACAAAGGGATTAGAGTTAAAAATGGACAGAAGCTAGGTGATTTGTAGCCCCAGATAAGTTGACTTTTTCCAGATAAGTCCAAATGAATGACTAGACTTATGCCACTGAGGCAAGTCTAATGTGGACCCCATTAAAAATTCTAAGAAAATAAAATCAATTGTTTTTTTTTTGTTTTGTTTTTTTTTTGAGAAAAAAAAAAATCAAAATAAACTAAAATAAAATGTATCTTCTCTGGAGCACAACAGGTCTGGTGTGGAGGCCCTAAAGATTAAGATATAAAAGATCAGAGCTCCAAATAAGGTGCTTTATTCCAACAGTAACAAGTTTATTTACTTGTTTCAGATTTCAATGAAAAATAATTAAAATACTGATATGGCCAATTAAGAATAGGTGTGTTTTAACTTTAAGGTCACATGTTCAAAAAAAAAAAAAAAAAAAAATAGGTATGTAGAACTTCAGGGATTGTTGTTTTGTTTATTTTATTATTATTATTATTTTTTTTTATGTACATTTATACCATAATTACTAAATATATTTGGTCTATTCACCATGATTTACAGATATTTTATCCAGCCTGTAAATATTTCTGATAGAATATGGCAAAGAGTGTAGACCCAGATCTTGTAGGAGCAGTTTGATGAAGGTCATCACTGCACAGACCTGCTTTTCTGAATATTTTAAAAGTATATAATGCCCACAGTCTTAAAATAGGAAAGTGGTTAAATTACATTTTCTCCATAAAAAGTGAAGTGATGTGAATTATAATCATCTTGATGATTTTCTAGTTTGTGTTTTATGACCAGTGGCCATTTTGTTTGGTTATTTTTTTTTTTTTAAATAACAAAACCACTGAAGCAGTAAGACTTTTTTCCATGATTTTATTCCCCTCTTTTCCAGAGCACCATAATATCTGCTTTCTCTAAAACCCATGCTGATGTAAAATATTCTTTTCTAATCGTTGGCATTTCCATTCTATAAAAAATAGAAAAGGTAAGGGAATATAGATTAATCAGAATAGATTTGTGCAATGTCAACTCATAAGAAAAAAATATAAACACAAGCATTAAAAAATAATGAATTGCCAAATTTCTCCTAATAAGGGAGCCTCTTTGCAAGCTGAATAATTATTTTGTATTTTTTACATCATTTGAACATGGAGTGAAGATTTGGTACCAGTAAAATTGATTTACCCAAACTCACCCTCCCACTCCAAGTAGTTTTATACTGACCATTCTAGGGCCAAGGTTCTGTCACACTTCCTTCTATGTGTGGACCAAGCTCCACAGGACAGTCAATAGCACAACTGCCTGCAGATCCAGGAATTAAATGTTCAAATCCTAGCTAGGTCCCATAACTTTTGTGGGGATGGATTGGACATGAAATGACTTTTATGGTCTTTCTCCCCCTTCTCCTGCTTCAAGAACCATGGGGGTTGTCAGTTTCTGGCGAAAGTCTGCACACAAAGTACTGGTGCTCAAAGTACTGGTTTCGGCCTAGAGGACTAAGTCTGCCCAGAAAATTTTAAGTAGGTTAATTGACTGGCTGCACATGACGTTGACAGTTTTTGCTGGGCTGCAAAACTCCAAATCAAGCAGAAATTTCAATCTTAGTGAAAGGTAAAGTTTTATTTTCTGTGAAAAATATCACTAATTAAGTTTCATGATGATTTTATCTATACTAGTACAGGGTGTTAAAGTTTAAAATGCGTATGAGACTGAATACATGTACATACTATATTTATTCTAAAATAAGCCCCATTATATCTAGTCACACCTCTCCTACGTTTGTAGGAGAAATGCATTATTATACACATGCAAAACTGAGTTTAAGCCATCCAAATATCTTATTTTTGCCCCAAATTTGGATTTAATACTGTCATTTTGGCAATAAGAATTGCAATGCCCTGGGGCTTATTGCCGCTTAGTTTAGTTTTGAATAAATGCGGTATAATATATGACAAACTTGTACACTTTATTTATGCATGTATTTGTTTATTTAAAGGGATATAGTTTTTGCTGTCCTCGTTTCCATCCTTTTGTCTACAAGTAAGACTTTGCTTCATAACTTCCATATCTTCAGTCTCATATGTCCCTCTTTTTCATCTCCTCTACTGTCTCTTCTATCTCTTTTCTCCCTTTCTCTGGGAGACGACACAAAATGACCCTCAAGGGTTGACGTGTCGTTAAACCCCAACACAATCAATCAAAAGTCTCATATGGATATAATTTTCATTTGGATATAATTTGTCACACTTGGACATCAGGCTTTGCAGGCGTTATAGGAAAATTGGATTTGTGAATCAGGTTTATTAGAGTTATGCCCCTTTGTAACTACAGTTAAATATGTATTTTGCTTAACAATTTCTGTACCATTTGTGTGAGTTTCATAAAATTTATACCACACATGATCCCTCCATCACGAAAACAAGCCTATATAATTTTGACCCCCTTAAACCCCACTTTTATATAGTAAAACTGGGGTTTACAGGGGTATACATTATTTTTTTATTTCTGCTCAAAACATAGATTGTCGGTACTCGTTAGAGCCACCTCGCTGAGGTGGTTCTAACAAGTACCCACAATCTATGTTTTCAGCAGAAATATGAAAAATAGAGTTTTTTATCTGAAAATTTTCAGTTTTTGGAGGTGAAATTTTCAATATATTTGAATAGGCATGTTTTTGTAATGCATTCAAGACATACGTGACAAAAAATTAAGAACTGTGGGATCAGGTTTCTTAGAACTATGCCCCTTTGTATTTCTTACAATTCAATATGTATTTTGCTTAATAGACTTTAATCTGATTCTGATAGCATTAATGCACTGTATATGGTCCCTCATGCAATGTAGATGTGATAGGAAAATAAGTTCATAGTACAGGGGTAATGAAGAACTGTAATAATTTGTGCATTTTTTCCTGTTATTTCAGGCATTAAAATAGTGGCAGGACATGATGTAGGCCTTACCTTGGATTTGATTTGATTTTGAAAACAAAGAGTTCAAAGACAGCAGAAGACATTCATCCTCTTGAAACCAACTCCAAAAAAGAATATTCTTGACTTTAAAAAAGATGCAAAGAATATTGGAATGCTACTGAAAGGATCCAGGTTTATGGATGTTTGTTTTCCTGATAGCATGTTTCAGATTTTAAATTAAATTCTTACAGCATACAAACAGGAACTCAGCCCCAGATAAGGCAATTTTTTTTCTGTAAAAAGAACTGATATTTTTCTTATTTCTCCACAAAACATATGTTGTGGGTACTCATCAGAAGGTTGTCGCCAAGGCACTTCTGATGAGTACCCACAACATAGGTTTTCATGGAGAAATAGGAAAAATAATATGGGGATACCCCTCTTATCTGGAGTTATCTATTAACTTTTGACAGAAAGTGACTATTGAACAACAATATTCTGAAAAATGAGAATGGATATCAAGAATTGAAATTAGAGAGGAATTTGAAGTTAGCAAATACTTGCTATCAGTCATCATTTTGAAAGAAAATTACCAAGAATAAATATTTCTCTGGTTTTAGATTTTGTTTCAGTGTTATTGTGTTGTACTTTTAATTAGTTTGATGCTGGCCTTGGTGGCTCAATTGGATGCGCCATCCGACTGCGGACCAGGAGGTCATGGGTTCAACCCCCGCCGAGGTAGGCAACATTCTTTTGTGGAGATTGATCATGAAATATTTTCTACGGTCATTCTCTCCCTTCCGCTGATTCAAGAAGGGCAGTTGTCAGTTTCTGGGGAAAGAATGTGCACAATACTGGTTAACCGCTTAGAGGACTAAGCCTGCCCAGTAAACGTGTGGTTAGGTAAACTGACCCGGCTCAACATGACCCCACTGGGTTGACTGGGCCCTAAAACCTCAACACAAACAAAACAAACAATAATCAGTTTGATGACCTTTGATGCCAAGATTAGTATATATTATTTCATTCAGTGAAGTATCAAAGAGCACTTCCAAATAGAAAATAACCTTATGATATGACTGTAGTAGAGCTAGATCAGCTTGTGCATCCACAGACTGATTGGGGTTTATGTTGTTTGCTAACAATGTTTAAGATGCAGGAACAGTATTTTAACAACCAGTGTAGACACAAATCAGATTGCACAGATGTGTATATTGATCTGAGTCTATGCTGAGTGATAGTTTATACCATTACCTTGTCCTCTGTTTGGAAGGACACAAGTAATAAGTGCTATGAGTTTATTTCCATTTTATAAGTCAAAAAGGTGTGATGTATCCAATTCAGTGAAGTCATACTCAGAAATATTTTGTGAGTACCCTAGAGATAGGTCACTAAATTAGACTTAAGGTTTAACCACCACCCATCTACCTCTGCTTAGAAAAAAATCCTGATCCTGTGATTACTTGAACTATGACATTTGTTGGTCAGAAAATCTTTGGCTGTTACACAATAAGTAACACAAAAACAGGACTTAAATTTGTATAATTTATTGCTTTATTTTTATTGCATGGGTGGTGGATTTCAGGTTTTATGACCCTTTCAATATTGTTTCAGTCATATCAGGCAGGTGCTTCGACTTTACATGTACTTGCTTGTATTTCTTTCTATTGTGGACCTTGGGATCCATGCACATATGGAAACCCTGTCCTGATCTCTAAATGCCATTCTCTCCACTTTATGCTTAAACAAGGGCACATCAAGTATGTGTTGCTGAAAATTTCCTTGCTTCAGTGGGGTTCGAATAATTGCAATCTCTAGATTTGGCTTCTGGACCGAAAGACCAATTTTTTCGAAATTTGGTGGGAAGCATAAGGGTGACTCGTACATCAAAAATAACTAAAACTTATCCTATTAGAAATCAAAGATGGCTGCCATAGTGGCCATCTTGAAAATCAATTTTTTGCTTCTTCTCCTGAACCTAAAGGCCAACTGACTTTAAACTTTGTAGGAGTCATCAGGGTGACTTGTAGATGAAAAATAGCTAAAATAGTTTCATTTGGAAATGCAAGATAGCCGCCATGGCTTTGCATCCTTTCATCTGTCTGTCATGTTATCTCCTCCAGGGCTCCTAAACCACTGGTCCGAACTCAACCAAACTTGCTACATCACTTTCCCTCATTGTAAAGATGTGCTAAAGCAACATTATTTTTTGATGTGTTGGTCATCCATTCATCTATTCTTCACACTATCTCCTAAACCACAGGGCAGAATTCAACCAATATTGCTACATTACTTACCCTCATGGTAAGGGTGTGCGCAAGCAACATTTTTTTCTGTCCGTCTGGTGTCCGTCCAACAGGCTATCATCTAAATCATTGGGCAGAATCGAACCAAGCTTGCTATATGACCTCCCCTCATGGTCAGGATGTAGAAGAGCAAGTCTGTCTCTCCGTCATGCTATTAGCAACATTAGCAAAGTTAGTTTGTTTTGAGGTTTTACGGCCCAGTCAACTGAATGGGGTCATGTCGAGCGCGGTCAGTTTACTTTACCACACATTTACTGGGCATGCTTAGTTCTCTAAGCGGTTAACCAGTATTGTGCACATCCTTTCACCAGAAACTGACAACTACCCTTCTTGAATCAACTGAAGGGAGAGAATGACCGTAGAAAATATTTCATGGTCTATCTCCACGAAAGAATGTTGCCGACCTCAGCGGGGATTGAACCCACGACCTTCTGGTCTTCAGTCGGATGGCGATCCAACTGAGCCACCAAGGCCGGCAACATTAGCAAAGAGCGTGGGGACTGGCAATGGCACGCCATGAAATCATTTCTGTGGTCGTCCTCCCTCTTCCGATAGCCGGCCTCGGTGGCACAGTTGGATGCGCCGTCCGACTGGAGACCAGGAGGTCGCGGGTTCTACCCCCGCCGAGGTCAGCAACATTCTTTTGTGGAGACTGTTCATGAAATATTTTCTACGGTCATTCTCTCCCTTCTGCTGATTCAAGAAGGGCAGTTGTCAGTGTCTGGCGAAAAAATGTGCACAATACTGGTTAACCGCTTAGAGGACTAAGCCTGCCCAGTAAACGTGTGGTAAGGTAAACTGACCGCGCTTGATATGACCCCATTGGGTTGACTGGGCCGTAAAACCTCAACACAAACAAATCTCCCTCTTCCGCTGATTCAAGAAGGGCAGTTGTCAGCTACTGACAGAATCAGAATATTTTACTGGTGTACATTCTAATATTTTTTTCATATTTCTGCTCAAAACAGATTGTGGGTACTCGTTAGAACTGCCTTTAGTGTATATATATTCTTACATCAAGAGTCTATATATATTCTTACATCAAGATCAATGAATGTCATTAGACATGTTTACTTTGGTGAATGGATATCATTAGACGTATCACCAGTAAATATCTGATCAATGATTTAGTACAGAAAATTAAAGTATTTTCTCGTAAGTTTAACTCAGTAAATTCTATGCATTTCGATACTTGATTTTTTTCCCATACGGGTGAGGTGTGTGCATGATGATAGGTTCGATGTGTATTTTTTACAACAAAATATGAAATTATTTTCAATCTTTTGTTCCGAATTATCGGTCACTGGTGAACCGTCCTGATGGAATTTTTTTTGCGATGTCGTTAACGTGACAAACATCAGCGATTAATAGGTAAAACAGGCTTGGAATTCAGGAGTTGAGACTATTAAGAGTTTGTATGAAAAAAAAAAAAACTTTTAAAACCGTTGCATAAAACAAAATAATGATAATAGCGAAAGCGACACAAAGTCGCCTGTTTTAAGCGGTCGCGTAAAAAACTAGGAATTAAAGTTTAAACGAAAAAAGAAATTCATAATTCAATAAGTAAATCGTTCAAAATGATAGCTAGACAGATTTTAGGAATGTTTTGTTTCACACGCAATTCAGATTAATTGTAAGTAAATAATTTGAATGATTTTTTTTATTGTAAATTATTATCACAATAACGCGAACACGAATGAATGGAATGGAACGGAACGGCGGTCATGATTATGGAGCGATTGGAACGGACCGACCGATACCGCTATATTAACCGGAACGACCGTGGACCGGGACCGGAACGACCGAGGACCGGGACTGGAACGACCGTGGACCGGTAAAATGGTTAACTTAACCCCTGACTGGACTGTATCATTCTATCTTCAGTGGCTCTAACGATTTTGGGACCGGCATGGAATTTGTTCTGTAGTTTGAGCCACAGAGCGTTAATCGTAGCACAAGGTCGAGTCGGGGGTGGAGTTGGGTTGGGTGGCGTACGTAGTTGAACGAGATGTACAACGCCCAGCGTGAAAGACATGGCCGCTTCGTCATGCATTATGGTAAATGTAACCCTCAGCTGATTGTGATTGTGAATGTTTACACGCCCCTGCTGTACTGCACAATGACAGAAAGGAAAATAGCCATTTTATTGTAATAAGTAGAGATCAGCAATTTGTTGGATTAGTAAAATAAGGAATTATACCATGATTATGTTTATGGAATATTTTAGAAAACGCTTTGTTTGTATATCAGTGTTGGGTGTCAGGTAATTATGTGAATTTGGAAGGGGTACTGGACGCACCTGGCAGGACAAGTTTTGTGAATTCTTCGCTTTCATGCACAGCTGTCCTCTTCTAAAAATGGGTTTACATCAAAGGGAAAGAAATTGCTCTGAAGGGGAGCAAATTCTTTCCTTCTAGGGTAGAACCCTCTTTTTTAGAAGGGACAAAAACAATTTTAACAGAGTTGCTTCTCCTATAAGGACGTCTATTCCTCATAAGTTATTCTTATTTGATCTAATTATTATAAATATGTGTTATATCATGACTATTCCCATTGCTCAGGGTATGTGTACGAATTTTTAGGTAAATGCAAACAGTCAATGGCTTGAATATCTTTGGGACCATAAAAATTTGTTCTAGACATGGGAAGTTCGAGTCACTGATGGTTAACCATAGCGCCAACCTAAGAGGCAAATGGAAATAATTTTAGGATTTTTTCGATCTTCGTTAAAATATGGTATGTGTTTCAATAAATGATTTGCTCTTAAAGATGCAAATTATTTTTATACCCGCCACACAATAGTGGCTTGGTATTGTGGTTCTACGTTTGTTGCCTGTGTGTTCTATCCGTTTGTCTGTACGCCTGTCCGTCCGTGTGTCGTACGTACGTTCGTCCTTATTTTCGTTTCCAGATGATAACTTGAGTAATGGATTTTCGTCGGGTTGGGGGCGAATTATTTCCTTTAACAATGGCCTCTTTTTTTCCAAAAAAAAACATCAAACACCAGGAAGGAGCGATCCTGTCTACAAACGTTCTCTGGGGAAGTATTTCATGTGTGTACCCGTTCACATGAGTGTCTGTTTGACCCTTTCAACCCTGTAGACCGGTATAATACCTGTGCAAACGATGTAGATCCAGATGAGACTGCTCATAATGAGCCGTCTCATCAGGATCCACACTGTTTGCAATTCTGTTTTGAATTTTGACTGAGAACCCTATTTGGAAAGATTTGAAGATAGAAGAGTCCTTTTCAGAGACTCGGCGATAAAAGAGTTAATCCTTGCCTTGCCGAATAAATTAAGATGCCACACCCACATCTAATGTCCAGCCAATCAGATTACTTGATCTGGGTTTGATAGAAATTCACATATTTAATGACAAACAGTGCAGATCCAGATCAGTTGGCTTCTTCAGAAGCCAACTAATCTGGATCTACACTGTTTACTAAGACAGGGCATGTCGTGTTTAGCAAGAGAAGGGTTAAAATATACCTTTATAACGAGGTGTGACTGTTTTATCTTTTTCAGGTGGACCTATGAATTATGAGGTACTGGCAATATGTGGTACAGATAGGAATCCTCATATCTGAAGGTACTGTAACTTTACTCAGCGTTACCGAATTGCTTATAGAATACCACCAGTTGACAGCAATCCGCCTATCTGTGGCTTGTTCGTCTTCCTAACAAATTGCTTAAAGAAAACCGTCAGTTGACAGCAATCCGCCTATTTGTGGCTAAGTCATCTTGCTAACAAATTGCTTATAAAATCCGTCAGTTGACGACAGTCCGCCTGTCAGTGGCTGGTTCGTCTTGCTAGCAAATTACTGGATGAGTTGCAAGACATCCACACGGACTAAACAAATATATGTTTTTACCACTATTGAAGCTGTGAGTGAGGGTTTAAATCCTTTAAAGCTAGCTTAAGCCACCAAGTAATTAATTTCTGACCGTTTCATTGTGGTATGTTTTGTTAATTGTTATGTAGTGGTTCACTTTCTAATATATTTTTTTTTACTTTAATAATTATGTAAGTTTAAGATATACTCAGTTAAGTTTGGGTAACAGAATGGCCACCTTTTTGGGAAAGAGTTGCTAACTCTGCCTGTTATCTGTTCACTTTGTGGCTGCTTAATCATCACGAAAACGTACCTATATAATTTTGACCCCCGTAAACCCCACTTTTATATAGTAAAACTGGGGTTTACAGGGGTATACATTATTTTTCTTATTTCTGCTCAAAAACATAGATTGTAGGTACTCGTTAGAACCGCCTCGCCGAGGCGGTTCTAACGAGTACCCACAACCTATGTTTTGAGCAGAAATATGAAAAATATCAGGGTTTTTTTATCTGAAAATTTTTCAGTTTTTGGAGCTGAAGTTTTCTATATATTTGAATAGGCGTGTTTTCGTAATGTGTGTTTGTCTTTCCCTTTGGTGTCGGTGGCTTGATGTGGATCTTATTGTATCAGTTCCTGAGTTCACTTATTTACTTTATTGAATACTGCCAGTTGACAGCAATCCGCCTATTTGTGGCTGGTTCGTCTTGCTGACAAATTGTGTGTAGAATACCGTCAGCTGTCAGAAATTCGCCTCTCTGTGGCAGAGCAGGTTCACCTTCCTAATAAATGGCGTCTTGCTAACAGATTGCGTGTAGAAAACTTCCTAAGTTGACAGCAATCCGCTTAGTGGCTGGTTGTTTTGCTAACAAATTGCTTATATAATATCGCCAGTCGCCCGCAATCCGCATGTCTGAGTCTAATTTATCGTGCTACCAAATTGCATGTAGAAAACCGTCAGTTGAAAGCAATCCGCCTATTTGGTTCTACTTCCTAACAAATGTCTTATAGAATATCGCCACTTGACAGCAATCCGCCTGTCTTTGGCTGGTTGGTCTTCCTAACAAATGCCTTATAGAATATTGCCATTGACAGCGATCCGCTTATCTCAATCTCTGGCTGGTTCTACTTCCTAACAGATCCCTTATAGAATATCGCCACTAGACAGAGATCCGTATATCTGTGGCTGGTTTGACTTCATAATAAATGCCTGACAGAATATCGTCACTTGACAGCAATCTGCGTGTCTCTGGCTGGTTTGTCTTCCTAACAAATGCCTTATAGAATATCGCCACTAGACAGCAATCTGCGTGTCTCTGGCTGGTTTGTCTTCCTAACAAATGCCAAATAGAATATCGTCACTTGACAGCAATCTGCGTGTCTCTGGCTGGTTTGTCTTCCTAACAAATGCCTTATAGAATATCGCCACTAGACAGCAATCCGCCTATCTCTGGCTAGTTCGTATTCCTAACAAACACCTTATAGAATACCGCCACTTGACAGCAATCCGCCTATATCTGTCTGGTTCGTCTTCCTAACAAATGCCTTATAGAATATCGCCACTTGACAGCAATCCGCCTCTCTGGCTGGTTTGTCTTCCGAACAAATACCTTATAGAATGTCGCCACAGCAATCTGTGGCTGGTTCGTCTTCCTAACTAATGCCTTATAGAATATCGCCACTTGACAGCAATCCGTCTATCTCTGGCTGGTTTGTCTTCCTAACAAATGCCTTATAGAATATCGCCACTTGACAGCAATCCGCCTCTCTGGCTGGTTTGTCTTCCGAACAAATACCTTATAGAATGTCGCCACAGCAATCCGCCTGTCTCTGGCTGGTTCGTCTTCCGAACAAATGCCTTATAGAATATCGCCACTAGACAGCAATCCGCCTGTCTCTGGCTGGTTTGTCTTTCTAACAAATACCTTATAGAATATCGCCACTTGACAGCAATCCGCCTATCTCTTGCTGGTTTGTCTTTCTAACAAATGGCTTATAGAATATCGCCACTTGACAGCAATCCGCCTGTCTATGGCTGGTTCTACTGCCTAACAAATGCCTTATAGAATATCGTAATTTGACAGCAATCCGCCTATCGCTGGCTGGTTTGTCTTCCTAACAAATGGCTTATAGAATATCGCCACTTGACAGCAATCCGCCTATCTCTGGCTGATTTGTCTTCCTAACAAATGCTTTGTAGAATATCGCCACTTGACAGCAATTCTCCTGTCTCTGGCTGATTCGTCTATCGTACAAATGCCTTATAGAATATCGCTAGTTGTAAGCAATCCGCCTATCTCTGGCCGGTTTGTCTTGTTAACGAATTGCTTATAGAATACCTTCAGGTGACAGCAATTCGCCTATCTGTGGCTGATTTGTCTTCCAAACGAATGACTTGTAGAATACCGCCAGTTGAAAGCAATCCTCCTATCTGTGGCTAACGTATTGCTTACATACTACCGCCAGTTGATAGCAATCTGCCTATCTGAGTCTGGTTCTTATTGCTAACCAATTGCTTAAAGAATGCCGCCAGTTGGTAGCAATTCGCCTATTTATGATTGGTTCGTCTTGCGAACGAATTGCTTATAGAATATCGCCATTTGTCAGCAATCTGCCTACTTGTGGCTGGTTCGTTTTGTTGATCACAGGATACCGCCAGGTGACAGCAATCCGCCTGCTTGTGGCTAGTTCGTCATCTTAACGAACTGTGTACCGCTAGTTGGCAGCAGTCCGCCTATCTGTGACTGGTTCGTTTCCTAACACATAGAATATCGCCAGTTACTACTTATCTAGTTATTATTATTAGTACTAGTAGTAGCAGACATAATAGTAGTAGTAGTAGTAGTAATAGTCATGTTACTAGTAGTAGCAGTGGTAGTGGAATTAATTATTGTGCTATGGTCTGTTGATAGACGTTTTATAGGACAAATGTTTCGGAATATTTTAAAATAATAACAATTTTCTTTAAGGGCTTATGTTATTGTGCTATGGTCTGTTGAAAGACGTTTTAAAGGACAAGATTTTCCGAATATTTTCAGATAATAATAATTTACTTTATGAGCTTATGTAGCAGCCGTAAAACGTCTCCCCGTACTTCGACATAGTGTAATAGTTTGTTACAAGGCTATTGATATTCAGCTCACGCAGTTTATCTGAAAAACAAATTAAGTCTAACCTATTGTAGTCGGGAGACCCGTAAAAGGATAATTGGCAAACAGTGCAGACCCAGATCAGACACCGCAGAACGCGGCGTCTGATCAGGGTCTCCATTATTTGCAAATAGTTTAGCCATTTTTCTATAGGAATATGTAAATCTCCAAGCCTGGCGTACCTAAAATTGAAATTGGACTCTTCCTATATATAGTGTGGGAGAGTCTATTCAGTCTAAAGTGGACTAAAGCTATTGATAGATACAGTCAAACTTGAATGGCTCGAACATCTTAGGGACCATGGGAATTTGTTCTAGATACGGGTAGTTCGAGCTATTGAGGATTAATCATACCGCAAGATCAGGAGGCAAACGAAGATAATTTAGGGATGTCTTTTCGATCTTCTAGAAAATAATGATATATTGTCTGTACTCATTAGATGAGGCAATTCAAATGAGTACACACAACATACATTTCTGTGATAAAATAAAAAAAAATCTGTTACCCGTATTTTTTATTTTTTTTTTATTGAGTTATCAGAAGAATTTCCCAGGGACTCAAAAATGGGTTCGAATCAGCCATGGTAAACGAACCATCGATGTTCGAGTCATTGAAGTTTTTCTGTAGTTTGAAGAGCGGATGTCTTTGTGGCTCCCATACAGCACATAACAAGGTTTTAATACATATACATGCATGTACATGCACATCTTTCTTTACTTCAGTTGTGAGTACGATAGGCCAGTCGGGCGAGTGGAGCAAATGGTCCCAGTGGTCCCAGTGCAGTGTTAGCTGTGGTTACGGAATACAGAAAAGAGAGAAAGCTTGGCAATCAGCCAATCCGCGGGGATCAAACTCAGACCCATTTACATACTCCGATATAATGGAATGCTTTACTAATATTCCTTGTCCAAGTATGTACTTTAATTATTTACACATTTTAGTCCGGAAACCCCAAAAGGTAAACAATGCAGACCCAGATCAGACGCCGCCGAACGCGGCGTCTATTCAGGGTCTGCACTGTTTGCATTCAGTACAGGAATTTATATAAAATATAGGTATAGTAAAATTCAGCTAGACATCACGCTATTGTAAATAGACCGGCCCGAAGAGTTGTGGAAAAAGAGTCCAGTCGACGTAAATGGCTGAAAAATGACCTTGTTGAGGAAATCCCCTAGATATTGGGACACCATAAGAACTTCCCATACTTGTCCCAAATTTTAAACAAATCAATCCAACTACTGATGATTGGTCTAAAAACTGCTGGATGAAAGGCAAACAGTGTAGACCCTGATCAGACGCCGCGTTCTGCGGCGTCTGATCTGGGTCTGCACTGTTTGCTCATTTTATTTCCTGTCCCAGTATTTACGGTAAATATGATAGTGTACTAACAGACCTTTTCTGAGCAGACACTTTAATTCATTAATGTCGAGTGTTCCCATAAGGGACATCGACGAACTGTGTAGACCCCGCTCAGAGGCTGCTGGGTTTACCATGAATGTGTCAGAAGACAGAAAATGAATTGCAAAAAAAGAAAAAAAAAAAAAAGGAAAATCGTGAGTTTTCTGCCTTGTTGAATGCAGCCCTGGTTTGCGTCCAGCGGAGCAAAGAGTTTGCAGGCATTCACGAACGTTTCTAATCTTTCTGTTCCGCAGTTGTGGCAGTTTTCGGCGGACGGTAGCGAATTTTCGCAGATTATACATTGACCTGCTTTTTGGCACAGCAAGAATGGCGGTCAGTGCGAAAAAAATATGCCTGCTTGTTTGTAAAAACAAAAACATGAAAATTTATCTATGTTGATATGATTTATTTCAGGAAGTATATAACGGAGATTAATTCTTGTCAGTGAGAATAAAGGCTACTCTCAAATTCGAGTTGATATGAGAAGGGTTTACCATCACGAAAACATGCCTAGTCAAATATACAGAAAATTTCACCTCCGAAAACTGAAAATTTACAGATAAAAACTCTGATTTTTTTCATATTTCTGCTCAAAATATAGGACGAGACGGTTCTAACGAGTACCCATAATCTATGTTTTGAGCAGAAATAAGAAAAAATAATATGTACCCTTGTAAACCCCAGTTTTACTACATAAAAGTGGGGGGTTTAAGGGGGTCAATATTATATTGGCATGTCATCGTGATGCAATAACCATTCGGAAAATGTGAAATAGTGTGCGAAAACCGCGAATGTTCTGCTTTACTGAACGCAGTTTTTGTCATAAATTGGTTTACGCTTGTATAATCTACTTCAGCGGACGGGAAATGGAATTTCTGGGGACCATGGAGTGAATGTACCCGGATGTGTGACGGAGGGACCAGAAGAAGAGTCCGCGAATGCAATAATCCCACACCACAAAATGGCGGAAAATTCTGCGATGGGAAGAATTTCGCGGAGTCCACATGTAACGAATGGAAGTGTCCAGGTACGGTAGAATATCAACAGTCTGATCAGAGAGTGCGTTGTCCGCATGAAGAAACTTTGCGTTCGTGGCTATCAAAATGCGTGCAATGAAGATTCTGATCAGACTGCGCGAATGCGCAGGCTGATCTGAATCTTCACTGCACGCATACGTCCATAGGTACGTTTTCTGACGTTGTGGCTCATTTAATTTGCGGGGACTGGATACACTATTTTTACAAGGGAGACAACTATTGCGAATTCCTGTAGGCGTTTCTGCACACCGTCCCTTCTGAAAATGGGGAGCATTTGTTTTTCTCAATTAGATTAGAATTCTTTTCAAAAGAGAGGCAAAATAGTTTGACAGCGTTGTCTCCCCAGAAAGTGTATCCTTTCCCCTACACTATCTTCTAGAGCTTGATGTCATATTTTATCACTCCCTTGTCATATTTTATCATTCCCTCGATGGGATGTCATGTTTTATCACTCTCTTGATTCCATGTTTTATCACTCCTTAATGTCTTATTTCATCTCTCCCCTGATGCCATTCTTTATCCCTCTCTTGATGTCATGTTTTATCATTCCCTCGACGTCATGTTTTATCTCTCCCTTGATGTCATGTTTTATCACTCCATTGGCGTCGTGTTTTATCACTCCCTTGATTTCGTGTTCTATCATCCCCTTGATGTCGTGTTTTTTCTCTCCGTTGATGTTTTATCTCTCCCTTGATGCCATGTTTACTCACTCCCATGATGTCATGTTTTATCTCCTCTCCCTTGATATCATATGTTATTACGTCCTGGATGCCATATTTTATCACTCCTTGATGTTATGTTTAATCACTCCCTTGATGACATGTTTTAACATTCCTTACTGTAAGCTGATTCAGATTTATGTATGATACCTTGTACAGCCAGTCTTTGCTGCTTGGTCTCTAATACTCCAAGATGAGTTAGTGCTATCAAAGAGGTGAGGCAAGCAGTAGGCAGTAGATGGCATTTTGTTTTAAGTAAATTATACCCCCCCCACCCCCACCCCCCCACCATCTAAGGGGAAGGGGGCATATTGTTTTGTTTTTTGTTGGTTTTTTTTTTGGTGCGGATCCTGTTGCGTCGGCTTTTGCATTGGCGATGGCGTGACACTTTCTTGTCTGCACAATATCTTGTGAACCAATAGTTGGATTCTAGCCAATTTTTTCATGGATATATAATTGGGACATAACAAAGAACCGATCTTGGTCTAATTTTTGAGGTCACAGCAGTTGTAAAACTGAAAATCCTGTGACATTTTCTTGTCTGCGCAATATCTTAACGCTGTGGAGGAGAGGGGTGGGGGGGGGGGCGGACATATGTTTCTCTGTAAACACTGTTCTTGTAAATAATTATAATTCATTTGTAGAAATAATAGAGATATCCGACTAGCGGCTAGTCTATCATCATTCCGTGTACCCTCATGGAAGGTCATTCTAATCTGAACGCATTTGCCTCCAACCCCTCTCTGTGCATGTATGCTCCGTTTCGCGTGGGACATTCATCTCCCAGCCTTTCTCCTCACCTCGCTTAGCGGTTAAAGTCCAGGTAAATTATGTTCAATGATCAAGTAAAGGGGAATCTAACCTGCTAAATTTGCCCTGAAGAGTTTCTGTAGGACAGGTCTGTTGATCGATTTGAAAGCGCATATACCGGTGGATTTACATGTCCCATGGAAACTGAACTTATGTTGCTGGGCATGGCCTATAAATGTCACTTTAAAATCATCTCATAATCAGCAGTCAAACTACCACATATAACCTAAATATTCGGACAGCTTAACTTCTTACCATACTTGTCCCAAAACTTGAACATGTATATTTTTCCTTCAAACGATGTTCCTGGTAAATGAATGGCAGACAGTGTAGACCCAGATTAGTTGCCGCGCTCTGAAATTTCTATAACGAATTATGGTTTATATGAGAGAATATTCATTTAGGTCACCGAATTCACTATTATTTGGACTGTCTGTCTTTCGAGTTAGTGCAGTTGTCCGATACGACTGAACTTTCATTATTTAATTCATTACAATGTAAATACAACAGAAATAATGCTGAGGGAGAAAAAAATGTTATATTTGCGGTTAAAAGAGTGGACTACTTGTTTGTTTATCTCCAGAAAACGGTTGTACCTTTCGGGCATCTGAAACGCATTGGATATTCAGAAACTTCCACAGTATATGCTTATATTTAGTAACACATAGTTGACTCAGTTTAATACTCATAAGTATAATACTCATATTAAATACTTAATTATGAGTCTAAATTTATCTCAAAGAATTTCTAAACAGGTTTTCTAAGTGTAGTTAAACATTTTTTTTAAATTTAGACATTCTATTAAAATGTTTCCTTACCAATTTGGGGCAGGATGTTATGCATACTGAAGCGTTTTCTTATTTTGGCTTGGTTAAAATTACAAAAATAAACAGGTATACGAAGGAACTTTGCCGCCAGATTTTCACAATTTGAGATCGTGAAGTCACAGAATGTTGTTGTGGTAATTCTTGTGAAGTATTTTGAAATACACAGTTTGAAATCGTGAAGTCAGATTGATGTTGTGGTAACTCTTGTGAAATATTTTGAAATACACAGTTTGAAGTCGTGAAGTCAGATTGATGTTGTGGTAACTCTTGTGAAGTATTTCGAAATACACAGTTTGAAATCGTAGAGTCAGAATTTTGTGGTAACTCTTGTGAAATATTTTGAAATACACAGTTTGAAATCGTGGTCAGAATTTTGTGGTAACTCTTGTGAAATATTTCGAAATACACAGTTTGAAATCGTGAAGTCAGATTGATGTTGTGGTAACTCTTGTGAAATATTTTGAAATGCACAGTTTGAAATCATGAAGTCAGATTGATGTTGTGGTAACTCTTGTGAAATATTTTGAAATACACAGTTTGAAATCGTGAAGTCAGATTGATGTTGTGGTAACTCTTGTGAAATATTTTGAAATACACAGTTTGAAATCGTGAAGTCAGATTGATGTTGTGGTAACTCTTGTGAAATATTTTGAAATACACAGTTTGAAATCATGAAGTCAGATTGATGTTGTGGTAACTCTTGTGAAATATTTTGAAATACACAGTTTGAAATCATGAAGTCAGATTGATGTTGTGGTAACTCTTGTGAAGTATTTTGAAATACACAGTTTGAAATCATGAAGCCAGATTGATGTTGTTGTAACTCTTGTGGAATATTTTGAAATACACAGTTTGAAGTCGTGAAGTCAGAATTTTGTGGTAACTCTTGTGAAGTATTTTGAAATACACAGTTTGAAATCGTGAAGTCAGATTGATATTGTGGTAACTCTTGTGAAATATTTTGAAATAATTAGTTTGAAGAATGGAGGACATATTTGGATTTAGTACCAAATGCTGCTGATTTCTTGACTAAATATATACTAGGTTCTTATTGTTATATTGATAATAATAGAACTATATATAAACTGTATAAAAAGAACACTTTAGATCTAAGAAAACTGTCTTTAAATCTGAGGTGGCTCTTTCGCGGAGATCCAGTTTTTAATGACCGTTCTAAGGCGGAGATCCTGGTGATAGTCTTACTCATTGTTGCTTTGTGGTTCATTCTACGAGGCGATTCATTACGAAAACATACCTGTATAATTTTGACCCCCTTGAACCCCACTTTTATATAGTAAAACTGGGGTTTACAGGGGTATACATTATTTTTCTTATTTCTGCTCAAAACATAGATTGCGGCTACTCGTTAGAACCGCCTCGCCGAGTACCCACAATCTATGTTTTGAGCAGAAATATACCTGAAAATTTTCAGTTTTTTGTGGTGAAATTTTCTTTATATTTGAATAGGCGTATTTTCGTAATGTTGTTTTATGTCTTACCTTGTGTTATTTTGTTCTTGTGTTTTTCAGTCCTTTTAGCATTGCGATTACCTCGCTTGGGGAAGAGAGAGCTTATCTTAGTGCTTTTCGTGCGTTTGTTCGATTTGTGCTTGTTTGGATTTGTCGGTTTCCTCTTCCTCTTGATGTCTGGGAAGGGCTGCGGTTTGTGATTGTGGCACTCCCAGGACTTTTCTCTTACCTTTTCTTTTTTTTATGATAAGCGGGACCTTCTGGAAATGGTTGTCAAAAATGTGGTGTCCAATATATATTAATTGATAGAACAGGTTTTTCTTTGGTGTTTTGTTGGCTGTGCTATTTTGTTTATCATACTATATTTGCTTTGTCTTAATCTACGTGGTTATATTGTTTTCTTAGCTTGGCTAAGCCTAGAACTTCTTAGATGTTATAAACATTCAGTATGTTTATTTCATCATATAAACTGCTTATGGAGAAGCATTATATAAAACCTGGGATTCTTGTCCTCCTTGTAAAAGGTGGCTGAGAATCTACCCGGAGTTTCCAGTCCCCTTAATAAGTAGTCTATCGTTATCTCTAATTCGCTTGTCTCGAATAACCGCTTATCTCGAAGTGAAAATTTGGTCCCAGTTTTAAAATGGGAATCTAACAACAGGTAACAAAATATTGTGGAAAAGAGGAGAAATTGCTCATAAGGAGCATTTTATCATCTCTTCCACAATATTTTCAATATATCTTTAACTTAGGAATCGAATTACGTATTCATTTGTGAAATGTGGTTTTTCGATTTATTTTTTATCCAATTCGGCAAATCTGATATGTCGAGGTACGGGTATCTCGAAATACTTCAGAAAGTCCCTTTAACTTCGAGATAACGAGAATCGACTGTACTCTTACTGTTTACTCGCATATGTTCTCTTCTTGTCCTTGCAGAATTACCTCCAAACTTCGACATTTCCAAATGCAATTCTACGACATTCATGTGTAAGAGTCGACTACAATGTATAGCAGAAAGTCATGTATGTGATGACAGCCTGCAGTGTCACGATGGCAGCGACGAATATGACTGTGACATCATATATTGGAGAAATGGTAATATCCCTTCCCTTCCTCTCAAATTGTTCTTCATTCTTTTCCTCGCTGTCTTTCTGTCTGTCTGTCTGTCTGTTTCTCTCTCTCTCTCTCTCTCTCTCTCTCTCTCTCTCTCTCTCTCTCTCTCTCTCTCTCTCTTCCATTGTCTTACCAGTGTCACTATTTGCTACAATGGACATCTCCAAAGATGGAAGAACCAATTCAGAACTGTAGGGGTGAAAGGATAAAAAGGGCGAATTGCGTATGCTTTAGATTAACTGCTCATCAAAATCAGATAGGAAGTTTGTTGTCCGCTTAACGTTCAGCAAACTGAGTAAAATATTTCAGCAGATGACATTGTGCAATATTTTTCTTGCTTGCCCCAAGTAAAAGGCGTTGATATTTCATTTCATGCAAGTTATTAGGAGACAACTTCCATGAATTCTCAAAGCTTCATTTCTAGGAATAATACGTAAACTATCATCAATTTTCCGTTTGCTGCCATTTGTGCAGTGGATGAGGTAAAGATTAACCCTTCTCTTGCTGAAGACGATATGTCCTGTCTTAGCAAACAGTGTAGATCCAGATCAGTTGGCTTCTGAAGAAGCCAACTGATCTGGATCTGCGCTGTTTGTCATTAAGTATGTAAATATATATCAACAATCTGGATCAAGTAATTTGATGGCTGAAAATTAGAAATGGGCGTGGCATCTTAATTTATTCAGCATGGCAACGGTTAATATGGGTTCATTGGATATTGTAGCTAAGCCTGCCCAGTAAACGTGTGGTTAGGTGCGATAAACTAACCGCGCTCGACATGACCCCATTTGGTTGACTGGGCCGTAAAACCTCAACACAAACAAACACGGACCGAACAAAAATATATTTTTACAACTGTAGAAGCTGACTGCGAGGGTTGGGATCCCGTAAAGCTAACTAACTCCCCACAGTAATTCATTACTGACCGTTCCATGGCGGTACTTTCATTGTGGTACTTTATGTTAATTATTATGTAGTGTTGCACTTTCTACTGTTTTCTTTTAACAAATATGTAAGTTTAAGATATGTTAAGTTTGCGTAACAGAGTTGCCACCTTTAAGGGAAAAGGTTGCCAATTCGGCTCGCCATCTGTGCGGTTTGTGGCTGCTTAATTGTATATGTCTGTCTTTCCCTTTGGTGTTGGGGGCTTGGTATGGATCTGATTGTATCTGTTCCTGAGTTCACTTATTTACTTTGCCCTAAAACTGAACAAATTGATTTTTCTACCTGTTGATGTTTCTAAAATTCTACAGGGTGAGTGGCACACAGTGTAGACCCTGAACAGACATCGCGGTTCTACAGTGATGTAGGTTCTGGGTTTGCAATGTTTGCAGAGGTATGTTTTTTTTTCCGAATACTTAGGTGAACAGTGGTAACTCCTATTCTGCGCCTGAAATTTGAACCTCAATGTCAGAAAACGTACATTCGGACATTCGCGCAGTCTGATCAAAATCTTCTCTGGGCGCAGTTTTGATAGCCAATGATGCAAATTTTAATTCATGCGGACAATGAAGACTCTGCTCACACTGCGTGGATGAGCAGGCGGATTTGAGTATTCGTTTCGCGCCCATGAATAGAATAGAATAGACATTATATTCATACAAAAGTTCAACGACGTATGAGTACACTGTATAACAGACATAAATTTTAACATGTAGACAATTACGATCAAAGACCGCAAACTGTGTATAACATTCAGTTATATATGACTTGTCTAAACGGTATTGTATATGATATATATTATTCCTTAATACACATGTAAGGTAATATGTAACATGTAACGTATTAAAATTGTGATATTACGACATAAATAAAATAAATAAATAAATAAATACGACATAAATAAATAAATAAATAAATATTTAACAGTTAACACCCATCCACATTACGAAAACACGCCTATTCAAATATATTGAAATTTTTACCACCATAAAGATTGAAAATTTTCAGATAAAAAATCCTGATATTTTTCATATTTCTGCTCAAAATATAGATTGTGGGTACTCGTTAGAACCGCCTCGTCGAGGCGGTTCTAACGAGTACCCACAATCTATGTTTTGAACAGAAATAAGAAAAATAATGTATACCCCTGTAAACCCCAGTTTTACTATATAAAAGTGGGGTTTAAGGGGGTCAAAATTATATAGGCGTGTTTTCGTGATGAAGACGTTCGGAAATTTCAAGGAGAAAAATATATTTTGCTGGATACAAATTTCGTTGCGTTTCCGAAACCTTGAAGATGTAAGTAAATAACTTATTAATGATAGTCTTGTTTTCTTTTTTTGAAATTCACGTGTCAGACGGTACGTTGTCTCCCACTGCGGCTCACTATTGTACAGATTTACGTGTTTGTAATTTCAGGTGCCAGTTTGGTGACGTTTTCAAAGCTGATTATAGCCTTTGTGACATTTTTACAGATAGGAATTCCATTATGACGTAGAGGTTACGTCAGAACATGAGACACTGTGATATCTTTCAATGGGATCAACAAATTATAGTTAGATTGGTGATGATCAGCGGATGCAGCCAGTCTACTGAAAAATCAGCTAATCAGTTTGTGTGTTCTAAACCCAGGTCTCAGCAAATTTATATCGCATGTTGCGACGGATAACAGTTTTTAAGTGACAAACATCGGAAATAGAGCCGGTTACCTGATTGCGATTGAAATGCCAGTCATTCCCTTCAGTCGACAAGTCTGAGAATGTCTACAGTGCTAACTAGTAACCAACCTGAATGTGTGTGTCATCAACCAATGTGTACATATGGGCCAGTCAAGCGAAATGTGCCATAGAACATGCACATAATACGCAGATTCAGATCATCCTGCACATGAGCAAAGTATCAGCTGGGCCTTTGCTCTCCATTCATACATTTTGTAGTATCCAATGATTCTATTAATGGAAAATGAAGGCCCTGATCAAACTGCGCATATGCGCAGGGTGATTTGAGCCATCACTGTCCGCATATGGCCGAAGACACGTTTTCGCATGGCAAGGTCCATATGAATGTGTGCATCATTACATGTAACTTACGTGTATATGTGCATCATCAACCAACATCCCAGTCAGCATTCTACGTAAATCTATATCGGGCCGTCATCGGCCCGTCAGGGTAGCTGACGGGCCGATGACGGCCCGATGTAGATTTACGTAGAATGCTAGCTGGGATAAGTGTGCATGTCGAACAATGTATATGCGTGTATCATTAACTAACGTGTATATGTGCGTCATCAACCAATGTGTACATATGTATGTGTGCATTGTCAACATCGTTCGTGTGCATCATTTACTAACGTGTATGTGTACGTCTTCAACCAACGTGTACATATTTATGTGTGCATTTTCAAACAACATATATGTATCCATCAATAACTAACATGTATGTGTGCGTTATCAAACAACATGTACATATTTATGTTTGCATCGTCAAACAACGTATATGTGTTCATCATTAACTAACACGTCAGCCAACGTGTATGTGTGCATCGTTAACCAGTATGTGTGCCATGTATGATGATGTAAGCCATCGGGTATGTGTACATCATCAACCAGCCTGTATGTACATGGTACATCATCAACCAATATGTATGTGTGCATCGTCGTAAACTGTGACATATAAACGCATATGTGTTCATCATTAACTAACACGTCAGCCAACGTGTATGTGTGCATCGTTAACCAGTATGTGTGCCATATATGATGATGTAAGCCATCGTGTATGTGTACATCATCAACCAGCCCGTATTGTACATGGTGCAGCATCAACCAATATGTATGTGTGCATCGTCGTAAACTGTGAATATGGTCGGATACTGGAACAATTTATGCTGTCTGCAGTCAAACCGAAAAAGACCGCCTTTGTTAATCAGTCACTTGCAACCCTCATGAAACACATGTACTGTATTGACTTTAAGTATTTGGACCGCTCAACTCTTAACCACATAAGTCCTAAAATTTGAACAAGTCCATTTAAACTACCTGCTGGTTAGCCTAAATGTGTTTGGACGAGTTTCAAACTGTTCAGACCCGGATCAGACGCTGCGTTCTGCGGCGTCTGATCTGGGTCTATACTGTTTGCTAAGGCCTCTCTGTTCAAATACTTAGAGTAAAGATGGTGATTGCATCTGATTGGTCAGACCGCACTGTATTAAAGGGGTCACCTGTCTTAAAAGACCACGATTTTGGTTTCCTTGTAAATGACAGTTTTGTCTGTTCTGTTTTTCGACTAACGAACTGAAATACACATTGTATATCCTTTCGATGGCGGTAGCATATTTATGCGTAATTTCTGTCCAACACTTTTTGAACGACACTCACGGCAAGACAAATACAATCAATCTTCCAGTTCCAGTATCATTTAATACGGTAGTATGAGGGATAATATTAGTATGAACACATGCTCTCTAGCACGTGAAGGAAGGGCGCAAAAGGCTTCTGAGGTAAGAAAAAAATGGTCAAATTTTCGAACCAAAAATCTTCGGTTCACTGTTGTACTTTTGTAATGCAGCCCGGTCAACACCAATCAAGGGCGGCTCAAATGGCCCAGCATACGAAATGCGCAAGAAAAGGCAAAAGAAAACGAAGGGAAAGAGAGAAAGAGAAAAATACGGGATCAAATCGCAAAAAAAAAAAAAAAAAATGTGCATACATTTTCCCACCGTGACCCCTGCGCCATGACCTTTCGAAGTTGTAAAACATTTGCCAGTTCTTGATTGTGAAGAATAATATATCTACTTTCGTTTTCAAGTAAGCTGTGTTTGATCAGTTGCTTATGTTGGATTCCAGAAGTAAATATCTAACCTTACCCTCATTTTAGCTGCATTTTTCGAAACCCTCGGCCGTTCTAAGGATATGCGCAGTCGATATTATTGTCTCATTGTTGATGTTTTAGCATTTTCATGAAAAGAAAATCGCCAGAAGATAGATTGATGATGTTTTGTTTATTTGTCTCAGAAAATAGGCTTTGGCATTTTTTACATATTGACTTCTAAAGAAATAATTTGGGTGAAATGTCAAACATTATTTTCTAAAATTAAAAAAAAAAAAAATGTTTGCTTTTATTAAACCCTTTTCCTGCTGAATAAATTAAGATACCACGCACTTTTAAAATTTTCAGCCAATCAGATTACTTTATCCAGATTGTTGATATACGAGGGTGAGTCAATAAGTAACCAGCCTAACTGATTTCCGGTTGAGATCCACCTCTTCTTTTTCGATGTAATTGCCCTCAAGTGTGATGCACTTAGACCAACGGTGCTCAAGTGCCATCAGCCCAGAACTGAAAAAGTCAGGGTCCTTTCCATTAACCCACTCCTCAACTGCCGTCACGACTTCATCCGACCGGAAATGAAGTCCACGGATATCCTTTTTCAAGTTTGGGAATAGGAAGAAGTCGCTAGGAGCTAGGTCAGGCGAATAGGCAGGATGTGGTATTAGTTCATACCCGTTTCTCTCTACAGCATCCATTACAACTTTGCAAGTTGGGACTCTTGCGTTGTCCTGTTGCAGCAAAACACCTTTAGAGAGGTTACCTCGGCTTTTTCACGGATGGCGGTTCTCAGCTGGTCTAACAAGTTTGCATAGTACACTCCAGTTATTGTACTTCTCTTGGGTAAAAAGTCCAACATAATAACGCCTTTTGCGTCCCAAAATACTGTGGCCATCACCGTGCCAGCAGATGGTTGTGTCTTGGACTTCTTTGGCCTCAGGGACCCAGGCCCTACCCACTGACGACTCTGGCTCATAATAATGAACCCAAGTCTCATTTACAGTCACCAGACGCAAAAGAAAATCATCTTTTGACCTAAAACGCTTCAACAAGGCGCTGCATACTGATGCTCTGGTTACCATTTGCTCATTGCTAAGGGATTTGTGGACCAAATGGGCTGTTAGCTTGCGCATTCCTAAACGATCATGTAAGATTGTTGAAACGCTACCATGTGAAATGCCTAATGCTTGCGCTATTTCTTCCACCTGAATTCGCCTATCAGAGTATACCAGATCCCGAACTTTCTTACATATTTCTTCGTCGGTGGTATCCAGTGGGCGTCCAGACCTGGCTTCATCTTCTAAAGACGTTCTGCCGCGTTTGATTTCCCCTACCCAGAATTTAACCTGAGCATAAGACGGTGCAGAAGACCCATAAACATCGGCTAACTCGCCGTGTATGTCCTTGCCTGTTTTAGCTTTTAAATACAAGTACCGAATTACAGCACGGTACTCAACTTTAGATGAAAAGCATGCCTTTGCATCACTAGCCATGTTTGACATTCAATATCTTATTAAAGAATGACTCGATACGTGTACAATTTTGTACCCATGTATAAAATTTATATTGAAACAAAGCTTGAAAATCATGATCGTCTCGGTCCATCGGAAATGGGATAGGCTGATTACTTATTGACTCACCCTCGTAAATTCATATACTGAATGGCAACATCGTTGATCCAGATTAGTTGGTTTCTTAGAAGCCAACTGATCTGGATCTACACTGTTTGCAAAGGCAGGGTATATCCGGATTCAGCAGGACAAGGGTAAGATCCAGCAGGTGAACAGTTATACTTGTAGAAGCAGTTAAACATACCTTATTCAGATCCCGAATAAAACAGACCTAGACCGACCTGCAAACTCTGGCAGCCTGATCAGTCTCTTCGTCGTTCACTGCCAGGGTGAGTGAGCTACTCTCGCAGCCTGATCAGTCTCTGTGTCATTCGCTGCCATTTACCTACATATTAATGTGTCTAAAATAGCTGGATAGATGGCAAACAATAGATTCTTATCATACATCACTATGCTTACGGCGTCTGATCAGAATCTACACTGTTTGCCCGGGCCTGTCTGACCGAACACATAGGATGAATAAAGTAACGACCCATTTAATTCTTACAATTTTCCATATGTAGTGTGTCACCTTGGGTGGATAGATGTACATGTTTGTATGCTTTACGTTCCTTTCAACACGGTTATATTCATATGGAATTAGCGGAAAGGGGATGATGGATGTCTCTGTGCGAGCAATGAAACGCCGTACAATCATGAGTTTTATTCTGCCTGCAGTGGGATTCGAGCCTGGGATATCGTGATCCGAAAACATAAGGACTAGCCTCTTAACCATTCGGACGCTTCTGACAGTTTAGAATCATGTGAATCTTTATAATTCTTATGCATATATTTAAACATTAAATATAGTGTGCTAACAAAATAATGTGTTAAAATAAAAAAAAAATATATGTATATCTGATTATATACAATGAATGGTAAAGACTGGCACGCGAATGGGCGAGTATGCAGGTCGGTCTTGTTTTTCGTTTGTTTTGGTTTTTTCCATAGACGAGCCCATTTTTAGCTGATTATTTTATAACCTATAAATATATAAATATCCAGCCTTTACTCATTTGGTATATTTTGTAAGTTTATTGAATTACACATTTGTTTAAAAATGTAGTTTAATGTCTTTCTGAAATGCATGAGTTAATTTGTCTTTTTTAAAGGTTTTTTTTATATCATAGCTTTTGAGTATCATGGTTCATTTTACTTCTGTAATGTCTATCAAATGTTTAAGTGAATGTTTTTGTATCATTTTCTCAGCAGTTTTGTTACATTTTTATAGACTACATGTGTTACCTTATAAGGTCTATCTATGAAAACAGAAAATATTTTCTGTGAGGTACTGTCGGGCTACTTGTTCGTTGAAGTGGGTGAAGATTTCTTGAAAGGAGAGAGTTTGAAGAAATTCTACTTCTTTGTCGTTCCCCAGAAAAGCGTTTTCTTTGTATCATATTCAAAGAATATTAAAATGTTACAAATATTTGATCGATTAGCCTTTCATGCTGGGCGTTCGTTAAAAGGGACATTGGCAAGTAGTGTAGACCCAGGTCTGATCAGAGTCTATACTGTTTGCGTTAAGTACAGGAATTTCTGTTATATGTAACGATAAAGAAAAACAAAAAACCTGACACACCTTCCATTAGACATGGACCTGTCGAAAGAAAGAGGTAGAAGATTACATTTAGTATTACTGGTTAAACCGTCATTGTTGGTGACACACCAGGGTAAATTGTTAGTTCTTAGTCACAGATCTAGATAAAAGATTTTTTAAACAAAAGTACTGATAGAAGTCGAGATAACGAGAGCCGATGTATAATCGTCTTCAAGAGCAAGGGAGAAAAAAAAAAAAAGATCAAGTAGATGGCAGGATACGGGGAAAAGTGAATGACAGTGCAGAAACAGAAGACCTAGTAGATGACAGGAAAGATAGAAAAAAATGTGGATATGGGGAAAAGTGAATGACAGTGCTGAAACAGAAGAAATTCGAACATAACCCTTACCCACCTGCTTTCAGTACAGCAAGCCCTCTCCAACACTGTGCTACCCACAATAGGTCACTTGACCTTTGCTATAACCAGATGCCCAAAACACACATTTTGCTATGACGGCTAAGATAAATGCTGTAACGGGTTGCTTCAAATCTGCTCAAACACATCACGAAAACACGCCTATATAGTTTTGACCCCCTTTAAATCCCACTTTCATACAGTAAAACTGGGGTTTACAGGGGTATACATTAATTTTCTTATTTCTGCTCAAAAACATAGATTGTGGGTACTTGTTAGAACCGCCCCGCTGAGGCGGTTCTAACAAGTACCCACGGTCTAGTTTTTGAGCAGAAATATGAAAACTATCAGAATTTTTCATCTGAAAGTTTTCATATTTTGGTGGTAAAATTCTCAATATATTTGAATTGGTGTGTTTTTGTAATGAAAAATTCAAACAGGTGTCTTTAGAAACAAAGAACACACATAAGAACGAAACTCGGAGACTTTGTTTCATTAACCCTTAAAACGCCAAGAAAACCTGCATCTGAAAATGTCGTCTGTTTAAGGCAACTAAGGCCCAGACCAACATGCACATTTTCACAGTTTAATCAGGGCCTTCGCGTCCTGCCTTTAGAATCTATGTGTCCCATAAATTGTATCGACGAACCGAAGACTGTCCTGATCAGGCTGTGCGCACGGGCAAGCTGATCTGACCCTTTCCTATTCATGAGGACAAATGTTTGTTGAATTACTCTGATGCAATCTATTGAGGTTAACATCAGGATTTGTCAACCCGGGAAAGTGATTTTCACCGAAGCGAAGCCGAGGTGAGCATCAGTTTCGAAGGTTGACAAGTCCTGAAGTTAACCGCAATGGAATGTATCAAATGTTGTTATGTGATTATTTTTAGCTGTCTTGCAGCAGTGGTTAAGTGATGTTGACCGGTCCTTGACCTTAGCCAGGCTATTTGTTCTATGACTATTCAAAGCTGTCTAGCAGCAGTGAAAAAGTGATATTTACCGGTTCCTGACCTAAGCCAGACTGTTTTGACAAGTTGCAGCTAAGTTCAGCAAACATAATATCAGCATTTGTAAAAACCTGTTACAGCCAGTTTCAGCCAATCAAAGAAGACCTTTGCTAGCAGCCAAATAACAAAGTACTTCATAGATGTCATTTATTACCATGCTTACCCTAAATATAAGGACACCTTAGCTCCTAACCATAGTTGTCCTAAAAATTGAACAAGCCCATTGTACCGCCTGTTGATATATATTACTTTGCTGGATGAGTGGCAAACGTTGTAGACCCAGATCAGACGCCGCCTTCTGCGGCGTCTGGACCGGGTCTACACTGTTTGCTCGGGCCTGTCTGTCCCAATACTTAGAGTAAATGCGGTATTATAGGTTATATATTTGATGGAATCTCAAATGTGCTATTGCCCGTAAATTGTACATTAAATAATAATTTCTTTTTATACTGACCCAAAAAAGAAACGTCGTCTTGAAATTCACGTTATGTACATGTAAAAAGAAAAGATTGGCGCTGATACCTCATTTACCATACAAGCAAACTTAAAGCAGTTGTTTGTTGATAATCGTAAAGCAGAAAGCCAAAGCAATATTTGCTAACATAGTTGAAATTATTAGAAACTCTTCGAAATTATTAGAAAATTTTCGAGAAATGAATGGTGGTTACAAGGCGATGTTTCTTTTTTAGGTCAGTAAATTATTTAATATGATCAGATAGGTTTGTAGTAAAATAATAACCTCTCTAGTTATTACCAATAAAAGCCATAAAATGTAAAATTTTATAATTCATCTTTTACATTCAGCAAACTGGGGTCGGATAAGCAGACGACAACTATTGAAATGACATTTAAGACTCGTCACGGGAAAACAGCCATTATAGTAAATGCGAACAGCAAAGGTTCAGGTGAGACTGCGCATCTGCGCAGTCTCACCAGAACCTATGCTGTTCGCTGACGTAAGCGATAAGCCAAGGAGAAATGTCAATCAAATAACTAGACGTGTCTTGCTATGGGTCAGGCTTAAATATTGATTCGACCGAAAATCCGAAGAGTTTTTTTCTCGCGACGCGGTTCATGTTTGTTCCTTTAACCAGATGAAGTTTGAGCCGTAACTTGAGAAAGTGTACCTTCAGATATGTGAGCGCCACGAAGACTCAGATCGTCATGCGCGTCCGCAGTTTTCGCTGTCCGCATATGGAAGTTATGGATCTCGGTCTACCTACATCGCACCCAGCGAAGACTCTGACCATAATACGTTGATGCGCAGATTTCTGTGAGTCTTTGCTGGATGCACCTGTCACGGTACACTTTATCATGTTACGGCCCGGTTACGGCTTATTTAGTCTTTGTTTTTATGCCCCCAACTTCAAAGAAACTGAGGGGGCGTAATGCGTTTGTGTCGCTCGTCCGTCCGTCCGTCCGTCTGTACGACAAACGTTTAGGGTTAAGGGTTTATTCGTAAGCACATTAGGTTTTCTCCGTTAAGAATACATTGTTAGCTCCTAAGACAGTTTGGGTTAGCCACTATTCATGCATGTAATTTCCCATTCAAAATAACCCCTAAACCCGGTCTTTGGGGTGCTTGTTCGTCCGTTCGTACGTCACGCTTAGCTGCCAAGAACGGTCAGAGATAGGAACTTCTTAATATGTAATATGGATGGAAAATATGCGAACCTGTATCTGTTATTCTTCCCTTCGGACTTGTAGTTTCGGAGTTGTGCCCTTTTTCGGCTCATGCATTGAAAGCCTATGGAACATAACATCACGAAAACAAGCCTATATAATTTTGACCCCTTTAAACCCAACTTTTATATAGTAAAACTGGGGTTTACAGGGGTATACTTTATTTTTCTTATTTCTTCTCAAAAACATAGATTGTGGGTACTCGTTAGAACCGCCTCGCCGAGGCGGTTCTAACGAGTACCCACAATCTATGTTTTGAGCAGAAATAAGAAAAATATCAGAGATTTTTTATCTGAAAATTTTCAGTTTTTGGAGGTGAAAGTTTGGACATACTTGAATAGGCGTGTTTTCGTAATGATGGAATCTTGTGAACAAGATACCTCGAAATCTGTTCGAGCTATGTTATGCCTCTTCAAACGTTGGCATTTTGTATGGACAATCATATAGTTGGGGGCATAGTGACTTATATACGCATTTCTAGTTTTCTTTTTTTCTATACATTACGAAAACACGTCTATTCAAATATATTGAAAATTTTACAACCAAAAACGGGAAAATTTCCAGATAAAAAATTCTGATATTTTTCATATTTCTGCTCAAAACATAGATTGTGGGTACTCGTTAGAACCGCCTCGTCGAGGCGGTTCTAACAAGTACCCACAATCTATGTTTTGAGCAGAAATAAGAAAAATAATGTATACCCATGTAAACCCCAGTTTTACTATATAAAAGTTGGGTTTCAGGGGGTCAAAATTATAGAGGCGTGTTTTCTTGATGAAGGAGACATATTGGATGAAATGTTAATCTGTTTCCATCGCAGAATTAGAGCAAATGTATTCAGGTAAAACGATACACCAGAAAGATTTTGTCGCCATTTACAAAGGGAGATAACTTTTGCTGATAGGAATTTGCCTCATTTGTATTTCAAACGTTCTGAACTGGGAGACTGCTCTTAAAGAAGACAATTCACTCCCAGAGGGAGCACATTCAATCAATTAGGCACCGCCCCAGTGAGAAGGGAGGCCAATATTCCATGACAGTTATTTCCCTTGGAGATTTGTCCGTACTCAAATTCTTATCTGCTGATATGTAAATGATATTTGTTAATAGTAACACTAAGGTGAAATGTTACCAGTACATAACAGAAATTGAATCGCAACGTCAGAAAACTCACCTCATTACGTAAACACGCCTATTCAATATAATGACACTTTTTATGACTGCAAAAACGAGAAATTTCAGATGAAAAAATGTGGGGGTTTTTTTTGTTTTGTTTTTTTTTTTGTTGGTTTTTTTTTTTTTTTTTTTTTTTTTGTTTTTTTTTTGCTCGAAACAGAGATTGTTGGTACTCGTAAGAACCGCCTCATTGAGGCGGTTCTAACGGGTACCCATCATCTATGTTTTATAGCAGGTATAAGAAAAATAATGTATACCCCTGCAAACCCCATTTTTTCTCTATAAAAGAGGGGTTTGAGGGGGTGAAAATTACCTAGACATGGTTTCATGATGTTCTGACATGTGCGTTAAATGCATCCGCGCAGTCTTATTAGAGTGGAGCAACTACAGCTTTGGCTATCCAAAATGCACCCAGTGAACATTCTGATCAGACTGTGCGAAGCGGAGGCTGATCTGATCTGAACTTGACGCTTATGTCCTTAACCCATTTATGCCGAGTGGATTCTTCCTCTTTATCTCTTTGGACAGGTTCATTTCCTATATAAGGGGTGTCTGGTTAATTATTATTGTCACGTTTTGTAGAAATATCTGAACTTAATGCAAACAGTGTAGACCCAGATCAGACGCCGCGTTCTGCGGCGTCTGATCTGGGTCTACACTGTTTGCCAATGTCCCATTTATGGGACGCTAGGCATAAATGGGTTAAGGACGTTTTTGACTTTGCGGGTCAATTTGTGGAAATGTACACCGTCAGTTGTTTTGTATATTAAACTATTTTGGTAGGAATCTTTGTGATGAGTCTTTTCTATCTTTTTACGAGTTTCCTGTGGCAATAGATGGGTAATATCCTATTTACTGTAATTATTGGGACAGACAGGCCTGAGCAAACAGTGTAGACACAGCTCAAACAACGCAGAATATGACGTCTGATCAGGGTCAACACTGGTTTCTACATATCCAGCAGATTTTCAGACACAACATTGTTTAGCATTATGTTTTTTAGCCATGCTTACAGAGATGATTGACAGAGTATGGACTGTCTTTTTTTTTTTTTTTTTTTTTTGTTTGATTTGGTTTTTACGACCCATTCAACACTGTGAAGGCCATGTCGAACAGGTTAGTAATTCTACACACACTTTTCTTAAGTCCTCTAAGCGGTTAACCAATACTTGTGCACATATTATCACTAGTAACTGACAACTGTCTTGAATCGGCAGAAGGGACATAATGACCGTAGAAATGATTTCATGATCAGTCTCCACGAAAGTTATGTTGTCAAGCAGGGATTCGAACTTGCGACCCCAACCCCCGCCCCCTCCTCCTCCACCCCCAACCACCACCCCTGAATCTGCAATCAGACGCGCTACCGATTGTGCTATGTAGTCCGGGGTATGAGCTATCTATCAAATACCCCTTTGACACCTTTAGATGGCAGTTGGTTCGACACAAGACATCCTCGGTAACCCAGGTGTGACGTAATGGGTCACACCTGGATTAGCGAGGATGGACAAAGACAGAAATAAGCCGCAACGTGAGAAAACGTACCTTCTGACGTGCGCCAAACGGAGACTCAGATCAGCCTCAGTGTCTTCGTTGCCCGCATGAAGAAACGATGCATCCTTGGCTGTCAAAACTGCATCCAGTGCAGATTCTGATCGGACTGCGCCAATGCGTAGGTAGATCTGAATCTTCGCTGGGCGCACATGTCCGAAGGTACGATTTCTGACTTTACGACTCAAATAGTAGATAAGCTTCTCTTCGCTGATAACATGGCAAACTCGACTGAATTTGCTCTTAAAGCACCAATCACAAATGCAGCAGATGACATTTTGATTCTGTTTATTATTAGGCAGTGGCTATTCGTACGGCCCCGTACGAATAGCCTATATAGGCTAATCGTACTTGTGTCTGAAAATCTGCTGGATATGTAGAAACCAGTACGAATAGCCTATATTGACTAATCGTACGGCCCCATACGATTAGACTATATAGCCTATATTTGCTAATCGTACGGCTATTTTGGTTTGGTACCATGTATATATTATATTAAAATATATTTTGCGAATAATAAATGTGTATTGGACAGTATGGAACAGAATTATATTATCTCATCTATTTATATAAAAACATTCTCTTCTTATAAAATGTTATTTATAAAACATTCAAAATATGACCCAGCAGATGTGGTTATAGAATTTATCAAATATTCGACCGGTGAAGGATCAATCTAGCCTACGCATACGCGCATTGTTAAAATTATTGAGTTAGAAAAATAATCATTGGTGGTTTGGGGACTGAATCGAGGGAATTTCAGGCTAATTTTCATATTTTCACGTCTCGTTCCCCGAATAGCCTCGCGTTAGACATAATGGAATTTTCTTGTCTCAGTCTCAACACCATCAAAGATTCCATTTATACGGCCAACTACGAATTTGACAAGCATTACGAAAACATGACTATTCAAATTAAAATAGCCGTACGATTAGCCAATATAGGTTTTATAGACTAACCGTACGGGGCCGTACGAATAGCCATTATTAATCATTCAGATTGAACGAATGACAGGAAGCTGTCCAACCTATTGCAGCAGGATGTGTTGGAATGTCTCTCTCTCTCTCTCTCTCTCTCTCTCTCTCTCTCTCTCTCTCTCTCTCTCTCTCTCTCTCTCTCTCTCTGGGAGATCGCTTGAAATCATGACTGACTGTAAACCCTTACCTTGCTGGCAAAAAACTTCTGCAGATGACCTTTTGAAAATATTGTTCTTATTTTCCAGAAAACAGACTTTGACATTTCGTGCAAATTGTCTCCTTTGAAGATACTTTGCATGAAATGTCAAAGCCTCTCTTCTGGGAAAAATAAGAAACATGTCACCAGTTTGTCGTCTGCGGAATTTGCCGAGAAAGTGGTAGAGGTTAAAACCAAAGAATCTCGCTGATTATACTGTATAAACCTTGCATATTATGGACACATTAACTTCTTATTAGGCATCTAGCAAACAGTGAAGATCCTGGGGATAAGGGTGTAAGCGGTTTACTGGCTGAATATTTACGGTAAATACCGTATCGCATTAAATCCTGCATGTACAGGGAATTATGGAAGACAAAGAAATACAATTGAATTTTAAAAACTGAGCAAAATAATCTATACATGTATATCGTAGTTTGGTCTTGGCAAAGATGTTCGTTTCAAATTTATGATTTGGCCGTATGCTACAGAAATCTATATGAGATGCGTGACACAAGTATAGAAACATATATGAGGTGAGTCATGCATAAAGAAACATTATATATCTCAGAGTTATGTATGCATGTGAATAGCGGAGACGTATATTTTCTGTCTGTTCTCGTCCGCATCACGAAATCACGCCTATATAGTTTTGACCCCCTTAAACCTCACTTTTATACAGTAAAACTTGGGTTTACAGGGGTACACATTAATTTGCTTATTTCTGCTAAAAAATGTAGATTGTGGGTACTCGTTAGAACCGCCTCGTCGAGGCGGTTCTAACGGGTACCCATAATCTATATTTTGAGCAGTATTATGAAAAATATCAGAATTTTTTTATCTGAAAGTTTTCATTATTTGGTGGTAAAATTCTCAATATATTTGAATAGGCAAGTTTTCGCAATGGGGGACCCGGATCACGTATATAAGAAAGAAGCTACTGTATTACCCTAAATATTGGGACATTTTTACCTCCTTACCATACTTGTCCTAAAATAACTCAATTTTACTACCCGTTCATATGTGTAAAAAACAGGTGGGTGAATGGCAAACAGTAGCGTCTGATCTGGATCTACTCTGTTTGCTCGGGATTGTATGTCCAAATAGTATAAGTATGAGTGTGAGTAAAATTGAGTATAAAAGCGATTATGGAATATACGCTTGGGCTCTTTTTGCAAGACGTGCTTAATTTAAAATAATTCAGCTTCGAAGAACGACGTCAGAAAAAATACCTTTTGATATGCACTCTGCGCATTATGGATAGCCATGACCGCGAAGTTTCTTCATGCGGACAACGAAGATTCTGACCAGACTGAGCGGATGCGCAGGCTGATTTTAGAGCGCACATGTAAGGTACGTTTTCTGACGTTGCGGCTTAAACCGACTGAAGCAGAACATGAAAAAAAAATAAAAACCCTTATGTCAGAGGTTAAGAGCGAATACCCTGTGTGCATCTGTGGAGCCTAATCAGGGCATATTGTATTAAACAGTATTTATTGATTCGGTGAGCAGAGAAGAAAAGGCCCTGTTGAGAATGCGCAAATGCAGTCTAATCAGGGCCTTTGTTGCCCGGTGTGCGATAAAAGCCCTTTGATCACCTTGATCAATGGTATCTGCGCATGACAGCGTTTGAAAATTATGGGATTAAGTCATAAATGTACATTTATAGGGTCATATGCTTTGTTAACGCTAAACATGCTGGGAAAAAAATTCTGGGATGATAAGAAAAAAATCTTAAAAAATTTTCCCCGCAGGCTTAGCGCTTAACAGGGTGTGTCGGGAAAACGGCCCTTATTGCATATATGAGCCATTTTGGTTAAGGCTTCCATGTTGGCTTACAGAATTAATGAAACCGAGAATGCCCCAATCAGACTGCACATATGCATAGGCTGATCATATATCACACAGCTACCATTTCTCATTGCTCAGAAATTTCCCTAACTGCAAAACAACTGTAGCTATAAATGATTTTGCTGTCTGTTTTGCAGTGAAGTATGCAATTTTCTCACATATCCATACATATAGGGTCGAAAAATTCTTTTGTTTTCTTGTCAGCAGCAAAATCGAGCCCTTATTATCGGATGACGTCGGGCTTCTACGCTTGCGACGATAGGTTGTGAAACGACGACGCTTGTAAATTCTTTATGAGTGAACAAAAACATCAAGTGTGAGTTTCCATTGTCTTAGTTGAAATAAAAGGACCATTTTGGTAACTAAATTAGTTGGTTTTGTTCAAAATATTAATTTTTCGCCATTTTGTCCCGGCATTTCCAGGGAGCGACGAGAGAAGAGGATTTTGTTTTCTTGATGACATGTGAGATAAATAATTGATAACCGATTTTAAGTGACGACAGGAAAATGCCAACCCTCGGGTCCACCGCTCGAATGGGAAACTCGGCAAGGCTCCTTTCCCACTGAGACCGTTGGACCCTCGGGTTGGGATTTTCCTGTCCCCACTGAGCATCAATGATCGATTCTATTTGTAGCCTTTGGTGACGTCTCAGTGGGCACATGGCGTATATACAACGTCACATCAACGTCAATGCAATGTCGATACAACGTCATCACGCTACATCGACGTTGAAGCGACGCCGTCTGGGGTCATAGCGATCTTTTTCTAGAGGCCATATAGGTAGATTTACCCAACAGAGAGGTCTTAGCAAGTGTCGACCCAGATCAGATGCCACAGAACACGGAGTCAGGTTGTCCAGCTAAAGTAATATAAATCACATTTATACTAAATATTGGGACAATCTTACACCTTGCCGTTTTTCTCCTAAAATTTGAGCAATTCCATTTTGCTACCTAACTAGAAATGTGTTTGTACAAATATATGCCTGTCGATACAACATGCAAGAGTTGGAAAAGGGCATAACTCTGATAAAATCCGATTTTTTTTTTTTTTTTTTTTTTTTGTTTTGTTTTTTGTTTTGTTTCCAAAGTTAATCATGTGATCTACTCCTGTCTCAATAAGCTCATAAAGTTTCAAGGCCCTAGCTCAATTAGTTATCAATAAATATTGCCCAGAAGAATATGCATGGCGAACCGTTCGGGACGGACGGACGACAAAAAGCAATATGTCCCTCCAACTTCGGAGTTAGGGTAGTAATGATGTGTCTGTAAGTAGCTGAATGTTTGACAAACAGCAAAGACCCTGATCAGACGCCGCGTTCTGTGGCGTCTGATCTTGGTCTACACTGTTTGCTCAGGCATCTATCCCAATACTTATTACGGTAGTCATATGTACGTTTGTATTTCCAATATCGCCGAGAGAAGTAGTACTGGCTGCTCCTGACCTCTTAGTTTCCAGAATATATATGCACAATAGAAGAGAATATAGGCAGCTAGAATTGTTGTAGTTGGAGATGGTGTGTTGTTAGATCAACAATCTCAAAAGCCTCCAAGAATATAACATTCGTGTTTCCAGAGATATTAACACAGCAAAATGACAAACAACCTGAAAACAGAAATAAAATAAACCTTAGAAGGAATCAAATACAACAGCTGTGGGAATAGATATGGGAGATAACTCGGACGGATTAAGTCGCACGAAGTGGATGAGTTGCTTTCCGTATAACGTAGCTGTGCTTGTTGACTGACATCCCCACCTGCACACACGCCAAGCACACAGACACACAAATATACCTGCACCCCCCCCCCCCCCCCACACACACACACACACACACAACACAACACGCGCGTGCGCGCGCCACGCACTCACATACACATACAAAAGCACAAGCACACCGACACGCCGACACACAACAACAATAACAAAAACAACAACAACCAAATGCTTTTAAATTTTCATTTCTTTTTCCAATGGACATCCGAGCAACAATTAACCATCAACTTCTATTAACATTCTAGCTATGTTCATCCACCCGATTTATTTATTGTTTTTATTTTACTGTTGATTTGAACGTATAATTATTGCATAATAGTATAGTCCGATTTCTGTGGCGCTTTTTGGATACATTCATTTGGGGAAATTGGTACATTTTCAGGAGAAAAGGTGTCTACTCTAAACAGAAAACAATCGCTCCCTCTGGGAGCACATTCTTTCCTTTTAGAGTATACCCTACTTAGAAGGAGCTTGGTGAGAAGAATAGCACACAAATTACGAAAACACGCCTATTCAAATATATTGACAATTTCACCGTTTTCAGATAAGAATTCTGATATTCTTCATATTTCTGCTCAAAACATAGATTGTTGGTACTCGTTAGAACCGCCTCGCCGAGGCGGTTGCGGCAACTCGTTAGAACCTCCTCGCCGAGGCAGTTCTTACGAGTACCCACAATCTATGATTTTTAGTAGAAACACTTGTAATCCCCAGTTCTACTATATGAAAATGGTGTTAAAGGGGTTCAGAATTATATACGAGGATGAGTCAATAAGTAACCAGCCTATCCCATTTCCGATGGACCGAGACGGTCACGATTTTCATACTTTGTTTCAATATATGTTTTGTACAT
Source organism: Anodontia alba (assembly GCA_964016985.1). Taxonomy (NCBI): domain Eukaryota; kingdom Metazoa; phylum Mollusca; class Bivalvia; order Lucinida; family Lucinidae; genus Anodontia; species Anodontia alba. The sequence continues at coordinate 82,513,614 of OZ024832.1, forward strand.
GGGTACAAAATTGCACACGTATCGAGTAATTCTTTAATAAGATATTGAATGTCAAACATTGCTGGTGATGCAAAGGCATGCTTTTCATCTAAAGTTGAGTACCGTGCTGTAATTCGGTACTTGTATTTAAAAGGTAAAACAGGCAAGGAAATACACGGCGAGTTAGCCGATGTTTGGATAAAGTTTGAATCTTTTGAATCTTTGCGTAAATTGTTCTAGGTCCAGCAAATGCTCAGATCAGGCTGAGCAGCCATGCATTCTCATCTAGGTCTTTGTTGTCCACTGACATATTCTGGATTATCCAACGTTTCTATAAGCGGCAGTCAGCGAAAACCGTGATGAAACAACGCCGTATCGCCATGATGGCACAAAGTCACGATGACGTTGAATCGACATTGTAAAGACGTTGTTTTGGCTGGAATGATGTATTGAAGATGAGATTTCTTACGCTGGAGTCAATTCTCCGTCATATATAAAAGTATTGCGACCAAATAATTGACATTCAAATTTGACACTGTTTTTATTGAAATTAACAGACATTAATTTGTGATTTGCTAATTATGCGCGCAACAGGGAACCAGACATTACGAAAACATGCCTATTTAAATATACTGAAAATTTAACCACCAAAGAAATGAAAATTTTCAGATAAAAAATTCTGATATTTTTCAAATTTCTGCTCAAAACATAGATTGTGGGTGCTCGTTAGAACCGCCTCGACGAGGCGGTTCTAACGAGTACCCACAATCTGTGTTTTGAGCAGAAATAAGAACAATAATGTATACCCCTGTAAACCCCAGTTTTACTATATAGAAGTGGGGTTTAAGGGGGTCAAAATCATATAGGCATGTTTTCGTGATGTCAGTCTGCATTTTTCTCGCTCGCCTACAGAATCATTCACTATTATGGACTATGTCGACGAATATAGAAGCACATAACTGACCGCGCGAAACCGCAGGACGACGCAGGTGTTCTGTCTTCGCATAGAACACAAATAATTTATTTCTACATTTAAGCTGGGTTGGTCCGGACCACAGCCATATTGATTTGGTCGGATTTGGGACTCTAAAAATAGTTGATCAAAACAATGTGAAAAGATATCTACAGCTGTACGGGAATCTGTATCTGCTGTACACACACACACACACACACACACACACACACACACACACACACACACACACACACACACACACACACAATAATAATAATAATAATAATAATAATAAACATTTTCATTTTCAAAATCAAAATGATTTAATAAAACGTAAACGTGATCTCTCTCTCTCTCTCTCTCTCTCTCTCTCTCTCTCTCTCTCTCTCTCTCTCTCTCTCTCTCTCTCTCTCTCTCTCTCTCTCTGATAAGGTAACATTATGCAAGAAAACTTCAAAAATGTCGCAATACATACCTCGTTAAAGTTCAGATTTTGTCTTGACATTTTACCTAATTCAAGTTGCTGATTATCATTTTAACTGCACTTTTCTCCCCCGATAAGAAAAACGAAATCCTTATTCAGAATCAATAATAATAATAATAATAACAATTATAATACGAGGGTCATTCACTATATAGTGACACTTACTAAATAACTTGCAGAAAGCGTTATTAAACTAGCTTACCCTATTAAAATCCTCGAAGTAATAGCCCTTGTGTTCAAGACCGGTAAGTTGCTAAGCAGCTGCGCTCATATACCCGAACTTGAGTGGCCACGGCGGCTTCATGTGCCTCTAAATCACTGTAGCGAATTCCTTTTATGATTTCATTTATCTTGGGGATAATATTGTAATCAAAAGGACATGTCCGGGGAATAGGGAGGATGGTCCAAAATTCCTCAGTTATACGAGTCGATTAGTAACGTCACCTCACTCGTTTTGTGCAGCGAAGCGTTGTCATGTAAAAGGATCACTCCCTCTGCTAAAAGCTCATGTCGCTTCTTTTGAGTCGCTAGTTTGAGATACTTTTGAATATTCTCCTTGTAGTAGACCTCATTGACCCGTTTTATCAGCAAGCAAGAATTTTATGGATAGTTATAATATTTCTGCCTGCTCGGTGTTGACACTTCACGGTCTCTCGTCCAGACTTAAATTCATTTACCCATTTGGTTACTGTTATATATATACGAAATAGCGCTTGTCCGCCGCATGCTTCCCGTAGTGCTTCAAAAATTTCTGTGGCACTCTTTTTTCGTTAAAATACAATTTTTATGTAGCTGCGCTGATCCTGCGACGCGGCCATGACGCTTTAGTGACATAATTTAACGCCGCGTTATAATGACGTCATACAGCATGACGTCATAATAATGAAGCGTTTAATCGCAATTAGATAAATATGTTAGGATACAATGTTCCAGTGTGATTGCCAGTATACTTTTAGAGATGTTTAGTAAGTGTCACTATATGTTGAATGACCCTCGTAATAATAATAATAAAAAAGAAGGAATAATACAGATCAATACGTCAAAGTAATAATTATATCTTCCTCATCCTCATCATCATCATTATCATTACTCTCTCTCTCTCTCTCTCTCTTCAAAATTTGTTTGTGCGTTAAGAAGCAAAATGAGTACATACTTGTATACCAAATACTCAATGTGTGCGTTAAGAAGCACAGTGGTTCTAAATCCATACACCGAGATGTGCATTTGCGTGGACACAGTGATTAATTTGTGCATTTCCTCATTAATCATTCCGCCTAAGGACTTCATACTTAGACCACAGTTACATCTGGACCACAATTAACATATGGGGAGAGCAGCTGAAACCCTCTGTCTGTATAGGGTCTTGACCAAGTTTTATGCTTCATGGACTGTTCAATATAATATATTATGTTTACCTTGTGTCTTTAATCAGTTTCTCAAATACTGTCCGAGGATGGAGCATGACACTTGGATCACAGTTGCAGCTGGGGAAAGCAGCAGAAGCTTACCACCAATGTATGACCATAACCAACCTTTCATGTTTCACTGACCTTGTTAATTTTATGTTAACCATGTGCGTTTAAGCTACTGTCTCAGTAACCATCAGGCCAAGAATCTTCATTCTTGGAGCACAATGGGTAATCATTAATACGGTTCCGTGGATAGTATTCACAACAGATATTTTTGTTGGGAAATAAGAAAACTGTCAATACATTATGGGTTAAAAAGTGTTTTATCTAGAGCTACAGTCGACCCTCAATAGCTCGAACATCGATGGCTCGTTTGTTATGGCTGATTCGTACTTTTTTTTTTTTTTTTTTTTTTTTTTTATTTTATTTTATTTTTTTTTTTTTTTTTTTTGGCGGGGGGGGGGGGAGGGGAGGGGGGAGGTCGGGGGGGGGGGGGGGACGCTATGACATTGTTCCGATCGATCCAGAAAACAAACATTTAAGAAAATTTTCTTATTTTATCATGAAATTATATGTTGTGTGTACTACTCGTAATTAGTATCCCCTAAACGATTAAGGAGTTTAAGGGGTTCCAATATTTGGTATAAACACGGTAGGCCTGAGAGACTAAAAAGCACATTTGCTTATAGTTTGCAATGCTTCCAGTAATTTTTATATGTATCAACAGGTAGTATAATAGAGAGTTTGTTCAAATTATCATTACGAAAACACGTCTATTCAAATTTATTGAAAATTTCACCACCAAAAACTGAAAGTTTTCAGAGAAAAATTCTGATATTTTTCATATTTCTGCTCAAAACATAGATTGTGGGTACTCGTTAGAACCGCCTCGCCGAGGCGGTTCTAACGAGTACCCACAATCTATGTTTTGAGCAGAAATAAGAAAAGTAATTTATACCTCTGTAAACCCCAGTTTTACTGTAAAAATGTGGGGTTTAAGGGGGTGAAAACTATATAGGGATGTTTTCGTGATGTAGGGCTAGCATGGTAAGGAGTTAACCTTTCATCCCCGCGTTTCTGAAGTAGACTCTTCTCTCTGAGAATCTGGTTAGATCCATTGTTCCAAATAGGGGTCGCCGTCAAAGCTCAAAAGAGAATGGCAAACTTAGTAGATCCTGATGAGACGTCTTATAGTGAGCCGTCCCATCAAGATCTACGCTGTTTGCAGGACTGAAATGGCTAAGACGATAGAGTATATAAAGTATATAGAGTATGTATTGTAAATATGATACAAGGTTCCGGTATTGTGTATTCGAACAATAAAAGCTATAGTCAGACTGTGCTGTGCAGATGAGCAGTCTTGTTGGTCTTTCTGTTCAATATGTGATGATTTCTCAGTGTACTTCGAATAATTGGATCTGTATCATGAGAAAAATGTATGAGAAAATTGTTAATACTAGGCATGCTGAGTAAAAACATTCAGCAGATGACAACTTGAAATAGTTTAATTATTTTTCCCAGAAAATAGCCTTGGACATCTCCTGAGGAGACAAAGTGCATGTAACGTCAGAACCTATTTTATGGGAACAAGAAGAAAATATCATAATGTCGTCTGCTGTATAAGTCCAGAGTGTGGTTAAGGTAAAAAACTTATATATATATTTGAAGTGCCCTTGTATATACTGTAGGTACTCATTAGAAGTGCCAATGTATATGCTGTAGGTACTCATTAGAAGTGCCCTTGTATATACTGTAGGTACTCATTAGAAGTGCCAATGTATATGCTGTAGGTACTCATTAGAAGTGCCAATGTATATGCTGTAGGTACTCATTAGAAGTGCCAATGTATATGCTGTAGGTACTCATTAGAAGTGCCCTTGTATATACTATAGGTACTCATTAGAAGTGCCAATGTATATACTGTAGGTACTCATTAGAAGTGCCCTTGTATATGCTGTAGGTACTCATTAAAGTGCCCTTGTATATGCTGTAGGTACTCATTTGATGTGCTCTTGTAAGATGCTGTAGGTACTCATTAGAAGTGCCAATGTATATGCTGTAGGTACTCATTTAAAGTGTCCTTGTATATGCTGTAGGTACTCATTAGAAGTGACCTTGTATATACTGTAGGTACTCATTAGAAGTGCCAATGTATATGCTGTAGGTACTCATTAGAAGTGCCCTTGTATATACTGTAGGTACTCATTAGAAGTGCCAATGTATATGCTGTAGGTACTCATTAGAAGTGCCAATGTATATGCTGTAGGTACTCATTAGAAGTGCCCTTGTATATACTATAGGTACTCATTAGAAGTGCCAATGTATATACTGTAGGTACTCATTAGAAGTGCCCTTGTATATGCTGTAGGTACTCATTAAAAGTGCCCTTCTATATGCTGAATGTACTCATTTGATGTGCTCTTGTAAGATGCTGTAGGTACTCATTAGAAGTGCCAATGTATATGCTGTAGGTATTCATTAGAAGTGCCCTTGTATATACTGTAGGTACTCATTAGAAGTGCCAATGTATATGCTGTAGGTACTCATTAGAAGTGCCATTGTATATACTGTAGGTACTCATTAGAAGTGCCAATGTATATGCTGTAGGTACTCATTAGAAGTGCCCTTGTATATGCTGTATGTACTCATTTGATGTGCTCTTGTAGGTGCTTTAGGTACTCATTAGAAGTGCCCTTGTATATGCTGTAGGTACTCATTAGAAGTGCCCTTGTATATGCTGTATGTACTCATTTGATGTGCTCTTGTAGATGCTTTAGGTACTCATTAGAAGTGCCAATGTATATGCTGTAGGTACTCATTAGAAGTGCCCGTATTTATGCTGTAGGTACTCATTAGAAGTGCCAATGTATATGCTGTAGGTACTCATTTAAAGTGTCCTTGTATATGCTGTAGGCATTCATTAGAAGTGCCCTTGTATATACTGTCGGTACTCATTAGAAGTGCCCTTGTATATGCTGTAGGTGTTCATTAGAAGTGCCCTTGTATATGCTGTAGGTATTCATTAGAATTGCCCTTGTATATGCTGTAGGTACTCATTTAAAGTGACCTTTTATGTGCTGTAGGTACTCATTTGATGTGCTCTTGTAGATGCTGTAGGTACTCATTAGAAGTGCCCTTGTATATGCTGTAACTACTCATTAGAATGAGGTGTTCAAATGCGTATCACCAAAATGTTTTTGTGCAAAAATAATATTTATCTAGATTTTCCTGCTAATCTGGAGCTATGAATTCCCCTAGTTTTCCCGTATCTCAAGTTATAAATATCTCAATGTAAATCGCGTGTATTAATTAAAATCATATTTGATGCCTTTGAATGATTCTTATGGGTAAGTTTTCATGCCGAAAAGAAATCCTACCAGGAATTTGTTCAAAGACCAGTAATAATTCCTCCCCCTCAACGAGTAGCCCCTCACTGACTAACAGTTATATAATAAAGACAAAACGGTTATTCAAAACAATATTTTTATTTTAATATAGTTTTTAAATGCGTCAGTTTACTATAATTAACATTTTTAAAGAATCTAGCAGTAGGCAGATTCAAGCCTTTTCAGAGCAATATCCCTCAAAAAGTTACACACATACATAGGCAAACAGTAAAGACCCAGACCAGCTTGAATAATTAGATATCTGACCAGGGATCTCCAGTGTACATTTTGTAAGTAGGACTTTGTAAGTTAGGATCTAAAATGAGAACAGTAATTTCCAAACATAATTCAAAGATGAGCAGATCCTTTACTATGACAACACAATATATGGACTGACAATATCTGACACAGTTCAGCCTGTTTTCGTACCAAAATGCATAAAGAGTTTAATCATTTCTGTGCCATTACACATTGTATGTGCTAATTAGAACTGCCTCAGTGAGGCAATTCTAATAAGTGTTTACAATGTGTTAACCCTTTATGTGCCAATCATAGCACCAGCAAACGACATAAAAGTATTTCTTTTAATTTTCAGAGAAAACTTATTTTGGCATTTCGTGTGAATTAGCTGCCTAGCAGAGATTCACATGATAAGTCCAACTTTATTTTCTCTGAAAAATAAATATTTCAAAATATCTTCTTCTACAATTTAAACAGCTCTGTAGTGTGAAGAATGAAGTGATATGTTAGAATACTTTTTCGCTTTTTGCACCAAAATACCTTGTTATGTACCAGATGGAATTTTCTCATCAAGGCCGTCCCATTGATTACCTTAATATCATTGTGCAAAGAATAATGAAAATTACTATATTTATCCTGAATACTGGGACAACTTAACCCTTAAAGCGCCAATCACAACTGCAGCAGACGACATTTTGAAATTTTTTTTTTTTTAATTTTCAAAGAAAACAAGCCTTGATATTTCATGTGAATCGTCTGCTTGGCAGACGATTCACATGAAATATCAAGACTTGTTTTCTTTGAAAAAATAAAAAAAAAAACAGAAATAAATGTCGCCTGCTACAAATTTTGCTTGGCGCTTTAAGGGTTAACCATACTTATTAAGTAAATTTTACTTTACATGGTGATGTGTCAAGAACGGATGGATGAACAGGAAACAATGTAGAACCTGAGCAGATGCTGTGTTCTGCAGTGCCTGATATGAGACTACAGTTTGCTCCGGCCCGTCTGTTCCAATACTTAGTGTAAATACAGTATCTTCTGAATAGTCTTTTTATTTGGACCGATACGTATCACCTGAAAATCAAAACGTGGACATTTGTTTTCATTTCACCACAAATATCGGTATTCATTAGAAGCACCTACCCATTAAGCATTATTTATAAATCTATAGCGGGCCGTTATCGGCCCGTCAGGGTAGCTGACGGGCCGATAACGGCCTGCTATAGATTTATAAAGAATGCCAGTTGGGTAAGCAAGACGATTCTAATGAGCATCTAGAGCCTATGTTTTCATATGCAAAACAAATGATAATCTAGATACCCCTCTTATATGGAGCTATGACCTATGACTTCTTTCCGTGAAGCTAATGGTAGTAACATGAATTTGAAACAGTTGAAGAATTTACAGTCGAACTTCAATGGCACGAACCCCGATGGCTCGTTTACCATGGATGAGTTGAACTCGTTTTGAGTCCGTAGGGATTTCCTCCAAATACGATGTACGGATAATTTAGGGAGATTTTCTTCTTTAACCTTGTAAATGTATGCTGTGTGCGCTCATTAGAATCGCATCCATGAGGCGATTCAAATGAGTACATGCAACATACATTTAAAATATAAAACACCGAAAAGATATCCCACATTTATCTCCATTGTGCCTCCAGGTGTGGCACTAGTAGTAACCTTCCGAGGCTCGAACTACCGCTGTCTCGAACAAATTTTTCATGCTCCCAAAGGGGTTCGAGCCATCGAAGTTCGACTGTATATATCTATAGCAATTTTTTAAATAATTTCTCCAATAATTACCAAGTGTTCAGTTCACAGAGTTGCAGTAGTAGCCAGATAAATATTTTCTGATTTCTGCAGGAAGAAAAGTGTTGTGGTATTCGGGAGAAGCACATTGGCAAGGGGCTTATAAATAAGTACCCATAATATAAAAACAGAAAGGTAAGAGAAAAGTCCAGGGAGTACCACAATCACAAGCCACAGCCCTTCCCAGACACCAAGAGGAAGAGGAATCAGACAAAACCAAACAAGCGCAAGTCGAACAAACGTAAGGAAAGAAATAAGATTAGCTCTTTTTCCCCTAGCGAGGTAACCGCAATGCTAAAAGCACTGAAAAACACAAGAACAAAATAAGACCAGGCAAAACTAAAACTTCGTGGAGTAATAAGAGTGAAAATCAGTATGTTTTCATGGAGTAATAAGAGCAAACATCAGTATGTTTCCGTGGGGTAATATGAGCTAAAATCAGTATTTTTCTTTGAAAAGTGTTTTAACATTTACCACCCACTAGGCAATTTCAACAGATAACAAACTGATTATATTTTACTTATTTTTCCAAGAAAACAGGCTTTGATATTTCATACAAATTGTCTACATGAACTATCAAAAACCTTTTTTTGGGGGGAAGGAAAGCATATTTCAAAATGTCATCTGCCGAAAATTTTACCCATAATACTAAGCACAAGGAATCTTTACTTTACACTAAAAACAAAAAATATGGATGCAGATCAGTCTGTGCATCTATACCCTCATCAGATCCTTTATTGTTCTTCAAACAATCAACAGTGTTCAAGGATACTGTGATGAAACAGTGAATTCTTGATCAGATTAGAAGTGCAAGCTGATCAGTACTTCAGTCCATTTATGCCAAAAAGACCCCTTTGCTTATGACGGGGCATTTTATCTGACAACTCTATATCTAGATCACCGAGGCTTACAGTCAGGGAGTATTTCCCTTAAACCCAGTCAACATTTACAATGTGATGGCCTACCCCAGCTAGCATTCTACGTAAATCTACATCGGGCCGTCATCGGCCCGTCAGCTACCCTGACGGGCCGATGACGGCCCGATATAGATTTACGTAGAATGCTGACTGGGACATCAGTCATATACACAAAGTAAGAGCAACAGCGGGACTTCTAAGGCGGTGGTCCCGCTGTTGCTCTTACTCTGTGCAGCTGAGTGGTTTATCCTACGAGGCGACTTATATTGTTTTGCCCTGTGTTTTGTCCTTATGTTTTTGTTTTCAGTCCTGTTAGCACTGCAGTTACCTTGCTTGGGGAAGAGAGAGCTGGGTTGTGTGCTTTTCGTGCGTGTGTCTGTTTTGCGCTTGTTGGTTTGTGTCTCTTTTCTCTTCCACTTGATATCAGGGGATGGTTGCGACTTGTGACTGTGGCACTCCCTGGACTTTTTTCCCCCTTTTTTCTTTTAGATTTGTACTTTACTTTTACTTCACTGCAGCTGGTATCCGGTACCGTGTGGCGGCCGTAGTACGTCTCCCCTTACTTAACTATTCTGCAGATTATATTTTCATTTCTTTTAGGATCATTGTGCCCATGGTGGTAATGGAGTTCTGCTCATGTATATACTAAAGAGCGTGAGCAGTGTTGCAAACTTGATTAATGCTTATTAAGAGTCTCAATAAAACCGAGATTCCCATTTTCTGTCTGTAATGTGTTCCTTGTTTCCAAAAATAACCTTTTAGATTTTTATTACACTGTTCACATGACAGAAAAGACCCCCTTCCTCATAATGTGTCATTTATCTCGCTTCTCTAGCCCACTGAGCCTTACAGCCACGAAATGTTCGATCGTATATGCAGTGAACAGTCTCAATTGTTGGTCTAAATCCGACACATACAAAACATATCACTTTCACTTTTACACTGAATTGGAAATGGATCTCAAGAAGAGGCAGTGCTGGTAACCTTGGCATCTCCAGGGTGTGGCAAGATCAGCAGAATCTGAAATATTGCATTACAGTGAATGAGACCTAACATCTGTGACTGTTTGTGTTGAGGTTTTACGGCCTAGCCAACCAAATGGGGTCATGTCGAGCGCGGTCAGTGTACTAAGCCAGACATTTACTGGGCAGGCTTATTCCTCCAAGCGGTTAACTATAGTATTGTGCACATTCTTTCGCCAGAAACTGACAACTGCCCTTCTTGAATCAGCGGATGGGAGTGAATGACAGTAGAAAATATTTCGTGATCAATCTCCATGAAAGGATGTTGCCGACCTCGGACGGCGCATCCAACTGAGCCGCCGAGGCCGGCAAAACCTGCTGGTTTCTATTATGTTGAGGATACTCAACCAGAAGAGCCTTGCTGAGGTGGTTCTATTGAATACCACAAACACACAAGTTTATGGAGAAATAAGAAAACAATATTTTTCTGGGCCCAGTTGTTCAAAGCGTCGTTAGCTAAACGAGCTCGTTAGTGATCAAAATGTTAACTGTTCTAGTAAGTATAATATCTATTTCACAGGTATTTTTGCTGAAAAAATGTCAGTAGCTTTTGCAAATGCAAAAGCTACTTACTTTTTTTTTCAGCAAGAATATTTGCATATATGCCATATTTAACGATTAACTAACGACATCGCGTTAGTTTTGAACAACTTGGCCCTGAATACTACTCTTATCTGGAGCTATGAATTCATCTCTCATAAGCACCATCAGGAAATCTGCCCAGTGCAACAAAATCCCAGCCTGCATGCACATCTGTACCATCCAGTGGCAGATCCAAAATGACATCTGAGGGATCATTTGAGCCTACCTGCTCTATCTAAATTGGGAATTTAGTGAACATCTAGAGAAACTTTAATATTTTTTTTTTTTTTTTTTTTATTTTGTGGGGGGTGGGGGGGGGGGGGGGTAGGGGGGACTCAAATCAACCCTATATCTGAAATGTTGGAAGCCCTCCTACTCGCCTATCTTCTTTATTGCGAACAGTAGACGCCATACCCAATAAGCTGCTTCATTTTGCTAGATTAAATGCGGGTTGACAGGCCTAAAAGTTAGTACTCTTGACATGCAAGCTGATATTGTCAGTGTACACTCATATTGAAATTTTTTTCATTAACACATACAGTATAACCTCAATGGCTCGAATCCGGATAGCTCGTTTACCTTGGATGATTCGAACTCTTTTTTCAGTCCGTACAAAATCCTTCCAGTAACTCAAGAAAACAAATATTTAGGGATTTTTTCTTATATTATCATGGAATTGTATGTTGTGCGTACTCATTAGAATCGCATCATCGAGGCGATTCTAATGAGTACACCCAACATACAATCATTGTGTAGAAATTCGAAAAGATTTCCCTAAATTATCGATTTTTGCTTCCTGAACTGGTGCCATGATTAACCCTCGATGGCTCGAACTACCCATGTCTCGAACGAATTTCCATGGCCCCAAATATGTTCGAGCCATTGAGATTCGACTGTACATAGCTCATCCTTGATATATGTAATGAAATACACAAATGCACAGCCGCAAAAATGCTTTTTTCCTTGTTATAAATAAAACTTCCTAATAGCGTGTTTCTTTGCCAAATTAGAAAAAAAAAACATTTAAATAACAACATTTAGTAAATAAATAAATAAATAAATAAACAAATATCAAAAGCCTAGACCACGTGCAGATCTGTGCAACTGTATAATCAGGGCTTTTATTGGTTTGCACTTTAGTATCTGCTGTTGACTATCGAGTTTTCCAAGGAGCTATTTTTGTGGCAGTTCGTCTTCATTTATTTATTATAGGGAATAAACATGGTTTTTCATGCATTAACATTCGCCAGGTCCCGAGGGAGGTGTTGAAAACTGAGGCCGGAGGCCGCGGTTTTCAACACCTCCCAAAGGACCTGGCGAATGTTAGGGCATTGAAAAACCATGTTCGATCGCTATTATTGCATAAAACTGAAAACATTTGCTACATTTCGCGTTATTTCGTGCACTATTTTGTTTCGCCTTTTCACCGATGTCTCGCGAACGCAATTTCCACGGACTATGCTCGTTCTAGGGCCGGGCGGTACACATGTCGTAACGGCAGCAAATATATGGCCCCGGTACGATCATATTGAAAGTTGCGTAACCGTGCATTAACAGCGCGTAAATTGCCTTGTTAATACACGGCTTTTTGCTGGTTAATGCACGGCTATTAATAACGTGCGACACTGCTTTTTATGCAATAATAAAGGTTTTTGTTTAATAGCTGTTTTATTATTTGTTTTCATAGAAGTGCAAACAGTATGTACATGAATTCTGACATGCAAGTCGAACGTTTGTCGCGCTTGTTTGGTTTTGTCTGTTTTTGCGTCCTCTTGGTGTCTGGGAAAGGCTGCGGTTTGTGACTCTGGCACTCCCTGGGCTTTTCTTTTACCTTTTATGCAGACTTGTCAGCCTAAATTTGGTACTTAAAGTTCTGGGATCTTTTGCTTTTACTGTGCCCTTGCGCACAATACTACAATTTTAAACACTCTATTCCATACTTTTGTGAACTAAATTTTGTTTTTTAAGTAATTCTACTTTAGCATACTTAGTGGAATAGCAAACAGTGCAGAACCTGATCAGATTGCTCCGGAGTAGACTGATCTAGATCTACAATGTATACGCCATTATATTTAAAAACTTTGGTGTACAAAATTGTTTAGCTAACAGAGTTTCTGCTTTCAATTCCAGTAACCATGTTATAAAGAGGTTGTGATGCTGCATAGTTTCTTTGATAAATTAGAAATTAGTATAAATAAAAATGTGAAACGATAATACCCCGCCACTAACATGTCGTGGGCAGATAACTATCAAAATGAAATGGAATTTGTAGCGATTCCAAAGCAGATCTCTATAATATCAATGCGATTGATATTTACTCCAATTATCCTCCTACGGACGTACGATAGACAGACAGACGGACGGACAGACACACGGAAACCACTATGGTGTGGCGGGGTATAAAATATTACATGCATATTGTCTGCTATTGTGAAGTCAAGGCGTTCACCATTTTCAATTAAAAATTCAAAAAGTCTAATAAATTGTATCGCCTTTTATCATATGAACGCAAATACCTCAATCTTTACACATCATGTATGGTAAACTCTTAAAAGGTCCACCTCTACCTGACTATGTCTTAACATGTACAGATGTACAGATATCGGCAAACAATGTACATCCTGTCCAGCGGCGTCTGGTCTGGTCTACACTGTTTGCTCACATCTGTATTGGAATATTAAGGCTATATACAGTATGGTAAGAGTCTTTTAAGACTGCTCCAATCTACGGTCTTGTTAGCATCAGCATTCTGCTTAAAAATATGAAATTGGTTTCTTTTGTTGTTCCCTTGCATAAATAACTTACCGACTGTCCTGTCCAGAGAATGAACTGAATAGGACACACACACTAAACTAGAAATAACTTTTTATGTCGCTCCACCACAACTGTAGTGGACTGGTCAGGTTTGTGTGCAACACAATCTGAAATAAATCAGGCAACTCGAGATAAACCCTTATCCCATATGCTGCCCACTGAGCCAAGAAAATAGAGACAAGCAAAACTAACAAAACTACAACCAGTACAGACATACATGATCACACGCGGCAGCGTCAAAAATGGGTGGACTTAAACCGATAGAATGCAATATCTGCACAAAAGTACCTAGATCACATATGGCCCAGCACGTTCACAGAAAACAGAAAGACTGCAAAACAGAGATCAAACCGTACTTAAAACATAAAAAAAGCAAGAAAATAAGGATAAACAAGACCGACCAAACTAAAATACACATTGAAATACCCGGAGCGCATGCGGCCCAGGCAGTCTGAACAGAACCAACCAATAAAAAAAAACGATAAAGCATATACAAAAACAAAAACCGCACATTACGAAAACAAGGCTGTATAAATTTGACCCCCCTCAAACCCCACCTTTATATAGTAAAACTGGGGTTAAAATGATTATACATTAGTTTTTATTTTTGCTCAAAGAAATATTTGTCCATGGCGATACACAATAAAGTATCTTCTACATCTTATTTTGGTCTAGTGATATTTTTTACCTAAGTTAGCCATGAAAATAGGGCTGCAGCTGATATTAGTTGTCGTTTGACGGCCGTGGAACGTCTCCCCGTACTTCACCATAGTGCAGATTGTATTTCATTTCCATTGAGATCATTGGGCCCATTGTGGTATTTGAAAATGGAGTTCTGCTCATATATACGCTAGAGGGCGTAAGCAGTGTTGCAAACTTCATTACTGCTTACAAAGAGTCTCAATTAAACCGAAACTTTCGTTTATTGTACAAATACATTGCTTATTAATTGTAACTGAAATGTTTAGAGGACTATTTAACCCGACACAAACACATCGAATTTAATGTCACTGAAATGCCATTGAACGAGAAGCTCAATCTGAGAACAGCACAGCAATCCTCAAGTCTGATTTTTTTTCTGGAGTTGAATGTTTTATCACTACGAAATTCAAGGTACCCTATTTAGTCTTACTATTTTGACAGACAGGTAAAGGTCTGTCATGCAATGATGATTTGGTCTTTAACGTCTCTTTCAACATTATTTCAGCTGTATCGAGATCTTGAAGGGGAAATAATGAAAGGCTTTTTTTCAACTGCTATGTAGTGCTTCACTTTTAATGGTTATCTTTTCACAAGCAGCTAAGTTTAAGATCTGCTCAGTTAAGTATGTTACGGGTAACAGAGTTGCCATCTTTTTGGGAAAGAGCTGCAACCTGTGCTTGCAATCTGCTAATTTTGTGGCTGCTTAATTTTATTTGTCTGTCTTTTCATCATGAAAACATACCTATATAATTTTGACCCCCCCCTTAAACCCCACTTTTATATGGTGAAACTTGGGTCTACGGGGTATACATTATTTTTCTTATTTCTGCTCAAAAACATAGATTGTGGGTACTCGTTAGAACCGCCTCGACAAGGCGGTTCTAACGAGTACCCACAATCTGTGTTTTAGCAGAAATATGAAAAATATCAGAATTTTTTTATCTGAAAATTTTCATTTATTGGTGGTAAAATTTTCAGTATATTTGAATAGGCGTGTTTTCGTAATGTGAATGGCGTGGAGGGCTTGGTGTGGATCCGATTGCATCAGTTCCTGTATTCACTTATTCATTTTGTGCACTAAAGAACCGTACAGTCATGACCTGGAATCCCCTTCTAGCTGAATTTGAACCCGAGACCATGTGGCCCGAAGCCTGGAGTGCTACTCAAATGTTTGTAATGCGGTTGGTACTGTAATAACCATAAGTATTGGAATGACCATATAAATTATTATTTAAAAATGCAGACACTTCAAATTGTTTCTTACTTTTCCAGAAAACAAGTCTTAACAATGAATTCAAAACAGACAATTTGAACAAAATGTCAATCAAACGTCACCGTCTAGAAAGCACACAACAAATCTATCATTTGTTGACTGCAGATTTAGCTTATAGAGCCTGCAATACCAGAGGGATTGCACACTTACAGAGTAGGCAACCGTCAAAATTTTGATTCTGAGTTATTTCATTAAGCGTTGTTTCTGTGGTTCACTTTGTATTGTCTCCCTGAGAAAAAGAGACAGAAGAGTTACTAGATGAGGGAAGAAATTGAGGAGTCAAACTATACCTGTAACGCCTCAATGGTTTTGAATCTAGGTACGGCAGCTTGTTGCTACAGCTGACTTGCTTGATTACCACATGTATCTGCAAAAATAAAGGGTAATGCAAAAAAAAAATAGCCCTTATGCCATTTTTCATGTGAACAGCGAATGCCTACATCTGCCTGCGAATCAACACAGTCAGATGAGGTCCTTCTAACTTCGATATACAATCGACTCTCGTTATCTCGAAATCCAAGGGACTCATTGAAATACTTCGAGATATCCATACCTCGACATATCAGAGTTGAGAGAGTAAGGAAAACAATAAATTGAATAATCATATTCAACAAATGAATGTGTAATTTGACTCATGAAGTTAGAAATATATATATAAAATAATGTGGAAAAGAGGAGAAATTGCTCCTTAGGAGCAATTTCTCCTCTTTTCATATTATTTTGTTACCTGTTGTCATAGTTTCATGTTAAAACAGGGACCAGATTTTCACTTCGAGATAAGCGGTAATTCGAAATAAGCGAGTTCGAGATAACGAGGTTCGACTGTTTTCTATATACAGAATCCTAGGATTCTGTAAGTGGGATATAAAGGTGCTGATCCTTCATAACCTGTATATGGCATGAGGATCTCTCTTGCATTTACCTTCAAAGAAATAAAATTGGCTGAAACTATAGACATATTTAATTCAGCACATAGCAATACAAGATGGCAGCAATGTGCAATTAATGAAACCTCTAGCACAATATACAGACCAAGAGGAGTCCATTGTGGGCAGCAAAGATGAGCCATAGCTGTCTACACATTTCATTTTATTGGTTTTGCTGTAGTCGCTCTTGAGTCCATTTCACTTGTGTACATAAAATCACCTGACAAATAAAAGGTCTGTTATCATGTACATGTATACCAATAGTGCTGACTTTTTACAAGTCTTTTCCATATCTACACTGATCGCTATATCGGGTCAACCAATTGCTGGTTTACTGCGTGTGAAAACTTCTCGGTCCCTAATCAGACACACACGTAGTCGGACCCATCAAGGCAAACTCAGACCGATCGAGGCAAGCTCACATTGCCAAGGATCACATTTAAAAATATTTTTATTCATGTGAGGAATTTTAGTGGGTGACCAGGAAACTCGATCATATAACAACAGTGCCAAAGAAACCGGTAAAGCTTTTGCTGATCCCCTGGGTGGCTAGAAACAATACTAAGTCAATTCATGACAAAGACATCTCACCAAGACCAGAAGTTAGGTCTGCAGCCTGTAAATAGCAAACTTCTGATCCTGACTCCAAAGTAATCAGCGTCAAAGCGTGCAAAGAATCATCTCAACAGGCATGACTAGCACTATATTAATAATTATGGTTAGATTTTATCCACGCCATACAGACTACGGAATGCACAATGTGTCAGAGTGCGTGCGTGTTCAATGTAAAGAGCGTCAAGCCATGAACAAACTAGTATCATGGTTTGTATTACGGATGTTTCAATTAATAGGCTTCTGTTGCTGACTTCAGTCATTCTGATTGATTGTGTTGGAGTTTAACGATACGTCAACCCTTGTGTGTCTCCAGGGAAAGAGAGTAAAGAGATAGAAGAGATAGTAGGGGAGATGAAAGAGAGGGACAGGGAAAAAGAGGAACAGGAATGAAAGGGAAGAAATAGGTGAAATAAAAACATTCCCCTCTACCCTTACCTGCAACAAGGATAGCAAGCCTTGCCCAATTGTAAGCCAATATCAGTTGGACGTCAGTCATTCTGTGAGAGCTAGGAAGTAAACTGATAATAAACTCACATGAAAACACTGATCAGACTGCGCAGATGCAGGAGTCTTAAATAAACCACGTCTTCGATTTTTGTGATTTTGTATGATCTTTGTTTTCAAAGGCAGTCTTTTTTTACTTTTATTTTACTACAAGCGGCTGCCATATCGGTCCTCAGATAAAAGTTATAAAACATAATGACATATAGTGTAAAGTAGTCATGACTTGCAAAAGCAATTTGTGGAATGAAACAAAAATGCATTTTTACATGTAAATGGTACCATTTGAGATGCCAAACTAAACATTTGTACTGAAAATAGTCGTACAAATGCCAAAAAATGAGGTTATATATACTTTTGATTCCAGGTATGAAAATGTTTACTGTTGATCACAAAAATTTTGTGATCATCAAACTGTTCCAACAACATCCATAAGGTTACAATAGTAATATGATACCCAAATGCAGAATGCATACCAGTACGTACCCTTCCAGGTTTATTGAAAACTTGCCTAGTTATCAACCCAATCATTGTTGATGGCTATGCTTCACTCTTTAATTACACGACGTTGGTCGGGCCTCAGACTCAATGATGGCCTCTTCGTAAAACTTTAACAGTGGGCTGGGGCTTGATGCGTTGTCGGGCTTGGCCTACCGTGGTTCAACTATTGTTTTTTTATATATTCTGTCACACAGTAGAATTAGCCATGAGTACTCGTCTTTGTTTATCATAGTGATGAATTTGATTTTTATGTTTTCGCTTTGATGCATTGTCTGAGTTGGAAGCCTTTATGCGAACCGATTTTTTATGGGTTTTTTTCTGTATTAAGAGTTACATCGGGACCCAGGATGAAGTTGGCTGGTCGTAAAAGTGCTTTAACCACCCCGCGCTCCCCCCCCCCCTCCCCCCGCACCCCCCCTCCCCCGGTGGTTTATTCTACTGATCGTTCTAAGGCGGTAGTCCCGGTGTTAGTCTTACTCTTTGTTGCTTTCTGGTTTATTCTGTGGGGCGGTTTTTTATGTCTTGCCTTGTGTAATTTTGTTCTTGTGTTTTCCGTCCTTTTAGCATTGCAATTACTTCGCTTTTCGTACGTTTGTTCGATTTGCGCTTGTTTGGTTTTGTCTGGTTCCTCTTCCTCTTGGTGTCTGGGAAGGGCTGCGGTTCGTGATTGTGGCGCTCCCTGGACTTTCTCTTACCTTTTTTGACCTACTCTTCAACAGCTTACTTAAAATGTTGCTAATTTGAAATCTACTACCCCCTGAAATGAGGTAATTGAAATACAAATCCCCTCATCCGAGTTTTAGTTAGATCAGTCTAATGAATTCAAAAAACAGAGTGAGAAGGAACTGCAGCATTTAGTCTAACATACTTCACAGAAATTTGAGTCTCCTTCCATTTTGATAGGAAAAGCAAGACATTCTGCAAGTCACATGCATAGACCTATTGTTCAACGTTATATATTTTTAAAAACAAAAGTAGTTGTGGTCATATCACCCAAGCCATAATTCAAACTCATAAATCCGTAAATGAATGACGAATCAGAATGTTCAGACTAACAGACATGGACCCCAGAATAAAGGATGTAATCAGGCGTCCGCGGATAGTAAGCATTACTTATGAGTAAGTCCTTATTTAAGTGGCTGCCAGTCCTTTTATCTAAATGATTAAAAAACAGAAATAATACTATCTGATTTCTGTTGGTTTCCTTCCTCCACTTTACCAACATAAATCAGTGTGGCCTGACTGAAATTAAACGTGATACAATGTGAAACAGTACCTGTAAGCGATTCAGTGAAAGAAATAGCTACGTCACATAAAAACTGTGCCTGACAAGAAGAATCACTTCCTATTTGATTTATTCTGACTCCCACTTAATCAGCATAAATCTATGATTCTCTTTGTCAAATGTAACTAATTTAAACAATTTGTTAATTTCAATTTGAATAAAATTCAATTTTAAATTGAATAAATCGACATTTCTTTACTTTAGAATAATTCAATCTAATTTAAGGTTGAATAAAAAACTAATTTAACATTGAATAAAAAAAAATAAAATTGAATAAAAAGATTAATATAAGAGTGAATCAAAATGTCTCGATAAAAAGGTAAACAAAAACAAAGAACTAGGGCTATTTTGAAGATAAAACAACCTTGTTGTTAACTGTAAATCTACACATGATATTCTTACACTTGACAGTTGTAGATGTCAGACAAAGTTATCCAAATTATTGTAACTACAGCCTCAGGTTGTCCATGAAGACAACTTTTTGTCGCTACACTTTATACCCTTCCTAGAGCCCCAGGTTGAGGTAAAGTGGTTCAAAACCACTACTAATGCATATAACTCCCTTACTTAGTTTCTACAGACCCAGGTTGAAGTGAGGTGGTCCATCATGAACAGTAATACTTATAACTTTCCTTAGTGTTCCTACAGCCCTAGTTGAGGTGACGTGCTCCAAGATGACTAGTAAACCCTATACCTTTCCCTTATAGGTTCTAAGATGAAGTACTGGTAGGTAAATCTAATAAGTAACGGTATCCGAGAGCGTTAATGTTACAGTCCCTTTGAGGAGGAGGACTTCAAGAAAGTGACCAGTTGCAGGCCCAAAGAGCAGCACTGGAGAATCTGTTCATAACTTTAAGCCTTATGGATATGGTCATTGCAGCCCCAACATTGAATGAGACATGTGTAGTGCAGTAATTTCATTTCGTCGAAAAGGTAAATGATGTTACTCCTTATCTAATCACGGAACCACTCAAGATTGTAAGCTCTGGCTGTAACTGTAAGCCATAGCTTTGCAACATCTGTTGATCATGTTACTTCCAGTTCTTAACCTTATAAAACGTCAGCTCAGGCAAGAGAGACAGATGTGCTGCCTAAAGATTTTAGCCGCACAAGACAGCACTTGAGTCATTTATCAGTGGTTGCATAGAGTCCCCACGAATGCATGCATCTTCTTGAAACGATAAATATTGTCTGAAACTTACCAGATACCAAGCCTTTTCTCAACTCTGTGCACGTGTACATGTAAATGAAATAAAACTGAATAAACTATTTAAACAACAATATAAATATCAAGCATCATGGACGGTGGCTCTGAATGTGAACAGACGATCCGTGAAAACAACACTTACAGATGCCTTCAAACCCCCACATCTCCAAAAGAAATTCAAACACACGTTTGAAGAGGCTACTGGGTACACACTTACAATATTGAATTGTTGCTGTAAATGTGTTGTGCTATATAAAGAAATTTTTAGTGGTTGTTCAAAATGCCTTAGTCCAATTACTGATGCTAAAACCTGATAATAAGCAGTAGTTAAAGCACTTTCTTAAAACAAACCTGATGTTACGACCCACATATTATTACCCAATGGCAACCTCATCTCATATAACACATATCATACCACTACAACAAGCTTAAACCTGTAAGGAACAACCGCTAAAATGATTGTAGTGCTGAAAGATATATCCCAGTTATTGCCTCGAAGTTACTAATCCTCCGGCAGGTTCAAACAAAAAACTATCCAAGGCTCCAGAAGAGCCCAGAAAGTTATAATCTTATCCGTAGCTCAAGAAGAGATCAGACAGTTATAATCTTATCCACTGCTCCTGAAAAGCTCAGACAGTTATAATCTTATCCGTTACTCTAGAAGAGCCCAGACTGTTATAATCGAATCCATTGCTCCAGAGGAGTGCAGACAGTTATAATCTTATTCATTGCTCCAGAAGAGCCCAGACAGTTATAATATTAACCACTGCTCTAGAAGAGCCCAGGCAGTTATAATCTTTTTCACAGCTCCAAAAGAGCAAATTCAGTTATAATCTATCCACTGTTCCAGAAGAGCAAAACCAGTTATAATCTTATCCACTGCTCCAGAAGAGCCAGACAGTTATCCACTGCTCCAAAAGAGCAAAACCAGTTATGATCGTATCCACTGTTCTAGAAGAGCAAAACCAGTAATAATCTTATCCACTTATCCAGAATTTTTTATTAACGTGCAGGTACAGGGGTAACATCCACATCAGTGCCCCCCCCCCCCACACACACACACACACACCCGCCCATCCCTTCCAGATAGCTGGCTTGCTGCACGCATGGCAGATCTCACACAAGATCTCCAGGTATGGCTTTCATGAAGGTTGACAGCTGAGAGCTTCCACTCTCTGCAATCCCTCTCTGACAGCTGCTTCCATGTCATCTTGGGCCTCCCAGACCCATGCTTTCCCTCAACCTGTATGTGAAAGGCTGTCTTGACTGCACCATTGGAGCGTTCCACCTGTCCATACCAGCGGAGCCTTCTCTCCTTCAGAATGAGATCCAGATCCACAACGACGTCCGCAAGTAGCTCATTGGACCTGGTGGTGACAATGTCTTGCGGCCTGACAATGCAGATCTGTCTGATCATTGCCTTGTCATTCCGCTGCAGACGTTAGAGGTTTGCCTTTGTTAATGGCCAATTCACACTGGCTTGGAGCATTGCACTCCGCACACAAGAGCTGTACACACGGCCACGTGTCTTGAAAGAGAGGTGGCGTGAAGAGAGAACTGTTGGCAACTCCTTGAACTTCTTCCAGGTGGTTTTCACACGTGTTGTGGTTGAAAGTTCACAGCCACCTGCTGCTGAGAGCATGTTTCCTTGGTAGCAAAAGGAAGCTACCATCTCTAGCTTGTAAGGTCCGACTTGGACTTCCTTCTGTGGTCTGCCGTCCAAGAGGCGTACAGTTCCCTGGCACCGTGTACATCTGTAGTCAGGGTCTTTTGTCAAGCGCTTGAGTCCACTGTATTTCTTGTGCACCCAGTGCTTGCAGTTGTTGCAGAAGATGCTGTTGCTGCCCACTCCAGTGCGACAGACGGCGCATGGAAATCGTCTGAACTCTGCAGGAGGTCCAGGCCCGTACCGCAGATCATGATCTTTGTCTTTCCTGCATTTATTCTCAGTCCTTTCTTTTCCATTGCTTCTTTACAAGTCCTCGAGCGATTCAACAATAATAACAAGGTCATCGGCATTGAGGTCCTCCCAGGGGACCCCAGAGCGGCTCTCGTGATAAGGCTTCAAGCACAATGATGAAGAGCAGCGGGCTGAGTACTGAGCCTTAGTGAACACCAACCTCCACTTCAAAGTCTTCACTGTATCCTCACCAACACGGACACGGCTCCGCGCATTTGCATACATCCCCTGCACCAGTAGCACAATTCACTCCTCCACACCAAGTTTTCTCAGCGCCCACCAGATGACCTTCCGAGGTATTCGATCAAACGCCTTCTTCAGGTCTACGAAAGCCATGTAGAGTCTCTTGTTGACAGCTCGATACTTCAGACAGTTATAATTAAACCCAAGCTTATCCTTTGCTCATGAAGAGCCCAGACAGTTATAATCTTATTCACTGCTTCAGAAGTGCAAAACCTGTTATAATCTTATCCACTGCTCCAGAAGAGTCAAGACAGTTATAATCTTAGCCATTGCTCCAGAAAAGCCTAGACAGTTATAATCTTATCCACTGCTCCAGAAGAGCCAGAAAGTTATAATCTTATCCAATGCTCAAGAAGAACCCGGACAGTTATAACCTTATACATTGCTCAAGAAAGAGCTCAGATAGTTATAATCTTATCCATTGCTCCAGAAGAACCCAGACAGTTATAATCTTATCCATTGTTCCAAAAGAGTCCAGACAGTTATAATCTTATCCGTTGCTCCAGAAGAGTTCAGACAGTTATAATCTTATCCACTGCTCTAGAAGAACCCGGACAGTTATAATCTTATCCATTGCTCAAGAAAGAGGTCAGACAGTTATAATCTTATCAATTACTCAAGAAGTGCACGGACAGTTATAATCTTATCCATTGCTCCAGAAGAGTCAAGACAGTTATAATCTTATCCACTGCTTCAGAAGAGTCCAGACAGTTATAATCTTATCCACTGCTCTAGAAGAGCCTGGACAGTTATAATCTTATCTATTACTCCAGAAGCACACGGACAGTTATAATCTTATCCATTGCTCAGGAAGAGCACAGACAGTTATAATCTTATCCACTGCTTCAGAAGAGTCCAGACAGTTATAATCTTATCCACTGCTCATGAAGAGCCCAGATGGTTATAATCTTATCCATTACCCCAGAAGCGCAAGGACAGTTATAATCTTGTCCACTACTCTAGAAGAGCCCAGACAGTTATAATCTTATCCCTGCTCCACAAGAGCCCAGACAGTTATAATCTTATCTACTGCTCCGTAAGAGCTCAGACAGTTATAATCTTATCCACTGGTCTAGAAGAGCCCAGACGGTTATAATCTTATCCACTGCTTCAGAAGAGCCCAGACAGTTATAATCTTATCCTTCTTTCAGAAGAGCATAGAGAGTTATAATCTTATCCTCGTTCCAAAAGAGCCCAGACAGTTATAATCTTATCCTTGCTCCAGAAGAGCCCAGACAGTTATAATTTTATCCATGCTTCAGAAGTGCCCAGACAGTTATAACCTTATCCTTGCTCCAGAAGAGCCCAGACAGATATAATCTTATCCACTGCTCCAGAAGAGCCCAGACTATAAACTTACCCAATGTTCCAGAAGACCCAAGGCAAATATAATATTGCCTGTTGCTCCAGAGGAGCCCGACAGTTATAATCTTTACCACTGCTCAATCTCATGTCATAATCTATTGCTCCAGAAGAGCCCAGACAGTAATAATCCTATCTATGCTCCAGAAGATCCCAGACTGTTATGATTAATTTCGTCTGTCATTACTGACAATGCCCAGTCAAATGCGTGAAGTGTTATTATTTGTGTGTTTTAGGATGACTGATGAGACCAATCTTTGTCCTAAACTGTCTGTTGCAGATAGCGCAAGAGAGGTCTGAGGTAGACAGCTCTGTTTGCTCAGCTTCGCTGATGAGTTTGGCTTCGTATTCGCCAGCACCCATTCTCATGAGGCCTCGCCACTTTGTTCGATCCTGTGCAATCTTTCCAGGGATGAACTGACAAGTGAAGACATTACACCCTTCAGTATGCCTTGGGTATAACAAAACTGCAGAACCCTCTTTGAGATCTGCTGCGGAGACAATTTTGCAAGACCATTTTAGAGGCCTCCAAAGAGAGAATGGAGAGCACTTGTGCTAAAGAGATTCCTACAAATGAGATCTTTTCGAAAAAGATCGTCATAAAAATCGGTCTGCTTCAAGTCTGACAGGAGGGGTCAGCAATGTTAGCCTCATGCAAGCATTGAGGACAGAACTATTGTTTAACTTTGTAGTCTGAGACATTCGTAAGTTCTAAATGACCGCCAGTCAGTTATATGAAACTGTAACTGCAAAAAGGAAATGCAGATTTAACTGCTTATTTATACTTGTTTCCTCCATTTGAATCAATACAAATGTGCAGTTCAATGCTAATGAGGAACTTAATATAAGCTATGGATGCAAAAGAAAACCATTCTTTCATCTGATTTATCCTGACTCTCACTTTATCAGCATAAATCAATGATTGCATTTGACATGGCAGCCTATTTTACTAACTTGTTGATTTACAAACATTACAATTAAAAATCAAAACACAACAGGCTTTTGAAAGAGCAAGAAATTTTGCCACACGCTACCTTCTTAAAACTACTACAGCAGCCCTAAACAGCCCGGTAGTCCCAGCTGTCAGGTAATTTTACTCTAAACCTAAGCACTATTGAGGAAACATGACCGCACGCCAAGATATTAAAATAGCTGAGAAGACAATACTGCAAACTGAGATATAAGGTCCAGATAAAAGTTTTCCTAGGACGACAATTCTGCAGATTTAATTATGAGCACTGCTGAGGAGACAATACCTAAGGCTCAGAAATGAGCACTGCTGAGAAGACAACAGCAGAGATCAAGATCAGGTCTGCTGAGGGGACAATATTGCAGGCCTAGATTAAGAGACCTGCTAACGAGACAATACTGATGCCTAGATAATTGCTTTGCTGTAAGACAATACTTCAGACTAAGATATCAGCGGTACTGTCAAGACATCACTGTAGGCCCAGACTTAGGCCTTAGAGACCAGCTGAAACGTGAAAACAATATACCATTCAGCATACAAATATGTCGCGGGTTGTCAATCTGCAGACCCCTCTAAGAAATCTGCTCAGGGAACAATACTTAGGCCCACATAAGAGCAATGTTCAGGAGAATAGGCCCGGTCCAGATATCAGCACTTCTTTAGAGTCATTATTGTAGGCCCACATATGAGCCTTACATATGAACTGAAATATGAAAACAATGCTCACTTCAGCGCACAAGTATACCGCGGGTATTGCTATTCTGCAGACTTCTCTCGGAGATCTGCTGAGGAGACAATACTGAGGCCCAGATAAGAGCATTGCTGAGGATACTATTCTACAGGCCAAGATATCAGCACTGCTGAGGAGAAATCACTACAAGCCCGGATATGAGCCTTAGAGACAAATTCAAAAACGAAAATTAACACCCTTCAGCATTGTTTCCGTTGAGGTTTTACGGCCGAGTCAACCCAGTGGGGTCATGTC
Organism: Anodontia alba; assembly: GCA_964016985.1. Classification (NCBI taxonomy): domain Eukaryota; kingdom Metazoa; phylum Mollusca; class Bivalvia; order Lucinida; family Lucinidae; genus Anodontia; species Anodontia alba. The sequence goes on from OZ024832.1 coordinate 82,539,746, forward strand.
AGCGCGGTCAATTTACCTAACTACACTTTTACTTGGCAAGCTTAGTCCTCTAAGTGGTTAACCAGTATTGTGCACATTCCTTCGCCAGAAACTGACAACTGCCCTTCTTGAATCAGCGGAAGGAAGAGAATGACCGTAGAAAATATTTCATGATCAAATCGTTGTATGTTGCCGACCCGGCGGGGGTCGAACCCGCAGCCTCCTAATCACCAGTCGGACGCGCATCCAACTGAGTCTCGGAGGCCGGCTCACCCACTTCAGCATACAAGTATGCCACGGGTATATAACAAAACGAAACCTCTAGGATAACTGCTGATGAGACAAAGTATGCCGCGGGTATAACAATATTGCAGCTCCCTTTAGGAGATCTGCAGCGGATGCAATACAGCAGACCGAGATAAATGACCTGCTGAAGATACAGCACTTATACTAGGGTAAAAGCACTGCTGAGAAGACATTACCCTAGGTCAAAATAACAAAAAAACCTGTGCCTTAGAGTCGAACTGAAAAATGAAAACAATGCACCCTTCAGCATACAAATATGCCGCGGGTATAACAATGCTGTATACCCCTTTAAGAGATCTGCTGAGAAGACAATACAGCAGGCCCTCATAAAGATACCTGCTCAGGAGACAATGCTGATGCCCAGATAAGAGCATAACTGGGAAGGAAATGCTCTACTCACAGATATATTTGTTTGTGTTGAGGTTTTACGGCCCAGTCAACCCAATGGGGTCATGTCGAGCGCGGTCAGTTTACCTAACCACACATGTACTGGACAGGCTTAGTCCCCTAAACGGTTAACCAGTATTGTGCACATTCTTTTCGCCAGAAACTGACAACTGCCCTTCTTGAATCAGCGGAAGGGAGAGATTGACCGTAGAAAATATTTCATGGTCAATCTCCACGAAAGAATGTTGCCGACCTCGGCGGGGGTTGAACCCGCGACCTCCTGGTCTCCAGTAGGACACAGATATAAGCACAGATATGAGACATAAATGTAGGCCCTGATACGAACCCTAGGAATGAAGTGAAAAAAAGAAACACCTTAAATCTACAGTGTGCCCCGGATATAATAATGGTGCGTTACCACTTTAAAAGATACACTGAGGAACAATACAGCAGGTCCAGTGAGGCACAGATACGAGCATTGCTGAGGACACAATACTCTAGGTGCAGATATAAGCATTGCTGATCAAACAGCACTGAGGAGGAGACGTTATTAAAGCCATTGATATGAGCCTTAAAGAAAAACTGAAAAGCATTCAATACACCCTTTAGCATACGGGTATGCCGCGGGTATAACTATATAGCAGATGCCTCTAGATCTGTCTGCAGGCCCAGATAAGAGAGCTGCTGAGGAGACATACACCTATGCTATAGGCTTACAACTATGCTGCTTAGGAGAGTGAAGTAGACGTAGATAACAGACTTGCTGAGGAGAATACTGAGGCCAAGATAAGAGCACTGCTGAGAAGACAATGCTCTGGTCACAAATATAAGTACTACTGATGAGACGTTACTGTAGGCCCTGATACGAGCCTTAGAGTTGAACTGAAAAGTAAAAAAGGGCACCCTAAAGCTACAGTATGCCCCGGGTATAGCAATGCTTCGCTACTCCTTTAGAAGATCCACTGAGGAGACAATACAGCAGGCCCAGAAAAAGAGTCCTGCTGAAGAGAAATACTGAGGCACAGATAAAAGCATTGCTGAGGAGACAATGCTCTAGGCGCAGATATAAGCATTGTTGATCAGACAGCACTGCAGAGGAGACGTAATTGAAGCCCCTGATATGAGATGAAGAGAAATACTGAAAGCGAAGACAAAACACCCTTCCGCATACAAGTATGCTGCGGATATAACAATACTGGACACCTCTGGTTGATCTGCTGAGGAGGCAATACGGCAGACCTAGATAAGAGAGTTGCTGAGGAGACAGTACTAATGCAAAGATAATAGAACTGCTGAGCAGACGATACCAAAGTCACAGAGAAAAGACCAGCTGAGGAGACAATTCTTAGGTCTTGCTAAGAGCCCTGCTGAGGAGACAATACTCCAGGCCAGGGTATCAGCAGTAATGTAAGCGTTTGAGACGATCAGTAAAGTAAAAATAATACGTCCTTCATCTTAAAGGCAAGCTGCGGGTATAGCAATATTGCAGAACCTTCTAGGGGATCTGCAGAGAACACAGCACAGCAAGTTGAGATCAAACACCTGCTGAGGAGACCATACCGAGGACCTGATAAGAGCATTGCTAAAGAGGCAACACTCAAGGCCCAGTTGTAAGCTCTGCTGACGAGACATAATTGTAGGCTCCGATATGGGACTTAGAGACGAACTGAAAAGTGAAAACCATATACTCTTCATCATACACGTATGCCGCGGGTAAAACAATACTACCCCTCTAGGAGGTCTGCTGAGAGGGATTACAGAAGATACAGATAAGACAGCTGCTGAGGGGACAATACTGAGGCAAAGATAAGAGCACGTCTAAAAAGACAATCTCACAGGCTCTAATAAGAGCACTGCTGAGTGGACGAGACTGCAGGCCCAGATATCAGCAGAGCTAAGGAGACATTTTGTTAGGCCAAGACATAAGGATGAACTGACAAGTAAAGACGTGAAACCCTTCAGCAAACAAGTATGCTGCAGGTATAACAATACTGCAGACCCCTCTTTTAGCTTTGCTGCGGAGACAATATTTCAGGCTCATTTAAGAGGCCTGCAAAGAGAGAATGGAGAGCACTTGTGCTAAAGAGATTCCTACAAATGAGATCTTTACGAATGAGATCGCTACAAAAAATAGGTCCCCTTCAAGTCAGATAGGAGAGGTAGAACAATGTAAGTCGCATGCAAACATTTTGGTTAGAACTCTTTTGTGACACTTTGTAGTCTGACATTACGAAAACACGCCTATTCAAATATACTGAACATTTTAACTACCAAAAAATGAAAATTTTCAGATAAAAATTCGGATATTACTCATACTTCTGGTCAAAACATAGATTGTGGGTACTCGTTAGAACCGCCTCGGCGAGGCGGTTCTAACGAGTACCCAAAATCTATGTTTTTGGGCAGAAATAAGAAAAATAATGTTTACCCCTGTAAACCCTAGTTTTACTAAATAAAAGTGGGGTTTAAGGGGGTCAGTATTATATAGGCATGTTTTCGTGATGAATGGCTCTGAATGACCTTCAGGCCTTTTATCGAAATTTTTATGAAATTGTAATTGCTAAAAGGATATACAGAGTCAACTGCTAATTTATACTGATACCCTCCATTTTAACCAATACAAATTAGCAGTTCAATGCTAACTAGTTGAACCTAACATAAAATTAGCTCTTGATGAAAAAGAAAAATCATTTTTCCATCTGATTTATCCTGACTCCCACTTTGTCAGCATAAATCAATGATTTCCTTTGTCATGGCAGCCTATTTATGTAACTGCTTACTTAACAATTTACAGTTTTGAGAAAAAGAAAAAAAAACCAGAATTGGAAGCTTTTCAAAGAACACAAAAGAATAGACCTTCTTAAAACTACAGCAGCCCAAAACAGCCCGGTAGTTGCAGCTCTCAAAAAAAATTACCTTAAACCCAGGTAAGAAACTTGATGAAGAAACCATATCGAGCCCCAGATAGAGCATTGTTGAGGAGGCAATACTGCAGGCCAAGTTCTAAGCTCTGCTGACGAGACGTAGGCACGGGTATGAGCCTTAGCGACCAACTGAAACGTGAAACAATCATCCCTACAGTATACACGTATGCCGCGGGTAAAACAATACTGTAAACCCTCTAGGAGGTCAGCTGAAAGACATTACAGAAGTTCCAGATAAGAGAGCTGCTGAGGAGACACTACTGTGGTAAAGATAGAAATACTAATGAAAAGACAATACCACAGGCCGAGATAAGAGCATTGCTGAGGCAATACTCAAGGCCCACTTGTAAGCGCTGTTCAAGAGACATTACTATAAGCCCAGACAAGAACATTAGAGACGAACTGAAAAGCGAAAACAATACATCCTTCAACATGCAGGTTTGTCTTGAGTATAACAATACAGCAGACCCGTGTAGGATATCTGCTGAGTAGACAATACAGCAGGTTCAGATAGGAGATTAGGTAAGGTGACAAAACTGAGGCTCAGATTAAAGGATTGTTCAGAAAACAATACTCTAATCCTAGATATATACTCTACCGAAGAGACATTTCTGTAGGTCCAGATACGAGCCTTAGAGACAAACAGACAAGTGGAAGCAATACACCCTTCAGCACACGAGTATGTCGCGGATATAACAGTGCTGCATATCTCTTTACGAGGACATAATACATCATACAGAGAAAAGATACCTTTTGAGGAGACAATATCGAGGCACAGATACGAGCATTGATGAGATAATACTACAGGCGAGGTTATCGGCATTGTTGAGGAAGAATTACTGCAGACACCGATATGAGGCATAGAGATGAATTGAAAATCGAAAACAATACATCCTCCAGCATACAGGTACGCCGCGGTAATAATAACAATACTGCAGAGCCCTCAAGTAGATCTGGTGAGGAGACAATACAACAGACGTTATTGAAGACTGTGATATGAGCCTTAGTGACGAATATACGAGATCTGCTGAGGAAACATTTTTGAGGCCAAGTTAAGGGCACTGCTCAGAAGACAATACAAAAGGCCCAGATATCAGCACTGCTGAAGAGACATTTTTATTGTCCCTGATATGAGCCTTAGAGACGAACAGAAAAACGAAAACAATACATCCTTCAGCATACATGTATGCCGCGTGACTAACAAAACTGCAGATCCTCCAGGAGATGTGCTGAGAAGACAATGCAACAGGCCGAGATAAAGAGACCTGCCGAGGCGCAGTTCAGAGCATTGTTATAACCCCTGCTGAAGACACAAAACCGAGGCCCAGTTCAGAGCATTGCTACGGAGGCAATACTCTAGGCCCAGATATAAGCACGGCTGATGAGACATTACTGTATGCATTACTTAAGAATGAACTAAAGCGAGAAAACAAAACATTTTTCAGCAAACAAGTATATTTGCGTTTATAATAATGCTGCATAAAAAAATAAAAGAAGGCCAGGGATTCACACAATCACAACCCACAGCCATTCCCAGATACCTGGAAACCTACCCCTTTAGGAGATCTGTTGAGGAGACAATGCTGCAGACCCAGATAGGAGATCTACTAAGGAAACAATTCTGAGAAAAGCTGCTGAGAAAAACAATACCTCAGACACAGATAAGAGCATTGCTAAGACAATAATACAGGCTACAATTGTGCCGCGAGTATAGCAGTACTGCTGCCCAATCTAATGGGGTGGGGGGGGGGGTCTGCAGTGGATGCAATACAGGATACCCCGAAAAGAGATCTGATGAGAAGAAATTACTGAGGCTAATGTAAGAGCACTGCTTCGGAAACATTACTCTTGGCCGAGACATGAACACTGAGGAGCAGACAATACTATAGGCCAAGATAGGAACTGAAAAGTAAAAAACAATACACCCTGCAGCATACAAGCACTGCTGACGAGACATTACTGCTCGCACAAGTCTCGGCCTATGAGACAAACTGAAAATTTCAAACGATACACCACCCAAAATACAGCTATGCTGCATACATACATCTATGCTGCAGACCCCTCTGTCAAATCTGCTGAGGAAACAGCAAAGCAGGCTTATAAAACAGACCTGCTGATGAGATAATACTGAGGCTCTAATAAGAGCATTTCTGAGGAGACAAGACTGCGGGACAAGTTATCAGCAGAGCTGAGGAGACATTATTGTATAGTATGATACTTAAGGATGAACTGACAAGTGAAGACATTGCACCCTTCAGCATACAAGTATGCCGCGGATATAACAAAACTGCAGACCCCCTTTTTGAGTTCTGCTGCGAAGACAATATTGCAGTACCATTTAAAAGGCCTGCAAAGAGAGAATGGAGAGCACTTATACGAAAAGGAATCCTAGAAATGAGATCTTTACGAATGTGATTGCTACAAAACTGGGTCTCCTTCAAGTCTGATATGAGAGGTAGAGCAGTATAAGTCACATGCAAACATTTTAGAAGTACTTAGACAGAACTATATTGTTACACCTTGTAGTCTGAGATATGGTTCTAACTGACCTCCAGTCCTTTTTTATGAAACCGTAACTGCAAACAGAATATGCGGATTCAACTGCTAAATTATACTCGTACCCTCCATTTTAACAAATACAATTTCAATGTTAATGAGTCGAAATTAACATAAAATAAGCTATGGATGAAAAAGAAAATCATTTTTCCATCTGATTTATTCTGACTCCCACTTTATCAGCATAAATCAATGATTTCCTTTGACATGGCAGCCTATTTTACTAACTTGTTAATTTTCAAACATTACAATTTTGAAAACAAAAATAAAGAACTGGAGGCTTTCAAAGGGCTAGAAATTTTTGCCACATGTTAAATCCAAAGAGGCCTTTTTAAAACTATTTTAGAAGCCCAAAAAAGACTCGGTAGGTGCTGCTGTCAAGAAATTTGATCCTAAACCTAAGGATTGTTGAAGCAACATGACGGCACGCCAAGATATTAACATAGCTGAGATGACAATACTGCAAACCAAGATATTAAGCCCTGTTGAAAAGAATCTACTGCAGGACAAGCTGAAAGTTTTGCTGAGAAGACAATTGCAGACTCACTTATGAGCACTGCTGAGGAGACACTACTGAAAGCTGGGATATGAGCACTGCTGAAGAGACAACAGCATAGATCAAGATAAGGTCTGTTGAGCAGACAATACTGCGGGCCCAGATAAGAGATATCCTGAGGAGACAATAGTGATGCTTAGATCATTGCATTATAGAGGAGGAGACAATACTTCAGACCAAGATATTAGCCCTGCTGTCGCGAAATCACTGTAGGCTCAGACATGAGCCTTAGAGGCAAACTGAAGCGTTAAAACAATAAACCATTTAGCATACAAATATGCCGCGGGTTGATATCACAGCAGACCACTCTAGGAAATCTGCTCAGGAGAAAAATACAGCAGGCCGAGATAGGCTACCTGCTGAGGATACAATACTGAGACCCAGATAAGAGCAATGATGAGGATATTCTTTAAGGCCAGATATCAGCACTGCTTTGGAGACATTATTGAAAACAGTGCTCACTTCAGCATAACTAAGCTGCAGACCCCTCTTGAATATCTGCTGAAAAGACAATACTGAGGCCCAGATACAAGCATTGCTGAGGAAACTACACTACAGACCAATATATTAGCACTGCTGAGGAGAAATTACTATAATCCCACATATGAGCCTCAGAAACGAATCCAAAAGCAAAAAAACAATACACCCATCAACATACATGTATACCACGAGTATAGCAACACTGCTCGAGGAGATCTGCTGCGCGTCCAATACAGCAGACCCAGATAAGAGACCTGCTGCGGAGACAATACAAAGGCTATGTTAAGAGCACTGCTGAGGAGACAATACCCTTGGCCCAGATATAAGCACTGCTAATGCTACATTAGTATAGGTCCAGACAGGAGCATTAGAGACGAACTGAAAATGAAAACAATACAGCCTTCAGCATACAAGTATGCCGCGGGTATTACAATGCTACATACCACTTTAGGAGATCTGCTGAAGAGACAAATAGAGCAAGCACAGATAAAGCGACTACAGAAGACAATACAAAGGCCTAGATAAGAGCATCGCTGAGGATACAATACTCTAGGCCCAGATATAAGCACTGTTGATAAAAATATACTGTAGGCCCAGGTCTGAGCCTTAACGACGATCTGAAAAGTAAAAACAATACCCCCTTCAGCTACAGTATGCCGCGGGCTTAACAATGCTGCGTTACCCTTTAGAAGAGCTGCTGAGGTAACAATGCAGCAGGCCCCGACAAATAGTCAGGCTGAGGAGAAATACAGAGGCCCAGATAAGAGCATTGCTGAGGAGACAATATTCAAGGCCCAGATATAAGCACTGCTGATGCGACATTACTTCAGGCCCAAATACAATTCTTAAGGACGAACTGTAAAATGAAGACAGTCTACCCTTCTTCATATATATGCCGCGTGTATATTACTGCTGTTTTACCCTTTTACGGGATCTGATGAGGTGACACTACTGCAGGCCAAAATATGAACATTGCTGAAGCGACAATACTCCAGTCCCAGATATCAGCACTTCGTATGAGACGTTATTGAAGACTGTGATATGAGCCTTAGTGACGAATTGAAAAGCGAAAACAATACACTTTCAGCTTATAGGTATGCCGCGGGTATAACAGTATTGTAAACCCCTTTAGAAGACCTGTTGTGAATACAGAAGGTCCAGATAAGAGTCCTGCTGAGGAGACAATGCTGAGGCTCAAATTATAGCAAGGCTGAGAAAACAATACTCCAGGCCCAGATATAAGCACTGCGATGTTATTAAAGATCTAGATAAGAGGCTAAGAGACGAATTGAAAAGTAGACAATACACCCTTCAGCATACAAGTATAGCACAGGCATAACACTGCTGCAATCCCCTTTAGGCTATCTGCTAAGTCGACAATATTGCAGACCCAGATAAGAGACCTGCTGTGGAGACATTACTGAGGCCCAAATAAGAAAAAATGCTTATACCCTAGGCCCAGATATCAGCACTGCTGAGGAAACACTATTATAGGCCCTGATATGAGTTGCGTACACAGTTCAGCATACAGGTATGCCACGGGTATAAGAATACTGCAGACCCCTCTTAGAAATCTGCTGAGGAGGGAATACAGCATGCCCAGATGCGAGGCCTGCTAAGAAGACAATGCAGAGGCCTAGAAAAGAGCACCGCTGAGCAGACAATACTGCAGGCTCAGGTGGAAGCACTGCTGACGCGACATTACTGCAGGCACAGATATGAGCCTTAGAGATGAAAAGTGAAAACAGCACAGCCTTCAGTATACAAGTATCTCGGGTATAACAATGCCGCATACCCCTTTAGGAGACCTGCTCAAGAGACAAAACTGCAGACCAAGATATCAGCACTGCTGTGCAGACATCACTATAGGCCTAGACATGATCCTTGGAGACGAACTGAAAAACAATACACTCTTCAGCATACAAATATGCCACGGATATAACAACTTTACAGACCCTTGTAGGAAAACTGCTAAGTAGACAATACAGCAGGCCAAGACACCTGCTGAGGAGATAATTCTAAACCCAGATAAGAGCACTGCTAAGGAGACAATTCTCCAGGCCCAGATGTCAACACTGCTGAGGGTACGTTAATGTAGGCCCAGATATGAGCCTTATTTTGTTTGTGTTTGTGTTGAGGTTTTACGGCCCAGTCAACCCATCGGGTCATGTCGAGCGCGGTCAGTTTACCTAACCACACGTTTACTGGGCAGGCTTAGTCCTCTAAGCGGTTAACCAGTATTGTGCACATTCTTTCGCCAGAAACTGACAACTGCCCTTCTTGATCAGCGGAAGGGAAAGAATGACCGTAGAAAATATTTCATGATCAATCTGCACGAAAGAATGTAGCCGACCTTGGCGGGGGTTGAACCCGCGACCTCCTGGTTTCCAGTCGGACGGCGCATCCAACTGAGCCACCGAGGCCGGCTATATGAGCCTTAGAGATGAACTGAAAAGTGAAAACAATACAGTTTATACACCCTTCCGCATACAAGTATTCTACGGTTATGACAATGCTGCAAACACCTCTAGGAGATCTGCTGTAAAGACAATTCTGCATACGGGTAAGAGCCCGCCTAAGGAATCAATACGGAGGCCCAGATAAGAGTATTGCTGTGTAGTCAATACTACAGGCCCAAATTACGGCACAAGTACTGTAAGTCCAGATATGAACCTACGACGCGAATGGAAAAGTAAAAACAATACCCCCTTCAGCATACAAGTACGCCGTGGGTATAACAATACAACAGTGCACTCTAGTAACTCTGCTAACGAGAGGATACTGCAGGCCCAGATAAGAAACTGCTGAGGAGACAACACTGAGGCCTTGATACGGACATTGCTGTAGGCCAAGACATACGCCTTAGAGACGAACTGAAAAGTGAAAACAAAATACCCCCTTCAGCATACAAGTATACTGCGGGTATGACAATACAGCAGAGGCCTCTTTGAGAACTGCTTAAGTGAGGCACAGACCCATAATGACCTTACCTAATCATACTGTAGACCTTTGGTCATCTGGATCTAAGCTGCTTCTAATTTCTAGTCTTTAAGTAGTTACTGTATCTCTATAAAACAATCACTTTTACGATACAACAATGGATGCCCTTGTATCCATCCTATGTCCTGTCTTTACTAAGTAACTGAAAATAAATGAAATTTTATGTGTTCAGAAAATTAGTAAGTTTAAAAGCTGTAGTTTTGATAATTATCAATCGATCAACAAAGTAAAGGAATGTCACAGTGTAAAGTGTGGGTATCCTGAAATAACATTTGTTTAATTTGTTTTTACCATCTAAAATCTGTATGCATATATTCATTATATTTGTAACTAAAACGAACAGTTCTAATCTGTGATTTGTGATTACCGTCCTGTTGACGCTGTAAAGATTATATTGAGCTGGTTAATTATCTTCCTCGGTACTTTTCCTAGGCAGGCTTAGTGCAGATTGCTGTTTTTTTCCTTTGGATTCATTTAGCCCATTCTGGTTACTTTGAGAATCGAATACCGCGTGTCGGTGCTGGTGTGTGTGGGTGGGGGGAAAGGGGGAGGGGTGCGTACTCAGCCTCGCTAATTATAAAGCGGTATACGAAGAGACTTAATAAAACTGAGTCTCCAATTTTCGGTTAAACAGTACTTTGTGCACATAGTATGCCAGTAACTAACAATTGCAGCTTTGAATTAGCGAAAGGTGAAGAATGACCATAGAAATTATTACATGATCAGTCTCCACGGAAGCTACCCTGCAAACACATAACGTCGCAACAACGTCGTTACAACGTCGCTGCAACGTCACGCCGTTGCAGCGACGTTGTTAGGACGTTGTGTGTTTGCTGGGTAAGTGGCTGAGCTGAGACTGAACTTGCCACCCCTTGATCTGCAGTCAAATCTGCTACCAACTGTACTATAAATAATAAAAATCTTAAAGATTGCTTTTGGAAAAAACACATCACAGAGAGAAAATGGGAGTATCGGTTTTATTGAGACTCATCATGCGCAGTAAAGAAGTTTGCAATGCTGCTTACGCCCTTTAGCGTATACTTGAGCAGAACTCCATTTTCAAATATACCACAATAGGCCCAATGATCCCAAAGGGAATGAAAATATGATCTGCACTATGATGAAGTACGGCTTAAATGTCCCAAAAGCTATTTCTTAAATTATAGCTGTTGAATACAAAGGAAATCTCTATAAAGATGACAGGGTTATTTCAACAATAAAGCAAGTCAGTACATGTTTGCATATATTATCTGCCGGTTCCACCACCTTCGAAAATACAGAAAATACAAGTGTAGGGTCTTGATGTTTTGCCAGAGGCTTTTAACCCTAGTCCTGCTGAACCCGGATATGTCCTGCCTTTGCAAACATTGTAGATCCAGATCAGTTAGCTTCTTCAAAGCCAATTGATCTGGATATGCACTGTTTGCCATTAAGTATGTGATTTTATATCAACAATCTGAAACAAGTAATCTGATTGGCTGAAAATTAGAAACGGGCGTGGCATCTTAATTTATTCAGCAGGACAAGGGTTGACTATCCAAGTTTTTTTTTTTTTGGGGGGGGGGGGGAGGGGGGGGGAAAGAGGGTGGGGGTATGTATATGACAATCACAGACCAGAGGTTTTTACGTATGTGGCTTTGATCACTGGCAAGACGTTTTAAGTATGTAACCTTGATCAATGGCGTACTTGTTAGTATCACTGTACTGGAAGGATCTAGAGCGCCTGTTACATGCTCTGGCCTTTGATCAAGGTCGCATACTTAAAACATTTTTGGCCAGTGATCAAAATTACATATTAAAAAAACCTCTGGCCAGTTATAAAAGCCAAACTCTTAAAAGCCTCTGGTCAGTGATTAAGGCCACATGCTGAAGTCCTCTTGCCATTGATCAAGGTTACATACTTAAAACGTCTTGCCAGTGATCAAAGCCACATACGTAAAAACCTCTGGTCTGTGATTGTCATACCCCCCCCCCCTCCCCCCCCCCCCCCAAAAAAAAAAAAAAAAAAAAAAAAAAACTTGGATATTATTTTTCTTATTTCTGCTCAAAAACATAGATTGTGGGTACCCGAGGCGGTTCTAAAGAGTACCCACAATCTATGTTTTGAGCAGAAATATGAAAAATATCAGGATATTTTTATCTGACAACTTTCCGATTTTGGTTGTGGAATTTTCTAAATATTTGAATTGGCGTGTTTTCGTAATGAATATGGTTTCTTTGTGTGATGCAGACTAGAGTTTACGAAGTTCAACTATCATAACGAAAACATGCCTATATAATTTTGACCCCCTTAAACCCCACTTTTATATATTAAAACTGGGGTTTACAGGGGTATACACTATTGTTCTTATTTTTGCTCAAAAACATAGATTGTGGGTACTCGTTAGAACCGCCTCGCCGAGGCGGTTCTAACGAGTACCCACAATCTATGTTTTGATCAGAAATATGAAAAATATCAGTGTTTTTTTTAGGGGGGTTTATCTGAAAATTTTCAGTTTTTGGAGGTGAAAATTTCTATATATATGAATAGGCGTGTTTTCGTAATGTGTTTTCTCAAACAGCAATGTCCAAAACGTCAGATAATCTTTAAAGAGTACGAACTCCTAACATTAACCTAATAAGTAATTCTTAACCCTTAAAGCGCCAATCACAACTATTGTCGTCTGCTTTGTCTTCTGCCGGTTACTATAAAAGTCATTTCTGCAAACAGTGTGACCCAGATCAGACTGCAGTCTGATCTGAGTCCACACTGTTTGCCTGTATGCAAAAATAGGGTTGAAAAGTTTGCAAGAATATTCAGCAGACGACATAAACAGACGACATTTTCAGATGTAGGTTTTCTTGGCGTTTTAAGGGTTATATCCTGTATAACAGCCTGGCATTATGCATAGACATTTGTGCAGACTAATGAAATATAGAAAATGTATGAAATACGACTGTAATGCTCACAAAATGCTTATCTTGCCTTTAGTCCATCTTATTATTTTAAAAAGTGAAAATATTACAGCCAGCTATGTTGGCTGAAAGAAAATATAGTTATTAAATTGTCAAAAGTACCGATCTGCCCACACCCTAAGATCAAAGAGGACTACCTATTTACCCTGATCAAACAGTGTAGACTCAGATCAGACACTTTTGAATGCAGCATCTGCTCATGGCCTACACACAGTCTGGTAACCATTTCTTGGATGCATGATATTATCTTGGATGCATGATATTATCAGGAAACGAAATTTTTTAGGACACGTACGGTAAGGAGTTATAGTGTTCGAATAATTATTTTTCTTAAAGTAGAACATATGCTTATGGGAAGGTAGCCCGAAAAATTATTATTGAAACATCTTGGATATCAAGGAAATATGACAATATCAAACAATGCCGAACCTATAATTTATTCAAATAAAGCAGTGAACTGATAGTTTTATCTGCTTTCGTCTCCCCGCCACCCTCCCCTTTCCTTAAAGCGCCAAGCAAAATCGTAGAAGGATAGATTAATTTCTTTATTAGTTTTTCAGCAAAAATAAGACTCGGTTTTATCACTAAATCGTCTGCTAGGCGAACAAATTGCAAGACCATTCAAGCAAGATTGAATATCACTTTAAATATCAAATCAGACGACAGTCTTTTTTTTTATTATTCACATGAAATGTCACAAGAAATGTAAAGTCTGGTGACAGTACTTTTTATTATTATTGATCAGCGAATATATGACTCGACATTTCAAGTGTTTGACATTTACATTTCATGTGTTAAATATCAAATGTCAAATTACGGAATGTCACTTCAAATGTCAAGTCAGACGACAGTCTATATTTCATTATTCACAAGACATGTCACATGAAATGTCAAGTCAGAAGGCAGTGTTTTATCATTTTAGTTAAAATGAGACATTTCATGAGAATTATCTCCTAGTAGATGATTTACATAAATGTCGTCCAATAAAATGTCACATAAAATGTCAAGTCAGACAACACTCTATTTTCCATTATGCTAAATGTTACATGAAAAGTCAACCTATTTATTATTATTTTTCAACGAGAATAAGACGTGGCATTTCATGTGAATCGTCCGCTAGGCAGTAAGTTCACATCCTAGTATCTAATCAAATGTCTTTTTGACAGCAGTAAGGCATAAAGTTAGCAGTTGGACAAAATAGTAGTCGTACATGAACTAGAATTTGCAATCATCACGAAAACATACCCATATAATTTTGACCCCCTTAAACCCCACTTTTATATAGTAAAACTGGGGTTTACAGGGGTATACATTATTTTCCTTATTTCTGCTCAAAACATAGATTATGGGTACTCGTTAGAACCGCCTCGTCGAGGCGGTTCTAACGAGTACCCACAATCTGTTTTGAGCAGAAATAAAAAAAATATCAGAATTTTTTATCTGAAAATTTTCGTTTTTTGGTGGTAAACGTTTCAGTGTATTTGAATAGGCATGTTTTCGTAATGTGAAACGTGCTTTATAAGGATTTTATGAAGTTTCGGTAACCAATAAAACGTAGGAAGTTTGTCTTGGTTTTCTTTTATACCCACTGCAAACTTAGCAGTAATATCGATAGAATGGGTTTTAACAATAGATCTCTCCTCAGTAGAAATCCGTTCATATGTTTAGGAGCAATTTCTCCTCTTTTCCACAATATATATATATCAAACTTCAGGCGTCAAATTACATATTCATTTGTTAAATGTGCGTTGTTCGATTTATTGTTTTCCTCACTCATTCTTTCACCAGAAATGAGATGGGCATGTCCATGTGTTAGGACAAATGAACAAATATGGTAAAGAGTTAAGTTGTCTCAATACGTAGAAAAATACGACAAATAAGTCTTGAAATAAAACATGACAAAAAGTAACTTACTACCACTTCAAGACAAATGCAGCTTGAACAACAGGAACTGTGCTGTTGTGGTCCCTCCCACTTTCCAGACATTTTAATGGCATCTGAAACGATACAGTGCAGTTCAAAACTGACATCTGAAATGATAACGTTCAGTTCAAAACGGTAATATAAAATGATAAAGTTCAGTTCAAAACCTGGTATCTGAAATGATAAATAAAAATCTAAAAGTTTGCCTTTGGAAACAAAGAATACACAAAAGAAATAAAATCGAAGAGGTTCAGTTCAAAACTGGCATACAGAACACATAATGAACATAAAACTAGCGAGCACCTACATATATAACTCCACATATCGAAATGTATTGATACATTTTTTTTTCATTTCTTTACGAAATCATACACATTAGAAGCGCATTGTTATGCTTGTAATGCGTAGGCATTACAAGCATAATAATGCGCTTCTAATGAGTACCAACAACATATGTGCAAAGCAAGGCAAAAAAAAGTGTCTTCGGGCATATGCAAACAACGAATGCCTAGATCACCCTGTGCATCTGCGAAGCTTGATCAGGGCCTGCTCTGTCCGCTAACAGAATCATTGAATACTACGAATGTACAGAATGTATGGAGAGAAAATTGCCAGGTGATACATTGCGCATGCGCAGGAGGATTCGAATTTGTGCATTTTGCGCGTTCGAAGGCCCGTTTGCGCTTGACGCGGCCCATATAGTTACATGGAACACCCATGGCAACTGTAATCTGATGTTTTCAGATTCCCCTGGAAGTTAATACTTTCACGATATGTTTTTTTTTTTTTTTTTGTTTTTTTTTTGTTTGTTTTTTTTTTTTCCGAAAACATGCTGTGTAAGTAGCAAGGAAAACATACAACTATATTGTGGTACTCTTTGTCAGTGTGTCGCTGAGACTTTTTGGCCGGCGCGCGATTCGCGCCGGTCTCTTAATATAGCTTTGGATTTTTATGTGTGGAGAAGTGTTCGATTAGCGCAGAGCGCAGTTTGGTAAGTTTGAATATGACCTGCAGTCAATCTTTGGTGAGTTCGACTATGACCTGCGATCCATACTTAAAAAATTCAAACATATTCATGTCTGACGCATGCTAAAAAAAGCGTCTAGATAAGATCTGGTAACTTACACTGAATTAAAGTTCTGGCATTTTTTTTTTTTTTTTTCAAATAATAATGTACAAACTAAATCTCGTGGAGATCCCAATATGACTAGGATTCGCATATGGCTTAATTAAGAAAATTCATAAAGCTTAATAAAAGCATATATTAAAGAATCACATTATTGTTCTTTTTTACCTATTAAATTGAAATTTATTAAACCAGTATACCCGTGTCCTATAGTTCTAAGTAAACATGAACAAAATTTGCGCCGGTACTTAGACGTTTACGTCTAAATATTTTGTCTTGTAATGTTTTATGGAGGATTAAGAAATATTTATCGGAGAACCCTTTTTATCTAGATCTATATATCCTTGGTAACTATCATCTAGCGCTGCCTGATTCAGAACTGTTTCTATGATTGCCTCAGTTACATTTATGTCTAATACATAGTATCCAGTGAACAGCTAAGATCTGTTTGAACATTGCTATTAAACTACCTGATTATGTTTTTTTAGACTGAATAAACTCCCCACACAGTAAATTGGAAGAGTCCAATTTCAATTTTAGGTATATCAGGCTATGTGAGTTAGGTATTCCTAGAAAAATGGTTAAAATATTTACAAACAGTGATGACCCTAAATTCTGTGGCGACTGATCTGGGTCCGCACTGTTTGCCAATCACCAATTTGGAGGTCTCCTGACTAAAATGGGTTACTGTTGCCAGGTGAGCAGCAAGCAATGTAGACCCTGATCAGACACCGCAAAAAAAATAAGACAAATAGTTCAAAATGTCATTATTACGCAGCATACAAAGTGTCAATCTTTACCACTCTATTAGCTAATTTAGCAGACAACAAATCGATTTTTCTTTTTTTTTTTCTTTTTTTAGTTTTTCCCCAGAAAATAGGCTTTCATATTTCATGAAAGTTGTCTTCCAGTGGAACACTTTGTATGAAATGTAAAAGCCTATTTTCTGGGAAAAGTAAAAAAAAAAATATTTCAAAATGTCGTCGGCTGAAATTTTTATCCAGCATGCCAAGTGTTTAGTAACTTTAGCAGTCTCTGGGCACTGGATTTTTTCCTACAGGAATTAGAATTTGGAAAACAAAACAAAAAACCTTTCCATTGGAGAAAATACTGATAACATGTTAACACCTGTTTACTGGAGAGTGCTGAAATTTTAACCCAGCATATTACTGGTTTAATGTGTGTGTGTGTGTGTGTGTGTGTGTGTGTGTGTGTGTGTGTGTGTGTGTGTGTGTGTTTTACTGAGAAGAAGCAAATTAGTGAATGTTTGTCAGGATTCAATGAAAATCTTTTTGTCGTAACTACCGGTGATCGAAAGGTTTTATTCTATTCAGTGAGTTTTAAACAGAAAATCGAAAAATCCACTTTTCCCCCAGTAAATGTGGCTGCAAAGTATGCAAAAATCGATAAGGTAGGTAGTTTGGATGCAAGTTTTCCACAAGTTCCACTTTTTTTCAAAGTATCTAATATTTTCATAATGTTATGAAACATCAATCATTTAAAATTCGCGAAGAAAAATAATTTCTAATAAAAAAAATTCCAAACATCTAGTTTACAACAAGAATTGTATAGCTCAGACCCATTTTTTGCCGTAAAATTAATTTTACAGTAAATATTTGAAAACAAAGCATACGAACAGAAAAGACAAATGGTTTCTTTTATAAAATATTGTCAATCACAAGTTGTTTTTTTTTTTTTCATTTAAAATTAATTGCCTAATAAAGAACGTCTTTCCGAAGGATGTCATTAGCACAGTAAGTGTTTACGACATACCATATCAGAATCAGAATCAGATTATTTTACAGGGGACACAAGACATTCATTCACCAGGTCCACCGATTGCGAAGACTAGTCTTTAGATCTCACAAGTGATGTGAATCTAGCGACAAAGTTCTCAGAACTTTCAACAAGGATATTATAGATGCAGGGAATGCATTCCAACCTCTAATGGTGTCTGGGAAGAAACTGTACATATTAAAGTAAACTAAGGAAGAAAAAGTGTGCCCGACGCAGGACTCGAACCCGCGACCCCTGTTTGCAAGTCAAGTGCTCTACCAACTGAGCTAACCAGGCCGACACGTGTGCCAATCACCATACTCCTTCCCCTTTTAAGTGTCAGGCATCAACTGCACATACTATCAGTTTCTAGCCTCTACCTGCACTTATCAACACTGAACCCGTTGGTTATTCACGTTGGGCGCCATTAAAGTAAACTATGGAGAAAAAAAGTGTGCCCGATGCAGAATCAGAATCAGAATATTTTACTGGTGACACATCAATAGACATTCATTCATCACGGACTCGAATCTGCGACCCCCTGCTTGCAAGTAAGGTGTTCTACCAACTGAGCTAACCAGGCCGACACCACTGTAAATGTCAGTTCTATAATCCCAGTTGCTTGGACAGACAATCCTGAGAAATTAGTGTAGACCCAGATCAGAGGCCACAGCTTATGACATATGATCAGGGTCTACACCGATTGCAACATATCTAACTTAGCATCACGAAAACATGCCTATATAATTTTGACCCCTTAAGCCCCACTTTTATATAGTAAAACTGGGGTTTACAGGGGTATACATTGTTTTTCTTATTTCTGCTCAAAAACATAGATTGTTTTGAGCAGAAGTGTGAATACAATCTATGTTTTGAGCAGAAACATGAAAAAAAAAAATGAATTTTTATCTGAAAACTTTCAGTTTTGGGTGGTGAAATTTTCAGTATATTTGATGGCGTGTTTTCGAAATGGCGTGTATACTATTAAGAAGTAGCTCAGCGTGTGTAAGAAGTTAGTGTACCAATATTTAGGATTAATACTGTACATATAGCACTAGTTAAGGCGCTTTTTTCAATCCAAAAGTATTCCTTACTTCTCCCTGAAAACATATGTTGTTGTACTCATTAGAAGCGCCTCGCCAAGGCGCTTCTAATGAGTACCCACAACATATGTTTTCAGGGAACAAGACAATTCATCGACAAGACAACTCATCGACACGGTTTTTGGAGACATTTCACCGACACAATTGAAGACAACTCATCGACACTTTTTGAAGACAATTCACCGACACATTATTATGTTGAAATTATACCCAAGCTGAAAAAATGAAGACAATATTTTGAAAATAAATTGATTTATTATCACGTTTATGATCAAAATAACGAATTTAGGATATTAATTCAATATTTTTTTGGCTTATTGATGACAATTAAGAGACCATTTCAACCGCATAGGATGGCTGGCGTAAATAAACTTACGCATTTAATTTTAAAAGCATGATTTAAAGGAAAATATACGTATAGGGAACTTGGTAAAATATTATTCAAAACTTTCTTAATTAAAATAAAGAAGATGGAAACTGAAGCTGGATATTCATTTATATGAGTTATGTTTTCATTTATTTCCTAAATTTTTGTTGTTCAAATTGTGATAATAATAGGAATTTGACTGTTAATCATTAATAAATCAGTGTCATGTAGCAGAGTTGATGAGCTTGTACACGCGCATCAGTTGATTAGATACTTGACTGACATGACTACCTCGATGTTGGTGAGCTTGTACAAGTCGTATTATCAATATTGCAGTTCCATAGCAATCAACATTCTAAAAGCTACATGTTAGCCTCAGTGGGACTTTGAGACAGCTCCCCGACAGTCAAAGTGTGCGACATCAACATGATCAAGTCATCAAGTCAACTTCCTATACCGGTCTTACGGCACAGCGATGGTGCTGAGCGCGCATCCTCAGCAGCTGCATCGTAAATGATGCAGAACATCAGTCATGACTAAAATTAAAAACCTTTCCGCATTCTTAGCCCAATAATCGATTCTGAGACGGTTCACTGACAGGCAGAACAGGTAGGCTAGTCATTCACAGGTATGATCAATCAAATACAATGTACCACTTATCCATAATTACCCTTAATTACCTATGATTGCAAATTACCTTCAAACAAATGTGTCGGTGAATTGTCTTCAAAAAGTGTCGATGAGTTGTCTTCAATTGTGTCGGTGAATTGTCTTCGAAAACCGTGTCGATGAGTTGTCTTGTCGATGAATTGTCTCGATTCCTGTTTTCATGGAGAAATAAGAAAAATATTTACCGGATACCTTCCCTTATCTAGACCTATGCTGTACATATATGGGGACAAAATGTTTGGCTATATTCTATATTTATACATAATGTATCACGAAGGCTTTTTAGATTGCAATCTGCAAATTAGTAATTTATTAATATGTACAAGTATATTTAAACATGTAATAATATTTGCATAAAATTACTTACATTCATCCAAAGTATTCAGTAGTTCTTTTTTTTCTGATCCAGCTAAATAAACAAAGACTTCCACACTTCATGTTCATATATAAAAAGACAACTCACCAAAAAGCATGCTTTTCGTGGTGTAGCCTAGTCATGCGCATTCAGGTCAACAAAAGATAAACGCTTAGCATGCAGGTTAAATTTTCGGCAGACAACATATTAAAATTTTTATTGTTTCCAAGAAAATTCGTTTTTGACATTTCATGCAAAGTATATATTTATGGAACAGCTTGACTGAAATGTCAAAACATATTTTCCGGAAAAAAAAAGAAAAAGAAAAGAAATATTTCAAAATGTTGTCTGCTAATTTTGCTTAGAGAGTGGTAAAGGTTAATATATTGGACAGATGAAAAGTTAACTACCTGGCATGGATGGATGGGAGCGGTGGTGGGGTTGGGTGCAAAAAAGTGTTGTATTTAAGCTAAATATCTGGAGAGAAAATATATCAATATGTCTAAAAAGGCAGTTTAGACTCCAAAAAAAAAGCATTCTGATCTAAGTCTACAGTTTAGACAGCAATTACTCAAATGGGCAAATAAACTTCTTAAAATTTATGATCGTTGATTTGTCTGGTTTGGGGAAAATGTGGGACAAACTTCTTAGAGTTCTAGATAAGAGGAGTATTTAGACCATGTCTTACAAGCTCCAGATAAGATGGGATATCTGGTAAATATTTGATTCTTGATTTGGATTCTTTATGGTCATTTATTCAGCTTATAGCTAAAATACAACAGGCATTTGTAAACCCAACTCCTACGGGGCCGGCGAATAGCGGGACATTTGACATTTCAGCTTGCAAAGCCTTGGTAAACGCACTGCACTGCGGGAACATATTTGTGGTAAAATCTCTGCTAAAAGCCCCTACCCGCCAGCCTCGTTGGTTCAGTCGGACGCGCGTTCGACTGAAGATCGGACGGGCGCAGGTTTGATCACGCCCCGGGTCCGACAACATTCCCTTTTAGAGATTGACCATGAAATATTTTCTGCGGTCATTCTCTCCCTTCCGCTGAATCAAGAAGGGCAGTTGTCAGTTTCTGGCGAAAGAGAATGTGCACAAATACTGAGGACTAATTCAGATCAATGTAACCCAAGAAAAGTTTGGTTAGGTAAACTGGCCGGCTCGACATGACTCTAATGGGTTGACTGAGCCGTATAACCTCAACTAAAAAAAGCCCTGCCCCTTTCCACCCCGCCCCTCCCCCACGGGGTTGAAAATAATAAAGAACAACAAATGAACTGATCCATTTGGATTTGGATAATTTTTCTTAACAAGTCCCTTGAGAGCTCTACATGAAATTTGGCTTTTACTGGGACAAAGTTTTATATATATATCCTATGGATCCAGAGAGTCCCTTGTATATAATGAGTGCGCTAGCGCACCAAAAATATACCCTATCCGACAGGTCATTCAGAGCAATCAAGCATAATACTGTTCCATGAAACTTGTTTTTTAACAAGCGTAGTGGTGCAGTGGTTATGTCTCCTGTCCCTGAAGGGCTAGACGCTGCCGTCGTAGCCGGCGTGGGTTCGAGCCTCACAGTCCAGTGGTATTTCATATTTCCCCCCCAATACACTTTTTTCTGAAGTACTTTCATCAGTATTGATCCTGGGCCGGAATTCTTTGTTGAAATTTGTTTAAATCTTAAAGAGGGACCTCATTCTTCCAGGAAGAAACCTATTCCATCAAACTGACCTGTCAGATAACCAGGAGTGAAGCCATTAATCTGTCATTAGCAGCAATATCAATGATTATGTCCAGTTTGCAGCCACAGAATTGAAATTATCTGGTCAGTTAGATGGCCTTGCCTATTAACCATTACATGCCAGCTATAACACAAAGGTGTACTCCAGGAGATGTGAGGGATTAGAATAGAGAAAACACCATTTGAGTGGCTGAATCCTACATTTGATCCTGAACAGTGCCGGGGTTTAATTTTTTTTAATGCATGTCTAAAATTGTATATTTCAGAATTACCTTTTTTAAATTACTTTTCACTAAGATTTACCAGTATATACTTGACAAAATCAATGTACCTAAAAATTAACTAAATAAAAGGTCATTTTATTTTATTATTTTATTTTTATGCCCCAACCCCATCCCCACGCTACCCCACCCCCTCCCCACAAAGCACGAAGTGGAGGAGAACATAAAGTTTATCCTTCCTCATACGTATGTCTGTCTGTCCATCACACTTTATAGTACTGTTCATCTCCACAACTCCTCCTACAGTTTTCAACGCAGTGGTTTGAAACTTGCACCATAGTAAGCAAATAGACAGCATGTACATAAAGGTTACAGAACTCTGATCAGTATTTATTGCTAGAGTTACATACCTTTGATTTACTTAGAAAATATTCTTATACACAAAACATACTATGGTTCGTGGCTCCACAACTTCTCCTGCAGTTTTAAAGGTAACAATTTGAAACTTGCAGCAAAGTTTTATTTTTATTCAAATTTTTATTACTATAGTTTCATGCCCTGAATTAACTTTGAAATTTTGCCTTATACACATGACCTGGTAGGGTTTGTGTCTCAGGAACTTATACAGTTTTAAAGGTAAAAATTTGAAATTTTCAGCAAAGTAAAAATATAGGCTAGTCATGTGCATAAAGGTCACAAAACTCTGATCAAATTTTTATTACTAGAATTACCTCCCCTAGATTTACTTAGAAAAAAAATGCAGTATACACCTAATAAAGTAGGGTTTGTGTCTCTGCAACCTCTACAGTTTTCAAGACAATGATTTTAAACTTGCAGCATAGTAAGAATAAGCGTTTGACATGTGCATAAATGTCACAGAACTCTGATCAAATGTTAATTGCTAGATTTACATAGCCCTGTATTATTTAGAACTTTAAGGTCTGTGTCACCGCAATTTCTGTACTTTTCAATATAATGATTTGAAACTTGCGACAAGAAAATTGCCTAACAGCATTATGGACAGGTTTTTGAAAAGGTCAATGAAAAGGCTAACCTCGGGAGACCCAATGCCCACCGGCCACGACATCGCTTTTTTAAAGGACAGATTTTTGAAACATATGTCCAAAAGTCAATTTTGGCTGCACAAGCTTTCAGCTTCAGGGGTGATAAGTACCTATCAAAGAAAGTCAGAGTTATCTCTCTTACAGAGGCATGCCTACTGGTCCTTATCTATGTCTCTACCAAATATTTTCGAAATATTTCAAACCATTATGAAGTGCACAAGATTTTGGCTTAGAAATTTCATCAGGGGAGTTAACTTGAAAAAAGAACAAAAAGATATTACCTATCCTTCTTGCATGTGACACTCTTACTTGACCTGATATTATCAAATTATCTCAAACAGTATGGGAGTTATGGCCTGCACAATATTTTTGTTTTGGTGGGGGCGGGGGTCGTTTCTCTTGCATGTGACACACCTACTGGGCTTCCTCTTTATACCGACCAAATATGAAAGCAATCTGCTTTAGAATAAAGGTTACATACAACTTTGAAAAAAGGTTAACCAAAAGGTAAGCCTCGGACGAGCCCGACGCCCGCCCGCCCGCCGCTCAGACATCGCTATTTTAAAGGACTGATTAAAAAAAATCAAAAGACTAGACATGAGCATAAAGGTAAGTCTGATCAAATTATCAATGCTAGAGTTACATATCTTGGAGTTACTTAGAAAATTCGCCTAATGCATGTGACGTAGTCGGGCTTGTGTGTCTGCAACTTCTATAGTTTTCAAGATAATGATTTTAAACTTGCAGCAAAGGAAGAATATAGGCAGGGCATGTGCATAAAGTTTACAGAACTCTGATCAATTATTATAGTAGAGTTATAAACCCTTCATTTACTTACACATTTGCCATATTCACATTGCATAGTGAAGTTCATGTCTCTGCGACCTACAGTTTTCATGATTGTGGTTTGAAAATTGCACTATAAGTTTAACATATGCATGAAGGTCAGCGAATTCTGATCAAACCATTACTACAAGAATTACATACTTGATTTATTTAATAATTTTGCCTTATAACTACGCCATAGCAGTCATGGTCAGAAACTTACACTATGGCAAGAGAACAGGTTGAGGGTGTGCATGAAGCCCACACGATTCTGAAAATGGTAAAATGATACATCAACAAAGCCAAACTGGCATTAGCAGGGGCATTCATCCCCTTTAGGGATCTTCTAGTTTTTAATTATTTTGAGTTTGATTTCTTTCTTCCCATCATATCTAAAACAAAGTGCAGGATCAAATGACATTTTTAATATGAAGTAAAAAGGAAGTATGACAACTTCATTTCATTTTTTTTTTTTTTTTTTTTTTTTTTTTTGCCCACGCCAAATAGTGGAGGAGGGCATATTGGTTTAACCCTCCGTCATATGCCATGTGTCCGTTCCTGTATCCGTTGTCCGATCATCACACTTTGTAGTACTGTGTATGTCTCCACAACTTCTATAGTTTTCAAGATATGGGTTGAAACTAGCACCATAGTAAGAATATAGACTGAGCATGTGCACAAGGGTCACAGAATTCTGATCCAACTGTTATTGGTAGAGTGGCATACCCATGATTTACTTAAAAAAAAAAAAAAATCATATACACAAGCCATTGTGCGGTCCCCGTCTCCGCAACTCCTACTGATTTCAAGGTAATAGTTTGAAACTTGTGCTGTAGTAAGATAAGCAGGGCATGTGCATAAATGTGACAGAACTGATCGAATTTACATTGCTAGAGTTACATATCCTTGATTTATTTAGAAATATGACTTTATACACATGGCATAGTAGGGGTCGTGTCTCCGCAACTTTTTCTATGATTTCAAGATAATGATTTGAAACTTGCAGCAAAGTAAGAATATAGGCTGGGCATATGCATAACGGTCACCTAACGCTGATCAATTTTTTTATTGCTAGAGTTACATTCCTTGATTTACTTAGAGCTTTTGTCATATTCTTTTTGCTTTTTGTTCAGAATAATAAATCTACACAACCAAACTGGCAGTAGCAAGGGGGTGTGGGGATGGGAGGGGATGGCGGAGGAGGGGGGTGGGGAGGGAATCCATTCAAATTTACACAAACAGTATTATACATCTAAAGGACTGAGAGGCATGTGCTGACAGTGTAGACCCAAATCGGATGTCACAGAGTCTGGCGTCTGATCTGTTTGCCACTATTCAGCAGTTTTTTAGACACATCAGGAGATAGTCAAAAGGATGTTAAACTTTTAGGACAGTTATGGTAAAGGAGAAAGGTATCCTAATATTTAGGGTAAATACAGTATGTCAAGTGTCTTGGGAGGACTATGGTCTTACCTGGGTATCTCCTTATTCAATTTTTACATTTACATTAAAATGTATATGACACCAAACAAAAACTTTATGGGATAAAATATTTTTTTTCCATTTATTACACTTTCCTCTCAGTGTTCAATTGCCTTTTCACTCCATTGGTATATAATGTACAGAACCAACACAGTAGGAGCAGGAATTTCATGAAACATTGTAAAATACAGATAATTTCTGTTCTCTTCTACACAGATGCTCTCAAAACATTCAGGAGCTGGCCAGTTTGAAAGCAATAAAATTAGTCTTAATGGGGTTAAATTAGACAGGTCGATGATTGCTGTGGTCAGCATGTGGCACTAAATGTGATTCTTCCTGGAAGAATGAGGTCCCTCTTTAAATTATAATAATATTTTCAAGCTTCAGTATCCTATGGATCCAGAGAGTTCCATGTATATAATGAGTGCGCTAGCGCACCAAAAATATACCCTATCCGACGGGTCATTCAGAGAAATCAAGCATAATACTGTTCCATGAAACTTGTTTTTTTTTAACAAGCGTAGTGGTGCAGTGGTTATGTCTCCTGACTCTGAAGGGCTAGGCGCTGCCGTCGTAGCCGGCGTGGCTCCGAGCCTCACTCAGTCCAGTGGTATTTCATATTTCCCCCTATATATATATATATCCACAAAAGAAAAAAAAAAGTAAAAGTGCCTTGAAATCTGTGAAAATTTAATTTCTTAACGCGTTTCACTACTATCAATGTAGAACATCAGAAGACGTATACAATGGCGTTGGTTTCTGTAGGAACAACGTTACAAAAGACAGGAAACAGCGATACACAATACAGTATACAAAATAACGTTCAAAATCGCGAAAAAGATTAACAGATGTGTTATAAATTAAGTATGCATGTTTAATTTTGGCTTGAATAAATTTATAAAATAATTTTCTTTCATTTTTCTTGCAGCAGCATTATCATTCTGCATTTTATAAAGTGGCCAGATTTTAAATTTTGTAAATTGGTTCCTGGCGCAATAATCAATATACCCACTTACGTATAACATTCTTGTTGAAGCATCTCTAATTTATTGCTTATGAACGGTGACTCGGGGGCGGAGGGTGTCGCCTGTTTCGCCGATATACTCCTCGTGACACCCGCCGCACCGAATTACGTAAATGAGATTTTTCACCTCGCATGACATGGAGTATTTTGCTTTAAATGTTTTCCCACACTGGAAAGTAAATTTATTCTCAGTAATTAAATGTTCACAGAGTCCGCAATTTGACCTATTACATTTTTTTTATATATATATTTGGGGACTCGCGAATATCACAAAATTTTGCTCTAGTTATAAGTTTCTTTAGATTTCTTGGTTGGCGTTTGCTTTTTATGATTTGGAATTCTTGAAGTATCTAAGTCAGGGTTTCATCTTCCTGTAGAATTGGCAGATTTTCAGGTATTGAATTGAATAACTCCGGAAGTTTGAGATTTAATGTTGATACATATGTAATAATATCATTATCCGTCTTTTCCCTTACTATACGTAGTTCCTGTTTTCTTAATTTCATGGCTTTATCTATGACTTTTTCTATCACATTTACAGGATAATTTTGATGTTTTAATGCGAGCCTTAGTTCATTCAAAGGGACTTGCAGTGTGTCTTCATTTGTAACTATGCTTCGTATATATTTAAATGTTGAGAGTTAATCATTAACTGTTTACCTGAGGCCTTTCGGCTTTCGCCTTCTTCAGAGGTTTTCTATTGGCTTTCGCCTTCTTCAGAGGTTTTCTATTTAAAAAAATAACATAAAAAATGTAAAATTTACGAATAAAAGATTATGCCCTTTTCGGGCCAATGTTATCTGGCCTCTATATATATGTGTGTGTATGGTGTTTTTTGTTGTTTTTTTTTTCTTTGACGAATCATGACAGCTTGAACAAATTTGGTAGAGAGTCACCAAAGGAACATTCCTGCAAAGTTTTATTGAAATCGGTTCAGTGGTTTCTGACAAGAAGATTTTTAAAGTTTTCTATTTAGATATATATGGAAAATAAGCCCCACCCCCTAGCAGCCATGTTTTTGACGAATCATGATTGCTTGAACAATCTTGGTAGAGGCTCACCAAAGCAACATTCATGCCAAGTAATATTGAAATCAGTCAAGTTGTTTCTGACAAGAAGAATTTTAAAGTTTTCTATATAGATATATAGGGAAAATAAGTTACGCACCCTGGTGGCCATGTTTTTTTGACGTATAATGAGGACTTGAACAATCTTGGTAGAAGGTCACCAAAGCAACATTCCTGCCAAGTTACATTGAACTCTGTCCAGTGGTTTTTGACAAGAAGATTTTTAAAGTTTTCTATATAGATATATAGGGAAAATAAGCTATTAAAATTATTAAATTTCTTTTGAGTAACGATTTTTGGCCGCCCGGTCAGTTTCAGCTTTCACGACACGAACTGAAAGTCCGTGTGAAGTTACGATGCAGGAAGATCAGATAAATATAAACCAATTTTGTGCCTCTCTTAAGGGTTAATATTTCACTCTCTCCTCCGTGTTACCGATACGCTTGTAGAATTCATTCGGTTTCTGCCGTGAACAGACGAGCGTTTACGAGAAAGTACAAATGAGCGACCACAGCGCCACTGTACGAGCATAATCGGAACTACAAGTTGCAAAATCGAAAGACGAAGTGTAGAAACCAAAGTAAATTCGAAAATCTGACTACCAACATGCATGTCATAATGTAGTGCTGCACAGTTATACCTGATCACCACATAATAGAAGTTGCAAACTGCAGAAGCGAGAGGCATCATAATAAATTGCAATTAAAATGTAGCATAATAGAGTTTTTACCTAAATACTGTTCCATAGTTATAAAAAGAACAATCCTGCCAAGTTATATTGAAATTGGTCCAATTGTTTCTGACAAGAAGATGTTTAAAGCTTGTAGTAGGGAATATTTAGATCTTTTAGTGTTTTGTTAAATAGACAATTTAATTTTAATTATTTCATATCTTTATCAGTATTTATCAATAATTTCATTGCATTAATGTATTCAATAGCTTAAAGTTTTCTCAAGGAATTGGTTTATTACCCAGTACATTTACTTAACAGTTTAATGTTCTTTTTATTACATTGATGTATAGTTTGTTTAATTAACTTCCTCTGTTCATACATTAAGACGGCAGAGATCAACAACTGTCAACATTTAGGTAACATAAAAAAGAATTGAAAATTAGATTTAAAGTCATGTGGATTGGACTATTTATAAACAACTCTAAAATTTGATAGGCTAATTAAACATTTAGGGAAATAATCAAAAAAAAAGTCTGATCAACAAAATCAGTTTTAGGATAACTTTGAAAGGGTTAACATTATCTACTTTTGTCTGACTGTGTAGAAAGGACATTATGTGACCAGATAACATATTAACATTTTGCAGGGGCTCTGCCTCTGTCGTGTAAAAGTTGCAATATAGTTGACATGTTGTGAATAAATATATTGTATATAGAAATAAAGATGGGAAATAAATGATGGTATCCTCTTTCTTAGAATTATACAAACAATACAAGAGAAACCTGTTAACAAAATTAATATGAGGAAATCACCCTGTGACATTAATGGTGTAGATCCGGAGTACAGTCTCTTTGACCGTAACAGCATATGGAGATCCTGATACCTCTGCGCTGATGTGGACAACAAAGGAACATGAGTGGCTCTACGAAAATCATAAAGCTATTCCCCAGGACTTCAGTGACGGCTACTTCAACAGTCGAAAAAAAAAATCAACAATTTAATATTTTAAAACAAGGAACTTTTATAACAATTCTGAAGTCAAACCATGAACTTTGATGATGGGAAATGGATTTTGGAAACCAGAAAATTCTGATTTAATTAGTTTTAGAAGATTTTAATGATGAAAAACTATATTTTATTTGTGAATTTTGGAACTTTCAGGAATTATGTACGACTTCATGGTGAAAACGGTGGAAATTTATAAACTGTTTAGTAAAATCAGTTTTAGGATAACTTTGAAAGGGTTAACATTATCTACTTTTGTCTGACTGTGTAGAAAGGACATTATGTGACCAGATAACATATTAACATTTTGCAGGGGCTCTGCCCCTGTCATGTTAAAGTTGCAATATAGTTGACATGTTGTGAATAAATATATTGTATATAGAAATAAAGATGGGAAAATATATGATGGTATGCCTCTTTCTTAGAATTATACAAACAATACAAGAGAAACCTGTTAACAAAATTAATATGAAGAAATCACCCTGTGACAAGTTTTCTATATATATATTGAAAATAAGCCCCGCCCCCCAGCGGCCATGTTTTTGACGAATCTTGACGGCTTGAACATTCTTGATAGAGGGTAACCAAGGAAACATTTGTGCCAAGTTATATTGAAATCGGTCCAGTGGTTTCTGACAAGAAGATTTTTAAAGTTTTCTATATAGATATATTGGGAAAATAAGCCCCGCCCCCTGGCGGCCATGTTTTTTAACGAATCATAACGGCTTGAACAATCTTGGTAGAGGATTAAGAAAGAAAGATTCCTGCCATGTTATATTAAAATCGGTCCAGTGGTTTCTGACAAGAAGATTTTTAAAGTTTTTCATATAGATATATAGGGAAAATAAACCCCGCCTCCTGGCGGCCATGTTTTTTGACGAATCACGACGGCTTGAACAATCTTGGTAGAGGGTTACGAAAGAAACATTCCTGCCATGTTATATTGAAATCGGTCCAGTGGTTTCTGACAAGAAGATTTTTAAAGTTTTTTATATAGATATATAGGGAAAATAAGCCTGCCCCCACCCGCCCCACCACCTGGCGGCCATGTTTTTTGACGAATCCAAATGGCTTGAACAATCTTGCTAGAGAATCGCCAAAGGAACATTTCTTCAAAATTATATTGAAATCGGTCCAGTGGTTTCTGACAAGATTTTTTAAGTTTTCAGTTAAAATTTTAATCTATTTTTAGCTCCTGTGACCTAGACATGCAATGGACTGAAACCATTTGAAAAACTTTGAAAGATGACCAACCAAGGATAATTCCTATGAAGTTTGGTCAAAATCCAATCAGTGGTTTAGGAGGTGTCATTTGAAGAAATTGTTTACGGATGGACGCACGGACTTACGATCTTTGATCTTTCTTTGTAGTCCGGGTGCTGACAAGAGAACCCAAAAAAGTAGCCCGCACAAATGTTTGATGCAGATTCTTATTATTTAGGATGTCCTTAACCAAAAACTGCATGATGCCACCTTGGCATCATTGGGGAAATTAAAATATTCAAGATGGCGGACAAGATGGCTGCTGCAGCATAAAATCTCCATATCTTCTTAAGTATATGGGCTAGAAACATAATTTTGGTGTCTACTTATAGGTTTTTGAGGTCAACGAATTGATTAAGTCTGTTAAATAGACTTTTAACCATAACATCAGTGTTAAATGGCTGAAATGGTGGGGAACAAAGTGAAATTAAGGCCTTGGTTGACCGAACGAAATACTTTTGATACAAATTCTCAAATTTTCTTTATAGAAAAGAATCATGTCATACCTATAAGGTAGTTGCAGTCATGGTACCTAAGCCGTAATCCAAACTTACGAAGCTTGATCAGGGCCTTCACTGTCCGCTAACAGAATCATTGAATACTACGAATGTACAGAATGTATGGGGAGAAAATTGCCAGGTGATACATTGCGCATGCGCAGGAGGATTCGAATTTGTGCATTTTGCGCGTTCGAAGGCCCGTTTGCGCTTGACGCGGCCCATATAGTTACATGGAACACCCATGGCAACTGTAATCTGATGTTTTCAGATTCCCCTGGAAGTTAATACTTTCACGATATGTTTTTTTTTTTTTTTTTTTTTTTTTTTTTTAGGTTTGTTTGTTTTTTCCCCGAAAACATGTTGTGTAAGTAGCAAGGAAAACATACAACTATATTGTGGTACTCTTTGTCAGTGTGTCGCTGAGACTTTTTGGCCGGCGCGCGATTCGCGCCGGTCTCTTAATATAGCTTTGGATTTTTATGTGTGGAGAAGTGTTCGATTAGCGCAGAGCGCAGTTTGGTAAGTTTGAATATAACCTGCAGTCAATCTTTGGTGAGTTCGACTATGACCTGCGATCCATACTTAAAAAATTCAAACATATTCATGTCTGACGCATGCTAAAATAAGCTTCTAGATAAGATCTGGTAACTTTCACTGTATTAAAGTTCTGGCATTTTTTTTTTTTTTTCAAATAATAATGTACAAACTAAATCTCGTGGAGATCCCAATATGACTAGGATTCGCATATGGCTTAATTAAGAAAATTCATAAAGCTTAATAAAAGCATATATTAAAGAATCACATTATTGTTCTTTTTTACCTATTAAATTGAAATTTATTAAACCAGTATACCCGTGTCCTATAGTTCTAAGTATACATGAACAAAATTTGCGCCGGTACTTAGACGTTTACGTCTAAATATTTTGTCTTGTAATGTTTTATGGAGGATTAAGAAATATTTATCGGAGAACCCTTTTTATCTAGATCTATATATCCTTGGTAACTATCATCTAGCGCTGCCTGATTCAGAACTGTTTCTATGATTGCCTCAGTTACATTTATGTCTAATACATAGTATCCAGTGAACAGCTAAGATCTGTTTGAACATTGCTATTAAACTACCTGATTATGTTTTTTTAGACTGAATAAACTCCCCACACTGTAAATTGGAAGAGTCCAATTTCAATTTTAGGTATATCAGGCTATGTGAGTTAGGTATTCCTAGAAAAATGGTTAAAATATTTACAAACAGTGATGACCCTAAATTCTGTGGCGACTGATCTGGGTCCGCACTGTTTGCCAATCACCAATTTGGAGGTCTCCTGACTAAAATGGGTTACTGTTGCCAGATGAGCAGCAAGCAATGTAGACCCTGATCAGACACCGCAAAAAAATAAGACAAATAGTTCAAAATGTCATTATTACGCAGCATACAAAGTGTCAATTTTTACCACTCTATTAGCTAATTTAGCAGACAACAAGTCGATTTTTCTTTTCTTTTTTCTTTTTTTAGTTTTTCCCCAGAAAATAGGCTTTCATATTTCATGAAAGTTGTCTTCCAGTGAAACACTTTGTATGAAATGTAAAAGCCTATTTTCTGGGAAAAGTAAAAAAAAAAAAATACTTCAAAATGTCGTCGGCTGAAATTTTTATCCAGCATGCCAAGTGTTTAGTAACTTTAGCAGTCTCTGGGCACTGGATTTTTTCCTATAGGAATTAGAATTTGGAAAACAAAACAAAAAACCTTTCCATTGGAGAAAATACTGATAAAATGTTAACACCTGTTTACTGGAGAGTGCTGAAATTTTAACCCAGCATATTACTGGTTTAATATGTGTGTGTGTGTGTGTGTGTGTGTGTGTGTGTGTGTGTGTGTGTGTTTTACTGAGAAGAAGCAAATTAGTGAATGTTTGTCAGGATTCAATGAAAATCTTTTTGTCGTAACTACCGGTGATCGAAAGGTTTTATTCTATTCAGTGAGTTTTAAACAGAAAATCGAAAAATCCACTTTTCCCCCAGTAAATGTGGCTGCAAAGTATGCAAAAATCGATAAGGTAGGTAGTTTGGATGCAAGTTTTCCACAAGTTCCACTTTTTTCAAAGTATCTAATATTTTCATAATGTTATGAAACATCAATCATTTAAAATTCGCGAAGAAAAATAATTTCTAATAAAAAAAATTCCAAACATCTAGTTTACAACAAGAATTGTATAGGTCAGACCCATTTTTTGCCGTAAAATTAATTTTACAGTAAATATTTGAAAACAAAGGATACGAACAGAAAAGACAAATGGTTTCTTTTATAAAATATTGTCAATCACAAGTTTTTTTTTTTTTTTTTTTTTCATTTAAAATTAATTGCCTAATAAAGAACGTCTTTCCGAAGGATGTCATTAGCACAGTAAGTGTTTACTACATACCATATCAGAATCAGAATCAGATTATTTTACAGGGGACACATCAATAGACATTCATTCACCAGGTCCACCGATTGCGAAGACTAGTCTCTAGATCTCACAAGTGATGTGAATCTAGCGACAAAGTTCTCAGAACTTTCAACAAGGATATTATAGATGCAGGGAATGCATTCCAACCTCTAATGGTGTCTGGGAAGAAACTGTACATATTAAAGTAAACTAAGGAAGAAAAAGTGTACCCGACGCAGGACTCGAACCCGCGACCCCTGTTTGCAAGTCAAGTGCTCTACCAACTGAGCTAACCAGGCCGACACGTGTGCCAATCACCATACTCCTTCCCCTTTTAAGTGTCAGGCATCAACTGCACATACTATCAGTTTCTAGCCTCTACCTGCACTTATCAACACTGAACCCGTTGGTTATTCACGTTGGGCGCCATTAAAGTAAACTATGGAGAAAAAAGTGTGCCCGATGCAGAATCAGAATCAGAATATTTTACTGGTGACACATCAATAGACATTCATTCATCACGGACTCGAATCTGCGACCCCCTGCTTGCAAGTCAGGTGTCCTACCAACTGAGCTAACCAGGCCGACACCACACTGTAAATGTCAGTTCTATAATCCCAGTTGCTTGGACAGACAATCCTGAGAAATTAGTGTAGACCCAGATCAGAGGCCACAGCTTATGACATATGATCAGGGTCTACACTGATTGCAACATATCTAACTTAGCATCACGAAAACATGCCTATATAATTTTGACCCCTTAAACCCCACTTTTATATAGTAAAACTGGGGTTTACAGGGGTATACATTGTTTTTCTTATTTCTACTCAAAAACATAGATTGTTTTGAGCAGAAGTATGAATACAATCTATGTTTTGAGCAGAAATATGAAAAAAAATAGAATTTTTATCTGAAAACTTTCAGTTTTGGGTGGTGAAATTTTCAGTATATTTGATGGCGTGTTTTCGAAATGGCGTGTATAATTTTAAGAAGTAGTTCAGCGTGTGTAAGAAGTTAGTGTACCAATATTTAGGATTAATACTGTACATATAGCACTAGTTAAGGCGCTTTTTTCAATCCAAAAGTATTGATATATTCCTTACTTCTCCACGAAAACATATGTTGTTGTACTCATTAGAAGCGCCTCGCCAAGGCGCTTCTAATGAGTACCCACAACATATGTTTTCAGGGAACAAGACAATTCATCGACAAGACAACTCATCGACACGGTTTTTGGAGACAATTCACCGACACGATTGAAGACAACTCATCGACACTTTTTGAAGACAATTCACCGACACATTATTATTATGTTGAAATTATACCCAAGCTGAAAAAATGAAGACAATATTTTGAAAATAAATTGATTTATTATCACGTTTATGATCAAAATAACGAGTTTAGGATATTAATTCAATATTTTTTGGCTTATTGATGACAATTAAGAGACCATTTCAACCGCATAGGATGGCTGGCGTAAATAAACTTACGCATTTAATTTTAAAAGCATGATTTAAAGGAAAATATACGGATAGGGAACTTGGTAAAATATTATTCAAAACTTTCTTAATTAAAATAAAGAAGATGGAAACTGAAGCTGGATATTCATTTATATGAGTTATGTTTTCATTTATTTCCTAAATTTTTGTTGTTCAAATTGTGATAATAATAGGAATTTGACTGTTAATCATTAATAAATCAGTGTCATGTAGCAGAGTTGATGAGCTTCTACATCGTAAATACTTACGGGTCCCGTAAAAAGTTACGGGTGACCAACCGTAAAAAGTTACGGGTGACTGGAAATCGATAAACAATTCACTTTTGTCCGTGTTGGTAATAATTTAATAACAGTAGTACCTGCGTACAATTATTATGATTATTATAGAGTCTGATCTGGGTCTACAGCTTTTCGCACGCCCGTCAGTCCGAATAGTTAGGGTATGTACGGTATTTACAAATTTCTAAAACAAAAAATACATGTACTGTTCCATGTGCTCTTTATTGTTTGCAAGGTTTATATGTCTATCAGGCGGAATTCCTTTAATCTGTAGAAATATATTGTCTACAAATTTGAATTTTCCTGGTTTTAAGTAGGGAAACTGTGAACCGTAAAGCTCTTTAAAGTTTGGACACCCTAAAATTGGTGTTATCATCCTAAAATTTGAACGGTGTGGTTAATGTGTCCAAATAATGCAGATGCAATGGCAATCAATAAAAACTCTGATCAGACTGCTCCGATCTTGGTCTGCACTGTTAGTCCAAACTGGGAACTTTATACAGCGAAAAATGATTTTTAACTCGATATGCACTATTTATTTAATTTCTGCATATCTAACGAGTTTTGAACAGAAATTAAAAAAAAAAATAAAATAAAATAAAACTTTCCCCCGTGAAGTACTTTTCTACGGACGGTATTTATTCAACGTTGAAAAAATATCCAAGGCAATAGAGTTTTAATATTTTCCCTCTGACCGGCCCTAAAAGATTACGTTTTTTGCCTCCCTTGGCTCAAAATCAAGTTCTACACCATAAGATAAACTAAAATGCGCAGTCGATGGAGACCACGTTCGTTGCTAACAGTATGACTGACAGACTGACTGTTTTAATTCCCATTTCGTCTATTTTTATTATTATTATTATTATTATTATTATTATTATTCTACACAAG
Source organism: Anodontia alba (assembly GCA_964016985.1). Classification (NCBI taxonomy): domain Eukaryota; kingdom Metazoa; phylum Mollusca; class Bivalvia; order Lucinida; family Lucinidae; genus Anodontia; species Anodontia alba. The sequence goes on from OZ024832.1 coordinate 82,576,177, forward strand.
AGGCGCATGGTAAAATAATGTGTCTCTTAAACCCTTATAATTAGGGGAAGTGATGTAGCAACTTTGGTTGAATTCCGCCCTGTGATTTAGGGAAGATAGCATGGTGTGGGGTACGGAAAATGCCCCAGCCGGACAATTCCCCACCCAGACAATGCCCCGACGGACATTTTCCAAACCGGACAATTCCCCACCCGGACAATTCCTCACATTTTCTTTCTTTCTTTTTTTTTTTTTTTTTTTTTTTTTTGTCATTTTCGGATGATTATAATATAAATTTATGGTAAATCAATATGTTGTATTAAATCATTAAGTCTTTACCATTTTTTTTATTTATTTATTTTTAAGATATATATTTATCCGTAATCCGGATGATGCAAAGATGTTAACATTCAAATTTACCCTCCTTTTACCGATGAAGATATGTTTTTGAAATATTGCAATAAAAGGTGAAATTACTTATAAAGATCAATTTCACCTTTTGTTGGAAATGTGTCGGCTTCACTGAAAGAAATTAACCAATGAGCTCATATGAATATTTCTTCCATTTGGTAACAATATATTCAAAATAGGATTGTTGAGCCAGTTCAACCCTTTTCATTTCGTCTTTTCCTGTGGGGTGTCTAATATTTTTACATTTTTTCTGCTCACACATTTACCATTGAGGTGTAGTAGATGAAATTGAATAAAAACAGTAGACGAAATGAGAAATAGGAGAAATGGGAAAACAGATCATCGTTCAATTCATTAGGTTTCACCGCTGTGGTTCGAGCCTCGCTCGGGTCACATGTGGGATAGCCAAGTTTTGCTTATGGATGGTCAGGTGGTTTTCCCCAGGTTCTCCGGTTTTCGCCCACCTTTGATGATATTAGTGAAATACTCTTGAAAGGGCTGTAAAACCCAAACAAATAAATAAATAAATAAAATAAACAAACAAAGAAATTTACTTAAAACGGCCATGTGAAGAGGCGTGGGAAATTAGCTGCTTATATGTTAAGAGGGTGGGGAATTGTTCGGGATGGAAATTGTCCTGTGGGGAATTGTCCCCTACCCGCGCGTGATGGACAGAAGGATGAACGTATAGACGGACAGATGCACAGAAAAATAATCATTACGAAAACCCGCTCATTCATATATATAGAAAATTTCACATAAAAAAACTGAAATTTTTCAGATAAAAAAACTCTGATATTTTTCATTTTTCTGCTCAAAACATAGATCGGTGAGGCGGTTCTAACGAGTACCCACAATCTATATTTTTAGCAGAAATTAGAAAAATAATGTATACCCATGTAAACCCCAGTTTTACTATATTAAAGTGGGGTTTAAGGGTGTTAAAATTATATAGGTATGTTTTCGTGATAGTTGCTCTCGCAACCTTTACCATGATGGAAAATGACACAGCAAGTTTGGTAATTTTCCGCCCAGAAGTTTAAGTGATATCGTGACTGTCAGATGTACGGATGACAGACGCACGGACGAACGCATGAAAAAATAATGTTGCTCTCGTACGCCCTTCTTTTTAGGGGAAGTGATGTAGTAAATTTGGTAGAATTTCACCAACTGGTTTAGAGGGAGATAGCGTGACGGACGGACGGGGTTGATCTCAATATCCCCATTGTTTTTAAAGCATGGAATGAATACATTATAAATAAATAAATAAATAAATAAATTAAAAAAAATAAGTAAATAAATAAATAGACATTATTTCTGAACATTTGATAATTGCAGTTACAAGACATTCACAATACCCTTGGTGTCAAAGGGTTTCATTATTAATATTTTGATATTTTGGTTTATCACTGACACTCTAAAAGGCGTTAAAATATAACTCGTTTTGCTATTTCAGTATACTGGATCACTGTTATTATGACATATTAACACTTTTCTTAATGTCAGGTGAAGAATCAAACCATTTTGTGTTGTTTTAGCCCGTCCATGACACCAGAAAGGCGTTATACATTGTTTATGACAATACCTCTCACCTGAGGAGGCGTGGTCAAATTTCACAGGTAACCCCAAAGGATGACCACACCCATCGGACCTAAAATTTAACTATAAAACTCATTCAGTCGTCACCAGCTTCCCAGATTTAATTAATCAGTGTGCCTTTTACTGTTCTATTATCAGTGATTTGGAAAATTAATGTTTTGTGACTGTATCAACATTCTGATAATCTGTCAGAAATTGTTCTATGTGACAGAAACTGTAGTGAATTGTTTTTGTGATAAAAACTTTCCCTATTTGTGTGGTGACTGTTTCTTCAAGAACATCATGTCGGAGAGAAAACAGTAAGTTTTATAGGTAGTGGGCAAGTTTTAGACATTCTTTAAACACTTAACTACACTCTGTCTTATCTCAGTTTTTTTTTTTTTTTTTTTTTTTTTGCAGTAATTCGACAGTTGTGCGAAAACCAGACGTCCTTCTAAAAAAAAGTAAGCAGTGAAAAGCTGTGGTGAAAATTTTTCAGTTTTTATACTTGTACTAGCATGTAAATTTATAATAAATTTTCCCATACGGTGTAATGTTAACTTTTCTTATTTTTAGCTTATAAAGCATTTTCAACTGCAGTGATTATAGACACACAGAAAAGTAACATTGCACCATAGAAATTAGAAGGCGATTGGTTTTATCATTTACTTACAGGTATAATATAACAAAAAAAGAAGTACAGACTTACACTTTTCAAAGCTTCTCACCACTTAAAGTTTTTGGCTGGTTTTCCGGTTTTAGCGCAAGTCAGCACGAAAACACGCCTATGTAATTTTGCCCCCCTTGAACCCCACTTTTATATAGTAAAACTGGGGTTTACAGGTGTATACATTATTTTTCTTATTTCTGCTCAAAACATAGATTGTGTGTACTCGTTAGAACCGCCTCGCCGGGGCGGTTCTAACGAATACCCACAATCTATGTTTTGAGCAGAAATATGAAAAATATTAGAGTTTTTTACCTGAAAATTTTCAGTTTTTGGAGGTGAAATTTTCTTTGTATTTGAATAGGCGTGTTTTCGTAATGGTTTTTTTATCGCATAAAAAACTGAGATGAAACGTATTCAATCGACCTCAGGTACTGAATCCCTAATGATATCTAGTTCAAAGGTGTTTTAAGAATTTCTAATAAAAAAAATACACTAGCTCTTTGTTATAGTTAAAGTGGGTAACATCAACAAGGCCAATAGTTCTATGTATGTGTCAGATTTCGGCCTAAAAATATGTATGGTAGGTCGGCATAAAATTGAAGGTTGAAGTGATATTCACTATTTCATTTTAATTTTTGTATAATTATGCATAATTTAGCCTTTTTATACCACACCACACGATTGTGATGGGTATTATGGTTTCATGTTGGTCGTCCGTGTATCTATCCGCCTGTCGTTCGTTCGTCCGTCCGTATTTCCGGACGATAGTTTGAGAAAATTCACTAAACTTTGTGTGTGCATGGATATTATGGAGACCTGGTTTGCTATTGTTGATAGGCAAATTTCGTCAAATTTTGACAGAGGTATCTGCCCGCTACACGATTATGGCAGGTATTATAGTTTTACGCTTTTATTTTTCAGTACTTTCACCAGACTTCCAAATAAACTATTTGGAGTCGCTAGAAAAAACTAAGTAGGTTCACGAAACCTGAAACACACATATACCTTTTTGACCTACAAGTTCAAACTTTTTATGTGCACACAGCGAAGATTTGGCTAGTTTGCGCGGTCTTAGTTGCGCACTCCTTGTTTAGTACCTGTTACTGTGTCTCATCACGAAAACATACCTATATTATTTTGACCCCCTTAAACCCACATTTATATAGTAAAACTGGGGTTTACAGGAGTATACATTATTTTTCTTATTTCTGCCCAAAACATAGATTGTGGGTACTCGTTAGAACCGCCTCGCTGAGGCGGTTCTAACGAGTACCACAATTTATGTTTTTAGCAGAAATATGAAAAAAAATATTAGAATTTTTATCTGAAAACTTTCAGTTTTTGGAGGTGAAATTTTAAATATACATGTATTTGAATAGGCGTGTTTTCGTAATGCATAGAGAAAAGCATAAATTATGATCAGATATATTGATATTTGCTTCTCTGAGGGACAAAAATGCGTTTGACACATGTTATCTTGTAGTTCGTTACTTATTTTTCAGGGATTGTTGTTTTAAATGAGTCTCTAGTAGCAGCCCATCTGTAACGCGATAAATCGCCCTTTTCGCATAAACTGAAAAGCTATCCCAAAATTTATAAATGGTTCAAATAATAAAAGAAAAATAAGAACAGATTTCAAAGACAAAGCCCTTCTAGATTTTAAATTTTATTCCTATAAGTTAACTGATAAATTTTTCCCGTATGTTTCCGTGAGTTTTCACTGCAAAACAAGAATCGAGGAAAATTTTATGCCTACGGCTAATAGGAATATTTTACTAAGTCAACCTACGTGAAAAGAATTTAAAATCTGGGAGGGCATATTTTGGAAACAATTAAAGCGATTTTTAATCACAACAGCCCAGTTATCGTGTAACCCACAAGACGAGACAAACAGATGTGTAGAAAAAGAAAATGAAATTTTCACTTTAACATGGCCGTAGATGTAATTAATGTTAAATATCATTTTCATTTACGTTAATACTAATATGCAATTCAATTTGTCCTTTTTGTCAGCTGTAAAATGAAATTAATGGGCACCCCTGCTAACCCAATGCTTCTCTTAAAAAAAATATGGGTTTGCCGATGGTTTCATTGGGTATCAGGTCAAAACGGCCCCAAGTCAAAACGGCCCCAAATTGGTCAAAACGGCCCCAACTGCAGTTGCAGATTGGTCAAAACGGCCACAAAAAAAACGGCCCCAAAATGGCCCCAAAATTCGACTTAGGATTTAAGTGAAAAATAATGTATGTAAATGTATTTTTCAGCGCTAATCAATTTCAACTGAATATATCTTGTCTATATAAACTTTTCTGTAGGGAAAAAAGTCGAAAATGGGGTCATTTTTGGGCGCTGATCCTTTCTGACACGGATTGATTCATAATAGCTGTTAAGGCAAATAAAAACAGATGCATAATTCATAAAAATGAATGTGTCTTTATTTTTGCACCAAAAATAGCAAGGGCATCTGCGCAATCTGATCATATTTTTTATGTCCGCCTGAAGCAGTTTTGTTCACTTGCCTCTCTTTCAGCAGAGTTAAGACTGATCAGGCTGCGCAGACTTTCATCTTGTGCTCTCTCTCTCTGAGTGTCATGGGCTTTCTTTCATGTACTCTCGTCGGCATCATGACTCATTAGTTAACCAGTCTATGTGCTGAAGATCCCCGCACCCCTTTTATAAGTAAAATTGGCGTTTATAGAGGTGTACATAATTGATTTGTATTTCCGCACAAAAAACGTAGATTGTGGGTACTCATTCGAATCGACGAGGCGGTTCTAACGTGTACATACAACTGATGATTTTACCAGAAATAAGAAAAAAACAACAACTAAACATCTTTATTTTTACAATCGTGAAAAGATGCACTTTTTACATTAGCGTGTAAACATAAAGTAAAACTTGGGTTCGTTTGAAACTTCCCGATTTTCATTACGAAAACAAGCCTATTCAAATATACTGAAATTTTACCAACAATAATGAAAATTTTCAGATAAATATTCTGATATTTTTTTCATGTTTCTGCCCCAAGCATAGATTGTGGGTACTCATTAGAACCGCCTCGGCGAGGAGGTTCTAACGAGTACCCACAATCTATGTTTTTGAGCAGAAATAAGAACAATAATTTATACCCCTGTAAACCCCAGTTTTACTTTATAAAAGTGGGGTTTAAGGGGGTCAAAATTATATAGGCATGTTTTCGTGATGTCAAGGATACGCAATTTGAGTAGAATGACGGCCAAAGGGTATTCATGCTAAATTTGCCTACTGTGCTTCGGACATCTTTCGAAAAGTCGTTTTTGCTTGACACTTTACACACAAGTAAATTTGCAAACGATTTGATGCAAACTTATTTGTCGTAATTACCTATGTATAAAAAGTTTTATCTTGTCATTGTTGTTTGGAAAAAAAATAATAATTATCAAACGTTTTCCCATAATAAACATGAATGCAGATTATGCAGAAATCTGTGGTTTAGGTAGATTTTTTGACAAGTTCCGCTTGGTGTTTTTTTTTTTTTTTTTTTTTTTTTTTTTTATCACCAATGTTATAGTGACACATAAATTATTCTGTAAGAAAATAAAAGATACGAGTATATATATATATTCTTACACAAAAATTCCAAAAATCACTCTACTATAGGAAAAACACAGGTCAGACCATTTGTGGCCGTACATTTAATTTTAGGGTAAATATTTGAGAACAAAACGCAGAAGTAGGAAGGACACGTGGTTTCTGGTAAGATATGGTCAATCTGAACAAAATATTCATTTTATATAAAACGCCATAAGAAAAGGCATCTTTCCCAGTGATGTCGAAAGGACAGTACGACCTATTGCGTTTAGACATTCATGAACAATTAACATCAGAGGAAAAAAAGAAATTAATTATATATACATATATTCTTAAAAATAAATTTACTTGTAAGTAGTTTGTTTCATTTTTCTGGGTTCATGGAGGTATGAAAATTCCGTCTTTTGGGTGTCATTTTACTTTGCACGTTGGCCACTGCGTTCAGACTTCTATGAGCATTAGAAAATTATTATTATTTTATTATTTTTTTTAATAAATATAGTTTGATTTCAACTAGTCTGTTTTTATTTCTTGTAACTGAGGAAAAATGCATCATAATACGAAACCAGTTAAAGACACATTTTGGATCGTATAACACCCTAATGACCATACGCAGATTAAGATTTAAACAAAACACCAAGACAGGATAGGGGGAAACTGGGAGCTTTATTACTAACTAACTAAACGACTCCAATACTAGAAAGACTAGCGCGCCCACAAACAATGAAATACATGCATACATATAATTGAAGAAAGCATATATCAAGTCAGTAATTTATAGTCATATTGCGCGTCATTCACCCGCTCATGAAGCTGCCACAAAAGCACACACATATACTGCGAAATGTGTAATAACTGCATAAACCTAAACACAGATAAATTGACAGATAAGTATAATAATATGATTGCATAAACATAGACAAACATAAAGTGATATTTAAACCACTAAAGTCATACTCCTTGCATAAGTTTGTAAGAGCAGTGTAAATAATTGTAAGTGGAAAATTAACCGTCCTCACACTCTGACCATGTACACATTGTTATGATCAAAAAAAAAAAAAAAAAAAAAAAAATAGGGAGGGTAACAATTTGGGTGGGAATTTTAATTCGTAAGGAAAAAGCTGCTGCTTTGGCGCGCACCAAACCGACAAAGACATGTGAGATAAGGCTCTCAGAAACCCCGCGAAAGGTCAACTATACCAGACTATAAGCGCTGCATGGTGGTTTGTCTAAACTCAATTAAGGAACTTAATTCCACTTAAACAAAACACCAAGACAGGATAGGGGGAAACTGGGAGCTTTATTACTAACTAACTAAACGACTCTAATACTAGAAAGACTAGCGCGCCCACAAACAATGAAATACATGCATACATATAATTGAAGAAAGCATATATCAAGTCAGTAATTTATAGTCATATTGCGCGTCATTCACCCGCTCATGAAGCTGCCACAACAGCACACACATATACTGCGAAATGTGTAATAACTGCATAAACCTAAACACAGATAAATTGACAGATAAGTATAATAATATGATTGCATAAACATAGACAAATATAAAGTGATATTTAAACCACTAAAGTCATACTCCTTGCATAAGTTTGTAAGAGCAGTGTAAATAATTGTAAGTGGAAAATTAACCGTCCAATGACCCAAAGGTAGAAAGTAGTGTAGAGTTTATTATACATTTTCCTGCATACGGCGAACTATTTCCAGGCGTGTTTTTACATTGTTGTCAATATACACAGAGTAGCAAGATGACTTCCAATCGCCCATTAATTTTATGGACTCACTAGAAATGCCAATCGCATTGCAAAAACTCGCAGATCCACGTCTAAAGGAATGACAGGCAATCTCATTAGATCCCCCCTCCACTGAGCGCAAGCATTGGCGAATGCGTTTGATAAATTTTTCAGGAGAGAGGACTTTAACTTGATTGCCTGATAGAAAGGTGAAAGCGGGGCCATCTAAACTGGCACCCATTGACCTCTGCAAGTAGTTGCAAACAGCGCTGGCAGGACATAAAACAATATTTTCCAGACGCGGCAATGGCACGTCAAATGTTCTAGATTTGAACTGAAAGTGAAGTAAACATCCCCATGGGAAACATAAAATATCACGTCTGCGTAAATGTTTAGACTGGTCAAAGTTGGTTGTTGAATTTATCATTACATTACTACGGCGAAGACATCCATAAAACATAGTCAAACAAACAGCCCAGATGGCTGCATCAAAAGATAAAGATATATCCAGATACTGCAGAATCTGCTTCAGCATGTCAGGGGTCACAGGCTTTTTTCGCATAACTAAATCGCCCAGATGACGTCTTATTCCTCTCATTGCATGAGCGAGCTGAAAGTTATTTTGTAAGGGATTAGGTAAGTTCCAGGCACAATGTAAAAGGCGAATTACATTCAGATATTGTTTGACCGAGTTAAATTTCATCCTCCGCGCAAGAAAAGATGCATACCTGCATAAAGTTAAAGAAGAAGCAGGTACAGGCGAATATCCCATACGGCGACAAAAGTCTATATAAGATTGTCTGTGTGTCCTGTATGTCCTCTTTGTGTTGTCAGAAAAAGCTTGACTGGTATAGACAGCGACGTCTCTGTCTAGTTCGCGTTCAAGGGAGTCACGAGTCTCTGAAATTAGATATGACCGGTATTAGACATAATCTGAAGTAGCCGGTGTAATCCTCCCGGCTCGTGGAGTCTACTAGCTCCGTCGGCTAAGCGGTTTGACACACCTCTATAATAAACTGCCCGAAGGCGGAAGTTGAATACTGCAGAATACCAGAAAACGCGCCGCAGTGAATCCATGATTTGAGAGTTTTTACAAGATCCTTTGTTTATAATTTACATTGTCACAGTGAATATAAACTTTTTTATTTTGCCACAAGGGGGCCCAACGAATGTTACGAGCCAGGCGTAACGAGAAAGAAATGAAAGTGAAACCAGCAACAAGTTTTAAATTATTAACAATATTTATTCCACAAAAAAAAATAAGACAAGATTCAAAACAAAAGAATGTAAGTAGACAGTACCTTTCAAGTTTATGTCACAAAGTCCCTCTGAAATAATCCATGAGAATTTATAAAACAAATCCTTTGAATATCAGTTTCTGATCCCACAATTTAATGTTCCTGAATTCAGAATTTAAGTCCAGAATGAATAAAATAGTAAAGTAATCCAGTATAGAATAATTTCCAGTGAAAGTATACAAAGATGCCCAGATGAAATTCTTCTCTCCTTATATAATATCAGAGAACGTTCTAGAAAAAGAATTTACTACAAGCATCTCTTATTTTCTAGGTTCCTTCAGGAAACTTCTAAATCTTCCATGACATGCCAAAAATAACCCAGTCCAGAATCAAGGCTGTAAACATCATGTTATTGTAAACATGTTGAACATTCCAGAAAGTTATTTTTGGAAACATAGTAAATAAAGCTATTTATGGAAACATAGTAAACATGTTGTTTAAAACAATTGAACACCCTGTTATATAACACTTCCCCTCTTCAGGGAAAAGAAAGATTTATGTAATAAAGCTTTCTTTTGCCATAAAATTATCATAAAATAAAATACTGATAAAGGCAATTATTATCTTATATACAGCAAGTTACAGGAAACCACAGATCAAGACATCATGCTCTGGACAAGGCATCAGGAATAATATTATCCTTTCCCCTGATATGCCTGATGTCAAGATTGTATTCCTGTAACAACAGGCTCCATCTGAGCAACCTCTGATTCTTGTTTTTCATCTTATGGATGAAAGTCAGTGGATTGTGATCACTGAAAACAACAATAGGTGAGGACGAAGAAGTCAGATAAACTTCAAAATGTTGAAGAGCAAGAATGAGAGACAAACATTCTTTCTCTACTGTAGAATAATTCTTTTGATGTTTGTTAAACTTTTTCGAAAAGTAACAAACTGGATGATCCACACCATTGTCATCCTCTTGCAGTAATACACCACCTGCACCAACATCACTCGCATCTACTGCTAACTTGAATTCTTTATTAAAATTCGGTGCCAAGAGAACCGGCTCACTTCTCAGTATGGCTTTAGTTTATCAAAGGCATTCTGACAATCACTGGTCCACTTAAACCTCATTCTTTTACTAAGTAAATTAGTCAGTGGCTCAGCAATGACAGAAAAATTATTACAGAATTTTCTGTAATAACCGGCCATACCAAGAAACCTCATCAGTTGTCTTTTGCATGTGGGCACCGGAAAATTTGAAATATCTTCAACTTTAGCCTCTATAGGTTTAACCTGACCATGACCCACAACATGTCCTAGAAATGTTAAAGTTGCATGACAGAATTCACTTTTAGCAAGGTTTATTGTCAATTTTGCTTCACTTAGTTTATCAAAGAATGCTTTGATAGTTCCAAGATGGTGATTCCATTCATCACTGTATATGATGGCATCATCGATGTAAGCATCGCAATGCTCGATTCCAGCTATTATGGTGTTGATTAAGCGTTGAAATGTTGCTGGAGAGTTTTTCATTCCGAAAGGCATTACTTTATAGTGATATAATCCATCAGGAGTAACAAATGCTGAGACCTCTTTGGCTCTTTCTGTGAGAGGGATTTGCCAAAATCCTTTCAGAAGATCAAATTTAGTTATATATTTTGAATTTCCAACTTTGTCAATACAGTCATCCATTCTTGGTATGGGAAAAGTGTCTGTTTTGCTCAAGTTATTGACCTTCCTGTAATCGGTGCACATCCGATATGATCCATCAGGTTTTGGCACAAGAATGCAAGGTGAACTCCATTCACTTTGACTTGGTTCAATAAAATCATTGTCCAGCAAATACTGAATCTCCTCCTTAAGATATTTTTGTTTTGTTGGGTTCATTCTATATGGATGTTGTTTGACAGGTTGTGAGTCCTCAACATTTACATCATGATAAATTTTGTCAGTCCTTGTAGGAATGTCCGGAAATAAGTGTTCATATTGATAAATTAACTGTTTCAGTTCTTTTCTTTGGACTGGATCTAGGTGTGAAAGTTTCTGGTCGAGATCCTTTAGAATGTCAGAATTCTGAAGTTTTGATGAAGCAGGATCAGATTTGGTGAATTTCATGTCTTCAGAGTTCATTTCACTTTGTTCCTGAGGGACTGAACTAACAACACTAATTGGTGTAACAGAAGAGCTATCCCTATCTATGTATTGTTTAAGCATGTTAACATGACATAACTGTTTTTGTTTGCGTCTCCCAGGAGTGTTAACAATGTAATTAACATCACTAATCTGTTTATCTACAGTGTAAGGGCCGTAATATCTGGCTTGCAGTGGTTTGCCAGGAATAGGCAAAAGAGCAAGTACCCTGTCTCCAGGCATGAATTGTCTTTCTTTTGCATTTTCATCATACCAACGTTTCATTTTCCTTTGTGCTGACTTAAGATTGGTCCGAGCAGCTTCACAAGCTTTAGACAGCCGGTCTTTAAAATCTGATACATACTGAAGTAAGTTCAGAGAACTGTCATCATTTGAGAGAAATTTCTCTTTCAAAAGTTTCAAAGGTCCACGCACAGTGTGGCCAAATACCAGCTCAAATGGGCTGAAACCAAGAGATTCCTGAACAGATTCTCTAACGGCAAACAACAACAAATGAATGCCTTCATCCCAATCTTTTTCAGTGTCAAAGCAGTATGACCTGATCATATTTTTCAGTGTCTGATGAAATCTTTCAAGGGCACCTTGACTTTCAGGATGGTAAGGCGATGACTTATATTGAGTAATGCCCAACTCATGCATGACCTGCTGAAAAATTCCTGACATGAAATTTGAGCCCTGATCCGACTGAACAGACTTTGGAAGGCCTACAAATGTGAAAAACTTTACCAAAGCCTTAACAATGTTCTTAGTTTTAATATTCCTAAGTGGAATGGCTTCTGGGAAACGTGTAGAAGCACACATTATAGTGAGAAGATATTCATTACCTGACTTTGTTTTGGGCAAGGGACCAACACAGTCAATAATTATTCTGCTAAAAGGTTCATCAAAAGCAGGAATCGGCTGTAAATGAGCTTTTGGTATTGTCTGGTTGGGTTTTCCTACCATCTGACAAGTATGGCAAGATTTACAAAATTGAGAAACGTCAGATTTTAACCCTGGCCAGTAAAAATGGTTAAGAATTTTGTGATAGGTCTTATTTATACCTAAATGACCTGACATGGGAGTGTCATGGGCCAAGTTCAAAATTTCAGGGCGATAAACCCTTGGAACCACTATTTGGTGGTTAACAGTCCACTCGTCTTCTGCTGAGACATCAGGAGGACGCCATTTTCTCATTAAAATGCCATTTTTGACATAAAAACAGACTGGGACTTGATCTATTTCTTTCTCATCTAAAGCCCTTTCAAGCAAAGGCAAAATTTCAGGATCATTATGCTGTTCCTTACAAAGCTGTGACCTTGACATCAAGTCATGACCTTGACCGTGGTCATTTAATATTGCAGAGTAATGACTGGACTCTGACTTGTTACGTAACTCCGTCTGTTTGTCAGACAGGCTGGATGAAAGAGAATTTGTAATCTCATGTTTAAAAGACTGACCCAAAAAGGTATCAGTTAAATCAATGTCCCCATCATTCTGTTTTGCTTTCTTAGCCATGGCCCTTGTAACGGCACAAGATGGGTAAAGATCAGGGATTTCCTGTTCAATGGGATCAGGTGGCTGATCAATACAAGGTATGTTAGTCAAAAGTGGGTTTACCACAACCTTATCTCCTGCTAAGTCATTGCCTAACAGTAAGTGAACACCTTTAAAAGGTAAAGAAGGTCGAATACCAACAGCCACTAAGCCAGTCACCAAGTCTGAGGATAAATAAATGTTATGAAGAGGAACATTAACAAATCCACACTCTACACCCTGAATAAGGACACTTGTCCCAGAAGAAGTCTTCTCAGAAAAAGGCAGAGTATCTGCTAAAATAAGGGATTGAGAAGCTCCAGTATCTCGTAAGATTTTAATTGGGGTAGACTGGGCATAGTCACTATTTAGTGACACAAAACCATCTGATAAGAATGGTTCATAAATCTCCATAACAGAATCAGTCTCAGGCCTTTCGGTCTGGATAGGATCTTCCTCCTTAACACATGACTGTGGTTTTGACCGTAAAGAGGTAAGGCCAGTAGGTTTAAGCCCCTCTTGTTTTTCTTTCTTTCTTTTCAAATGTAAACATTCAGATATAATATGACCTGTCCTTTTGCAATAATTGCAAATTGGTTGAGATAAGGGATTTTGATCCTTGTTTTCACCAGAAGATTTGGGTTTAGGAGTAAATGTTTGGCTATAATTGCCAGATGGATTACTGGGACTATGTTTGGATCCTGACTTGGGAAAAAATGGTCTTCTAGAGGGATTTGACTTATTAATAAAGGAAACTTTATGTGTTAAAGCATAATCGTCTGCAAGTCGAGCTGCAGCTTCCAAAGTTTCAACCTGTTTCTCATCTAAAAAGGACTTAATGTCTGAATTTATGCACCTTTTGAACTCCTCTACAAGCATGAGCTGCCTAAGTTTTTCATGATTAGAGCCAATTTTCTTTGAAGAGCACCACCTATCAAATAGCTGTTCTTTAGTTCTAGCAAATTCTACATGGGTCTGCTCATTTTCTTTCTTACAGTTCCTAAATTTTTGCCTGTAAGCCTCAGGGACCAACTCGTAAGCCTTAAGAATTAATTCTTTTACAGTATCATAATTGGAGCTCTGCTCGACAGTCAGCTGAGTATAAATTTCTCGAGCCTTCCCAATCATAACACTTTGCAAAAGCAAGGTCCAATGCTCCTTTGGCCATTTTAAATTTTCTGCTACTTTTTCAAAATGAAGAAAATATTTGTCAACTTCTTTTTCTTGAAATGGAGGAACTAATCTGATGTGTTTGGTAACATCAAAATGAACGCCAAAGTCTAAAGGTTGCGGTTTTAACGTCTTGTTTTGCATTTCTAGTTCTTTCATTCTTAAATTATATTGTCTCTCTCTTTCTTTTTCTTCTGAGTCAAATTTCATTTTTTCCCTTTCTGTCTGCATTTGTCTTTCTTGTTCAATTTTAAATTTTTCTTGCTCTAATCTTAATTTTTCAAGTTCAATTTGTTTCTGAATCTCAAGTTCTCGCATTTGTAAACCTGTCTGCGTAACGATAACAAGAGACAAAGCAGAAGAATCAAGTATTTCCTGATCAACCAAAAATTGAACCAAAATATTTTTCATTTCCTGTTTTAGCATTGACTTGTTGACACTAGTCAATTCATAGTGAGCAGCAATATCCAACAAATCTGACTTTTTGGCCAAATTTAACAGCTCCTGCGAAGGCGCAGCAATAAAAGCTTGAAGGTCGAACGACATGATTGCTTTTTGCTGGTTTTATCAAGTAAATTTATCAATCAGAGTTTATTTGTTGATATTTTTCAAAAGTCAATACTTGCTTTTTTTTTATTATTATTATTATAATATTTTTTGAAAGTCAATACTTGTTTTTTATGAAACAAATATTTTTATATTTACTGAGATTTTTTAAAAGTCAGTACTTGTTTTATAGCAAACAAATATTTTTTTTTCTTAAAAATCAATATTTGTTTTCTTTAAAAAGCTCAAACTTGTTTTAGCTCAAGAAAATGTTCGATCGCGGACGAGCCCCCAATTTCTGTTACGAGCCAGGCGTAACGAGAAAGAAATGAAAGTGAAACCAGCAACAAGTTTTAAATTATTAACAATATTTATTCCACAAAAAAAAATAAGACAAGATTCAAAACAAAAGAATGTAAGTAGACAGTACCTTTCAAGTTTATGTCACAAAGTCCCTCTGAAATAATCCATGAGAATTTATAAAACAAATCCTTTGAATATCAGTTTCTGATCCCACAATTTAATGTTCCTGAATTCAGAATTTAAGTCCAGAATGAATAAAATAGTAAAGTAATCCAGTATAGAATAATTTCCAGTGAAAGTATACAAAGATGCCCAGATGAAATTCTTCTCTCCTTATATAATATCAGAGAACGTTCTAGAAAAAGAATTTACTACAAGCATCTCTTATTTTCTAGGTTCCTTCAGGAAACTTCTAAATCTTCCATGACATGCCAAAAATAACCCAGTCCAGAATCAAGGCTGTAAACATCATGTTATTGTAAACATGTTGAACATTCCAGAAAGTTATTTTTGGAAACATAGTAAATAAAGCTATTTATGGAAACATAGTAAACATGTTGTTTAAAACAATTGAACACCCTGTTATATAACACGAACCACAGCTGGTTCCAAGGCCAAAACTTCCAGATAGTTTATAGGGAGAGATAAGAGTTCTTTAGTCCAAGGGGTATGCACGAAATCTCCGTGATAGAAAGCCCCTCCAGCTAATTTACAGGCATCGATCGACACCGGCGTGGCCGGTCTACAGTCCACCATAGGCATAGTGCCATTGAAAGTACGCATAAAACTAAGCCACCAAAGTAGATCCAGCTTCATGTCACGTGTAACAAGAGTCCTATGCCAAGGTTTACGAAGCTTGTTAGATTTGTTAATTAACCTCCGTAGGTGAAATCTGCCTCCGTATATGTATTGTGTAACCCAATTTAGTTTGCCTACTAAACTTTGAATGTCACGTTTTGAAACTTTCCGGGATACCAGAAAACGCTTCATTGAAGTTTCGATCTCAGTCAGTTTGGGCTCCGGTATTGTTAGAGTCATATTTACAGAATTTAGAAGTATTCCAAGAAAAACAAGTTCACACGTGGGACCCTCTATTTTGCTGTAATTAATGTGAAATCCAAGTTTTCTCAGGAGACGCAGGAGTTCATTTAAGGTCTCCAAACATTCATCATATGACTGAGCCACGATCAGGAAATCGTCATGGTAACACACAATTGTTTTATATCCCTTCCTCGCCATGATTTCTCGGACGGCCTGAGTAATGTGATTAAAAATCTCTGGGGACTTAGCAGCTCCAAATGGGAGCCGTTCGTCAATCAAGTAAGTAAACGTTTTTTCACCTTTGAATTGCCATTTTAACCCAGTAGCTTTGAAGTTTGAAGGATGTAATTTAACAGACCGATATGCATTAGCGAGGTCAAGTTTGGCGAAATAACAATCCGGAGTCACTAAATCAACCGCATCTTGGAGAGATTGATATTTAATATGATTTGTGGAGGCGAAGTCATTTAAGGCATATCCACAGGGTCTAGAAGCATCATGAATTAAACGCATTTTAGGGGAGTTTTTCTTTGGGATAGCGCCAAGAGCCGACACTATATGAGACTTATCACTCACGATCCTATACCGCCCATTTTCAATTTCAGTTAAAATTTGGTCCTCGACCTGCGCGCGCACACTTTGATCAGTAGCTGACCTATAGTTATCCATTTCAACGAATTCTTTTATGTTGTCGGGATCAACGATGTGAAAGCCATTTTTTATTCCTGAGAGTAAGAATTCACGATGCTGGTGGTCCTGTGGAAGCTCCTCCTCCCAAGCTTTGTAATTTAATGCTGTAGAGCGGCCCGTTACATGTTTTTTGGTCCTTTGGGCTCGGACATCTGCTCATTAGGTGTTTTTGCTTTCATATGGCGATATTTACATGAGCTTCCGAAAGGGCATGAACCCCTAGCCTTAAATAGCTTGCAGTCTTCAGATGGTAAGTACGGCTGAGCGGCAATATTCGCACCCTGACGAGGGCGCTTTGGGACAAGTAACTGTAGTTCCATGTTAGGTGAAAAGGTTCCCCACTGGAATTGGTGCTCAGCTTGCAGTTCACGATACGCATAGTCATAGTTCAAAACACTATTCCATTCATATTTCTCGGCGAATTCAAAGATTTTTGTAGTATACGCCAAATAGAACTCAATGTCATTCCTGCTAAGTTTTTGTGTAGCCAGTAAATGATTTAACAGGCGCATATTTGCCGCACCCCATTCTTCTATAAAAATTCCCAGATATGGATGTTCCTCATCGGCCTTTAACACAAGAGTTTCCGAATTAGCGGACCCCGATTTAAGAACAAATTCTTTACGTCTGCTCTGTCGTCTACGTTTACATTTCTCAGTAAGGAATTGTGTGATATGCACAGCCTTGTTAGTCTGGGATTTTAAAGTAAGGATCGTGCGAGGGTCCATTTGTCCGAATAGCACAGGTTTACATGTAGGATTATCTGATAGGGGCAGCTGATCATTTAAAAGAACATCAAGAGTCTTACCTGCCCCAGCCAGTATCTCTGCGTTAATATTCATGTCCTTCTCACTGTTTCCTAATTTGTCCGAAGTGTTCTGACCTTTATTCCAAATGTGAATTTCATTTTCTATGATTTTCACGGATCCCAGAGGGAGACCTAGCTCTTTCAAGTCCTTCAGCTTTATAAGTTTGAGTGCTGTCTTAGAAGTTAGTTCCTCTTGACGCAGTATTTGAGTTACTTTTCTGCTTAATCCTAGGCCCGTTGCCCATTCGTAAAAA
This sequence comes from Anodontia alba, assembly GCA_964016985.1. Taxonomy (NCBI): domain Eukaryota; kingdom Metazoa; phylum Mollusca; class Bivalvia; order Lucinida; family Lucinidae; genus Anodontia; species Anodontia alba. Next base: position 82,593,852 of record OZ024832.1, read on the forward strand.
TTGAAGCTCCCCGTCTCTGTGCTGTTATGGGGCATTTCTTCAGTGTCACTGTCACCCATTGTTTCACATATAAAAAGGAAACACAACGTGGAAACACAGCACAGAAAATATAAGTACGACAATGTCATTGACACACTAATATATTAAAGAACGTCTCTATAAACACCAAAGAACGTCTCTATAAACACCAATTAATTTTAATTCGTAAGGAAAAAGCTGCTGCTTTGGCGCGCACCAAACCGACAAAGACATGTGAGATAAGGCTCTCAGAAACCCCCGCGAAAGGTCAACTATACCAGACTATAAGCGCTGCATGGTGGTTTGTCTAAACTCAATTAAGGAACTTAATTCCACAAGAAATCCTCGGTGACTTTGGTCATCTTTATAGGTAGGGGCCTGATAAGGAGAAATTAGATCATCAGCAAAGTTTATGATGAAGACAGAGAAATGGGTAATGTGGGTTATTTGGTGATAATTTGATGTGTTTTTCTTTTCTTTTTTTTTCAATAAAATATAGCCGGTTGTTATCCATCAGAATCGCCTCTCAATGGCAGGTCTAATGAATACCCACAACATATTTTATTAAGAAATATAAATACTTATGCCTCTATATAGTCAAATGGCCTCTTTATCTGTTTCTTATTTGCATATATTTTTCAGTAGCACTATTTTAGTAGCTAAATCAAAAGATAATCACTGGAAAAGGTGAAATTAATAAATCAATTGTTCTGGAAAAGCATAATTTTGTAGCACTTTTTTCTTTTTTTTTTTTTTTTTTTTTTTTTTTTTTTTTTTGCACAGACATTTGAGAATTATTACTCACCACGATATGGGTGGATTTAGCAGACGACAAATTAATAAGATTTTTTTTTTATTTTTCCCGTAAAATTGGATTTGACATTTCTTGCGAACAGTCTCCAAGGGATACAATTTGCATGAAATGTCGAATCTTATTTTCCGGAAAAAATTAGAAAACAAAAATTTCTTTATTCTTCTTTCTTCCCTAGCAGTTCAATGTGCAATTATAATGCCCTTCTGCTTTTAGTAAATAGGGATTGGTTATTGAAAGTACTGGAAAACATGTTTTGTTATAAAAAATGCAACATACAACGGAAAAAGAATGTCACAGTTTTTGACAGGTGCTAAAGAAACAAATCACATTTCTGCAAAATAACATGTTCGCTCAATTAAGACTCGGATCAGCCTGCGCATCTCCGCAGCCTGATCAGTCTGTGGTGCAATTTGCCTTTACTATGTTATTTACATTTACAAGTATGTGCGGTATTACAATCAATCATCTAGATTTTAATATGCGGTATTACACCGATAACATCAAACCACGCCTACTCTAACTAGCCAATGAGGAGTTTTCTCACCAACCACTCATATTATTTACCAATATGCTGTCCAGCTTATGAGCCAATCGAAACAAACAAACAAAAAAAAAGGTGTTAATTTGGTAAAATGTCTTACTCAAATTGGCTCGATTTCAAAACTATCTCGTAAAGTTTACAAATAAAAAATATTAATATGGTTTCCGCTTAACCCATTTATGCCGGATAGACTCATCTTCCTATCTCTGAGGATGTGTGCATTTCAAGTGGAAGGGATGTTTGCCTAGTTTTTACTAGTACCGTGTTTTATAGAAATGCATGTACTTTATGCAAACAGTGTAGACCCTGATCAGACGCCGCGTTCTGACCTTGGTCTACACTGTTTGCCGATGTCCCTTTTTATGGAACGCCAGGCTTAAATGGGTTAATATTTTCATTTTCTGCATGTAGTGAAAAAAAAATGAATACAAAATTGAATTTCTTTTGCGACGTCTGACTGACGTGTAAAAATAAAATAAGCAAAGTAATATAAAGTTTTACACTACGATAATATATTAGGAATTGTGGCCTTGGAAAAAAAAAAAAAAAAAAAAAAAAAGTAAAAACGGTAACTTGCACTTTAGTTTATGAATGTAATTTGCAATTGTATAAAAAAAAATAATATATATAAAAAATAATAAACTCTATTTCTGTTCAAAATATATACCACTGTCTCTTTTCTAAATGGAACACACACATAGCCCTGTCAGAGAAAACGATGATAAAATATAATAGGACCTATTTCTCCCCGTAATTTAAAACCACTTTTGATTGAATTGTATATAACATAGCTGTTAGAATGACGTTTTTGTCTCTTCTAACTCATTTACATGACGCCATTATCGCCGTGACGTGACTTAATTTACATCTTTGCACGACGCGATATCACTAAGAAATCTTTTCCAGTGAGAGAAATCACTTTTATTTTTCCCAGAAATCCTTATAACTATCTGTTGGCTGTGTAATATACAGATTTCTCGGTTGAATCGAAATTGTAATTGTCACTGTTTCAAATAGTGAAAATACGACTTTCAATGGTTTTCAATGAATTTCCAATTGATGAGGCTACTTTTTTATTCTAATCGAAATCGCCTTAACATGTATCATACTATTTTTAAGAAATAGTGCTATGCACGTTCACACGTCGCGACGATGTTACTTACGTTACTTAAGACGTTGACGTCGCGTATTTTGGCGTGAAACATCAGACTGCTGCGCATTCTGTCATTTGGTTTTTTTGGTGTTTTTTCGGGTTTTTTTTTTCTATAGTCATTGGCATTAATGATAATGCGGTTCCAAGATATCCGCAGTATTTAATAGCATATCATTATGTTGTTTTCATGGTCAACCAACATTTGTAATTCTTGACAATAAATAGCTCTTTCCCCGTGGGTACTGATGATCCACAGTATAGAAACAGAATTAAATGGGATGACTCACTTTGTGGTGATTTTCGTCGTAGTCTTATTGCAAGGCTTCCTGACTTGAATTTCATTGTCAACCAAATCGACAGCTCAAATAGAAATTCAGTAGATTATGGTATTGAACACTTTTCTGCTGTTTTAAATGAAGTATCTGCCCCTTTATTCAACAAGACTATTCGCACAAATCCATCCAACGCATCCAATCTATTTAATAATAAAATTTGCAGAAAAGCCGAATGGTTTGATGAGGACTGTCGCACGGCCAAGCAGTCATATTTTACTGCACTTCAGACTTTTAATAGATGTAAATCTGAAGAAAATAGAATAAATATGATAGACCTTAAGGCGATTTATAAACGTTTAGTTAAAAAGAAAAAGCGATTTTTTGAGAATAATAAGATTAAAGAGCTCGAAAGATTAAGGCATGCTAAACCAAGAGATTTTTGGAAAATGTTTAATAAACGGAAAAACAGTGTTTCTAATATACCGCTTAAAGACTTTTTCGATTATTTTTCTAAAATGCATCGGAATTTCACTATAGTGCAAGATAGGGATAGCGAAGAATTTTGTCAAAATAATAATTTTGAATCATGTGATTCTAGTTTTGAAGAATTAGATAAACATATAACTAGCGATGAAATTGAAAAGGTAATTCGATCTTTGAAGAGAAATAAGTCGTGTGCAGGTGATCAGTTAATAAATGAATATTTCATTGAATCATTTGATATAATATCTGGCCATCTTGTTGATTTATTCAACGCTATCTTAAATTCGGGATATTTTCCGAGCCAGTGGTCAGAAGGTATAATAATTCCGCTGTTAAAAAGGAATGATCCAAATGACGTCAATAATTACAGGGGAATCACTTTGGTCAGCTGCTTTTCAAAAATATTTACAGGTGTTTTAAATAACAGATTAACTCAATGGGCGGAAAGTAATGTTTTGTCTGATTCACAATTTGGTTTCCGTAAGGGTCGATCGACAACTGATGCCATTTTTGTGTTAAATGGCATTATACAAAAAATTTTGAATGAAAAAGGGAGATTATTTTGTGCTTTTGTTGACCTTAAAAAGGCCTTTGATAGTATATATTTGAATGGTCTATGGTTTAAGTTATATAAACTGGGTGTGAATGCTAAAACTTTAAGAATTATCAAGGATATGTATAATAATGTTAAAACTTGCGTCAGGGGTTGTAACTCTTACTCGGTCTTTTTTGAGTGTGCAGTCGGGTTAAAACAAGGGGAAGTAATTTCACCTATTTTATTTTCACTTTTCATTGAGGATTTGGAATTGTTTTTGCAAGAGGATCCAAACTGTGGATTATCACTTGATGATATAACTTTCATTCTTATGTTGTTTGCTGATGATATGGTAATTTTGGGGAAGGACAGGGATGACTTGCAAAATAGTTTAGATCTTTTGGAAAAATACTGTAAAAAATGGGGATTACAAGTTAATACTGATAAAACAAAAATTGTAGTTTTTAGAAAACGAAGTGGGTTGTTTGATAATGAAAAATGGACTTATGATGGTGTTCAGTTAGATGCTGTAAATAATTTCAATTATTTAGGTACTGTCTTTAATTATACAGGGACATTCGCATTAAACCAAGAGACTCTTGTTGGTAAAGGGTTAAAAGCATTAAACTGTTTAATTTATAACACAAAGAAATATGGTCTAAGCCCTAAAGTTATGTGCCAATTATTCGATGCTTTTGTTGGCTCTACTTTAAATTATTCATGTGAGATATGGGGTTTTGGGAAATGTAAGGGAATTGAAAGAATTCATCTTAAATTCTGCAAGGCTTTATTAAAAGTGAAATCATCAACGAGTAATATGGGAGTTTATGGTGAGCTTGAACGATATCCTTTATTCATATCGCGGTATTCTCGCATTATTAAATACTGGTGTCATTTAATGAGTTCAGATAATATTTTGATTAATAATTTGTATTATTCGCTTGTGGAGGCTTGTAATTTAGGGAAAAAAAATTGGGCAAGTTATGTTAAATCTCTCTTAGATAACTATGGATTTTCATTTGTCTGGACAAATCCTTTTTCGGTTAACTTAGAAACGTTCTATCTAAATTTTAAACAGAGAGTTATTGACACCTTCAAGCAGAGTTGGCTTAATGATATTGCCAATAGTAGATCGCTTATACTGTATAAAATCTTTAAGCAAACTTTCGAATTTGAATATTATCTAAATGTATTGCCAAGTAAGCTTAGAATAGCTCTATCCAGATTACGCTTATCTTCCCACCAGCTACAAATTGAAACAGGCCGTTACGCCCAAAACCGAATTGACAGGACTCTGCGTTTATGTTCTCTATGCGATAAATCTGACATCGAGGACGAATATCATTTTGTATTGGTATGCTCCGTCTACAGTCAAATAAGGCAAAAATATATTCGTCCCTTCTATTATATTAGACTCAGTGTATATAAATTTACGATGCTCATGCAAACAAAGCATACTGCTACTTTGAAAAAAATAGGTAAATATGTTTATGAATCTTTTGCTTTATACGTAAGTCACTTATTAGTTCTCAATAACTATTTGATTATGATGCTTATTATGCATTCTGATGTAATCATAATTATTAGTTCTCAAAGTATTTAGTGTAAAAAGCGGTAATGGGGTTCATCCTCCAAGAATATCCTACTTGTTATTTGTCATAGCATTACATTTCTGTCTACTGCTACTGTGTTACATTACTATAGAGTTTCATTGCAGCATTTGTATTTAAAACGAGCAGCCATGTATTTTGAATTGTGACCATTATAATAATGATGTAATATTCATAGTTTGATAGACTAGAAACTTATAGTTTACATCTGAATAAAATTTCTGTTCTGTTCTGCTGCTGTTCTTTCTGATGAACATGGGAAAGTCAGAATGGACATGCGTTAAAATAAATGAACCGTAGCAGAGCATATCCTACGAATTGCATGTGCGTCTACGAAGACGCTCTCAGGTTAGCTGCGGACATGAGGCTATTTTAGGCTACCAGTGAAGACTAGTCAGACTGTGCGGACGCGCAGGCTAATCTGAGTCTTCGCCGGGCGCTCTCGTAATTTGTAGGAAATGCTGTGATCCGGCTAAATGTTTTCACCAGTCACATTAAAATGTTATGAAGTTACCAATAAATCCCCCTTTATAAAGTGACAATAGGGGTTTAAAAGAGAATGGTATTATTTCTTATTTCTGCTCTAAAACAAAGACTTTGGGTGCTCGATAAACTCGCCTTGGAATTATGCTTTTAGTAAAACGAAGAGTAATTTCACATTTTTTTTTAGATATAAAATAGATAGACAACATAAAAAGTTTCTGTTTTTATTTTTTTGTTTTGATATTTTTCTTTTCATCTTCCGTTATTTGAGTGCGTACGTTGCATTGTGCAATTCAAGGAAATAAAAATATATTTAGTAATCTTTGTCCATGAGAATATCCGAATCCTTCATAAATTAAAGTAAAAAAAATATCTGAAAATATTTCTTTTCTGGAAAATATTGCGCAATATTATATATATATGTCTCAGGCTATGACGTTTTCAGTTTAAACGAGTACAAAAATTAACATTTTAAACAAATTAACCAGTTTTGATAATTTTCAGCTTTTATGACGACAAAATTGTAAAATTGTATAGAAGTTTTTGTGAACAATTGAAACTTTTCTTTTAAACTTTTAAGTGCTAACGAAAAGATTTTTTTTAATTAAATAAATAAAAATAAAAAAAAAACTGAACGAAAGGTTTAGCATTTTTACCTGTGACTGTTCAGTAAGTGTCGTTTTACATTGATTAAATCCAAACATAATTATATTTTCACTTTGGTTAAATATTCCATCAAACACTGCTTTTTATATGAAGTTTACCGTCTGTGTGCCGAATATGCGTATGCATTTATGTTGAGATTTATGGCCTTTTCCGCCGGCACCTTCGCAGCAGGGAGTGAATTTTCATAGAGCACCGAAGAAAACAAACCTCATCGGTGCTCTATGAAGTCTCCCCGCTTCGAAGGGACGGCAACTACACACGTCGTTATATCAGTTGAGTCGCCCAGCGAAGACTGAGATCAGCTACATCGATGCGCAGGCTGATCTGAGTCTCCGCTAGGCGCACATGTAAATTGTAGAAAATGCTGTAACCCGGCTCATTGACCAAAATGGATGAAATTTGAAAAATTCAATTTGCCTGAAAGCGATGTTTCAATTATGCAAATAAAAAATGTGGTGTTTTCGTGTAAAAGAAACATTCGGAAGTTTTATATATATATGTGTGTGTGTGTGTGTGTGTGTGTGTGTGTGTGTGTGTGTGTGTGTGTGTGTGTGTGTGTGTGTGCGCGCGCGCGCGTGTGTTTTTCCTTGACTTACCAAAAATCGATGGAACACAGTGGACACTCTGAACACAAAATCCGGTTGATTTTTTTTCTTGGAAACGATATATTAAAATTGTGATTTTGCAATATTTTTTTCTGGAAATTGTCATGCATGACTGTATATGTGAACTCTGAGAAAAGTTTATAGCGAACATGCAGTCATGCTAAAATAAATATTACCATTGCATCCGAGTGCACGTAGGGTTAATTACGTTTAGATATTGTGTTCACAAAAATGAGTAGACATTACAAAATGCACTACAAGGTGAGTAGTATAGGCTTCCCCATAGTGGCAGCCTATACTACTAAGGTGTACTTGTTTGTTACATCGGTGTTCATTCAATGTCTACAAATGTATAGCCTGTCCCAGTATTGATAAATACGAGTAAATCACAAATTTGATAAATACACAACATGTATTAGTGAATGAATGAATGAATGAATGGCCGAACGAATGAATGAATGAATAAATAAATTAATAAATGAATAAATAAAAAAAATGAATGAATGAATGAATGAATGAATGAATGAACTTGGAATGAATGAATGAATTTGGAATGAAGATTGACGCTGATAACTACTTAGACCCTTTGCAGCTTTGTAGGTTATTTTACTGCTTATTTTTATAATATGAACGCGTCTCTGCGATGAAGATTCACTATTTTAATATAGATATATACATGTATAATGGCCGTAAGAGTTTAAATGATTACCAAAAATTAACATTTTGAACAAATTAATAATTTTTGATAAATTTCATCTTTTATGACGACAAAATTGTACGATTTTATAGAAGTTTTTGTGAACAATTAAAACTTTTCTTTAAAACTTGTTTTTTTAAGTGCTAACGAAAAGTTTGTTGTTGTTGTTTTTTTTTTTAAATAAATAAATAAATAAAAATAAAAACTAAACGAAAGGTTTACCATTTTACCAGTAACTGTTCAGTAAGTGTCATTTTACATTGATTAAATCCAAACATATTTATATTTTCACTGTGGTTAAATATTCCATCAAACACTGCTTTTTATATGAAGTTTACTGTCTGTGTGCCGGCATACTGGAAAAGCTGGGCTGGACCCATGGGGTGGACCGATGGGATGGGCCCGTGGGCTGGGTCCTTGGGCTGGACCGATGGGCTTGGGCTCAAGGTCAAGACCTGAATAAGGTCAGGACCTCTAAATTGCTGGCTAATGTTTATCTACTAGCACAATAAAGACAGCTGACCAGTCATGAACTTTAGCATTGCTGATAAGGAAGTCCCTTGAGACAGTGTGTTAAAACGTCTGAGTTACTGCCATATACTCCACTAAAAGTGGAGCCTTGGAGTTGATTAGGAACGATGTAATCATGTTCTATTTTTTACAGCTCATCAATGGTATTTGGGTTATGTTGGGAATATGATAAATATTAAAATCATAAAGGTTCTGTTCAGATTAACACTATATATAAACAGGAATTCCAGAACATGTGGTTTAACTCCCTCTTCCTCCACCCACCGCTGAACCAGAATTTTGATAAGTAGACTCTCATTTTGGATAGGTCCTTTTCCAACAGATGGGGTGTCTGGTTAGTTTTTATTATTATTATGTTTTATAGAAATGCCTGTATTTAATGCAAACAGTTTAGACCCTGATCAGATGCTGCTTTCAGTGGCATCTGTCTGGGTCTACATTATTTACCAATGTCACTTTATTGGATGCTAGGTATAAAAGGGTTAGGGTGAGCGTGAAATTAAGTCTTAGGCAGGCATGTCCATTGTCATGACTCCAAATATCTAAGAATATTTCATGGGCCGCATCAAGCGAAAATGTGTCTTTGAACATGTGCAAATTGTGCAGATTCAGATCATCTAGCATGTGAAAGTATCATTTGGGCCTTTGTTCATCATTTATACATTCTGTAGTATCCAATGATTCTATTAACTAACAGTGAAGTCATTGATCATACTGCAGAGATGCACAGGCTAATCTGGGTCTTCGACGTCCACCTATGCCAGAAGACACGTCTGAGCATAGCACGGCCAATATATTGTGTGTGAACAGCAACTTCAAGTGAATTTAGTGATTGTGTAGACAGGTGTGGGCCTTTACTGTTCACACATACACTTAGGCAAAAACCTTGACGTCTCTGTGGATGGAACCTTACAATCAGCAAGGTTAGAAAATGTACTTTATAATGTGTCAAGTTCAGGTTAGTCTGTACATTTCATTGTCTGATCAAAATCTTTGCTGCCGCTCTGGAAACGAAGGGTGTAAGATGTCTTCAGTGAGGAAGAGGAGACAAAGGGGACAACTAAGACTCACAACAAGCTACCCGGACGTACAGGCTGATCGGATTATTTGTGTAGTGCTATTTCTACACATTGTAGCTCATACCGGTTTGCGAACAGTACGTAAATGCAAATACAATGAATAAGACCAGAAATGCCCCATTTTGTCCCTGAGACAACGACTTTTTCCAGATTACAAAGCCTTATGTGTTTTCCCTATCCTTTTAATACGGTGACCTTAGAATAAAAACACTGGTGGCCTTAACTGTTCAGATAACCTTGTATCACTAGTCTAATTTTGACCTTAAAATACAGGACATGTGGGGCACTAATGAGTGTCCAGGGACTTAAGAAAATTGTGTTCTTATGGGAGCAGTTTACCATTGTAAACCAGCCCAGGTAAACGTTCTGAGTAAGTGCGGTCAAAACAAAATTTCAAATACTTTGTCGATACAAACACACACACCAATCAGGAGGCACATTTTCGCAGTCTGACAAGAATATACGCTGTTCACTTGTGTTCAACGTCAATATAGTATGTCAGCTAGGTGCACATAACAAATACAGTACTGACCTTAAGTATTTGGACAGAATGGGTTAGAAAACAAATGTTGACAAAGATCGGATGCCACATTTCTGGTCAACACTGTTTGCGACTAATCCATCAGTTAAAGGCACATCAGCTGGTAATAAAACTGACGGTTCAAATTTATAGACAAGTATAGTAAGGAAAGTACGAAGCCCATATATTTAGAGTAAATAGAGTAATTGTGATTTGTGCTTGGTAGGATGGTGCGCCCTCTTGCCAAAACTGTCGCGGGGATGGCGCCCCCGACGCCTCCACCTCCTCTATCACTGGCTTTTCGTAGGAAGTTTCTTGCGTTCAAGGGCCTGTATCTCATCTATACCATTCTTCTTTACTCTCTCCCTCCCACCGGGAGAAAGCTGTACATGACTAATATTCATGGTAGGGTATTAAACTTGAACTTGTTTCTTAATAATAGTATTTACACAGGAATATCCGCCAGAGCATGAAGAATACAAAACTGATGCTAGGGGAGGGGAGGGGAGGTAGTATCGGTCTCAGAGAGTCTGACATATTTGAGACCATAGTCGTCTTAGCTATTATATGAACCATATTGCTCAACTGACTGACGATTTCTGGGTCAAGTCTCTTCATTCTATCCCCCACCCTCACTTCGTCCTGATTTAAGGGGAATGCATACACTTTCAAGAGAAGCGACGGTTTTGCTCCCTTTTGAAAAGGGATCTGTGCTAAAAGAGGTTGCTCCCCTTAGGAGCACATTCTTTCCTTTTAGAGTAGACCCTTTACAAGCGTGTGCCTACCGTTCAACCTCCCCCAGCCCCACCCCTCCTATCATTAAATTACTTGCCAACTGGGCATTTGCCTGGCATGTATCTGAAAAAGGGTAAACATGTCTGGCACAGATGAGCGGATATGATGCGTAAGCAGGCTTACCATTTTAAATCAAACAGTCCTGTAGGCAGCAACAAAATTAAGGAACCCCAACCGTTTGTTAACTTGTCAAGCTATATCAGATATAAGAACAGTAATGTCCTGTTGGGTCATTGAGCGAATACGAATACGTTTATCCATATTGCCTAGCCTTCTGTGTTTTCCCTCTCCTTAAAAATGTGACCTTAGAATAAAAACACTTGTGGCCTTAGAACTTTTTCAGATGAACTTTTATCACTGGTCTAATTTGTTTCCACTTTGACTTTAAAATACAGGACAATGGTGGCACTACTGAGTGTCAAGGGAATTGGAGAACAGTGTGCTCTTCAGGAAGGAGTTAACCAAATCTGCATTTACTGTAAACAATGTGTTTTCTAAACCACATAACAGACAGTGCAATCTGAACAGTACATTACGATGAGCAGAATGCAAAAATGACTGTAGTCTGGTCAGGTCTGGCATTGTTCTTTGCACACAGAAAACCTGAACTAACATAATTTAGTTGGGATATCCCCAAAAGGTGAAATGGCAACAATGTAGACTCAGATCAGACGCCACAGAATGCGGTGTCTGATTAGAATCTACCTTCTTTGCATTAATTACAGGAATTTCTATATAACATAAGAAAATAAAAACCAACCAGATACCCTGCTATTGGAAACAGACCGTTCCAAACAGTTATGACAGAAGAGTCCACTCGACATAAATGGTTAAATAAAAACAGACAACAAAATATGACCTATACATTAATTTGTGTTGTGTGCAATAAATGGGTCTCTTCTTTTAGCACAATGAAACTAGGGTTTTGCTGAACAGGAAAGGAAATGAACTGTGTAAATAGTTTTCTCTATTCAATTAGTAAAAGACAAAAACCAATACCAGCTTTACACCGCCTTCTTATCGAGCTCTGTGGCTAACCTATAGGTATGGTCTGGATTTCTATATATATTTGAGACAACCACAGAAGAAAAGTTCACCTATAGACTAGCTAAACACGACTCACTCTATTCCAATATGCCAGATTTCTTCAAAAATATCAGGGAACATGTAACGGTACACAAAATAAACCTCTGAGCATGAAGTGTAATTATCCCTGACTCTGACCTTATTTTACTCCAATTCACAGATGGCAGTGATTTTTTTACCTGTGTCCCCGCTTCATATCCTCACAACCTTGTCTCTGGGACTCACAAAATTTATGCATGTGAGTCCCAAAACTCACAGAATACAATAGAAAACTGCTCAAAAATATGTAAAGGGCTCTTGATTTTATCCTGGGACTCATCAAATATCTATCATGTAAGTCCCTAGGACTCAGTAGAACCAAAAGGTAAATAAATCACTGAGATGGTTCCTACATAACCAATATATCGCTCCCCCAAATCCACACAAAATGACAGCATGCAAACAATACAATCAGAACACTGAACAATCCATCTATTGGTGTAGTACATTTCCTTAAGAGACAATTTGCATGACACCTAGAAACCTATTTTGTGAAAAAAAACAACAACAAAAAAACAACATTTCTATGTGTCAAATGTTTTATGCGGAATTAAGATAAATATCCCAAACCGATCATCAAATATATTTCCTTAACGCTTATCACTCTGGATGAACTTTTCAGCAGACAATCTAATGAAATATGTTTCTTATTTTTCCCAGAAATAAGAAACTGACAATATCAGGCAAACTGTCTCATATGGAGATATTTTGCATGAACTGTCTGGGATATATAAGAAAAATGTCATCAATTTGTCGTCTGCTGAATTTGCCCTGAGAGTGGTTAAGGTTAAGACAACCAATGCTTTTACCTTTGGATATTACTTGAGGTAGATACAAAACCTTGATTGTAACCCTTTGCCTGTTGGGTAAAAATTCAGCTGACGGCATTTTGACTGATTATATAGCTATAAATATTAAATGATTAAAATGTGCGCTAAAAGCCGAGGAGCTAGAGTGCGATATCACAAGATATCGGCACACTTACTCGATATTGCACACCTACTCGGATGCCTTCTCATATTACCGTTACATGACGTTGCTTTTGATGACGTCATAATGCAGTGACGTCGCGCCAAACCTTGTAAGGCACATTGGTAGAATTTACATTTTTTGTTATTAAAACAGCGTTTTATAGGTTAGAAACACCGAGAAATGAAATAAATATTTATAGCTATATAATAAACGGGTTATCACACTGATATTGGTGAATATTGTCCCTCGATGGGATATCTACGGACGCGCGCAAGCTCGATATCCCAACTTGGGACAATATTCACCAATATCAGTGCAATAACCCTATAATATTGTTTCTTATTTTTCCAAGAAATCAGGTTTTGACATTTCAAGCAAATTATCTCCATGGGAGACAGTTTGAATGAAATGTCAAATCTTGTTTTCTTGGAAAAAATAAGAAAAGTAGAAGATATTTTGAAATACTTTTTCTTATTTTTCCAAGTCAAACAGGTTTTGACATTTCAGGCAAATTGTCTCCATGGAAAAATAAGATAAGCAGAATGCATTTTGTAAAAGTTTTCATAATTTTCCAAGAAACAGATTTTACATTCCATGCAAATTGTCTCCAAAGTATGCATGAAATGTCAAATCTGCTTCAGCTTTAATCTGGGTCTAAACTGTTTCCTCAAAGATGCCCGCATATCTAGGATAAGGTTTGAGAAAACATGCAGCCGCAAAATATCGTGGTAATGAGTAATAATTACTTCAGCCAGTGGTGGAAATCATAGGATATTATACAGAGTCTGAATTACATTAATTTTGAATTTTCTAAGAATGAATTGTGTCATAATTTACTTAACCCATAATGCGCCAAGCAAAATTTGCAGCAGACGACATTCTAAAAAAGTATTTTTCGTAGAAAGTAAGTCTTGAAATTTAATGTGAATCATCTGCTTAGCAGACAATTCACATGAAACGTCAAGACTTATTTTCTAAGGAAAAATAATAAAAATATATTTAAAAGTGTCGTCTGCTGCAGTTGTGATTGTCGCTTTAAGGGTTAAAAGCACAGTATTTCATAACTATAATTAACTTGCATGTTTCAAAATCAGTATGTTTACAGGCTGTTTTATTGCAGAATTCAGCAGTACTGACAGGTCGTGACCTGTAGAGGGTAATTGATATCCTGATAAGAGCTATAAAACTAACTGGTACCTAATTCCTCAGCATTGAGGAAAATTTTGTCATAAAAGAACTGAGTGGACTCACAGAGTAGAATATAAATGAAAAAAAAAAATAAGTAAACAAAAAGTGACAAACATACTTAAATATTGGTCTAGTAGCTAGTAATAGTAGTAGGAACTTTGAATTTTGAATTATGAAGTATTATAGTGAAGTATGAAGTATGAACTGTGTAGTATACGGTGATTTAAAAATTGTGAAGTATGAAGTACGACCTGTTAACAGTGAATTACCAAGTATGCAGTGTAAATGACAAGTCCATTTTTTTTATTTTTTTTTTTTTTTTTTTTTTTTTTTTTTTTTTTGTACTGAACAGTACATCGTAGATTTCAGTGTTTGAAAGTATACAGATCTACTTAGGCACAGAAAACAAATAAAAACGTTAAACTAAAATACCCCGCCATTATAGTGTCGCAGGCAGATAACGCTGTCAAACATTGATGAAACTTGCCTTTTAGCAATCCTAAACCAGATCTCCTTCATATCAATGCACATACCAAGTTTGGTTAAAATCCCTTGACTTTTACTCAAGTTTTGTCCCAAAATGAAAAAAAAATTGGGCAGATAATTCCGTCAAAATTTGATGAAATTTGCCCATTAGCAATCCCATACCAGATCTCCATAATATCAGTGAACACACCAGATTTGGTGAAAATCCATTGATGTTTACTCAAGTTATCATCCGGAAACGAAAAACGGACGGACGGATGTACGATGGACAGACAGACGGACAGACAGCCGGACATCCAACGTGAAACCATAATACCCGCCACTATATAGTGGCGGGGTATAAAAAAACAGATTTAAGATTGTAATATATTTGGGTTCTTTGTAAATGGTCGAGATTTACAAAGTCCACAGAATCTGATAAAATGGGTCTGAGATGAAATGCCAGTACAGGGGCGGGTCCAGGATAATTTCTGAGGGGATTCCCTTTGATCAATTAACCTTACTTACTCTACAAAAGATAGGCCTAAGCAAACAGTGTAGACCAAGATCAGACGCCACAGAACACGGCGTCTGATCAGGGTCTACACTGTTTTCCATTTGTCTAGCAATTTTACACACAATCATAGGTAGTAAAATAGACTAGTTGAAGGGAAATATATGGAAAAGAGAAGATGATGGAATAAAAAGATATAGAAGTTATAGCAATGAAACTATTTATAACATTAATTAGGAGCCATAATACTGTAAATATACCTAAATACCCTATATATTGGGACAAATAGGCCCTTGCATACAGTGTAGACCCACATCAGATGCCACAGAACACGGCATCTGTTCAGGGTCTACATTATTTGCCATATATACAATAATATTTTACACGCATTAGAAGGTAGTAGAATGGACTATTTCAAATTTGATGAGAAGTATGGCAAGTAGACAAGGTGTCCCAATTCTTACAGTAAATACGGTATATCAAAATCAATATCTGCATGAAAGGCGCACGTAAACAAGGCTGTACAAACGCTTTCAAGCATATACTTAGCCGGTCTCATATAACTGAAACAATATTGAACAGGCCAAAAACCATTTTGTTATAAGGCTCTCAGATCTTAGTTGGTCAAATTCAGACTACTAATAGTTTTCACCATCCTGAAGAACACAATTTCTTGTTTGGGAGAGAAACAAAACCAGAGAGCTATCAAAGATGACATTATGTCCCAAGGGAGCACTTTTCTGCAAGAGCTCAACCAATGACCTTGCAAAGAAAACAAACACCACAAGTCAGATACTGGGCTGACCTTAAACATAAAAAGAGTTTGTGGGTACTGACCTTATGTTCACCTGTAATAACCCCGAGTCCATCAGCCCAGCCCATGGGTCCAGCCCAAGGACCCAGCCCATCGGTCCAGCCCATGGGTCCAGCCCTGCTTTTCCAGTATGCCCTGTGTGCCGAATATGCGTCTGCATTTATGAGATTTATGAACTTTTCTGCTTGTGTATAACCGCCGGCACCTTCGCAGCAGGGAGTGAATCTTCATAGAGCACCGAAGAAAACAAATCTCATCGGTGCTCTATGAAGTCTCCCCGCTTCGAAGGGACGGCAACTACACACGTCGTTATTTCAATTGAGTCGAGGCACAGTAACATGCGCCCAGCGAAGACTGAGATCAGCTTCATCGATGCGCAGGCTGATCTGAGTCTCCGCTGGACGCACATGTAAATTGTAGAAACTGCTGTAGCCCGGCTCATTGACCAAAATGGATGAAATTTCAAATATTCAGTTGGCCTGAAAGCGATGTTTCCATTATGCAAATAAAAAACGTGGTGTTTTCGTGTAAAAAAAAACAAAAAAACAAACAAAAAAAAAACAAGTTTTGTGTGTGTGTGTGTGTGTGTGTGTGTGTGTGTGTGTGTGTGTGTGTGTGTGTGTGTGTTTCCTGGAATATGGCACTTTCCAAAAATCGATGGAACACAGTGGACACTCTGAATACAAAATCCGGTTGAGTTCTTTCTTGAAAACGATATATTAAAATAGCGATTTTGCAATTTTTCTTCTGGAAATTGTCATGCATGACTGTAAATGTGAACTCAGAGAAAAGTTTATAGCGAACATGCAGTCATGCTAAAATAAATATTACATCCGAGTGCGTAGGGTTAACTACGTTTAGACATTGTGTTCACTAATGAGCTGACATTACAAAACCCAGCTAGCATTCTACGTAAATCTACATCGGGCCGTCATCGGCCCGTCAGCTACCCTGACGGGCCGATGACGGCCCGATATAGATTTACGTAGAATGCTGACTGGGAATGCACTACAAAGTGTACTTGTTACATCGGTGTTCATTCAATGTCCTCCTACAAATGTATAGCCTATCCCAGTATTGATAAATACGAGTAAATAACAAATTTGATAAATACATAGCATGTATAAATGAAAGAATGACTGAATAAATGGCCAAACGAACGAACAAATGTATGAATGAATGAAAGAATGAATTTTGAATGAAGATCAATAGTAAGAAAATAAATTAATTAATTATAAATTATAAAATAAAAAAATGAGTAGTGCTTAGTTATAGATAATTCAGTATAACTTTTTAAATGAAAATTGACCGTTTGTCTGAATAAAATATATGGAAATTTAACTAGATATAAGAACAAATTAATTTGATAAGACCGATATGACTATATTAAAAACAAAAAATGTTCACTATTTTATTAAAATCGATAGCAAAAAAAAGAAAAAAAAAAGAAAAAGAAACAAGACAGAAAGAAGCTTGGGGATAAAGAATACGGAGAAAAGAATTGTTCAATGCCATCCATTTCTTAACATCAATTAAAGAGCATTCTTTACACTACAGACACTGAATTTTAAGACATTTGTTTGTATAGTAATGAAAGATACATATTCTTTAAAGTGATCTAGATAAACCGATTTAATTCCTACTCATCAATACTATCATCACAGATCAAAGAATCCATTCTCACAAAATTGTTAAAATATTTTGTGCAGCAGGCGTCATTTGATGTATGTATAATGGCTCGAACATCTTTGGGACCACAAACAATTGCTCATGCCATGGGTAGTTCGAGCCACTGAGGGTTAAACATAGTGCCAGGAAGCAAAGAAGCGAACATTTAGGTGTTTTTTTTACATCTACACAATATTGTTATTTCGATGAGGCGATTCTAATGAAAACACAAAACATACAATTTCCTTAAAATATTGGTAAATTTCTTATCGGAAGAATTTCATAGGGATTAAAGAACGAGTTCGAATCAGCCAAGGTAAACGTGCCATCGGTGTTCTAGCTATTGAGGTTCGACTGTAATGAGGGCAGATTCTTTTTCGGAATATTCATAAAGTGAGGTCACAAAACCGCAAAACAACAAGCCTAACATGTAAGACAATCTCTCTCTCTCTCTCTCTCTCTCTCTCTCTCTCTCTCTGTTACGAATTTTGCTTGGGCTTTAAGTATTTAACTATCTTTAAAAGTTAAACTATTTTTTCTCAGAAAATGGGTTTTGACATTTTCCTGCAAACTGTCTGTGTGAACTGTCTGTGTGATTGCTTGTTTGCCGAGCAGTCGATTCACATGGATTTTCAAAACATTTTCTCTGAAAAAAAAAATACGACGAATTTTGCTTGGCGCATATTTTCTCCCAAAGGTGGGTCCCACTGGAGACAATTTGCAAGACATGCCAAATCCATTTTTCTAGGAAACACTATCGTCTGTTTGTCCCTGTCATGTGCACTATGCATTGTAGATATTCGTTTAAAATTAAAACATATGCACCTTAAACGCTAAAATGAGTGGAGTTTCAAAATGATCGAGTGAATAAAACGATTGCTCACCAATACCTGGTAGAGCATGGAACATATTCATAATCATTTGCGTTTCCTGTAGGTTTATACATCCAAAGCGCTGCATTGGAGAATAAATCTCGTGGTAACTGCTAATAGTTACGGGTTGCTGTGATTATAATCAAAGCTTCTTATGTTGAGGCATTTATAGGCGTTACCCATAAGCTTGTAAAACAAAGGCGTTGCACTGGAGAATAATACTCGTTGTAACTGCTAATAGTTAGGGTTGCTATGGTTATTATCAAAGCTTCATTTAGATATTCATATCCGTAACTCGTTAGTTTATATATCCAAAACGTTGCATCGCAGGATAATTGTCATGGTAACTGCTAATAGTTACTGGTTGCTGTGGTTATAATCAAAGCTTCTTATGTTGTTGTATCAATAGGTGTTACCCGTTAGTTTGTATATCCAGAGTTGCATCGGAGGGTAATTGTCGTGGTAATTGCTTATTGTTACGGGTTGCTGTGGTTATAATCAAAGCTTTTTATGTTGAGGTATTCATAGGCGCTACCCATAAGCCTGTAAAACCAAAACGATCCATTGCAGAATAATACTCCTTGTAACTGCTAATAGTTACGGGTTGCTGTGGTTATAATCAAAGCTGCTTACGTTTAGATCTCCATATGCATTACCCGTTAGTTTGTTTATCCAAAACGTCGCATCGGAGGATAATAGTTTCGGGTTGCTGTGGTTAAAATCAAAGTTTCATATGCGTTACCCGTTAGTTTGTATGTCCAAAACGCTGCATCGGAGGATAATTGTCGTGGTAAAGGCTAATAGTTACGGGTTGCTGTGTTTATAATCAAAGCTTCTTACGTTAAGATTTTCATGTGCGTTACCCATAAGCCTGTAAAACCAAAGCGATCCATTGCAGAATAATATTCGTTCTAACTTCTAATAGTTATGGGTTGCTGTGGTTAAATCAAAGCTTCTTACGTTAAGATTATTCATATGCATTACCCGTAAGTTTGTATATCCAAAACGTCGCATAGGAGGATAATTGTCATGGTAACTGCTAATAGTAACGGGTCGCTGTGGTGATAATCAAAGCTTCTTTCGATTAGATATTTATTTAGGTTACCCTTTAATTTGTATATCTAAAGAGTTGCATCGGAGGATAATTGTCGTGGTAACTGCTAATAGTAACGGGTTGCTGTGGTTTTAATCAAAGCTTCTTACGTTGAGGTTTTTATATGCGTTGCCCGTAAGTTTGTATATCCAACGCGTTGCATCGGAGGATAATTGTCGTGGTACCTGCGAAAAGTTACGGGTTGCTGTGGTTATAATCAAAGCTTCTTACGTTGAGGTATACATAGGCGTTACCCATCAGCCTGTAAAACCAAAGCGTTCCATTGCAGAGTAATACTCGTTGTAACTGCTAATAGTTACGGGTTGCTGTGGTTATAATCAAAGCTTCTTACGTTTAGATATTCATATGCGCAACCCGTCAGAATGTATATCCTAAACGGTGCATCGGAGAATAATGTTCATGGTAACTGGTAATAGTTACGGGTTGCTGTGGTTATAATCAAAGCTTCTTACGTTAAGATATTTATATGCGTTACCCGTTAGTTTGTATATCTAAAACGTTGCTTTGGAGGATAATTGTCGTTGTAACTGCTAATAGTTACGGGTTGCTGTGGTTATATTTACCCATAGGTTTGTAAAACCAAAGCATTGCATTGGAGAACAATACTCGTTCTTACTGCTCAAAAAAAGTAAGAGAAAAGTCCAGGGAGTGCCACAATCACAAACCGCAGCCCTTCCCAGACCCCGAGAAAGAGGAAACCGACAAATCCAAACAAGCACAAATCGAACAAACGTACGAAAAGTCACGGGTTGCTGTGATTATAATCAAAGCTTCTTACGTTTAGATATTCATAAGCGTAACCCGTTAGTTTGTATATCAAAAACGTTGCATAGGAGGATAATTGTCGTGGTAACTGCTAAAAGTAACCGGTTGCTGTGGTTTTAATCAAAGCTTCTTACGTTGAGGTTTTCATATGCGATAACCGTAAGTTTTGTGTTTCCAAAGCGTTCCATCGGAGGATAATTGTCGTGGTACCTGCGAATAGTTACGGTTTGCTGTGGTTATAATCAAAGCTTCTTACTTTGATGTATTCAAAGCCGTTACCCATCAGCCTGTAAAACCAAAGCATTCTATTGCAGAATTATACTCGTTGTAACTGCAAATAGTTACGGTTTGCTGTGATTATAATCAAAGCTTACGTTGATGTATTCAAAGCCGTTACCCTTCAGCCTGTAAAGCCAAAGCATTCCATTGCAGAATAATACTCGTTGTATGTAACCTAATGAATTCACGAACTGCAACCAAGGTCGGACATTTTGATTTATTAGAACCCTGACATAAACGCAGTATATATCAAAACCACCAAAGCTAGGAATTCGAAACTGCATAAAACAGGACACGTTCACACACTGATAAACAGTCGCCTTTCACAAGAAGTAACTGCGGCCGAAGAACAAAGCGCCAAGACCCCACAAATGTGGGAAAAAATCAAATAACAAACAAACAAACACACGCGCGGGCACACACACACACACAAACACACACACTAACACAGATGTCATGATTTTGCTCATAATTCAGGAGTGGATCCAGAATTATTTGATAAGGTTTAAAGATTCTAATTGGTTCGACTGGATCAAATTACCGTATTTTAGAGGATTCGCCAGATATTTTCTTTCTTTAAAATTCTGGCTTTTTCTTTGAAAATTCAGTTATTCTTTAAAATTTCGACGGCTTTAATGGCAGCATATATGTTTTCCCTATATTTATGCACCATTAAGCTATTGCGGTCTAACAGAAAACAATTTTGTGCATTGTGTGTGTGTGTGTGTGTGTGTGTGTGTGTGTGTGTGTGTGTGTGTGTGTGTGTTTTGGGGTGGGGAAAGTGTGTGTGTGTGTGTGTGTGTGTGTGTGTGTGTGTGTGTGTGTGTGTGTGTGTGTGTGTGTGTGTGTGTGTGTGTGTGTGTGTGCAGGGGGTGGGGGTGGAAGACGATGGTGACAGACTAAAAGTATTTTTTTTTTTTTGGAAACTTGAAGGTTCAGGGCATGCATACCCTTGTCAAGGGGAGGAGGCCGGAAAATGCTTGAATAGCTAGAATGCCGGAGAAGCTATCAAACACAATTTTACGTATTAATTATATAAACTCTTAAATTAGTCAGTTTCTGTATGATTCAAGAAAAAATCCACTAATTTTGTGCGTTTAAACATGGAATTCTACTTAAAACAGAACTTTCTCTTCTTGGCACAGATCACAGAATGCCACAGATTTTCTGTTTTGCACAATAATTACAGAGAAATTTAATTTGGCAATCACAGATGACAGGTCATATGGCTGCCACAAGTGGCAATACTTATTTTCTGTTTTTTGTAAAAAAAATAAAAAATAATAAATAAATAAAATAAGATTTAAAACATCCAGTTACATACATGTCACAGAAAAAAATTCTTGCCCCCACCACTTCCTAATTATTATTATTATTTTGTTTTTTCAATTTGTCTTTTAAATAAAGATGAAAGTCTTAAAAAGTGTTTTAGATGGTGCTGGTGGGGACGAGTCTGTGAGACTTTGCACTTACACCCTCACCTAGAAGCCAAATTATGCATTTTTACAGTTCTCGTTTCAACTGAGGATTCATGTATGCTCTTGTCAAGTCGAGTCCAAGGGTTTTCCCCACAGAAAAGTTTGAATTTCTAGAATGCAGGAGGAGCCGTCTATCACAATTTGATATCATGTTTAGGCATGTTTTTATGGTTTATCAGTTTTCTCTGGACAATTCTCTTCTGCAATTCTTTAAAATTTTCAAATAATTCTTTATATTTTAAACTTGTCTTATCAGTATTTTTTCACTATTTTTTCTCTAATGTGTATAAAATAATGGCCATTATTCTCTTATCAATAAACCCCATCCAGATCCCAGACCCTCGTATTTGCTTTAAGTATTTGCAAATCTTGATTATATGTTCCCTGTTCCCAAAACTGTCTTTGTTCATGTTCCCTTCAGTTTTAGACTTTTGTTCTCTTGTTCTCCTGAAATAAATGGATCCCCCACCCCCACCCACCCCTTGTTCCCCCAAAACCCTAGGAATGTCTCAATTTTGGAAATTTTAATCAAAGTCAGCGAATATTTGTTGTTGTTGTTGTTGTTTGTTTGGTGTCCGGCCTTTTCAGACTCGGCAACTTTTTCAAGCTGACATTTATAGAGGCAAACCACTTTTAATACAGTTCAGTGTATATATTACACAGTAGCCAGTTTAAGGTCTTTACTTTACTACATCAATTCTAACAGTTTCCAATACTGGCCGTTTGACAGCATCGTCATCCAATATATATTGAGAGCTCCAGTTGAAAATCTTTCTATTGTTAACATCCGTTAAATAGCCCCTCCACCTGGTTATCATCACAAAAACATGCCTATATATTTTTGACCCCCCCCCCCCCCTTAAACCCTACTTTTATATAGTAAAACTGGGGTTTACAGGGGTATACGTTATTTTTCTTATTTCTGTTCAAAACATAGATTGTGGGTACTGGTTAGAACCGCCTCACCGAGGCGGTTCTAACGAGTACCCACAATCTATGTTTTGAGCAGAAATATGAAAAATATTAGAGTTTTTTATCTGAAAAGTTTAGGTTTTTGGAGGTAAAATTTTCTATATATTTGAATCGGCGTGTTTTCGTAATATAACATATGTACAGATATATACAAAGCCTAGTTAGATTCATTCTGAGTGGCTATTTCACGAATTTCAGTCTCTAGTATAGGTCACATTGGAGTAGAGTCACTTCCTCAGACACAACCCTAACAGTTCACAGCGTTTCTGATGTAATGAATAACAAAGGTTCCTGGAGAGGCACTCAATACTATGCCACATGGAATTATCTATACACAACTGACCCCTGACGCTTTCACTGGAACAGTCTAATATAAGTTCCAACAAATTGCTCACTAACACTGAGATAGCTATCAACCAACCCTTCAGGATTATTATGGTTCAGGATAACTCTTAACTCTTCCCTAAAGCCATTCCTTATCACATCTAACCTTGGACACTCTGCAACAAAGTGCACACGAGTTTCAGCTCCCGCACCACACAGAAGACAGCAATCACTAACATCATATTGATTGAACTTTGCCCGATTTTTTTTTTTTTTGTAGGATATAAGTACCCGTAAGAAGACGAAGTTTCGGATAGGCCCTTTTGACAGTTCTAACATCGTGTGTTAATGACTTCCATACTGGATGTGTCTGCCCGACTTTAAGGGATCTTACATTTAAGTACCTCAGGGATGATTTTGAGTCACGATAGCAATGTACCTCAATGTATGAGTCAATCTGTGTCTTAACATGTGTTTCCAATGTTCAAGGGCGTCAATGTGCTTGTCAACATGGTAGATGTTGGGTAAGTCGTATTGGTAAAGAAGACGATTGCATTCAGCAAACCAGCTTTTGCTCTCTACGGATTTGACAGCAAGCTGCCGCTGAGCAATCTCATGTTCAAGTGTGTTCTTATGATATAAAACACTGCCCATTAATATGAGCTTCCTAAGATCAAGTTCCTGTTGGATTGGTCTTATGCCAAGCAAGCCGTACGCTGTTGCAGTAGCGGCGTTAACAGGGAGACTCTGTATCCGTTTCATAAAGGATCGCTGCAACTGCTCAAGCTGCATGACATCCCTAAGACTAAGGGAAAACACCTCAAGGCCATACAACATTCTTGGAAGGGCAAAGACCCTCCAAAGATGAGATGTGACCTGGGGTAAGACACCAGAGCATCCATAGGCACCTGCACCCATCATAGCATACATAATCCTTCTACCCATCTGGACTCTCTCCTTGATGTCTACCACTCCTGCATGGTTCCTATCGACGCCCAGGTGCACCTCAGAGTCACTCTTTTGAATCCTCTCTTCTCCCAGGGTAGACTGTCTGTCATCCATGGCTGGTTTAGAGCATCTGTGCAGGTCCACCTCAGCAGACTTAAGGGCATTGATGAAGTAATGCTCTCTGCAAATGAAAAACTTAACCACAATAAGCAGTAGCTGCAGGCATAGAAAGAGACTTTGCCAACAGTGCAGCATCATCGGCACATGTTGGACAACTACAGTCAATGTGACTGATGGCCATGCCTACTCTAAGAAACTCAAGGAGGTTCAGAAGTTCATTGTCGAAGAGTTTATAATGCAAGGTAAACAGAATGCCTCCCTGGCGAACACCTTGTTTAATATCAAACATAGGGGAAATAACTTTACTGCGGAAGTAGCCCCTTTATAAAGGTTGCTGAGACATGTCCAAAGTTTACCCTGTATACCAACATTATATATCTTCCTGAGTAAGGAATCCTGCCATACGATGTCAAATGCTTTACAAGCATCAAGAGTGACCAATTTCAATGGCTCTCCTATGTCCTTGGATTCATTCTGCGCTTCTGAGATAATCAGAGCGGCATTCACCGCGGAGGAATTATTGGTAAACCCCCTTTGCATCCTAGACTGTTGCGCCTCAATCTGCTGCTTGGTTCTGTTCTGAAGAACCCTTTCAAGAACCTTACCAATAGTGGATGGACAGTTATACCCCGATAGTTGAGAGGGTGGACAGGGGGGGCGGGGGTACGGGGATAAGGGGGGCGGGGGACGGGGGTAACGGGGGCGGGGGACGGGGGTAAAGGGGGCGGGGGACGGGGGAAGAGAGGGCGGGGACGGGGGAAGAGGGGGCGTGGGTGGGGAAATTTGGGGGGCGGGGGTTATACCAAAATTTGTTGTATTTTACCGATTTTACTCTATTTTTATGTACTTAAATGCAATAACTGGGTATCAGGAGTATCTAATAGACGTATTAAAGTAAATTCGGGTATATTTACAATGAATCCGACGTTGGTTTCACTTCACCGACGAGGAGTGTTCCGCCAACCGCGGTTTACACTGAATTCGTTTACGTCCGATTTCGGTTTATCTCTAGTTGATTACTTCCCTTTGATTCCAAAAGTTCACAAAATAGCCGTTGTCGGTGGCAATCCACATTTTTAGAAATAATTATCCGTCTGTCGTAGACAATCATTTTATTTGCTCATTGTTGGATAAGGACTTTTGCGCTGTTCAAAAAAAAAAAGAAAAAAAAAAAGAAAGAAAGAAACACTTCAAGATCCAACATGAATTTTCTGATAGGTGTTCCAAACACGGAATATACACGTTGCCCGGTGGGGTGGTGGGGTGAGGCAAAGGTATCGTGTAACTGATATTGGCTTATAGCTGGGCAAGGCCTGCTATCCTTGCAGCAGGTAAAGGTAGAGGGGAATGCTTTTATTTCTTCTGTTTCTTCACTTTCATTCATTTTCCTTTCTCCCATGTCCCTCTCTTTCATCTCCTTTACTATCTCCTATCTCTCTTCTCCCTTTCTCTGGGAGACGACACAACATGACCCACAATGGTTGACGTGTCGTTAAACCCGAACTCAGTCAAATCAATCACATGTTGCCAGGTGACAAAACACGGACCATTCACGGACTTACGGACCAATAAAAATTCCGTGTCCGTGGTCCGTGAATAGTCTGTATTAATTGCAAAATATAGTAAACTTAATCGCTAATTGGTCCGTGACGTCACGTTAGTCCGATTTTGATATTACTCCTAGTTCTTTTTTTTCGTTGTTGTTGCTTTTTTCATATATCATAAGTGGCGTCCGTAATTTAAATAACGGTCCGTGCTTTATCAAGTCCGTGAATAATAGGTCCGTGGTTTGGCGTCCGTGAATTGTAGGTCAGTGGTTTGTCAAGAGATCCGTGAATAATTGGTCCGCATTTTGTTATGCAGTCCGTGTATTGTCAAGAGGTCCGTAAGTCCATGAGTCCGTGTCCGTAAGTGGTCCGTGTTTTGTCAACCACCACACACTAACTACACGTTCGACATTTAACTAAGTTTTTGAGAAAACCACAAAAAAAAAAAGATTATTTTTTTCACTGACCCCCAAGTGCGGGACCATGCTTATCAAAAAATTTAAAAGAAGACGCAGATTTACATGGTATTCTTGATTTCAGTAATTAATAAGACTGTTTTTGTGCCAATTAGGATCATTTTGGGCCCGGACCTAGGTCCACCGCATTTTTTTTCTTGACCAGTTTACGAGGGTGAATCAATAAGTAACCAGCCTAACTTATTTCCGGTTGAGATCCACCTCTTCTTTTTCGATGTTATTGCCCTATAGTGTGATGCACTTAGACCAACGGTGTTCAAGTGCCATCAGCCCAGAACTGAAAAAGTCAGGGTTCTTTCCATTGACCCATTCCTCAACTGCCGTCATGACTTCTTCATCAGACAGGAAATGAAGTCCACGAATATCCTTTTTCAAGTTTGGGAATAGGAAGAAGTCGCTAGGAGCTAGGTCAGGCGAATAGGCGGGATGTGGTATTAATTCATACCCGTTTCACTCTACAGCATCCATTGCAACTTTGCAAGTGTGGACTCTCGCGTTGTCCTGTTGCAGCAAAATACATTTAGAGAGTTTACCTCGGCGTTTTTCACGGATGGCGGTTCTCAGCTGGTCTAAGAAGTTTGCATAGTACACTCCAGTTATTGTACTTCTCTTGGGTAAAAAGTCCAACATAATAACGCCTTTTGCATCCCAAAATACTGTGGCCATCATCTTGCCAGCAGATGGTTGCGTCTTGAACTTCTTTGGCCTCGGGGACCCAGGCCCTACCCACTGACGACTGAGCTTTATTCTCTGGCTCATAATAATGAACCCAAGTCTCATCTACAGTCACCAGACGCAAACAAAAATCATCTTTTGACCTAAAACGCTTCAACAAGGCGCTGCACACTGATGTTCTGGTTGCCATTTGCTCATCGCTAGGGGATCTGGGGACCCAACGGGCTGTTAGCTTGCGCATACCTAAACGATTATGTAAGATTGTTGAAACGCTACCATGTGAAATGCCTAATGCTTGCTCTATTTCTTCCACCTGAATTCGCCTATCAGAATGTATCAGATCCCGAACTTTCTTACACATTTCTTCGTCGGTGGCATCCAGTGGGCGTCCAAACCTGGCTTCATCTTCTAAAGACGTTCTACCGCGTTTGAATTCCCCTACCCAGAATTTAACCCTGAGCATAATATGGTGTAGTCTGGCCCCAGACCCTTTCTTTATTTTTCTTTTCTTTTTTTTTTTTTTTTTTTTTTTTTTTTTTTTGAGGGGACACAACACTTGTATAGCTTGTAGAATTTTTGTTTACTCCAGTCCCTTGGCTAGAAAGAAAGGTTTTTGTTCAGCCATAGGTAACTTGAAGTTGGATTAAAGAGGATCATGATAAAAAAATAATGTAGAGAAAGAGAGAAATAGATATAAAACAAAAACGACTGGAGACAGTCTAAATATGGTGCAGAAGACCCATAAACATCGGCTAACACGCCGTGTATTTCCTTGCCCGTTTTGCCTTTTAAATACAAGTACCGAATTATAGCACGGTACTCAACTTTAGATGAAAAGCATGCCTTTGCATCACTAGCCATGTTTATTAAAGAATGGCTCGATACGTGTGCAATTTTGTACCCATGTAAAAAAACATATATTGAAACATAGCATGAAAATCGTGACCGTCTCGGTCCATCGGAAACCGGATGGGTTGGTTACTTATTGACTCACCCTCGTAGGACCGGATCAAGGCCCACCACCTTATGATACTTACGCAGACTTTTGAAATGGAGGGTGCAAATATTCAGCTATTCTGTAAACGGGGTGCAAATGCTAAGGAAATACCGATTTGGGGGTAAAAATTACGGTTGTAGTTTGGGGTCAAAATCTGCATGAATGTATTTTGCATAGTCATGTTTAAATTTAATTATAGCGTTGGGGATATTAAAAATTCTGATTTAGGGGAGGGAATAGTTTGCTTGGGGAGGGAAGTGGTGGTAAGGGGGGAGGGAAGTGGGGGAAAGGGGGGGGGAAGTGGGGGAAAAGGGGGAGGGAAGTGGGGGTAAGTGGGGAGGGAAGTGGGGGTAAGGGGGGAGGGAAGTGGGGAATGCCTACCCCCCTGTCCACCCCCTCATAGTTAGTAGGAAGAGTGGCATCCTTTTTCTTTTTTTAGGACAGGAGTAAGCACACCTTGCTTCAAGAGTGGGGGACATGTCCAGAATGCAAGATAGAGTTCATGAGGGTAGCAAGTACCTGGAAAAGTATGTCTGGGGCATATTTCAGATGTTCAGCAGATAGTCCAAAGATGTCCTGAGCCTTGTTCAACTTAAAGGATCGCACAATGTTCAGGACCTCATTGGCAGTGACCAGTCTGAAGGGTTCCTCCTGTGACGGTGCAAGGGATTAGATATAAGTAAGTTGTCAGAGGTAACTTGCCTGGTATATTCCTTGTCAAAGACTTCGTGATCTACAGGAGTAGCAAGATTTCTGAAATGTTCAGAAAAGGCATTTGCTACGCCTTCAGTGGTAATAAAAGTTTGCCCTTCAAAAAGGAGGACCTCAGTGGAAGTATTTTTCCCTGAGCGTTGTTGATTTACTAGTTTGTAAAAAAACTTTAGTATCAGTTTCCTTTGCTAGCATGAGGTCATTGTGCTCCCTTAGGAAATCTTTTAACAACTTGTCATGTTTACAATCCACCTGTCTGTGTAGTGATGCATTAAAATCTCCTCCAAGGATAATCTTATGGGTTAATAAGAACTTTTCAAAGATTTCATGGAGTCCATCCAGAGCCGCCTGGAAGGCTACATCACTCTCCGCCGAGCCTCTAGCAGGTAGGTAGACGTTTACCGTAACAGATCTTAACTGGCTTGACGTCAGTTTCCACAACAGTCACACGGTCATCACCGTCCGGGAGTACAGAAATAAGATGGTTAAGGCAGTTGTTCCATAAGATACATGTGCCTGCACTTCCTCTAGGGGGCTGAGTGGGCGGTGTAGGATCCTGGTCATCAATACATTTGATGTGTAAGTTGCTGTTATCAAAAATTTGCTGCACTAAGGAGGATTCAAAGCCGTAAAGCCAGTGTTCTTGTAAGATAATTTTGAAAAGATTTAAGGTTAATACAGTATCCAAAATTTATCAGATTTAGCCTACTTTTTTTTTCATGAAATTCACAAAGTTTGAGTCAAATGGGGATTCGGTACCCCCGCCCCACTCCATTAGGGTAATATTTCAGGCCTGTCGGGAGGATAAATTCAACGCATATTTGAATTAAAAGGTAATCATTCAACATTTTATTCAAAACACTTGGCAAAAAGTGCGTTGGTCTACGTGGTGCACATTTGGTTTCTTTCAGTTTCGCTGTCCTGTTTCGCGCAGAGTTTTAGTAATTTCCGGTGCTCGTGATTGTGTCTTCTGCGACCGACAAACGCGCGCGAAAAAAACATCAACTCAAAATTGTTTAATAAATATCTGGTAAACAGATAAGAAGTCAGGGAAGAAGTCTGGACAGCCCACTGTACCCCAATTTCCACTGCCTAGTACATCAGGAATAAGTTCAAAGAAAGACCAAGGTAAACGTAGCTTGTCTGCCTCAGATTATTCAGACTCATTCTGTGCCGATTTTTTCTCTACACTAGATTTCTTCTTTGCACTGCCTACAGTCTGCTGGTGTTCCTGTATTTTTTGCACAGTGTCATTCTCTGTGATGGCTTTCCCAGATACCACTTTACTCAAACACCTCCTCTTCTCTGCAGGCTTTCCTATCTTGTCCTCTCTGGTTTTGAAAAACTCCACTGATGTTATCTGTACATCCTGGGACTTATCCTGTGAACTGGTTTTGTTGGCATGTTCCTCTGGTGCTTTGATCATATCAAAAACTTCTGTCCTATCAGAATTAACTTGCTGGCTGTCTTTCTTGTCACCTGTCACATCTTTTTCCTTCAATACTTTGGCAGGGATGAAGATAGATTTGTCCACCACTGTGGGGTCTAGTGGGTAAATCCCAGACTTTCTGAATGAGCTTTGTAGATTCTCTGGGGACAAAGCCTTTGAACATGTTCTGCATGCCAGTTCACATATTGAGTACCTGTCAATACCAGTACAGAAGTTAGCACGCATGTATTTATGGCACTCCGCGTTGTATATGCGTTCAAAGGGCCCAAAACAACCTATGTCCAGGGGTTGGAGCACATGAGAGGTATGGGCTGGCAGGATAAAAAGCTGGATATTATGTTGCTTAGCCCAGTCAATCAAAGGCAGAGATATATTATGGGATTTGTGTCCATCACAGAGCACAAGCAATGGTTTCACTCCATCCCTTCCCTGGGCGAACTTTAAAAAGTGGCCAGACAAGTATTCCATAAATATGGCAGAATTTGACCAACCAGAGTCACTTACAGTCCCATCAGAACCAGGGGTGCCACCTTTCAGAAATTCTGGACGCATTCTCTTTCCTGGGAACACAAAATATGGTGGAATTTGCTGTCCCAAAGCGTTTCCACATCCGATGACTGACATCACAGTACTACCTTTCCCAGAGGTGATAGCAGGTGGAGCATTACCATCAGCGGCAACAACATACGGGGGTGAGTGGTTTTGCTTGAGACCCTTCTCATCTATATTGTAAATTCTCTCAGGAGAATTTTTCAGATCATATTTGGTCAGTATCTTAGACAGTTCATCAAAATAAGATGTAACGGCTCCCTCAGTTGTTGCTTTAGCTCTCTGGAGCTCTAGACCTCTAGGTTTCTTTACCTTGAGTTCTAGCCAGCGTTTCATAAAATTGTGAAACCACATCAGCGAAAGGGGGTGGTCTTCATCTCTCTTTCCCAGACTGACAGCATATGTGCTTCCTATGTCTACGACCTCTGACCTGCTGTATCCGTACCCATAGGAGGACATTACTTTAAGGTGTTCAACTAAGGCCCTCTCTTCTTCAAGGGTTAATTGGGGGTCCTTCCCAGATTTGGTGACATCGACGCTGATTCTCCCTCTCACTCTGTCACGAAGAGTAGCTTCTGGAATTCCGAACTTTCTGGCAGTCCCTTTGATGGACTCACAACTCTCAGTAACAGCAAAATATGCATTGGTAACTGCTGATGGAGAGTAGCACCTGTAGGCCATACCAGTTCTGGACTTCTGCACTGGACTTGTACACATGTTCTGAAAAATACAGTTAAAAAATAATTACAATAACAGCATAATAAATGCATAATGGCAGTGATATATATATATATATATGTGTGTGTGTGTGTGTGTGTGTGTGTGTACACACACAAACACACACACACATATTTTAAATACAAACAAAAAATAATTACAATAACTTAGCATAATAAATGCATAATGTCAGTGTATAGATGTGTGTGTGTGTGTGTGGGTGCGGGGGGGGGGGGGGGGGGGGGGGGCGCAAACACACACACACACACATATATATATGTCATTGATAATATACACACATATATATATATATGTCATTGATAATGGTTAAAGGGTTAAAGAAATCATTCTACAAAAAAAAAATCTTTTCCAAAAAAATAGTCAAACAGATGTAGAATGATATTTTTAGACGATAAACATCATGACAACTCTCCTATTTCAGCTTGAGTGGTTTTAAATTAAAACTAAATTAATATTATGCAAAAATCTGGAGGAAAATATTGCATGGTGGTAATAAATTGTCGCAAATTTACCCTCATCGGTAGAATTATATAAGAACTTTGTCCCGTATGGCGTTCCATAGTCATTTTTGTACGGACAACAACCACGTGACAGTCACATGATTTAAGCGTCCATAGATGCGGGGAGCAGACGGTAAAGTGGATCACATCTGTCAAAACTTAAATTTAATTTTATAAGCTTAATTAAACTTTATGAATTTGACTATAAGGAAAACAAGCTAAAATTGAGTAATTAACAAATTTTTAGCGATAACTTACCGGTAGATCCTTGACTTTCCACATTGTTTTGACGAGCCAACCCTCAGGGTTTCCCGAGCACAAAAATACAGCAATGACGTCAATGCTGCTCGATGGTGCCGCGATAAACGACGAGAACATCGCCAGCGCGAATATACATGAGCGTGAATTTACATACTCGGAGGACGATATCTCAGCTATTTTTTTTATATTATTAACTGTGTTGTATGTCGACCATAATAAACAGCACCAGGGTTCACTCTGACAGCACTGACAAGACAGCGGCAATTGTAAGTATCGATAAGCCCAATTTCACTAATTTTTCCTGTTTTCAACCAGTCTCCTCACTGGCTGTTAGTCTCCTCACCATCACTGCCATCAGACCAGTTGTTCTTGGTTTACAGGAGATTTCAACGTTACAGAACAACATTCTGAACACATGGAGACAGAGGAAAGACAACATCAAACAACACACACAAGACAATAAAAGACTGGTCCTAGTCTACTAATCATCCCAGGGCACCACATGGCTTCAAAGTATATGCATATTTACCATAAAATATGTGTTTTAGATGAACAAGAATACTTTTTACTACGTGTCTTCATCTTAATAAACAGAGAATTTATATTGATGGCTTGTATTTGATTTAAAATATTATGTTTAAAACTTTTATAAATGTTTGCACCCAACGGCATCAAAGTACATGTATATTTGCCATTTAAAATATGTGTTTTAGATTGACAATGATAGCTTTGTAATACCTGTCTTCATCTTAATAAACAGAGAATTTATATTCATGACTTGTGTTTGATTTAAAATTATTATTAGTTTTAAACCTCTCGTAAATTCCTAAGTCTTCATATATGTTTTCTTGTAGGCAAATCACTCCTCAGAATCACTCCTGAGTTATTGTTTCATATGACGAGTCTAATATTTCGGCGTTCCAACATAACACCGAATAAAAAATGACCATAATGCAGTTTGGTACTGGAATACTGGGATTTTACCGAAACAGCCGTCCGACTGGAGACCAGGAGGTCGCGGGTTCAACCCCCGCCGAGGTCGGCAACATTCTTTCGTGGAGATTGATCATGAAATATTGTCTACGGTCATTCTCTCCCTTCCGCTGATTCAAGAAGGGCAGTTGTCAGTTTCTGGCGAAAGGATGTGCACAGTACTGGTTAACCGCTTAGAGGACTAAGTCTGCCCAGTAAACGTGTGGTTAGGTAAACTGACAGTGCTCGACATGACCCCATTGGGTTGACTGGGCCGTAAAACCTCAACACAAACAAATTTACCGAAACAAAAGCTACTCAGAGATAAAGAGACAGATCTCAAGTCCAGACCCTTATTTCAGCCGCTGTTTTATAGACAAACATTGTTTAGGTCGCGCTCAATTATCATTTAACTCCGTAAACAAACCATATCCTAACATTATCGTTTCCACCTCGTTGTGACATGACATAGTGACAAAGTAACAACGCTGAGTCGTTGTTGTATGTAACTGTTAACTGGGTACTACGTGCAGTATGGACTGCAATATGTATTGTCATGTATCTTTTAAATAACTTTATATTACTATGTGATAGAGAGAAGAAAAGGAAAGATAAGAAAGAAAAGAATTGAAAAAGTCTTTTGCATGTCGAAACAAAATCATTACATTAACATATCTATGAAATGTAGCGTAATGAAAGAAAAAATGAAAATACTGGTTTAATACCTGCCTTCTGCTCATTATATATATATCTCGGGGGGGGGGGGGGGGAGAGAGGGTAACTTAGGGGTAATTTTGGTACGGGTGTGCGAGCCAGTATTTCAAAACCTACCCCATTCATATACTGCCCTTTGACTTTTTGTACCCATTTTTTGCTGGTTATTACACAAATATCACAGTCAATTCATGTAATACCAAGAGGATAAGCAGCCTCGAAAAATCTCTGCCAAGCAAAAAATATGTGCATATACCAGGATGTCAGAAAAATGGGGCCTTTAACACAGGAATCCAGGAAAATCGGGCCATTCATATACTTTTTGTTGAAAACAGGGGGCCGAACATATACCTGGCAGCGCTAAAAAAGGGGACTATTTGGCACACACATCCGTACTAGGCCATCTATAGGAAGTTACCCTCCCCAAACCGCCACCGCCCCCGCCCAGAATTGAACTTACAAACTAACAAAGATGCAGTCGTTTCCAAGTGATATTGTCTATCTTTACGCTACATTAAGATATGCATCATTCCGGAAAAAAAATGGCAATGATAAGTAAAAACAGAAACATCAAAATGTTAAATAAATTAGATACACTTCATACATTCATGGATTTGTTAATGTATTTTACTAAAAAGCTTAAAAAAAGAAAAGAAAAGAAAAAAAAATAATTTAAAAAAAATGAACAAAAAAACAAAAAAAAATGCCTTCCCTGGGTCCCAAGACCTG
Source organism: Anodontia alba (assembly GCA_964016985.1). NCBI lineage: Eukaryota > Metazoa > Mollusca > Bivalvia > Lucinida > Lucinidae > Anodontia > Anodontia alba. The sequence goes on from OZ024832.1 coordinate 82,628,594, forward strand.
GGTGTGAAAGCAGGAGGGTGTGAATATGTGAGAATACCTATATACTTACATGTATTTTGAATACATACAGTACAGCTCAGGCGGTTTTTCAAAACCCCCCCCCAAACCGGTTGGGTTGATTTTTTAGCCCACCGTGGATCTTCCTGATACCCCACTCCAATTCCCGCCGTGACGGATTTTTCGTCCACCGCGTTTCCGCTGAGTTCCCTCCGCAAAACCACCCACTTACCTATAGTACTCCGTGGTGGGCAAAAGTTTTATCCTGGCGAGCTCGCAATGAAAGATTAGTGACGTCAGAATGATTGACAGCTGCCGGCCTCGGTGGCTCAGTTGGATGCGCCGTCCGACTGGAGACCAGGAGGTAGCGGCTTCAACCCCCGCCGATTTTGGCAACATTCTTTCGTGGAGATTGATCATGAAATATTTTCTACGGTCATTCTCTCCCTTCCGCTGATTCAAGAAGGGCAGTTGTCAGTTTCTGGCGAAAGAATGTGCACAGTACTGGTTAACCGCTTAGAGGACTAAGCCTGCCCAGTAAACGTGTGGTTAGGTAAACTGACCGCGCTCGACATGACCCCATTGGGTTGACTGGGCCGTAAAACCTCAACACAAGCAATGATTGACAGCTCCGAATTTTTCCGAGTTTGCATGGGGAGGAAATCGGAACCTTTATTTTGCTTACGCATCATTCGGCTGATTTGCCGCTGAATAAATACAGAAATATTTCTACCTAGAGATAAAAAACGAATAAAACAAGAAATAAAAAATAACGTATTTCTGTTTGTTTATTTCTTACCTTGTACCCGGGTATTTAAAGGGGCGCTTCTGCTATTTTAGAGGCTTTTATTTGGAGACAACGAGCATCGTCCCGAAAAAAAAAAAAAATACGAGTAATGCCACGTAGGCGGACGCATTAATCTCAGATGGTTAGGATCGTGCATTCGATCCTCACAGATTGAGTGATTTATCATGAAACACATGTATTTGCTACGGTCATTCGCTCCTTCCACTGCTTCAAGATTGGCAGTTACAAGTTTCTGGCGGAAGGGAGTTCAGTGTACTAGTTAACCACTGATTGTATAAGCATGCCCCCCCTCTGTATTGGCGCGATTCATAAAAAATGCTCTTCCCAATTCCATTTCGCAGTAAGATGCGCCGTCCGACTGGATACCAGGAGGTCGCGGGTTCAACCCCCGCCAAGGTCGGCAACATTCTTTCGTGGAGATTGATCATGAAATATTGTCTACGGTCATTCTCTCCCTTCCGCTGATTCAAGAAGGGCAATTGTCAGTTTCTGGCGAAAGAATGTGCGCAATACTGGTTAACCGCTTAGAGGACTAAGCTTGCCCAGTAAACGTGTGGTTAGGTAAACTGACCGCGCTCGACATGACCCCATTGGGTTGACTGGGCCGTAAAATCTCAACACAAACAAACATTCCATTTCGCACAGATCAGACGCGTAAAGCAATTGCAGTTAACTCCCTTTTAAGTCAGTTACAGTTAGCTCCCTTAAATCAGTAAAACCTGCAGTGTGAGTACCTTACCCAGCATTGATCAGGGTACAAATGAATACTTTGTTACGTTATTCTCTGACAGTATAATACATTAATAACATTATATTTATTGGCTTATACAACAATCTTCAGAACTTTCGTTTCCATGTAAATTGTTCTGTTTTTGTGGCTTCAATATGCGATATGCAAAACCAAGACCATAATTTATTTAACGAGTAAAAGAGACGCATTGTTTAAACCTAGCGCATCGGCGGGAAAGCGTCTTCTGGGCTAATTCAGCAGAGGACAGATTGAATTCGTTTTCTTTCTTTTTTTTTTCTTTTCATTACCAAGAAAACAGGATTTGATGTTTCATGCAGTGGAGACAATTTGCATGAAGTGCAAATAATGTTCTCTTGGAAGAATGAGAAAAATATTTCAAAATGTTGTCTGCTGAAAATTGTACCCAATGTGCTTAGCGTTAAGGTTTGCACAAACAACTCGCGCATGAGCCTGTGCATGGCAAAACCTACAGTAAAACTTGTACGAAGAGACGAATCAGCCTGCACACTCTGAGACTGCACATCAGCAGATCTCAGTAGTCTGATCAGTACTGGGTGTAACAAAACGTCTTGTGCGACGAGCGAAGACTCGGGTCAGTACGCGCCTGCACATTCTGATAAGAGCATTCGCTGATCGTATTTACCATCGATAGCCGGGCTGTCCAAAGCGGGATAAACAGTGCGACTGCAACAGCACATTCTGTTCAAACCCTTCACTGATCGTACAGTATGCAAGAAGCTTGCTTTATCTAGTAGGTCGATGCACAGACTAACCTGAGTCTTTGCTGGTCACACGTACATTGTAGTATTGTAGGTTTTATCCGGTTTAAAGTTCGTACATTGTAAATCATACTTTAGACATGAGAACTTTGTACAGACGTAATTTTTGTTTGAATTGGAGTTAGACTGCCCAGTCAATACTATTCATCGAGCCCGCACACTTTTCCAGGCGGGCTTATTCATAAGCTATTACAGCAGAAACTGACAACTGCCCTTCTTTTCTTTCATATACTTTGACGATAGAGCCTACTTTTGGAGTTAGGCCCTTTGAACACCGAAACTATTTTAGTGATTTCTGTAATATTTGTGTCCGCTCTGTAACTTGAAAACTGTTTGCGATATTTTCTTGAAACTTAATTAATTAACAAAGTTATGGTACTTGTTTGATGTAAGTGCAGTGGTGGGGCATGGTGAAATGTCTGCAGCCCTTTTATTAGATATTTAACAGGTTAAAATATTGGGAAAGGGTGCCTTGGTGGTGTAGTGGTAAAGCTGCGCGACTTGTCATCCAGGGGTCATGAGTTCGATCCCAGGCTTCTTTCATATGGGACTTTAAACCAAGGTCCACACCTCCGTATGAACTAGCTATTAGTGGGACGTTAAAAAACTCACTCACTCATTTGAATTGTCATTAACTTCTGTGGCCCCTTGTTCGTTACGTGTGTCTTTTGTATGACAGACACCATTTTTGCTTGGTCTGTCTCATTGATGCAATGTCTCTTTGATAGCAGAAGCGCCCCTTTAAGTAAATTTATATTGACACGTGCGGTTGCTGCACGCGAGTGAGAATTTCTTGGTCTTTTACCACAGTACGTCATTTTTATTGAGCGTGTGCGGTTGTTGCATGAGAAAAGGCAGTTACAGGAATTCCAAACATAAATACGTAATTCGTGGATTCGGGGCAGATGTTTGATTCTCTTTGTGATTTTTGAGTGTTTGTTTTGTTTTTTAGGCACATTAAGTAAAAATGACCATGCCGTGTCCACTTATTGGCCGGACCAAACTAAGCCACAGAATCCGGTAATTTTTCATATGGAGCTTTGCTGCGGCCCATGTTACCTGCTCGAACAGTGAATGGGGCTACCGGGGCTTTCTATGGACAAAGGGGACACCCAAATATATTTCAAGGAACAGGGCAGCATTGGTTAATATTTCAAAAGAACAAGGGAATAGACTAATTTTTGGGGATCGGAAAGTGGCAATTTAGAAAACTCATCCTTTTCTATGTATTGGCCATACACATTCGTTATTATCCATTGGCAATCGCAGTGTTTTGATGCTTTATTAATATTCAAAAGGATTCTGATGAGCGAAAACTGACTCAAGCAGGACGTACGAATATTGCAATTTATGCACCGAATTTGCGGTACGTTTTGTGTACGTAGATACCAACAATTCTGTATGCTCATGGTGAATGGGAATGCTTACAATCAAAATTCGTTAATTGCTGTCAAACAATGAGTTGAAAAGACTGATTTGATCAGGTCGGCAGTTTGGTCCTATTCAACCGTGCATGCCGAAAAAGTACGACTGGCTTTAGCCACGCCCCTTTGGAAACAGCTTTCTCACTTCATCGCGGAAACACCGCGTGGCCCCCGCGTCTGTTTCAATTGCCTGTCATAATCGCATCGAATTTTACCTGTTCGAAAGTAATTTTATCAGGCGATTTTTACCACGGGAACGCAGCGGATCCACCGGCCCGGGTGAAACCACCGTGGGATACTAAAATTTAATCCTTTCCACCCGAATCCACTCCCCACCGGCTCGGGGGGATTTTGAAAAACCACCTGAGCTGTACTGTAAACTTGAATATAAGATGTAATTTTAAATTTTAACATATTTTTAATAGACTATCAACTTATACCATTGGTCTCTTTGCTATATTTTAGTGTCATTTTGGATCTTGGTGTTCAGGCATCCCGAGATAAGCGCTTAAGTCAGGTTAATGTCTTAAACTTTCACAAAAATAAATTTTGATACATAAAACTAATACCATGATGTACGGCTCAGCATTTGATTAATAAATACAATGAAATAATTTAGTGCATGGGGTGCCATGGGATGATTAGTAGGTCCTATAAAAGACAGAGCATGATAAGCTCAACTACAATGAACTTGGGAGTGCCACATTGTCCTTTCTAACAGAGAGAGAGAGAGAGAGGCTCAACGATTTGTTTGCGTACTTTTATGATGTCAGATGTGATGTAACTTTGAATGGTCCCTTTAGTGTGTATGATTTGCCGAAAAATTGATTGGTGCACTACCCATCTACTCATTTCCTTATAAATAGGGTACGTATACACTACGTTTGTGTAAGAGAGGCAATTTTAAAATAAGCAAAAGCACAACCCCTCAGAACGGAAACTTCAGCTCAGCATGCATTTGGGATGAATCGCATGTCCTCTTTGCTTAATTTTTAAGGGTATTTCCCCTACCCAATTGCATACTAATTTGATTTTAAAGCATTCATGGGCGTTCTGTTATTAACAGAAGAGTCTAACTATAGCTGAGGACATTGCCTGTAGATAGAGTGCAGTGGCGGATTCAAAAGTGGGGTGGGGGTTGGATGGTTCGGTCAAATCTCACTTTGACTCGAAATTTCATTTATATGTAGTATGTACATTATAAATTTTGGATAAATCTGATAGATTTCGGAGACTTTTCCTTCTGCATGTCATAGGTCTAGATAAGGGAGAGTATCCGGTAAATATTTTTTCTTATTTCTCCACAAAAACATATTATGGGCACTCATAAGAACTGCCTCGGCGAGGTGCTTCTAATAAGTACCCACATCATATGTTTTCGTGGAGAATAAGAAAAAAATCAATACTTTTGGATTGAAAAAAGAGCCTTAACTGGTGCTATGACATGATCTTCTCTGGGTTAGTGGCAATCAGTGTTCTGCCACATCTTATCTGGGTCTACCCTGTTTGCTCAGGCCTGTCTGTCCAAATACGTAGAGTATGTATGGTAATATGATTGAATCGAACCCCTCAGAAATCCTTCTGGATCTGCATCTGTAGGGGCATTTAATGCCATGATAAGGACTTACTTTTTAAAATATTTTTGAAATAAGCATTTGTTTTACGAGCTGAAACTTAAATACAGTACAGCTCAGGTGTTTTTTCAAAATCCTCCCCCCCCCCCCCCCCCCCCCCACCCCCACCCCCTGTGGGGTTGAGTTTTTAGCCCACCGCGGATCTTCCTGATACCCCACTCCAATTCCAAATGCGACGGATTTTTCGTCCACCGCGTTTCCGCTGAGTTCCCTCCGCAAAACCACCCACTTACCTGTAGAACTCCGGGGTGGGCAAAAGTTTATCCTGGCGAGCTTGCAATGAAAGATTAGTGACGTCAGAATGATTGACAGCTCCGAATTTTTCCGAGTTTGCATGGGGAGGAAATCGGAACTTTTATTTTGCTTACGCATCATTCGGCTGATTTGCCGCTGGATAAATACAGAAATATTTCTACCTAGAGATTAAAAACAAAAAAAAAAAAAAAAAAAAGAATTAATGAATAAAACAAGAAATAAAAAATAATGTATTTCTGTTTGTTTATTTCTTACCTTGTACCCGGGTACTTAAAGGGGCGCTTCTGCTATCTTAGAGGCTTTTATTTGGAGACCAAGGAGCATTGTCCCGAAAAAAAAAAATAAGAGTAATGTCACGTAGGTGGACCCATTAATCTCCGATGGTCAGGATCATGCATTCCATCCTCACAGATTGATCGATTTATCATGAAACACATGTATTTGCTATGGTCATTCGCTCCTTCCACTGCTTCAAGATTGGCAGTTACAAGTGTCTGGCAGAAGGGTGTTCAGTGTCCTGGTTAACCACTTATTGTATAAGCATGCCCTCTCTGTATTGGCGCGATTCATAAAAAATGCTCTTCCCCATTCCATTTCGCAGTTGGATGCGCCGTCCGACTGGAGACCAGGAGGTCGCAGGTTCAACCCCCGCCGAGGTCGGCAACATTCTTTCGTGGAGATTAATCATGAAATATTGTCTACGGTCATTCTCTCCTTTCCGCTTATTCAAGAAGGGCAATTGTCAGTTTCTGGCGAAAGAATGTGCACAATACTGGTTAACCGCTTAGCAGACTAAGCCTGCCCAGTAAACGTATGGTAAGGTAAACTGACCGCGCTCGACATGACCCCATTGGGTTGATTGGGCTGTAAAACCTCAACACAAACAAACATTCCATTTCGCACAGATAAGACTCGTAAATCAATTGCAGTTAACTCCCTTTTAAGTCAGTTACAGTTGGCTCCCTTAAAACAGTAAAACCTGCAGTGTGAGTACCTTACCCCGCATTTATCAGGGTACAAATGAATACTATGTTACATTATTCTCTTACAGTATAATACATTAATAACATTATATTTATTGGTTTATACAGCAATCTTCAGAACTTTCGTTTCCATGTAAAGTGTTCTGTTTTGTGGCTTCAATATGCGATATGCAAAACCAAGATCGTAATTTATTTAACGAGTAAAAGAGACACATTGTATAAACTTATCGCATCGGCAGGAAAGCGTCTTCTGGGCTAATTCAGCAGAGGACAGATTGAATTTGTTTTCTTTTTCTTTCTTTTTTTTTTCTTTTTATTACCAAGAAAACAGGATTTGACATTTCATTTTGTTTGAACTGGAGTTAAACTGCCCAGTCAATACTATTCATCGAGCCCGCACACTTTTCCGGGCGGGCTTATTCATAAGCTATTACAGCAGAAACTGACAACTGCCCTTCTTTTCTTTCATATACTTTGACGATAGAGCCTACTTTTGGAGTTATGGCCCGAAACTATTTTAGTGATTTCTGTAATATATGTGTCCGCTCTGTAAGTTGAAAACTGTTTGCGATATTTTCTTGAAACTCAATTAATTTATTAACAAAGTTATGGTACTTGTTTGATGTAAGTGCAGTGGTGGGGCATGGTGAAATGTCTGCAGCCCTTTTATTAGATATTTAACAGGTTAAAATATTGGGAAAGGGTGCCTCGGTGGTGTAGTGGTAAAGCTGCGCGCCCTGTCACCAAGGGGTCATTAGTTCAATCCCAGGCTTCTTTCATATGGGACTTTAAACCAAGGTCCACACCTCCGTATGAACTAACTATTAGTGGGACGTTAAAAAACTCACTCACTCATTTGAATTGTCATTAACTTCTGTGGCCCCTTGTTTTTTTGTATGACAGACACCATTTTTGCTTGGTCTGTCTCATTGATTCAATGTCTCTTTGATAGCAGAAGCGCCCCTTTAAGTAAATTTATATTGACACGTGCGGTTGCTGCACGCGAGTGAGAATTTCTGGGTCTTTTACCACAGTACGTCATTTATATTGAGCGCGTGCGGTTGTTGCATGGGAAAAGGCAGTTACAGGAATTCCAAACATAAATACATAATTCTTGGATTCGGGGCAGATGTTTGATTCTCTTTGTGATTTTTATCGCACCTGCTTGTAGCAGGGTGCGATATAGGCGTCCGATTTTCCGTCCGTCAGTCCGTCCGTCCGTCAGTCCGTCCGTCCGTCTGTCAACATTTATGTCGACGTTCGACATTTATGTCAAAGTTAGTATTCTAATCAACTACAAGACTAAACAACCATCAAACCTTGCATGAAACATCTCCCTGACCTCCTGACTTTGCAACATAGGCATCCGCTTTTCCGTTTGTCTGTCCATTCGTCCGTCCGTCTGTCAACATTTATGTCGACGTTCGACATTTATGTCAAAGTTAGTATTTTAATCAACTACAAGACTAAACAACCATCAAACCTTGCATGAAACATCTCCCTGACTTCCTGACTTTGCGACATAGGTGCCCACTTTTCCATTCGTCTGTCTGTTCGTCTGTTCGTCTGTCTGTCCGTCCGTCGGTCTCTTAACAGTTCTGTTATGTCGAAGTTCAACATTTATGTCAAAGTTAGTATTCTAATCAACTACAAGACTAAACAACCATCAAACCTTGTATGAAATATCTCCCTGACCTCCTGACTTTGCGACATAGGTGCCCGCTTTTCCATTCGTCTGTCCGTTCGTCCGTCCGTCTGTCTCTTAACAGTTCTGTTATGTCGAAGTTCAACATTTACGTCAAAGTTAGTATTCTAATCAACTACAATTCTACAACAACCATCATACCTTGCATGACACATCTCCCTGACCTCCTGACTTGGCAGATATGTTGACCCAGTGACCTTGACCTATATTTTGCGCTCCATTGACTTTGACACAATTTACGTTGACGTTCCAGATCTTCTCAACTATAAGGCGTACAACTACCAAACCTTGCATAGTGCTTCTCCTAGAGGTACAGACTTGGCAGGTACCTTGACCCGGTGACCTTGACCTATATTTTGCGCTCCAGTGACTTTTACATATTTTGCGTCGACATTCAATATCTCCTCAACTATAAGGCCTACAACCATCAAACCTTGCAAAGTGCTTCTCCTCAATGTACTGACTTAGCAGATACCTTGACCTGGTGACCTTGACCTATATTTTGGCTGCAGTGACTTTAACATAATTTACGTCAACGTTCCAGATCTCCTCAAGTGTAAGACCTCTAGCTACCAAACCTTGCATAGTGCTTCTCCAATATGTACATACTTGGCAGGTATCTTGACCTGGTGACCTTGACCTATATTTTGCGCTCCAGTGCCTTTTACACATTTTACGTCAACGTTCAATATCTCCTCAACTATAAGGCCTACAACCATCATACCTTGCATAGTGCTTTTCCTCAATGTACAGACTCTGCAAGTACCTTGACTGGGTGACCTTGACCTATATTTCACGCTCCATTGACTTTTACATCGTGTACGTCACCCTTCCATATGTCCTCAACTGTAAGGCCTTCAACCACCAAACCTTATATAGCACTTCTTCTCGATGTACTGACTTGACAGGTACCTTGACCTGGTGACCTTTACCTATAATGTGCACTCCAGTGACTTTGACGCATTTTATATTGATGTTCGGTATCTCCTCAAATATAAGACCTACAACCACTAAACCTTGCATAGTGCTTCGTCTCATTGCACTGGCTTGGCAGGTACCTTGACCCAGTGACCTTGACCTATATTTGACAAATTTTACGTTGATGTTTGATAACTCCTCAACTATAAGGCCTACAACCACCATACCTTGCATTGTGCTTCTCCTTGATGTACTGAATTAGCAGGTACCTTGACCCGTGACCTTGACCTAAATTTCATGCTCCAGTGACTTTTACACATTTTACGTCAATGTTCCATTATCATTGGGCTGTATGATACGAAAAGTCAGTGCTGAAGATATAGCCATTAGAGGGAATGGGACTGGCCTGGAATATATGTGCCCCACTTGGCACTTTGTCTACATTTTTTTCAACCCAGTTTTCCAAGTAAGCACTGCTAAGAATGAAATAAACTTATTTAATAACCACATTCTGATTGTGGCTCCTGTGACTTCTGCGCCAGCAGGTGCGGTGACGCCTTCCGCGGAATTCTTGTTGAGTGTTTGTTTTGTTTTTTACGGCACATTAAGTAAAAATGACCATGCCGTGTCCACTTGTTGGCCGGACTAAACTAAGCCACAGAATCCGGTACTTTTTCATATGGAGCTTTGTTGTGGCCCATGTTACCTGCTCCAACAGTGAATGGGGCTACCAGGGTTTTCTATGGACCAAGGGAACACCCAAATGTATTTCAAGGAACAGGGCAGCATTGGTTAATATTTCAAAAGAACAAGGGAATAAACCTAATTTTTGGGGATCAGAAAGTGGCAATTTGGAAAACTCATCCTTTTCTATGCATTGGCCATACGCATTCGTTATTGTCCGTCGGCAATTGCAGTGCTTCGATGCTTTATTAATATTCATTTGGATGCTGATGAGCGAAAACTGACTCAAGCAGGACGGACGAATATTGCAATTTATGCACCGAATTTTCAGTACGTTTTGTGTACGTAGATACCAACAATTCTGTACGCTCATGGTGAATGGGAATGCTTACAATCAAAATTCGTTAATTGCTGTCACACAATGAGTTGAAAAGACTGATTTGATCAGGTTGGCAGTTTGGTCCTATTCAACCATGCATGCCGAAAAAAGTACGACTGGCTTTAGCCACGCCCTTTGGAAACGGCTTTCTCACTTCATCGTGGAAACACCGCGTGGCCCCCGCGGCTGTTTCAATTGCCTGTCATAATCGCATCGAATTTTACCTGTTCCAAAGTAATTTTATCAGGCAATTTTTACCATGGGTGAAACCACCGTGGGATACTAAAATTTAATCCTTTCCACCCGAATCCACTCCCCACCGGCTCGGGGGGGTGGGGGGTGATTTTGAAAAAACCACCTGAGCTGTACTGTATGTTACCACTTTCGCTGCTCACATCACTCATAAAACATCTCGTCACCCATATCCATTGGCGCTACTCATTCTGCCCTATAATCTTAGCATTTTTCTATTTTTGTTGGTTGCATTGATGGTTTGCATTGTTATGGTTGTAATATGTATGCCAAATGTCGGTGTCTGTCCAATTCAAGTCATTATGTTAGATGCAGGTATGGCTGAAAACATTAATTTAAATGGGTAAATCGTCCAAAATGGCACCAAATTCTGAGTGATTGTTGCCAGATTGAAACAAATTCCAGGAACCATAGCTGTATTTTGATGTAAATTTTGGTGCTGGGTTGTATGGAATTTAATTCCATACCGGCGCAGTGGCTCAGTGGTAGAGCGTCTGCTTTGTGACTGGGAGGTTGCGGGTTCGATCCCCAGCCGGGTCATACCAAAGACTTTAAAAATGGTACTAGCTGCTCTTTCGCTTGGCGCTCAGCATTAAGAAAGTAGAGTTAGGAATCAGAACTGGTCAGCTCAGTGTCAGTATAATGTGACTGGGTGGAATATCATGTCAAAGTGTCTGGGGTATGATATTTCAGTGAGGCAGCACTCTAAAAGTGAGCATTGAGCTCCCTGTCACATCCAGACACCGTCGCGATATGACTGAAAGATTGTTGAAAGCGACGTTAAGCCCAAATCAAACAAAATCAAACAAATGTAGTATAGAATTCTCCGATTTTTAAAATAATGCCCTCCTAGATGACAAAGTCCCCAGATTGTTGAATACCCACCTGAAACAGCCACCTTTTTAGCTCGCGCTACTTACGGGCCGGATATTCACATCATTTATTTCTTTGCATAACAATTGGCATGAGTGACGAGATTACTGCCTGTGATATATGGACACGTTTTTTTGTTTTGTTTTGTCCAGCTACTTTTGGTTACATCCTTAATCACTTGGTGTCCAACTTTTGCAAAAAAAATAGGATTAATTTCTACTGCAGTGTCAAGCCAAAGTCAACTACTTACATATTTCCAAAGAAGAAGAAAAACTTGTACTTAGTTTTGAAGTTATACACAATTTTATATTCACATAAATTAGTGATACATAAAGCTGGATGACACACTAAAAACAGGGGTTGTAGACAGAAGATTGGACTTTTTCCACTTTCAATTACTAACGGTTTTTGCCACTGGCTGCTGATCAACAATATTTGAAGGTATAACATTTGGTTTTTTATCATCAAGTCAAAATTACAAAATAAATTGTAAAAATATACTGTCAGATTGATTAAAGTGTGAAATTCTAAGATGTACGCCTGTTTTCTGTTCCAGTACCAATACTTGTTTTTTGAAAATTTGATGTTCCTTCATGAAATATTTTCTATGGTCATTCTCTCCCTTCCACTGATTCAAGAAGGGCAGTTGTCAGTTTCTGGCGAAAGAATGTGCACAATACTGGTTAACCGCTTAGAGGACTAAGCCTGTCAAGTAAACGTGTGGTTAGGGAAACTGACCACGCTCGACATGACCCCATTGGGTTGACTGGGCCGTAAAACCTCAACACAAACAAATTTGATGTTCCCTGATTTGAAAAATGTAAAAAAATACTAAGATAAAACAAGTTCGAATTTTGACACCCTATATCACACTTTGGCTGCATTGTTTTTGAAGTCACCCATAAGTAAATGACTCAATTAACTTCTGAAAAAATCCGAATTTTCTTTTTACTTATGGCCCTTTGAATATTTCAGCATTTTTGCCTTGTAAGCAAGATAGAGCTATCTAAAAGAGCTCTCTTAAACTGCTTAAACCATTGCCTTGAAACTTGACAGGCTGATAGGGAATGACGAGTAAATGACCTGATTAACTTTAAGCAGTTAACTCAGGTGAGCATTTTGGCCCATGGGCCTCTTGTCTCAATCACTGTAGAGCGGCAATCTTTTCCCATGCATTTACATGTCAAAAATATCCTTCTTGGCTGAATAGAAGTTTCCCATGGAAATTCATGCATCATGCATGTACAGGCAAGGAAACCTCGCGCTGTTCCAAAAAAAATCTCACGCGTGGAAGAAGCAACTTCCATACAAAATTCTCAAAAAAATTATGAAATAGAAATGCGGAAAATTAAAGAAAAGTTCACGTCTAACACATGAACCGTCAAGCCTGTGCAACAACCGTACAGTGTCTCTATCTATCTCTGTATGGCTATCACCCTCAACCAGGGCTCTGGAAATTCTGAAATCTGAATCGGTCGAGCCTATGACGATGACGTCATCAATGAGCCCATTTCCAAAAAAAAATATAATATCACCTGTCACGAAAACTAATGGCAATTGGCAGTCCTATAACTCCTTTTAATAATACACCTCAACTCCCGTTATATGACGGAAGTCCGGGTTTAATGAATATGATCAAAGCTGGCGTCATCAATAAATACATTCAGGTATGTAAAAAGAAAGAAAAAAAAAAAAAGACGATTTTGTTGTTATTTCCAATTCCGCAGGATTTTCATAGATAACTATTTATAAACAACTGATTCCCGTCTTGTGTAAGGGCAAAGACGGCGGGAAACAGGAGAGATGGAACGAAACAACTTTCATGGACCTAATTAGGTCTAATAAAAAAGGCCTGTGCCACGGGCGGTTTTGCAGTTTTCAATGCTTCAAGATTTGACCAGACTGCTTAAATTTTAAGCACTGACCAGTCTTGTCTAGCGCAAGTGGTGCATTACTTATTTTTACTGTGAAATCTACCTTGAATTATACTCGTGTGTTACGGCCGTCAACAAAAAAAAAAAGAAGCAAACAATATTATCCAGATCAGACACCGTTGTATGCGACATCTGATCAGGACGTACACGGTTTGGAAAATTTGTTTATTAAATCTGGGACCGACAAACCGAGTTGATCAAAACAAAAAAGAAGAGGAAGAAAATGGGTGCATTCGTGCGATGCATTCTTTTATAACTCTCAGTTAAAGCAACCTTTGATCTTTTGGACACGCCGACTGCACCTGATGTTTTGCAGTCTCATTGTATTCAAACATGTCACCGGATTAATTATCAGACTACCATTACTGATGATTCGTGTTAATCGCTTGTTTACCGCACAAAGGACAGTGAAGTGTTGATTTTTTGACAATGTTTGGATAATGATGTAATTAATTTGTGCTGCGGTAGGTTGCCGTTATTCATCTGTCTCTCCAATATACATGTCAAATGACCGTTTAGAGCCTTTTAACTACCGTAATATCACATTTAAAAGGTGCCTGGACGTTGTCAGTTTGGCAAGACTTGACCGTTTGTGATTTTTTAGACATTGCTTCATGAAAATTGGTTGGTTGGGGAAAAAATGGGGTTCAAGGCACAAACCTGTTGGACCGAATTATTAGCTTTTTGGGGTGTTTGAAATCGGTCCAGAATTCTTAATTTCGGTCCAGACCGGCTATTTTTCCGGTTTTCCGGAGCCCTGCCCTCATCCGAATATTATGAGCCGGTGTCCCCGTAACATGCATAAAGTAAGATGTAAAAAACAAAGTGGGACAGAAAGGAATGAGTAAAAGTGTCAAAAGTGAATTATACAGACAGAATTAAAAAAGTGAAGATAAGAACAGTGGTAGCAGAGGTTAGGGTTTAAGGTGGACCACCTGACTGACAGTAAGTTTGAAGTTGTCAAGGTCTGTCAAGGTGGCAAAGGGTGCTGGGAACCTGTTCCACTGAACAACTATAAACGGATATAAAAGTTCTTATAGTAATCTGTGGGGGTGGTCGGGTGGTGCAAAGGTGTCATGTATCTTATGTCACTGGGGCGTCCAACTGATATTGGCTTACAGTTGGGCAAGGCCTGCTATCCTTGTAGCAGGTAAGGGTAGAGGGGGAATGTTTTTATTTCTTCTGTTTCTTCACTTTCATTCCTGTTCCTCTTTCTTCCCTGTTCCTTTCTTCCCTCTCTTTCATCTCTTCTACTATCTCTTCTATCACTCTTCTCCCTTTCTCTGGGAGACGACACAAAATGACCCACAAGGGTTGAGGTGTCGTTAAACCCCAACACAATCAATTATAGTAATCTGTCTGAGCATACAACTGCCTGAATGCCAAAGGATGGGTATTCCTAGATGACAAAGGGGATAGTGGGATGACATAGGCTGGTAATGGTACAGCAGCATAAGGGTCTATTTCAGGTAAATGGAAAAAATAACCTCTATCACACTGAATTATTAAAAATTTAATTTGAGCCATTTTTTTTTGTATTATACTGATAAAATGATAAATGAAAGTTTCAAAAATTAGCAGAAAAAAATAGTTTATGATTTTCTTTAAAAATTATGAACAATAATTTATGACCTAGTAAATGTGATGGATGTTACCTGGTCAATATATATGTGAATTATCAATATATGACATAGTATATTTTGAGCCCCTGGGGACGGCCCCCACCCTTGCCAGCCTTAGGGCTCATCTATTAAAGAAGTGGGTGACTGCTGATATACCACTACAAGGGACATGCAAATGGCTGACAGTGAGCTCAACGGAGCTCTGTAGTAAAAGCTGTCTTACAGACTTTTGTAAAGTTCATCTGGGGAGACTCCGTAAAGGCTCACGCACTCAGCCCTGCAGGGGTTGTGGGGTAGGGGTTACTAACAAGCAACAGCTCTGTTGTCAGTGCGGGTATAGGAGTGAGTGGAGTTGTGCAACAAGAGCGATGCGAAAGGAATTTGCGCGTCTGGCCGCCATCCAGATTTCCATTTAGAGGAAGGTGATACAAGGTATATGCCCATCTGGCGCCATGGCTACAATGGATGACCTGATTGAAGAAATACTCGCAGAGAACGAGCCAAGGCCCATCCTCGATGAGCCCATTCCAGAAGCTGAGGAAAGACTCTCCCCCCCCGCAACTTCGACCACAGTGGCCATTTACCGACCTGGATGATCGTGTCCCCCACCCAGTAAGACTCCCTGCATACGAACCTTGGGTCAAGATACTTAATGGCGCCAAAGACGAATTCGAGGTAGATGGCGCCGCCGCGGTCTTCTCTACATGGAGGGTTGAAGGAGAAGACCCGGTGGACATCGGTGGTGTCGAGATCGCCGACGGCATGCATGCCAGAGGCGGCAGGCTGGCACTGGACGCTCGGATGGCCGACGTTAAGGCTACCCAACTTCTTGCGACTCTCCCAGGGGGGGCATGGAGTTTCTCCTGCGAATCAAGTTTCTCCAGGAGAAAGCTGAAGATGATTGGGTCCTTGAAGACAAGTTTGATCCAGTCCGGGCTGAGCGAAAGAAGGGCCGAGTGGTCAAGGTCGCTCGGAACACAAGCCCTGGGGTATTGACTGGAATCGACAGTGTGTTCTATCAGAACGCCTACCCCGTTACCGCAGTTGTCTATGGCCTCTACCCCATCAGGGATCCAGCGGAGGGGGCAGCGGCAAAACCACACGAGCGATCGAGCTCTTCCGTACCAGAAGCCCCCTCGTCTTCACCCCGACCTATCGCCTGGCCAAAGAAATGCAGGCCAGGGGCGTCCAGGCCCAGACCTATCACAGCTTCTTCCGCTGGAGCGGCCAAACAGACTGGACGCCTGAAAGGATGGGACAGAAATTCGTTCCCCGTGTGATCATCTGGGATGAGGTCTGCACAGTGCCCTGCCCCACTCTGCAAACTTCCTCGACTGGCTCGAGGTACGAGGCGTCCAGGACATCTGCTGTGGCGATCAGGGGCAGCCGTCCCCAATCGCCGGAGAAATGCCACACGACTGGCTCCGCGGGCATGCCGTCTATTACGAAGAGGTCGAAGTAGACCACAGAGCCAAAAGCCCTCTTCTCAAGGCCCACAAGAAGCAAATCCGCCTTCAGCCCGACAGGGTCCAGTGCCTGGAGGTGCGAAAGGCGCTTCCTGGTTGCCTTGGGTGGGAACGCTTCGTGGAGGCCTGGAAGCCATGTGATCTCATCTTGACCTCGAGGCAGAAGGTTCGCGACCGGGTCCAGAGGCTGCTGTTCGAGCACCATGAGGAGTATTTCCCGGACACCTCCGTGCCTCTGTTATATTGTCCCAAGGATACTCGGCAGCAAAACATCATGGTCACCATCCCTGGACCCTTGCTGTGGATGGCAGGCCAGACCAGCAAGAGCTCGAGGTGCCCTTGAAATATGCCCGTGAGGTCCTCGATGGCAAGTGGGGCCAGGACTGGGCTCTTGGCTATGCCCTCACCGTTCACTCGAGCCAGGGTCTCACAGTTGCCACTCCCCAGAAAGTCTGGATCATAGACGACTTTCTCCAGTGGTCCAACCTGGCTTATCTTGCAGTCTCACGGGTGGAGTATCTCAGCCCCCCCCCCCCCCCCACCCCCACCCCACCCCCCCTCCCCACCAGAGGAGGGCTCTGAGGGTGCATGCACACTCACGAGCAGCAGCTTCGCAAAGTCATCCAGATATGCGACAGGACCAAGCCAAGGGGCTCAGGTTTAGCCTGAAGGTTGATCACATCCTAGCACTGAAGGAGGTCCAGAACAATCGCTGTGCCGCGTGCAACATCTAGCGCCTATGGGCTTACCAGCCAAAGGACACCCAGCAGTTCAGTGTCGACCGGTTCGACGTCCGCGAGCCACATCCATGATAACGTCAGGCTGACCTTTCTCAAGTGCAACCGAAACAGAGGAGCAGCAGCGCTCAGCGCTTGAGATCCCCATCCGGAGGAAGCTGAGTGTCGGGCGGCACTACAAGGAGTTCCTCCCTGACAAAACCACGCAGCGGCCCATCCTGCAAGTAATACAACACGGGCTCATCGGGCTTGGTCACCAAGCGTCCGAGCGGGTGAACCTCAAGAGACCACACAGGGTCTGTAGCGTGTCGGCGGCCTCCTTCCAGCTCGCCAAGCTGGTACAGAGAGAATGCCAACTCCCGAGGGGACTTTCTGCTCCTCGAGACCAATCGGGCCGCCAGGAACTACAGAGGAGGGCTTTTGTGAGCCGCGGCACAGCGTCTTGGCCTTGATGGCATCAGAGGGCTTTTTGCCACTCAACCTAGTCACTTCGCTGTTCAGAGCAGCTACAACACTAGGCAGCCGAGCCACCCACTCTGTTGACCTCTGACCCGAAGGGAGGCGCATCTCTTGGGCATATTGGTGCCCAAACAACCGCTCTGCGAGGGTCCTGTTCCAGCGCTCCACGACGCCTTGGTCCCTGTGAATATTGACCCGACCGCGCCAGATCTGGACAGAGTGCTTTGCCAGCAGCTGGCTCACCGCACCCATGAACTCGCGCCCAGGGTCAACCTGAAGGAGCTTCAGCCATCGCAAGGGGCTCTGCTTGTAAATCCGAGTCAGGCAATTGGCAACCTCTGCCGCGGTCTTGCTAGTCAGAGGCTCAGCCTCTTTGTAGCGCGAGGCCACATCAACGACTGTGAGAGCGTAGCTGTAGGTTTTCCGCCCTACGAGGTGGTGTGGCAGAAAGAGCAGATCCGCCTGGTGGACCTCTTGCACCGTCACGTCAAACTTCGGCCGCGGTACGCACCGTGGGGCAGGTAGATAGATCTGCCAGATGGCCTGCCTTTTGAGTCAGTCCTTGGCCTGCTGCTCAGTCACCTTTGCTGCAGAGCCCCTTCCAGTAGCCTCGGTGGCTGTAGTATAGGGCAGAGAGCTTACTGTCGGCCATTGCTACTAAGGTATTCCAGCAGTCTTTCTGGCCGTCACTCGGGTGATAAAAGTCTGCGAGCTGGGGCTTGGGGCCCAGGGGGTCGAGGTTGTGCCCGATGACCTGCGCATATTGCTGCATTGCAGCGTCAACATCCCGGAACGTCTTAACAGCATGACCTTGCTGGCGAAGTTCCTTGTTGATCCAGTCGAGGCGGTCCGTTTCTGGGACCATGACACCTGTGAGACCTGCAGCTGCTTGACTGCTGTATCGTGACGCTTGCGCTCTTCGTCGATGCCAGAGCTTCTCAAAATGGTGAATAAGTAGTTTGATCCCGAGAATGCAAGGGCGTTCACCAGGGCTCCCCCCAACGAGCATTGCAATGCTTGCCATTACTTCATGATATCAGCAGGTATGATCCCCTGTGGGTACAACAGAATAAAAAAATCTGCTGTTATGCATTATAACAAAACAGGGCGGTGCTTTCTTTGCGGTTGCATTTGTTTTGCGTTTGGTGCTGTTTGGCTTGTTGTGTTTTCGTTTTAACTCTTCTGTTGGTCTAGATTGTTTGGTTCAGTGAGGAAAACTGGGTTGCCGCCTGTTTGGGAAGGGAGCTGCTAACTCGGCTTGTCGCTTGTGATTTATTGTTTGTTGAAGTGTGTTTGTCCATCTTTCCCTTTGGTGTGGGGGATAGGATTTGGGTTCTAATTCAGTCAATTACGTGGTATGACGATATGATCGGATGTTATGAAGTTGACCGACAGATACCATTGTTGTAAAAATTCAGTCTTTTTTTCAAGAACGAATGATCTTTCATCAAGTAAAAATTATAAACCAACAGTATAACAACTGCTCTTGAAATGGATATAATGAATCTGTCCAGTTTTGAGACGAGTTCCCTGTCTCAGATCAAATAAAAAATTCGTTATTTTGACCGACAGCATAACCGGCAAAACGGGTCTTTGTGTAACGGATTTTTATTTGATAAATTGCATAAAAACGTCAAACACAAAGCAATCCAGAAAAATCATTTTGGTATTAAAATATTATAAAATAATATTTGTAGAAATTCAAAAGGATGCTAATTTTATTTGTTTTCACATGTCATACTCAAGGCATCATTATTAGGGTGCGGAAAAATAATGACTTTGTTGATAAAAATAAACTCTTGTAATACTGACCAACAATTTTAATTTGATATTTTTAGCTCGCCTGTACGAAGTACAAGGAGAGCTATTGTAGTCACCCCGGTCGTCCACGTTTGCGTTTGCGTTCCCGTTCCCGTCACACTGCGTTAAAAGTTTTTCAAATGCTTATATCTCAACAGTCACTCCTCACAGAGGCATCAAATTTGGAACTTAGGTACCTTGGAGGGTCTTCTGAGATTCCAAGAGAATAAACCCCTGGGTTCATGCCCCTGGGTGGGGCTAGGGGTCAGAATCTAGGACACCTTTGCAATACTGTGTTAAAGTTTTACAAATTCTTATATCTTGACTTTCACTCCTAATAGAGCATTCATATTTAGAATTTGGGTACCTGGAGGAGTCTTCTGAGATTCCAAAAGAACATACCCCTGGGTTCATACCTCAGGGTGGGCCTTGGAGTGGGGCTAGGGGTCAAAATCTAGGACACATTTGTAAAATCTTATATGCCTACAGGTTATAGACACAACTGGTTATACATCAGCTAACTATGTGACATCGGTTTAAGTGTAAGAGAGTGAATGTCATGGTGACCTACATTTTACGGTCCAGGTCACCTAGATTTCACAGTCCAGTGATTTTGCCTTATATCTTGAATACTATTTGTTGGATAAATGTCACACCTGGGATATTACTTCCATGTGACCCAATGAATGACCACTTACTATATGTAGGTCATTGTGACCTATATTTCATGGTTCAGTGATTTTGCCTTATATCTTGAATACTATTTGTTGGATAAATGTCACACCTGGGATATTAGTTCCTTGTGACGCGATTATTGACGTCAAAATATATCTCTGTTGGTGTGACCTATATTTCATGGTTCAGTGATTTTGCCTTATATCTTGAATACTATTTGTTGGATAAATGTCACACCTGGGATATTACTTCCATGTGACCCAATGAATGACCACTTTCTATATGTAGGTCATTGTGACCTATATTTCATGGTTCAGTGATTTTGCCTTATATCTTGAATACTATTTGTTGGATAAATGTCACACCTGGGATATTAGTTCCTTGTGACCCGATTATTGACGTCAAAATATATCTCTGTTGGTGTGACCTATATTTCATGGTTCAGTGATTTTGCCTTATATCTTGAATACTATTTGTTGGATAAATGTCACACCTGGGATATTAGTTCCTTGTGACCCGATTATTGACGTCAAAATATATCTCTGTTGGTGTGACCTATATTTCATGGTTCAGTGATTTTGCCTTATATCTTGAATACTATTTGTTGGATAAATGTCACACCTGGGATATTACTTCCATGTGACCCAATGAATGACCTCTTACTATATCTAGGTCATTGTGACCTATATTTCATGGTTCAGTGATTTTGCCTTATATCTTGAATACTATTTGTTGGATAAATGTCACACCTGGGATATTACTTCCATGTGACCCAATGAATGACCACTTACTATATCTAGGTCATTGTGACCTATATTTCATGGTTCAGTGATTTTGCCTTATATCTTGAATACTATTTGTTGGATAAATGTCACACCTGGGATATTAGTTCCTTGTGACCCAATTATTGACGTCAAAATATATCTCTGTTGGTGTGACCTATATTTCATGGTTCAGTGATTTTGCCTTATATCTTGAATACTATTTGTTGGATAAATGTCACACCTGGGATATTACTTCCATGTGACCCAATGAATGACCACTTACTATATGTAGGTCATTGTGACCTATATTTCATGGTTCAGTGATTTTGCCTTATATCTTGAATACTATTTGTTGGATAAATGTCACACCTGGGATATTAGTTCCATGTGACCCAATGAATGACCACTTACTATATCTAGGTCATTGTGACCTATATTTCATGCTTCAGTGATTTTGCCTTTTATTTTTATTACTATTTCATGGAGAATTGTCATACCTGGATTATTATATCTATGTGACAAAATGATTTACATACAAATACATCTAGGTCAGTGTGACCTATATTATATGGCTTAATGATAAAAATGTTAAAATATAAAATGTACCCAGCAGGCGAGCTCGCTGTCCTACGACAGCTCTTGTTTTTAATACAATGTATCTGTCTATCATAGGAACTTAATATATATGCATTAAATTTCCGTTATTTTCTGTCAGATTTGTACTTTCGGGGAAAAAAAGTGACCGGGAGGTTATTTTTTCCATTCACCTGATAAAGGCCCATAACCATAAACAATCTTGTAAAACATGACCAGCCTTGCATCGGGACGCGGCTGCTTGAGGATACATCAGCCCAGTTTCCTGAGCATGTCTGTGATGCTGGAATATGGTGAGTAATCACGAAGGCAACAAGCTGCCCTTCTCTGTACTGTTTCGATCTTATTTATGTCATCCTGGGTATAAGGGTCCCAGACAGGAGCAGCATACTCCAGCTGGGGAAGGGCAGTGACTTTATTAGCTCATCTGAGCACGGAGTGCTCAAGGTGAGCTGTTGTGATCAGTCAATGTCTGTCGTCCCTCGTGCGCCGTCAACAATTGCTTTAAAAGCCTACTCCTCCTACATCCCTGGCCGATATTCTCAAAACTTGGTAGGAAGCATCAGCGTGACTTGTAGATCAAAAATAGCTAAAATCGTTCTGATCGGAAATCCAAGATGGACGCCATGTCTGTCAGCTTGAAAGCCTATTTTTCCCTTCTTCTCCTGAACCAAAAGGCCAGTTGATGTGAAACTTAAATGGAAGCATCAGGGTGACTTGTAGATAAAAAATAGCTAGGATCGTTCAGATTGGAAATCCAAGATGGCCACCATTGTGGCCATCTTGAAAATCTATTTTTCACTTTTTCTCCTTAACTGAAAGGCCTGTTGGCTTAAAACTTGGTAGGAAGCATTGGGGTTACTTGTAGATCAAACATAGCTAAAATCGTTCCGATGGAAATCCAACCTGGCTGCAAATCGTTCCGATGGAAATCCAACCTGGCTGCCGCGGCGGACATCTTGAAAATCTTTTTAGCTTGCCTGTAGGAAGTACAAGGAGAGCTATTGTAGTCACCCCGGTCGTCCGCGTTTGCATTTGCGTTTGCGTTCCCATTCCCGTCACACTGCGTTAAAGTTTTTCAAATGCTTATATCTCAACAGTCACTCCTCACAGAGGCATCAAATTTGGAACTTAGGTACCTTGGAGGGTCTTCTGAGATTCCAAGAGAATAAACCCCTGGGTTCATGCCCCTGGGTGGGGCTAGGGGTCAGAATCTAGGACACCTTTGCAATACTGTGTTAAAGTTTTACAAATTCTTATATCTTTACTTTCACTCCTAATAGAGCATTCATATTTAGAATTTGGGTACCTGGAGGAGTCTTCTGAGATTCCAAAAGAACATACCCCTGGGTTCATACCTCAGGGTGGGCCTTGGAGTGGGGCTAGGGGTCAAAATCTAGGACACATTTGTAAAATCTTACATGCCTACAGGTTATAGACACAACTGGTTATACATCAGCTAACTATGTGACATCGGTTTAAGTGTAAGAGAGTGAATGTCATGGTGACCTACATTTTACGGTCCAGGTCACTTAGATTTCACGGTCCAGTGATTTTGCCTTATATCTTGAATACTATTTGTTGGATAAATGTCACACCTGGGATATTACTTCCATGTGACCCAATGAATGACCACTTACTATATGTAGGTCATTGTGACCTATATTTCATGGTTCAGTGATTTTGCCTTATATCTTGAATACTATTTGTTGGATAAATGTCACACCTGGGATATTAGTTCCTTGTGACCCGATTATTGACGTCAAAATATATCTCTGTTGGTGTGACCTATATTTCATGGTTCAGTGATTTTGCCTTATATCTTGAATACTATTTGTTGGATAAATGTCACACCTGGGATATTAGTTCCATGTGACCCAATGAATGACCACTTACTATATCTAGGTCATTGTGACCTATATTTCATGCTTCAGTGATTTTGCCTTTTATTTTTATTACTATTTCATGGAGAATTGTCATACCTGGATTATTATATCTATGTGACAAAATGATTTACATACAAATACATCTAGGTCAGTGTGACCTATATTATATGGCTTAATGATAAAAATGTTACAATATAAAATGTACCCAGCAGGCGAGCTCGCTGTCCTACGACAGCTCTTGTTTTAACTTGTGATCAGTCAATGTCCGTCATTGTGTTGATAGTCACCCCTCCTATCCCATCAACAATTGCTTTAAAAGCCTACTCCTCCTACATCCTGGCCTATTGTCAAAACTTGGTAGGAAACATCAGCGTGGTATATCAAAAATAGCTAAAATCCTTCTGATCAGAATCCAGGATGGCTGCCATGGCTGCCAACTTGAAAATCTTATTTTTAGCTCACCTGAGCCAAAGGCTCAAGGTGAGCTTTTGTGATCACTCACCGTCCGTCGTCGTCGTCCGTCTTCCGTCTGTTCACAATCTTTAAACAACATCTCCTCCTAAACCACTGATTGGATTTTGACCAAACTTCACAGGAATGATCCTTGGTTGGTCCTCTTTCAAAGTTGTTCAAATGGTTTTGGTCCATTGCATATCTAGGTAACAGGAGCTAAAAATAGATTTTTTAACTAAAAACTTAAAAAAATCTTCTTGTCAGAAACCACTGGACCGATTTCAATATAATGTTGCATAAATGTGCGTTTGGTGATCCTCTACCAAGATTGTTCAAGCCATTTGGATTCGTCAAAAAACATGGCCGCCAGGGGGGCGGGGCTTTTTTCCCTATATATCTACATAGAAAATTTTAAAAATCTTCTTGTCAGAAACCACTGGACCAATTTCAGTATAATTTTGCAGAAATGTTTCTTTGGTGATCCTCTACCAAGATTGTTCAAGCCATTTGGATTCGTCAAAAAACATGGCTGCCAGGGGGCGGGGCTTATTTTCCCTATATAATCTATTTAGAAAACTTTCAAAATCTTCTTGTCAGAAACCACTGAACTGATTTCTATATGATTTTGCAGAAATGTTCCTTTGGTGATCCTTTACTAAGATTGTTCAAGCCATTTGGATTCGTCAAAAAACATGGCCGCCAGGGGGCGGGGCTTATTTTCCCTATATGTCTATATAGAAAACTTTAAAAATCTTCTTGTCTGAAACCACTGGACCGATTTCAATATAATGTTGCATAAATGTGCATTTGGTGATCCTCTACCAAGATTGTTCAAGCCATTTGGATTCGTCAAAAAACATGGCCGCCAGGGGGGCGGGGCTTATTTTCCCTATATATCTATATAGAAAAGTTTAAAAATCTTCTTGTCAGAAACCAGTAGACCAATTTCAATGTAACTTGGCAGGAATGTTGCTTTGGTGACCCTCTACCAAGATTGTTCAAGCTGTCATGATTCGTCAAAAAACATGGCCGCTAGGGGGCGGGGCATATTTTCCCTCATATATCTATAAAGAAAACTTTAAAAATCTTCTCGTAAGAAACCATTGGCTCAAGTTCAATGTAACTTGACAGGAATGTTGCTTTGGTGACCCTCTACCAAGATTGTTCAAGCTGTCATGATTCGTCAAAAAACATGGCTGCTAGGGGGTGGGGCTTATTTTCCCTATATATCAATAAAGAAAACTTTAAAAATCTTCTTGTCAGAAACCACTGGACCGATTGCATTATAACTTGGTAGAAATCTTTCCTTGTTGACCCTCTACCAAGATTGTTCAAGTTATCATGATTCGTCAAAAAAACATGGCCGCCAGGGGGAGGGGCTTATGGGAGAGGCTTATTTTCCCAATATATCTATATAGAAAAGTTTAAAAATCTTCTTGTCAGAAACCAATGGACCGATTTCAATATAGGCAGGAATGTTTCTTTGGTGACCCTCTACCAAGATTGTTCAAGCCATCATGATTCATCAAAAAACATGGCCGCTAGGGGGCGGGGCATATTTTCCCTATATATCTATATAGAAAACTTTAAAAATCTTCTCATAAGAAACCGTTGGATTGAGTTCAATGTAACTTGACAGGAATGTTGCTTTTTGGCGACCTTCTACCAAGATTGCGCCCTCATGATACGTTAAAAAAACATGGCCGTCAGGGGCGGGGCTTATTTTCCGTATATATCTGTATAGAAAACTTTAAAATTCTTCTTGTCAGAAACCACCTGACTGATTTCAATATTACTTGGCAGGAATGTTGCTTTCAAGCCTTTGGTGACCCTCTACCAAGATTGCTCAAGCAATCATGATTAGTCAAAAAACATGGTTGCTAGGGGTGGGGCTTATTTTCCCTATATATGGGGGTGGTCGGGTGGTGCGAAGGTGTCATGTAGCTTATGTCACCGGGGCATCCAGCTGATATTGGCTTACAGTTGGGCAAGGCCTGCTATCCTTGTAGCAGGTAAGGGTAGGGAGGTGATGTTTTTATTTCTTCTGTTTCTTCACTTTCATTCCTGTTCCTCTTTCTTCCCTGTCGCTCTCTTTCACTCTTGTGCTATCTCTTCTGTCTCTTTTCTCCCTTTCTCTGGGAGACGACACAAATTGACCCACAAGGGTTGACGTGTCGTTAAACCCCAACACAATCTATTTCCCTATATCTCTAAATAGAAAACTTTAAAAGTCTTCTTGTCAGAAACAACTGAACCGATTTCAATATAACTTGTCAGGATTTTTCCTTTGGTGACCCTCTACCAAGTTTATTCAAGCTGTCATGATTTGTCATAAAACATGGCCGTTAGGGGGTGGGGCTTAATTTCCCTATATATCTATATAAGACATTTTAAAAATCTTTTTGTCAGAAACCACTGGACCCATTTCAATATAACGGCAAAATTGTTCCTTTGGTGACCCTCTTTCAATATTCAGTTCAAGCCATCATGATGCTATAAAATTTATAGAAAAATCTTAGAGCAGTGAACTTGGCTGAAACTTCAACAGTAAGTATGCAAAGCTGTTTGCTCAGGTGAGCGATATAGGACCATCATGGTCCTCTTGTTTGCTTCTTCTCCTGATCCAAAAGGCCAATTGACTCGAATCTGGTAGGAAGCATCAGGGTGACTTGTAGATCAAAAATAGCTAAAATCATTACGAGCAGAAATCCAAGATGGCCACCATGGTGGCCATCTTGAAAATCTATTTTTCGCTTTTTCTCCAGAACCAAAAGGCCAACTGACTTGAAACTTGGTAGGAAGCATCGGGGTGACTTGTAGATCAAAAAAAGCTAAAGTTCCGATCGGAAAGCCAACATGGCTACCACGGCAGACATCTTGAAAATCTATTTTTAGCTTCTCCCCTGAACCAAAAGACCAGCTGACTCGAAAATTGGTAGGAAACGTCAGGGTGACTTGTAGATCAAAAATAGCTAAAATAGTTCCGATCAGAAATCCAAGATGGTGGCCATCTTGAAAATCTATTTTTAGCTTCTTCTCCTGAACCAAACGGTCAATTGACTTGAAACTTAGTAGGAAGCATCAGGGTGACCTTTAGATCAAAATTAGCTGAAATTGTTCCAATCGGAAATCCAAGATGGGCGCCGTGGCAGCCATCTTGAAAATCTATTTTTCACTCCTGAACAGAAATGCCAATTGACTTAACTCAGTAGGAAGCATCAGGGTGACTTGTAGATCAAAAATAGCTAAAATAGTTCTGATTGGGAATCCAAGATGGCTGCCAGGACGGTCATCTTGAAAATCTATTTTTCGCTTCTCCTCATTAAAGACCAACTGAATTGAAACTGGTAGGAAGCATCGGGGTGGCTTGTCTTTTTGATGTTCATTGTAGATCAAAAATAGCTAAATTCCTTCCGATCAGAAATCCATGGTGGCCATCTTGAAAATCTATTTTTCGCTGCTTCTCCTGAACCAAAAGGCCAATGGACTTGAAACTTGGTAGGAAGCATCAGGGTGACTTGTACATCAAAAATAGCTAAAATTGTTCCAATCAGAAAGCCAAGATGGTCGCCTTCTTTGAAATCTTTTTTTTAGCCTCTTCACCTGAACTGAAAGGCCAACTGACATGAAACTTTGTTGGAAGCATCAGGGTGACTTGTAGATAAAAAATAGCTAAAATTTGTTCCGATGGGAATTTCAATCTATTTTTCGCTTCTTCTTCTAAAACAAAAGGCGGATTGTCTTGAAACTTGATAGGAAGCATCAGTGACTAGTAGATCAAAATACCTAAAATCAGTCTGATGGGAAATCCAAGATGGCCACCATGGCTGCCATTAAAAAATCTGTTTTTCGCTTCTTCTGAACAGAAACGCCAGCTGACTCCAAACTTGGTAGGAGGCATCAGGATGACTTGTAGATAAAAAAGAGCTAAAATCATTTCAATCAGAAATCCAAGATGGTGTCATGGCCTCTATCTTTGAAATCTGTGTTTGCACTTCTCCTGAACCGAAAGGTCAATTTACCTGGTAATCAGACCTGTGAGTGATACAGGGCCATCTTGGCCCTCTTGTATGTTCTTTCCTTGGACAAGTTCATTTCCAATTTAAGGGGTGTCTGGTTTTCTTTTAATATGATTTATTAGCGAGGCGCTTTTAATAAGTACCCACAACATATGTTTTCATGGAGAAATAAGAAAAATATTATGTGGATACCCCCTCTTATCTGTAGCTATGAATGCCCCCTTTTGGGGTCACCAGGCATAAATGAGTTAAGCATGTTGGGCAAAAATTTCAGCAGACAGCATTATTCTATATTTATTTGTTTCAGCAAAAAACCCTTGCCATTTTATGCAAATTGTTTCCTTAGGATTTTCAGGAAATGTCAAAGCCTATTTTCTTGTGGGGGGGGGGGGGGGGGGGGGGGGGGAAAGAAAGAAGAAAAAAGAACACACCACTTTGTCTGCAGAATTAGCCCAGGTAGTGGTAAAGGATAATCTGTTCATCATCTATACATTTTGACTAGAACTCACATGTACCATTCCCCTGTTGCTCTGGATAAGTTGGAGTATCAGGACTTTTCTTATTTCTCCACGAAATCCTATCTTGTGGGTGCTCATTAGAAGCATCTCATTCTCATCAAGGTACTTCTAATGAGTGCCCACAACATGTTTTTTTGATGGAGAAAAAAGAAATTAAAATAATATTAGTACTTTTTTATTTTTTAAAAAGAAAAAGTGCTTTAACTGGAGCTATGCTGTCTTCAAATTCGCAAGAATAGCTATTGTTCAAGCAGGACTGATTTGGTTTGAGTAAAATGGCTGAATGAAATCAGAATGGGTATATTCCCCAAGGGCAATATTATGTTATAGCTCACTCTCTACTGTATTGTATGTAGGAAATTGAAGTGAGTTGATTAGTCTGTAGGAAAGAGTTGTTGATGTAAGACTGCTGACAGTTCTGGTAAATATGAAAATTTTTTCTTGCTTTGGTTGAAATTATCTGTGTGGTTGTCCTATAATAGCATTGTATCTTCAGCTGATGTTCTTTTCAGAGCACTAAGTTATTCTGGGTTATCTGACATGTACAGTCAGTTTGAATCCAGCTCAGCCACATACCTTTCATGGAGATTGATCATGAAATTTCTATGGTCATTCTGTTTCTGCTGCTTCAAGAAGGGTATTTGTCAGTTATTGGCAGAAGTATGTAGACAAAGTACTGGTTAACCACTAAGATTACTAGGTCTGCCCAGGAAAAATGTGAACAGGTTGGCTTGATGTGACAACAATAGTATTGCCTGTAAATAAGAATATCTTTTGTGGAGATTGATCACAAACTGTTTTCTACGGTCAGTCTCTCCCGACAGCTGATTCAAAAAGGGCACTTGTCAGTTTCTGCCCAAAGAATGTGCACAATATTGGTTAACCACTTAGAGGACTAAGCCTGCCCAGTAAACGTGGGTAGGTAACTGACAGTACTAGACATGAACCGACTGGGCCTAACACCGCCACACAAACAAAGTAGGGATATAGCTAAAGAGTTCCATGTTAGTTATTTCTCTTTGAGGTGTATCCACACACATTATAAGCAGAGACTGTGATCAGACTGTATAGATGCACCATCTCAATCATGTTTTTTTTTTTTACTGTGCCTTGAGCGAAGACATTAATCCTTAAAAAAGCCAGTCTCAACTGCAGCAGACAACATTTTAATTCTTTATTTTTCAAAACAAATAGGGCTTGACATTTCATGTGAATATTATCTGCCTAGCAGAGGATTCACACAAAATCCCAAGTCTTTTCTCTGAAAAATTAGGAAAACATTTTAGAAAAAATCACTCAGAAAAATGGCAAAGAAAAATGAACAAAAATTCAGAAATTTAAAAAGTAAAAAGAAAATATTAGAATGTTAACTGCAGCAGTTTTGCTTAGGACTTAACCCTTGTCCTGCTGAATAAATTAAGATACCACGCCCACTTCTAATTTCCAGCCAATCAGATGACTTGATCTGGATTTTTGATAGAAATTCACATATTTAATGACAAACAGTGCAGATCCAGATCAGTTGGCTTCTTCAGAAGCCAACTGATCTGGATCTACACTGTTTGCTAAGATTGGGCATATTGTGCTCAGCAAGAGAAGGGTTAATTATATCTTATGGCAAGGCTTTTTTTAGTAAGGCTGGCACAATTAATCAGATAATCGATTAATTGATCGATAAATTCCACAAAAATGACTATCATTACAGATTTGCTAATAATCGATCATTTAATTTATGTGTTTGTTACTTTACCGTATTTACCCTTAGTATTCAGACACCTCAACTCCTTACCATACTTCATCTCAAATTTGAACAAGTCCAATTTACTACCCACTGTTGTGTCTAAAATAGCTAGGTGAGTGGCAAACAGTGTAGACCCTGATGAGATGACATGTCTCATCTGGGTCTACACTGTTTGCTCAGGCCTGTCTGACAAAATACAAACAATAAAGTATAACAGATGATAGAGTCATGATCAAACAGGTAATATTATGGTCAAATCTTCAGCGATACTAATCGATTATCAGTCGCAATGGCAGGACTGATAATCGATTATCTGATTAGCCAGCCTTGGCTTTTAGATGACTGTTTGTTTTAATTTTTCATCAGGTACATGTATAATTGAGGCATCCCAGAAGTGTTTGCTTACAACAGGAAGAGTGGGTATGAATGAAACATCATGCAGTGATTGGATAAAAGGTAATTTCTTGCTTGATATTTGTCTTAATTTTTAGCTTAACTTTTTGCATGCTGGGTAATTTTGCATGCTTTTTAGCTCACCTTAGCACGAAGTGCTCATGGTGAGCTATTGTGGTCAGTCAGTGTCCGTCCTGCTTCGTGCTCATGGTGAGCTATTGTGGTCAGTCAGTGTCCGTCGTGCGGCATGCGGTGTCAGCAATTGCTTTAAAAGCCTAATCCTCCTATATCCCTGGGCCAATTGACTCGATACTTGGTAGGAAGCATCTGGGTGACTTGTAGATCAAAAATAGCTAAAATCGTTCCAATCGGAAATTCAAGATGGCCGCCATCTTGAAAATCTATTTTTCGCTTCTTCTCCTGAACCAAAAGGCCAGTTGACCCTGAACTTGCTAGGAAGCATCGGGGTGACTTGTAGATCAAAAATAGCTAAAATTGTGCTGATCGGAAATCCAAGATGGCCGCGATCTTGAAAATGTTTTTCGCTTCTCCTCCTGAACTGAAAGGCCAATTGACACCAAACTTGGTAGGAAGCATCGGGGTGACTTGTAGATCAAAAATAGCTTAAAATCGTGCCGATCGGAAATCCAAGGTGGCCGCCATCTTGAAAATCTATTTTTCGCTTCTTCTCCTGAACTGAAAGGCCAATACTCCAAACATGGTTGGAAGCATTGGCGTGGCTTATAGATCAAAAATAGCCAAAATCTTTCTGATCAGAAATCCGAGATGGCCATCTTGAAAATCTATTTTTCGCTTCTTCTCCGGAATCGAAAGGCTTTAAACTTGGTAGGAAGCATCGGGGTGACTTGTAGATCAAAAATAGTAAAAATCGTCCCTATTGGAAATCCATCTTGTTTTATATATACTTATGTAGGGAAAACCTTTAAAAATCTTTTTGTCTGAGACCAGAAGGCCCTGGCCTTTCATATTTGGTAACATAGCTTCATCTAATTCACATGCTTATTCAACAATAAGGCACCATGCGATCGTGCTTCTGTCCAGCACCCCAAGCCTGTCATCCGAAAACATTCTTTTCAACAAATTTTAAACCTACATAGTCCTTTGAAGAGAAATCATAGTCTTTTAGAGTATACTAGAGACAATGACACTCAGGTGAGCGAATTAGGGCCTTCTTGTTTGTTGTTAGTTAACTTTTTTTTTTTTTTTTTTTAACTTTTTTAAAAAAATCTTAACAGGAATACCATCAGAGTGTCAAACAGTTTGGATCCAGATCAGGCCCGACATTTTGTCGGGCCTGATCTGGGTCCAAACTATTTGCAAAGGTTATCAGCAGATGACAAACATCGCCACTAGCGAGGAAAGAGTTAATTAAAAATGAATGCATGTGATATATATATATATATATATATATATATATATATATATATATATATATATAAATATATATATAAACTAAGAAAAATAATAATTATGATCATCATAATAACAGAAACAAAATAATTCAGTTATAACACACGAGAATGTATAGTGAATAAAATCAAATATAAATAAATCGAAATAAACTAAAAAGTAAAAATCCTGTTTAACCCTAAATGTTGTGACCTCTTAACTCCTTACCATACTTGTCCTAGAATTTGGACGTCCCAGTTACTACCTGTTGATATGCCCAAGACCATGCTGGATGGGGGTGGGGTCATGCTAACAGTGCAGACCCTGATCAGATTCCGCATTCTGTGGCATCTGATCTGGGTCTATACCATTTGATCAGGTTTGACTATCGAAATACGCTGGGATATTACGGTACACATAAAACATGTTGAATGCGGGCCTCAGTGGCTCAGTTGGATGCGCGGCCGACTGGAGACCAGGAGATCATGGGTTCAACCCCCACCGAGGTCTGCAACATTCTTTCGTCGAGATTTATCATGAAATATTTTCTACGGTCATTCTCTCCCTTCCGCTGATTCGAGAAGGGCAGTTGTCAGTTTTCTGCTATCCAAGGGGTGTGCAGTTCCCTGGCATCGTATACATCTGTAATCAGGGTCCTTTGTCAGGCGCTTGAGCCCGCTGCATTTCTTGTGCACCCAGTGCTTGCAGCGGTTGCAGAAGATGCTGTTGCTGTCCACTCCAATGCGATAGACGGCGCATGGAAACTCGCCTGAACTCTGCAGGGGGTCCAGGCCCATACAACAGATCATAATCTTCGTCTTTCCTGCATTTACACTCATGATCAGTCCTTTCTCTTCCATTGCTTCATTCCAAGTCAAGAGCCTCCTGACACTTTCCATGAGACTGGAGACCAGGAGGATGTGGGTTCAACCCCCGCCGAGGTCGGCAACATTCTTTCGTGGAGATTGATCATGAAATATTTTCTACAGTCATTCTCTCCCTTTAGCTGATTCAAGAAAGGCAGTTGTCAGTTTCTGGCGAAAGAATGTGCACAATACTGGTTAACTGCTTACAGGACTAAGCCTGCCCAGTAAACGTGTGGTTAGGTAAACTGACCACGCTCGACATGACCCCATTGGGTTGACTGGGCCGTAAAACCTCAACACAAACAACACAAACATTCCTCGAGCGATTCAGTGATGATAACAAGGTCCTCCCAGGGGACCTCAGAGTGGAACTTGCGTGACAAGGCTTGAAGCACAATGATGAAGAGCAGCAGGCTGAGTTCCAAGCCTTGGTGAACACCGACCTTCAAACTCTTCACTGTACCCAACACTGACATGGCTCCCCGCATTGGTATACGTCCCCTGCACCAGTCGCACAATCCACTCCTCGACACCAAGTTTTCTCAGCACCCACCAGATGACCTTCTGAAGCACTCGATCGAAGGCCTATGAAAGACATGTAGTCTCTGGTTGGCAGCAAGATACTTCTCTTGCAGCTGCCTGACAACAAAAATTGCATCTGTTGTTCCTCTGCCTGGGACGAAGCCAAACTGCGAATCATCGATTGACACCATCTGTCTGATGTGGCCGTCCACAATCCTCTGCAGGACTTTCTTGATTTGCTGTCAATTTCTACGGTCATTCTCTTCCTTCCGCTGATTCAAGAAGGGCAGTTGTCAGTTTCTGGCGAAAGAATGTGCACAGTACTGGTTAACCACTTAGAGGACTAAGTCTGCCCAGTAAACGTGTGGTTAGGTAAACTGACTGCGCTCAACATGACCCCATTAGGTTGACTGGGCTGTAAAACCTCAACACAAACAAACTGTCAGCTTGAGACCACGGTAGTTTACCCATTCCAATGCATCCCCCTTACCCTTCCTTGTAGAGGCAGACAATGAAAATCTGCTCCCAGTCAGAGGGTACCTTGCCATCGTAAATAATTGCAGCTACGAGGTCATGGATCATGGAGGCACCCATGTCACAGGCTGTTTGTATCATCTCCAACACTATGCCTGAAGGGCCCAGTGCTTTGCCCACCTTCATCTGAGAGATAGCCTTCTTAACCACATCAGAGGTGATTGGAATGGGTGGGCCTTCCACTGGTGGTTCATGAAACAGGTGGTCTAAGTCCCAGTCATTGAGAAGCATTTGGTAGTGCTCCAACCAGGCCTCCTGCTTTGAGTCTTTGCTCACTGACATCTTCCCAGCATCATTCTTCATCAGTTTGTCACCAACAACATCGGCATTCTCTCTTCTAAACTGGTTAGCAAGACGGTAGACTGCTGAAGACTTGGGATCAATATTCTTGTAGATTTCTTGTCGGCTTCTTGACGAGCATGGTGCACTGCATGTCTGGCAATACGTTTGGCTGCATCGTATGATGCCCTAGTGCCTTTACCAGTCTTGCAGTCCTTGAAAGCTTTCCGCTTGGCAGCAATGGCCTTTTCCACATGCTAATTCCACCACCAGGTTTCATGACGCCAATGGTAGGGCCGTGCTACACACCTCCTCAGTTGTCTTGAGCAGGCCAGTTTTGATGTTGTTCCAGATATCCTCAGTGGCAGCATCAGCTACACCTGCAGACACACTCATATGGAGTTGAAGACTTCCTGGAAATGATTGCTCATCTGAGGGTCTTCAAGCTTTCAAGCTTTGAGGCAAGGGGTGAACTAAGTCTTGCGTTTGGATTTTGGTGGCACATAAATCCTCATGTTGCATACAAGAAGCTGATGTTGCAGGGCTACTTCCTTATCCTCCGACCGATAGGTTTGGGGGATGTAGTGATCAGCATGGTGTCCGTCCATCCGTCTGTAGATGAATCCTTGTGCGCTCCATAACTTTGATACCCTTACACATATTTTGATAATATTTGGCAGAATGAAGAGGAGGACCAGTAGGCATGTCGTGTGCAAGAGAGATAACTGTCATTATGTTATCTCCCTTGAAGCTGAAACCTTGTGCAGGTCATAACTCCCATACTGTTTGAGATAATTTGATAATAATTGATCGGGATGAAGAGGAGGAACAGTATGCATGTCGTGTGTAAGAGAGACAACTCTCACTTTCTTTATGTAGTTATCTCCCCTGAAGCAGAAATCAGTAGAAATCCTTGTGCGTTCCATAACTTTGATACCCTTAGATATATTTTTGATAATATTTGGTAGGAATGAAGAGGAGGACCAGTAGGTGTGTTGCGTGCAAGAGAGACAACTCTCACTGTCTTCGTTATGTAGAACTTTATCTTCCCTGAAGTCGAAATCCGTAGGCGCATCCTTGTACACTCCATAACTTTGATACCCTTAGACATATTTTAATACTATTTGGTAGGAATGAAGAGGAGTACCAGTCACATGCAAGAGAGATAACTCACTTTATTCGCTATGTAGTTATCTCCCCTGAAGCCAAAATCTTGTGCAGGCCATAACTCCCAAACTGTTTGAAATGATTTGATAATATTTGGTAGGGATGATAGGGAGGACCAGTAGGCGTGTCACGTGCAAGAAAGACAACTCTCACTTGCTTCGTTATGTAGTTATCTCCTCTGAAGCCTGTTATGTGCAGGCCATAACTCCCATCCCGTTTTTAGATAATTTGATAATATTTGGTAGGGATGAAGTGGAGGACCAGTAGGTATGCCACATGCAAAAAAGACCACTCTAACTTTCTTCCTTTTGTATTTTTCTCCCCTGATGCAGAAGTTTTGTGCAGGCCATAACTCTTATACTGTTTGAGATAATTTGATAATGTGTGGTAGGGACATATATCAGGTCAAGTAGGAATGTAGCATGCAAGAAAGACAACTATTGCTCTGTTCTTTTTCTAGTTATCTCCTCTTAGCAAATTACTAAGCCAAATTCTTGTGCATTCCAAAACTTCTTAATAATTTGAAATATTTTGATAATATTTAATCTTGTGCAGGCTATAACTTGCATACTGTCTGAAATAATTTAATAATATTTTGATGGGACATATATCAGGTTAAGTAGGAGTCACATGCAAGAAAGACAACTCTTGCTATATGTTCTTTTTCTGTTACACTCTACTGAATAAATTTCTAAGCCAAATTCTTGTACATCCAATTGATGACTTCTTAATGGTTTGAAATATTTTGATAATATTTTGTTGTTTTCTAGTTACTTTTCCTGATTGAATTTCTAAGCCAAATTCTTGTGTATGTGGTTTGAAATATTTTGATAATATTTGGTAGAGGCATAGATAAGGACCAGTAGGCATGTCGTATTCAAGAGAACTCTCACTTTCTCGATTATATACTTATCACCCCTGATTTTGAAATCTTGTGCAGGCCATAACTCCCATTATGTTTGAGATAACTTGATAATTTTTGGTAGAGATATAATATCAGGTCAAGTAGGCGTGTCGCATGTGAGAAGGGCAACTTTTGCTCTGTTGATTTTTTACCCCTATAAACATACAGCAAGTACATTTACCTTAATACAAGGCATTTATTTTTGCTGTTATTTCTGAATTTGTACACTCACAAATTCAAAGTATTTGCAAATATTGTGTATCCTGTACAAATAATCACATCAGAAATCACTAGTAGATGGTTTTTGACAAAAAATCTCTTGTCTCTTTTCTCCCTTACTCTGGGAGACACAAAATGACCCAGAATGACCCACACATGTTGAAGTGTCATAAACCTCAACACAATCAAAAACAGACAAAACCAAACAAGCGCAAAGCAAACAAACGTACGGTAAGCACTAAGATTACAGTACAGCTCAAGTGGTTTTTCAAAATCCCCCTCGAACTGGTGGGGTGGATTTTTTAGCCCACTGCAGATCCTCCCGATACCCCACTCCAATTCCCTCCACGACGGATTTTTCTCCCACCGTGTTTCTGCCGAGTTCCCTCCACAAAACCACCCACTTACCTGTAGAACTCTGCGGTGGGCAAAGTTTATCCTGGCAAGCTTGCAATGAAAGATTAGTGACGTCAGAATGATTGACAGCTCCGAATTTTCCGAGTTTGCATGGGGAGAAATCAGAACCTTTATTTTGCTTATGCATCATTTGGCTGATTTGCCGCTGAATAAACACAGAAATATTTCCACCTAGAGATTTAAACAAGAAAAAAAAAAAAATGTATTTCTGTTTGTTATTTCTTACCTTGTACCTGAGTACTTAAAGGGGCGCTTCTGCTATCTTAGAGGCTTTTATTTGGAGATCAACGAGCATCGTCCCCCCAAAAAATAAAACAAAACAAAAAAAACACGAATAATGCCTTGGAGGTGGACACAATAATCTCAGATGGTCCAGATCGCGCATTTGATCCCCACAGATTGTAGCGATTTATCATGAAACATGTATTTGCTACGGTCATTCGCTTCTTCCACTGCTTCAAGATTGGCGGTTACAAAGTGTTCAGTGTACTGGTTAACCACTTATTGTAAGCATGCCACCTCTTTTCTGGCAAAAGAATGTGCACAATACTGGTTAACCACTTAGAGGACTAAGCCTGCCCAGTAAACATGTGGTTAGGTAAACTGACCGCGCTCGACATGACCCCATTGGGTTGACTGGGCCATAAAACCTCAACACAATAACTTTATTGGTGCGATTCATAAAAAATGCTGTTCCCCATTACATTTCGCATAGACCAGACTCGTAAAGCAATTGCAGTTAACTCCCTTTTAAGTCGGTTGCAGTTAGCTCCTTTAAAACTGTAAAACCTGCAGTGTGAGAACCTTACACTGCATTTATCAGGGTACAAATGAATACTATGTAACGTTATTCTCTTATAGTATTATACATTAATAACATTATATTTATAGGCTTATAAAGCAATCTCAAGAACTTTCGTTTCCATTGTTCTGTTTTTGTGTCTTTAACATTCGATATGCAAAACCAAGACCGTAATTTATTTAAAAAGTAAAAAAGATGCATTGTATAAACCTAGCATCGGCAGGAAGTGTCTTCAAAATGGGCTCTCTGGGCTAATTCAGCAAACGACAAATTTGCCGGCCTCAGTGGCTCATTTGGATGTGTCGTCCGACTGGAGAACAGGAGGTCGCAGGTTCAACCCCCGCCGAGGTCGGCAACATTCTTTTGTGGAGATTGATCATGAAATATTTTCTACGGTCATCCTCTCCCTTCCCCTGATTCAAGAAGGGCAGTTGTCAGTTTCTGGCGAAAGAATGTGCACAATACTGGTTAACCGCTTGGAGGACTAAGCCTGCCCAGTAAACGTGTGGTTAGGTTAACCAACTGCGCTCAACATGACCCCATTGGATTGACTGGGCCGTAAAACCTCAACACAAACAAACAGATGACAAATTTAATTTATGTTGTTCTTTTTTTTTTTTTTTTTTTTCATTACCAAGAAAACAGGATTTTACATTTCATGCAATGGAGACAATTTGCATGAAATGCAAATCCTGTTCTCTTGGAAGAATGAGAAAAATATTTCAGAATGTCTGCTGAAAATTGTACCCAGGGTGCTAAGCATTATTATAAGGTTTGCGCAAACAAATCGCGCATGAGTCTGTGCATGGCAAAACCTACAATAAAACGTGTACGAAGATACGGATCAACCTGCACACTCTGAACCTGCACGTCAGTAGTCTGATTAGAGCCTTCACTAATCGTATGTACCTCTTATGATCACTGGGTGTAACAAAACGTCTTGTGCGACAAGCAAAGAGTCGGGTAATCTGCGCAACTGCACATTCTGATAAGAGCTTTCGCTGATCATATTTACCTTTGATAGCCAGGTTGTCCAAAGCGGGATAAATGGGATAAACAGTGCGACTGCAGCAGCACATTCTGATCAGACCTTTCACTGATAGTACAGTATGCAAGAAGCTTGCTTTATATAGTGGGTAGATGCACAGATTGACCCGAGTCTTTGTTGGTCGCACGTACATTGTAGCATTGTAGGTTTTGTCCAGTTCAGTGTACGTACATTGTAAATCTTACTTCAGAACTTTGTACTGATGTTATTTTGGTTTAAACTGGCGTTAAAAACGGCCCAGTCAGTACTATTTTGATCTTGTTGAGCCCGCTTACTTTTCCGGGGCAGGCTTATTCATAAGCTATTAATCATTTCGGCAGAAACTGACAGTTGCCCTTCTTTTCCTTCATATATTTTGACGATAGAGCCTACTTTTGGAGATATGGCCTTTTGAACACCGAAAATATTTTAGTGATTTCTGTAATATATTTGTGTCCGCTCTGTAACTTGAAAACTATTTGCGATATTTTCTTGAAACTTAATTAATTTATTAACAGAATTATGGCACTTGCTTGATGTAAGTGCAGTGGTGGGCAATGGTGAAATGTCTGTAGCCCTTTCATTAAGATATTTAAGATATTTAACAGGTTGAAATATTGGGAAAGGGTGCTTCGGTGGTGTAGTGGTAAAGCTGCTCGCCTTGTCACCCAGGGGTCATGAGTTTGATCCCAGGCTTCTTTAACCTTTCATATGGGACTTTAAACCAAGGTGACCTAGCTGTTAGTAAAACATAAAAAAAACTAACTCACTCATTATACCCCCGACATACGAAGTATGTGGGGGTATATAGTTTTCGCTTTTCCATTTGTCTGTTCGTTCGTTTACGTTCGTTCGTATGTTCGTTCGTCCGTCTTTCCGTCACAGTGTCAAAATTTTTGCGTTAAAGTTTATAAGACCTCATATTTTGAAGACCCTTTGATGGATTTCATTCATATTTGGCATGATGGTAGATATAGGTCTAAAGTTTTTATCAGCACCATCCCCACTCGGGGGGTGACCTTGGGGTCAAGGTCACGGACAAGATTTTCATAAAAAAGTCAGGGTCAAAGTTTTTGCGTAAAAGTTTGTAAGACCTCATATTTTGAAGACCCTTTGATGGATTTCATTCATATTTGGCATGATGGTAGATATAGGTCTAAAGTTTTTATCAGCACCATCCCCACCCTGGGGGTGACCTTGGGGTCAAGGTCACGGACTTCGAATTTTCATAAAAAAATTCAGGGTCAAAGTTTTTGCGTTAAAGTTTATAAGACCTCATATTTTGAAGACCTTTTGATGGATTTCATTCATAAATTGGCATGATGGTAGATATAGGTCTAAAGTTTTTATTAGCACCATCCCCACTACGGGGGTGACCTTGGGGTCAAGGTCACGGACTTAGAATTTTCATAAAAAAGTCAGTTTTTTGTCCCCCGCCTTTTCGAAGAAAAGTGGAGGGACACTGTTTTTGGTTTTCCGTGGGGCATGGCTCGTGGTGCGTGGCGCGTGGTGCGTGGTTCTGAGTTTTTAGTAGGTACTTTGTCCCCTTAACTCCTCCCACAGTTTTTGTCCAATCCTTTTGAAACTTTACAGGTGTTTTAAGGATGGTCTGAAGATGTGCATGTGGTTTTTTCAGAATCCTGAAATAATTTTTTATCACTTTTTCCGCATTTTTAACTTAGACATGTTTTGAGTTCAAATATTACAGAAGTCTATAGAGAGTAGGTACCTTGCCCCCTTA
Source organism: Anodontia alba (assembly GCA_964016985.1). NCBI lineage: Eukaryota > Metazoa > Mollusca > Bivalvia > Lucinida > Lucinidae > Anodontia > Anodontia alba. Next base: position 82,668,985 of record OZ024832.1, read on the forward strand.
ACTCTTCCCACAGTTTTTGGCCGATCCTTTTGAAACTTTACATGGGCTTTTAGGATGGCCTGAAGATATGCATGTGGTTTTTTCAGAATCCTGAAGTAATTTTTCATCACTTTTCCGCATTTTTAACTTAGACATTTTTTGAGTTCTAATACTACAGAAGTGTATAGGGAGCAGGTACCTTGTCCCCTTAACTCCTCCCACAATTTTTGGCCGATTCTTTTGAAACTTTACAGGTATTTTAAAGATGGTCTGAAGATATGCATGTGGTTTTTTCAGAATCCTGAAATTAATTTTTATTACTTTTTAGACATTTTGAACATAGACATTTTTTTAGTTCTAATATTACAGAAGCGTATAGGGAGTAGGTACCTTGTCCCCTTAATTCCTCCCACAGTTTTGGCCGATCCTTTTGAAACTTTACATCGGCTTTTAGGATGGCCTGAAGATATGCATCTGGTTTTTTCAGAATCCTGAAATAATTTTTTATTACTTTTTCCGCATTTTTAACTTAGACATTTTTTGAGTTCTAATATTACAGAAGTCTATAGGGAGCAGGTAGCTTGTCCCCTTAACTCCTCCCACAGTTTTTGACCGATCCTTTTGAAACTTTACGTGGACTTTAAGGATGGCCTGAAAATATGCAGGTGGATTTTTCAGAATCCTGAATTATTTTTTTATTACTTTTTCCGCATTTTTAACTTAGACATTTTTTGAGTTCTAATATTACAGAAGTGTATAGGGTGCAGGTACCTTGTCCCCTTAACTCCTCCCACAGTTTTTGTCCGATCCTTTTGAAACTTTACAAGGGCTTTTAGGATGGCCTGAAGATATGCATGTGGTTTTTTCAGAATCCTGAAATAATTTTTTACCACTTTTTCTGCATTTTTAACTTAGACATTTTTTGAGTTCTAATACTACAGAAGCGTATAGGGAGTAGGTACCTTGACCCCGTAACTCCTTCCACAGTTTTTAGCCGATCCTTTGAAACTTTACAGGTGCTTTAAGGATGGTCTGAAGATATGCATGTGGTTTTTTCAGAATCTTGAAATTATTTTTTATCACTGGTTTCCTGCTTCAATACTTAGGTAATTGATACAGGACCAATGGTCCTCTGGTTAACTTTACCATTTTTAACACCTCAAATAAAAATAAGGCGGGGGACATAAATTCCCCATGGAATTTGCTTGTTGTGTTTAAGTTTATAGCTATATCATCAAGACCCTTTAGGAATTTCATTTATATTTTGACATGTTGCTAGATACCGACTGGGGAGGAGATCGTACTGTTCTTTTAAATCTTTATAGATCTTTAATTCGATCTAAACTGGATTATGGATCCATAGTTTATGGATCCGCTAGAAAATCTTATTTGAAATCTTTGGATACTATTCATCACCAAGGTTTACGTCTGGCTCTAGGGGCGTTTCGTACTTCCCCCGTCGAAAGTTTATACGCTGAATCAAATGAACCATCATTGTATATAAGAAGACAGAAATTGTCTCTTCAATATGTTACTAAATTAGCTGCCAATCCACGTAATTCAGCCTATGATTGTGTTTTTAATTCTAAATATGAAAGATTTTACAACAACAAACCAACGGCTATTAAACCCCTTGGCCTGAGAATGCAACCGTTACTTGAAGAGGCCAATATCAATATTAAAAATGTTCAGCATTTTTCTTTTCCATCAAAAGAGCCATGGACGTTAAACCCTCCAAAGATTATTTTAGACCTTCATAAAAATAAAAAAAACAGAAGTCGAGTCGCATATTTTTAAGAATGAATTTTTAGAAATCAAATCAAATTATAAACATTACCTGTCAATTTATACAGATGGTTCGAAACAAGATGAGAAAGTTGCTTGTTCTGTTATTAGTCCAAATTTTACTGACAGTATCAGATTACCTGATAATAGCTCCATTTTTACCGCCGAAGCCAAGGCAGTTGATATTGCACTTTACCATATCAGAGATCAGTCTGAAAAACAGTTCATCATTTATTCAGATTCTCTTTCTGTATTAAAATCTCTTAAAGATTTACACCATAGAAACCCATTAATTCAGCAAATTCTTAAAAAATATTATTATCTTTCCGCTTCAAAAGAAATTGTATTTTGTTGGCTTCCCAGCCACGTTAATATTCGTGGAAATGAATTAGCAGATTCAGAAGCCAAATCTGCATTATCCTTAGTAATAACCAATTTCAAAATTCCTCACTCCGACTTTAAATCAAACGTCTGTAAATACATCAACAACAAATGTCAGTCTGTTTGGGAAACACAAACTTATAATAAATTAAATGAAATCAAACCAAATTTTAACAGCAAATGCACATTCTCTAATCTCAGCAGAAAAGAACAAACAAAAATCACGAGATGTAGACTTGGACACACTAGAATTACTCATTCTTACATTTTAAACAATGAACAAGCTCCATTCTGCATTCCTTGTAATGAACCTTTCACAGTCAAACATTTTCTTATCACTTGTGCTGAATTTAATCACATTCGCACAAAGTATTTTAATATAAAAACTATAAAGGAACTTTTTGATATGCCAACTCAGAAAATACTCGACTTTCTTAAAGAGATCGGACTTTTTAATAAAATATGATCAGTATTTTTAATCACTTAAAATCATTGATACTTTATCTCTTTAAAATAAACACATCAATCCTAGATATTTTTAAATTTCTCATTAAATAAAATCATCATATAACATATAACTTATTAGACGCTATATGCCCTTTTAGGGTTGAGCGTCCATAAACAAAATATCCATCCATCCATCCGAAGTCCTCGACATATTCAAAAAGAAATAGACCTTGGTAATATAAAGATGTTAAAAATTCAATAAATAAAAGAAAATCTGCCTTACGAAAGTTCAATAGGCAGCCAACAAAAGAAAATCTAATCCATGCCAAACAAATGCGAGCTAAAGCTCGCAAGACAATAAAAACGGCTAAAAGAACATCTTGGCAGCAATACGTCTCCAAACTTAATTCTAGAACTCCAGCAAAGAAAATATGGAACATGATTCGAAAAATTACTGGCAAAAATAAAAATAACAAGCATGTCCATATTAAATCAAATGGAAATATATGCTCAACGACTAAAGATATTTCCAATGCACTAGGAGAGAATTTTCAGAAAAACTCTTCTAGTGCAAATTATTCCGAAACCTTTCAAAACATAAAACAGGAATGAGAGAAAGAGCATCTAAATTTTACGTCACTAAATCATGAAAAATATAATGTACCATTTACAGCTTCAGAATTATTAGATGCTCTTAATAAATCTCACGATACAGCTGCTGGTCCTGATGACATCCATTATCAAATTCTTAAACATTTACCCGATAACGCTTTAAAAACTTTATTAAATATTTTAAATGATATTTGGATCACTGGAAAATTTCCAAAAGACTGGAGTAAAGCAACGATTATACCTATACCAAAACCAAATAAAGATCATACTGAAGCTACTAACTATAGACCTATTGCTTTGACAAGTTGTCTATGTAAAACAATGGAGAGAATGATTAATGATAGACTGGTTTGGTTCTTGGAATCAAACCAGCTTATAACAAAATATCAAGCTGGATTCAGAAAAAATAACTGTACAAACGATCATTTGATTAGTTTGGAATCTTTTATTCGTGATGCCTTTGTTAAAAAAGAACATGTCATAGCTGTATTTTTTGACCTTGAAAAAGCTTACGATACTACTTGGAAACATGGCATCATGAAAGATTTACATAAATTAGGCCTTAAAGGCCGATTACCACTTTTTATTCAAAATTTTTTATCAGATCGAACATTTAATGTTCGAATAGGTAATACGTTATCGGACATTTTTAAACAAGAACAAGGTGTACCACAGGGAAGCATTTTATCACCTACCTTGTTTGGCATTAAAATTAACGATATTGTTAAATGTGTGAAAGACCTTGATTGTTCTCTTTTTGTTGACGATTTTGGAATATTTATTAGATCAAAAAATATGGAAACCATTGAATTCAAACTACAACGATGTTCAAACAATATAGATGATTGGGCAACAGAAAATGGTTTCAAATTTTCAAAAACAAAAACTCAATGCGTTCATTTTTGTCAAATACGTCAGCTACATTTAGATCCTCATCTCACCATATACGGTAGTCCTATTCCAGTCGTCAGTGAAGCAAAATTCCTAGGTCTTTTGTTCGATAACAAATTATCTTTTATACCACACATCAAAGCTTTAAAAGCTAAATGTTTAAAAGCACTTGATATTCTTAAAGTTCTCTCCAGTTCCGACTGGGGAGGAGATTGTACTGTTCTTTTAAATCTCTATAGATCTTTAATTAGATCTAAATTGGATTATGGATCCATAGTTTATGGATCCGCAAGAAAATCTTATTTGAAATCTTTGGATACTATTCATCATCAAAGTTTACGTCTTGCTCTAGGGGCTTTTCGTACTTCCCCCATCGAAAGTTTATACGCTGAATCAAATGAACCATCACTATATATAAGAAGAGAAAAATTGTCTCTTCAATATGTTACTAAACTAGCCGCCAATCCACATAATTCAGCTTATGATTGTGTTTTTAACCCGAAATATGAAAGATTTTACAACAACAAACCAACGGCTATTAAACCCCTTGGCCTGAGAATACAACCGTACTTGAAGAGGCCAATATCAATATTAAAAATGTTCAGCATTTTTCTTTTCCATCAAAAGAGCCATGGACGTTAAACCCTCCAAAGATTATTTTAGACCTTCATAAAAATAAAAAAACAGAAGTCGAGTCGCATATTTTTAAGAATGAATTTTTAGAAATCAAATCCAATTATAAACATTACCTGTCAATTTATACAGATGGTTCGAAACAAGATGAGAAAGTTGCTTGTTCTGTTATTAGTCCAAATTTTACTGACAGTATCAGATTACCTGATAATAGCTCCATTTTTACTGCCGAATCCAAGGCAATTGATATTGCACTTTACCATATCAGAGATCAGTCTGAAAAACAGTTCATTATTTATTCAGATTCTCTTTCTGTATTAAAATCTCTTAAAGATTTACACCATAGAAACCCATTAATTCAGCAAATTCTTAAAAAATATTATTACCTTTCAGTTTCAAAAGAAATTGTATTTTGTTGGCTTCCCAGCCACGTTAATATTCGTGGAAATGAATTAGCAGATTCAGAAGCCAAATCTGCATTATCCTTAGTAATAACCAATTTCAAAATTCCTCACTCCGACTTTAAATCAAACGTCTGTCAATACATCAACAACAAATGTCAGTCTGTTTGGGAAACACAAACTTATAATAAATTAAATGAAATCAAACCAAATTTTAACAGCAAATGCACATTCTCTAATCTCAGCAGAAAAGAACAAACAAAAATCACGAGATGTAGACTTGGACACACTAGAATTACTCATTCTTACATATTAAAAAATGAACAAGCTCCATTCTGCATTCCTTGTAATGAACCTTTCACAGTCAAACATTTTCTTATCACTTGTGCTGAATTTAATCACATTCACACAAAGTACTTTAATATAAAATCTATAAAGGAACTTTTTGATATGCCAACTCAGAAAATACTCGACTTTCTTAAAGAGATCGGACTTTTTAATAAAATATGATCAGTATTTTTAATCACTTAAAATCATTGATACTTTATCTCTTTAAAATAAACACATCAATCCTAGATATTTTTAAATTTCTCATTAAATAAAATCATCATATAACATAAAACTTATTAGACGCTATATGCCCTTTTAGGGTTGAGCGTCTATAAACAAAATATCCATCCATCCATCCTCACTCCGACTTTAAATGGAACATCTGTCTATACATTAACAATAAATGTCAGTCTGTTTGGGAAACACAAACTCAAAATAAACTAAATGAACTAAAACCAAACTTTAACAGCAAATGCACATTCTCTAATTACAGCAGAAAAGAACAAACAAAAATCACGAGATGTAGAATTGGACACACTAGAATTACTCATTCTTACATATTAAAAAATGAACAAGCTCCATTCTGCATTCCTTGTAACGAACCTTTTACAGTCAAACATTTTCTTATCACTTGTGCTGAATTTAATTATATTCGCACAAAGTATTTTAATGTAAAAACTATAAAGGAACTTTTTAATGATATACCAACTCAGAAAATACTCGACTTTCTTAAAGAGATCGAACTTTTTAATAAGATATGATCAGCATTTTTAATAACTTAAAATCATTGATACTTTATCTTTTTAAAATGAACACATCAATTCTAGATATTTTTAATTTCTCATTAAATAAAATCATCATATAATATACAACTTATTAGACGCTATATGCCCTTTTAGGGTTGAGCGTCTATAAATAAAATATCCATCCATCCATCGATCCATTTGTATGGGCCCCATACATTTGTATGGAAAAAATGTTGATAATTTCAAATGGCTTTTCCTCTGACGCCTCCGGGCCAGTGTTGCTCAAATTTCATGCGGAGCCTCCGTGGGCAGGAGAATGAAAGATTGCTAAAATGGGTATGGTCCATTGATCAAAATGGCTGCCATGCCCATATATGGTAAAAACCTTTAAAAATCTTCTTCTCCATAACCAAATAAGCCCTGGGTCCTAATCTTTGCACAAATTATGGGGGACAGGAGATCTACCAAAATTGCTAAAATGATGATTCTATGTTGACATTTGACCTTTTTACCTCCAAGGTCAAATTTGCTTCCCTATTTGTATGGACCATTTACATTTATATTGAAAGTATCGAAGTGACTTGTAGATCAACAGTAGGTAAAATTGTTCTGATTGGAAATCTAAGATGGCCATCATCTGATTTATATTTATAATATTTCGCTGCCACTGTGCTGTTTACATGTATAAAATCATGATTCTTCAGAAACAACTTAGCCAATTTCCACCAAATTTCACATTGATCCTTCTGTTGAAATGTGATTGATAGTTTATTCAAATGATCATGCTCCATTGACTGTCAGGCCCATATATTCTTCTTCAAAACTAAGAACTGCTCAAATGATGATACATGTATTTTCATTAGTTGCGATGATAGGATTGGAAAAATGTTGCATAACATCTGCATGTCTGCAGTGGCTATGTCACTCAGGTGAGCGAATCGTGGCCCATGGGCCTCTTGTTGTCTTAGGGTCAAAGTTTTTACGTTAAAGTTAATAAGACCTTATATTATGAAAAGCCTTTGATGGATTTAATTCATGTTTGGCCTGATGGTAGATATAGGGCTTAAGTTTTTATCAGCACCAACCCTATCCCAGGGAATAACATTGGGGTCAAGGTCACGGACTTAGAATTTTCATAAATAAGTCAAAATTTTTGTGTTTATGTTTATATAGTTATACCATCAAGACCCTTTGAGAAATATCATTTATATTTTACATGTTGGTAGATATAGATCTAGAGTTTTAGTCAGCATCATCCTTATCCTGGGGTATGACCTTGAGGTCAAGGTCACAGACTTAGAAATTTCATATAAAAGTAAAAAAAAAAATGCATCTAAGTTTATATAGCTATATTATGAAGACCCTTTTGTTGGTTTCTTTAATATTAAGCATGATGGTATAGATAGGTCTGAAGTTTTTCTCGGCACCATCCCCAAGCTGGGGCATGGCTTTTAAGTCAAGGTCACAGACGTTTCATACAAATGTCATTTTTGCTTATATTATAAAGACTGATTTCACTGGTATATGGTGATAGTTATAGGGCTAAAGTTTTATTTAGCTCAATCCCTGCACCTGTGCCTGACCTTTGAGGTTAACGGCTTCATATTATGTGTGATTGAATTTTTTCAATGTTATAACATATAGCATACAACTGCCATCTCCAGAGTCAAAGCTACATACTTTGTGCTCTTTAAAAAGTGGCGGTAGCACTGGTTGGGGGTATATGTGCCCCACTGGGCACTTTGTCTAGTTTGAATTGTCATTAGCTTCTATGGCCCCTTGTGTTTGTAAAGCGTGTTTTTGTGGTACAGACACCCTTTTCACATGGGCTGTCTTATTGAGTCAATGCCTCTTTGATAGCAGAAGCGCCCCTTTAAATTAATTTATATTGACATGTGCGGTTGCTGCACGCGAGTGAGAATTTCCCGGTCTTTTACGATAGTACGTCATTTATATTGAGCGTGTGCGGTTGTTGCATGGGAAAAGGCAGTTACAGAAATACCAAGCATAAATACGTAATTCGTGGATTGGGGGCAAATATTTAATTCTCTTTGTGATTTTTGATTGTTTGTTTTGTTTTCTATGGCACATTAAGTAAAAATGACCATGCCATGCCCACTTGTTGGCCGGACCAGACTAAGCCACAGAATCTGGTACTTTTTCATATGGAGATTTGTTGCGGCCCATGTTACAAGCTGGAACAGTGACTGGGGCTACCAGGGTTTTTCTGTGGACCAAGGGAACATCCAAATATATTTCAAGGAACAAGGCAGCATTGGTTAATATTTCAAGAGAACAGGGGAATAAACCTAATTTTGAATGATTGGAATGTGACAATTTGGAAAACTCCTTGATCCATTTCTATGCACTGGCCGTATGCATTCATTATTGTCCGTCGGCAATCACAGTGTTTCGATGCTTTATTATGCCCCCAACTTCAAAGAAGTTGGAGGGGCATATTGCTACTGGGTTGTTCGTCCGTCCGTCCGTTCATCACGCTTTTTAATGCATAGCATAACTTTAGAACCGTGAATGCTACTGTTTTGAAATTTCTAACATGGATTCCTCATGAAAAAATAGCTGACACATGTTTTTAGCTCACCTGAGCTATGCTCAGGATGAGCTATTGTGATCACTTTTCGTCTGTCGTCCGTCCGTCTGTCCATGCGTCTGTCCGTTACTATTTTCGAACGACTTCTCTGAAGCCCATTAGCCAATTTTGCTCAAATTTCATATGGAGCCTTCTTAGGTTGGGGGAACAAAACTTGCTAAAATGGTCGCGGTCCATTGACCAAGATGGCCGCCATGCCCATATATGGTAAAAACCTTTAAAAATCTTCTTCTTCAGAACGGAGGATGCCTTGGGGCTGAATCTTTGCATAAGTCATCGGGGACGGGAGTTCTACCAAAATTGCTAAAATAAATATCGTATATTGACATTTGACCTTTTTACGGCAAGGTCAAGTTTGCTTCCCTATGCATTTGTATGGGAAAAAACCTTTAAAAATCTTCTTCTCCAAAACTGAGGCTGCCTTATGGCTGAAACTTTACATATATCATCGGAAACAGGAGGTCTACCAAAATTGCTAAAATAATGGTCGTACATTGACATTTGACCTTTTTACGGCAAGGTCAATTTTGCTTCCTTATGCATTTGTATGGGAAAAATGTTCAGAATTTCAAACAACTTCTCCTTTGGAGTCTCTGGGCCAATTTTGCTCAAATTTCATTTGGAGCCTCCTTAGGTTAGGGGAATGAAAGATTGCTAAAATGGTCGCAGTTCTTTAACCAAGATGGCCGTCATGCCCATATATGGTAAAAACCTTTAAAAATCTTCTTCTCCAGAACCAAGGATGCCCTGGGGCTGAATAGTCATTGGGGACGGGAGGTCTACCAAAATTGCTAAAATAAATGTCGTATATTGACATTTGACCTTTTTACAGCAAGGTCAAGTTTACTTCCCTATGCATTTGTATGGGAAAAACCTTTAAAAATCTTCTTCTCCAAAGCCGAGGATGCCTTGTGGCTGAATCTTTACGTGTATCATCGGAAACAGGAGGTCTACCAAAGTTGCGAAAATAATGGTTGTACATTGACATTTGACCTTTTTACGGTGAGGTCAATTTTGCTTCTTATATGCATTTGTATGGGAAAAAATATTCAGAATTTCAAATGACTTCTCCTCTGGAGACTCTGGGCCAATTTTGCTCAAATTTCATGCGGAGCCTCCTTAGGTTGGGGAAATGATAGATTGCTAAAATGGTTGCGGTTTATTTACCAAGATGGCCGCCACGCCCATATATGGTAAAAACCTTCTCCTCCAGAACCGAGGATGCCTTGGGACTGAATCTTTACATAAGTCATCCGTGACGGAGTGGGGGGTGGGGGGGGGGTGGGGGGGGGGGGGAGTTCTACCAAAGTTGCTAAAATAATGGTCTTACATTGACATTTGACCTTTTTACGGCAAGGTCAAGTTTGCTTCCCTATGCATTTGTATGGGGGGAAAAACATTTAAAAATCTTATTCTCCAAAACGTCATTTGTGGTCATTTTTTGTCATTATATAACTTACCAGTATACATGTTTGTTTGAATACAACACTTGTTTAGCTAACAAGAGTTTTGCTTTGAAGGCCAGCAGTAATGCTATAAATTGTTGGTAACGTAATTTTCATTTTTTTTTTTTTTACAGAAATCGGGGATTGACATGTAATGCTCTGCATTTATTTTCAGGTACAATACCTAATAGTCTGCTCTTCACATAGCACCAGCTGACATGGAAACTGATTGATTATCTGCTCTTTATACATGTATACATGTAAGATACACCAGCAGCATGGAGCATGTCAGAAGAATTCAGAGTGCTAAATGAGGTAAATTATAGTTTTTGCCAAACCCTTTTGTGTTGAGGGAGAAAGCCATTTTAGTAGCATCGTCTTTACCATAAGTATTGGGACAGAGGGGCATTAGTTAACCTTGTAGATACAGATCAGACACTGCAGACATGAGCTTCTGATCATGGTTTACACTTTTTGTGCTTTCTTGTGAGTTTTTGTCAGACCTGCGTAAGCCAACAGGTTTGATGTAGGCATCCAGTTTCCGTCTAATTTCCAGTTCATCAACCTTTGCAGCCGCCCTGGTGTTCAGGTCTATTTCTATATAAATGTTACACATACAATCATTTTATCCCCCACTCCTTCCATGAAAGAGCAGAGACACTGTTTTTGTCTTGATTGTCTGTCTGTCAGTCTGTCGGTCAGTCAGTCTGGCTTAACTTTTTTAAACACAATCTTTTTAACAAAATATAACTTTTAATTTTTAAACTAATTCTAAGTTTTATAGTTTCATACATATATGACTTACCATTACAGCTCTTTCAATACTAAAACAAAGTTAACATACCATTTTGAGGCAAATGACATGGGTTGAAGCATCATTAAACCCAAACTCATCAGCATCATCATCTGTCTGTCATAAAATCATATCTGCTCTATAACTTGAAAACTGTTCAAGTTATTTTCATGAAACTTCGTAGTCATCAGGTGACGTGCAGACTACAAGAACCGTAACACTTGTCCATACATTTTAGAGTTATTCCCCTTTGAAATTTGACAATGGTAATTTCCTATCTGCTCTTTAACTTGAAAATCGTTCAAAATAGTATCATGAAACGTCATACAAATATAAAGCATTATCATACGATGAGCAGACCACAAGAACCATAACAATACCTTCTTTGGAGTTGTTTCCCTTTGAAATTTGACAGTGGTCATTTTGTGTCTGCTTATAACTTGAAAACCGTTCAAGACATTTCAAACTTTACAGAAATATAAAGCATCATCAGATGACATGCAGACGACAAGAACTTTAACTCTTGTCTGTCCATCTGTTATTCCGTCAAATGTTGTCATTTTTGCATCATCCTTTGCATTTATCTCAGTTTGTGATTAACTGTAAGATCGACAGTCATCAAACTTTGCACGCACTATCTCCCTAAAAGGGACTTAGCCGACCTCAGTGGCTCAGTTGGATGCTCGTCTGACCGGAGACTAGGAGGTCATGGGTTCAACCCCCGCCGAGGTCGGCAACATTCTTTCATGGTGATTGATAATGAAATATTTCCTATGGTCATTCTCTTCCTTTCCGCTGATTCAAGACGGGCCAACCTCGGTGGCTCAGTTGGCTGCGTCGTCTGACTGGAGACCAGGAGGTGGCGGGTTCAACCCCCGCCAAGGTTGGCAACATTTTTTGGTGGAGATTGATCATGAAATATTTTCTACAGTCATTCTCTCCCTTCCGCTGATTCAAGAAGGGCAGTTGTCAGTTTCTGGCAAAAGAAAGTGCACAACTTGGGACCATCATTTTAGCAATTTTGGTAGGCCTCCCGTCCCCGATGACTTGTGCAAAGATAAGGCCCCAAAGGCTTACTTGGTTCCTGAGAAGAATTTTAAGGTTTTTACCATATATGGGCATGGCGGACATCTTTGTCAATGGACAGCGACCATTTTAGCAATCTTTTCTTCCCACGCCCCAAGGAGGCTCCACATGAAATTTGAGCAACATTGGCCCAGCACCTTCAGAGGAGAAGTTGTTTGAAATTCTCCACATTTTGCCCATACAATTGTATTGGGCCCATACACATGCATAGAGAAGCAAACTTGACCTTACCATGAAAAGGTCAAACAGACAGGCAAAAATTTGACCCATCTTATAAAGGAGTGTAAGCAAAATACCAGGTTAGAACCACCAACAAAGAGAGTTGAGTACTGTATTTGCCCTCAATATTTGAATAGATCTGAGCAGTGTAGATACAGGCCTTATGCCACTGAACATGGCATCTTACCAGTGTCTACATTGACCCTCAGCCAGCATTTTTTACACATCAGTGGATAGTCATTTATCATACCCCTAGCATTTATGCCTAAGGATTTACAGTTCATCTTTCCGTCCGTCTTTTAGTCTGTTAGTATGTTAGTTAGTTCATTCATCGATTTGTTATTCCGTCACATTTGTAGAAATCTGCGTTAAAGGTTTGCGTTAAGATTTTAGGAGCACATTACATCCACATCTTAGGATGGATTAGATATGCAAAATACATATCTAATATTTGGTATGATGATAGATATTGGTCTAAAGTTTTTATCAGCACCATCTGGACCCATCATACATGTCATAAAATCTCACAGAATTTGGCAATCTGAAAGCCAATTCCCATAAAAAATTCAAATCTCACAGAATTTTCAGACCATTTCACAACAGATTTTATGAAGAAATAAACATAAATCACACACTATTGTGGTTTTCACGAGCTTCTTGTATGAAAAAAAGAAAACAAAAAATACTTAAAGACTATATTGGGGGAGCTCCAAAGTGATGTTTAAGAAAATCTCACAGAATTTTGTCAGGTCTCCCTTAAAATTTTGCCTTATCTTACAGATTTTAGTTCACAGCTTTTATGGCATGTATGACCATGCCCTTGGCCTTGAGGTCATGGTCACTGACTTAGAAATTTCATGTTAGTTTTTTAAAGAGCTCATTGCTTCCATGTGATAGTTTTAGTTCATACATGTATTTAGTATAAGCAGGGCTCTGGAATTTTTTAAATCTGAATCGGTCCAGACGATGACGTCATCAATGAGCCCATTTCCAAAAAAAAAATGTGTATATCACCTGTCACGAAAACTAATGACAATTGGCAGTCCTATAACTCCTTTTAAATAATACACCTCAACTCCGTTATATGAAGGAAGTCCGGGTACAACGAGCATGATCAAAGCTGGCGTCATCAATAAATACAGTCAGATATGTAAAAAGAAAGAAAAAAAAAAAAAACAAAAAAAAAAACGGTTTTGTTGTTATTTCCACCTCCGCAGGGTTTTCCTAAACTATTTATAAACAACTGATTCCTGTCTTGTATAAGCGCGAAGACGGCGGGAAACGGAACGAAACGACTTTCATGGACCTAATTAGGTCTAATAAAAAAGGCCTGTTTCAAGATTTAATCAGACTGCTTAAATTTTAAGCACTGACCAATCTTGCCTAGCGCAAGTGGTGCATTACTTATTTTTACTGTGAAATCTACATTGAATTATACTCGCGTGTTACGGCAATCAACAAAAAAAAAAAAAAAAAGAAGCAATCAATTATACCCAGATCAGACGCCGTTGTATGCGACATCTGATCAGGACGTACACGGTTTGGGAATTTATTTATCGAATCTGGGACCGACAAACCGTGTTGATCAAAACAAAAAAGAAGAGGAAGAAAACGGATGCGTTCAAGCGGTGCATTTTTTTATCTCTCTCAGTAAAGCGACCTTTGATCTTTTGGACACGCCGACTGCACCTGGATGTTTTGCAGTCTCAGTGTATTCACACGTGTCACACAAACGGATTAATTATCAGACTACCGTTACTGATGATTCGTGTTAATCGCTTGTTTTCCGCGCAAAGGTCAGTGAAGTGTTGATTTTTTGACAATGTTTGGATAATGACGTAATTAATTTGTGCTGCGGTAGGTTGCCGTTATTCAGCTGTCCCTCCAATATACATGTCAAATGACCGTTTAGAGCCTTTTAACTACCATAATATCGCATTTAAAAGGTGCGCGGACGTTGTCAGTTTGGAAAGACTAGACCGTTTGTGATTTTTTTAGACATCATTGATTTGTGAAAATTGGTTGGTTTGGGAAATGTTGGACCGATTTATTAGCGTTTTGGGGTGTTTGAATTCGGTCCAGAATTCTTAATTTCGGTCCAGACCGGCTATTTTTCCGGTTTTCCCGAGCCCTGAGTATAAGGATAGATTCTTATTCTAACTTTGCATCAGCACCATCATCACCGATGCCTGTGCCCTTTAGGTCAAGGTCACTGACTTAGAATTTTTTATGTTGACATTTTTGTGTTAAAGGTTTTTCAGACTGCCTTTATAAGTAGAGGCGGTGGCACTGGCCCGGGGTATTTGTGCCACACTGGGTACTTTGTCTACTAGTAAATAATTTAATCAAAACAATGGGTAAGACAAACCAATAGTAAATGAAGATGTTCATTGTTTTGTTTTTTTTTAGAAAGATTAGATTGGTTGAAAAAAAAGAAAAGGAAACTGCTGAATTCAACCTTTAGCACAGTGTGGTGACAAAATTGGTGATATATAGTTTTCTTATTTCACTCGTGGTTGGAGGGGGATGGATTGAAATGACCCTCATCTGTTCGTATGCATGTGCATTAGTACATGAGTGCATCCATATCAGATCTTTCACTGTATTCTTTTGAAATTTTGCAGATTTCCTTCAGTTGATATGAAGATGGGCATCTCAGCATGGAGTTTTGATCCGTGATTTTTGACAGTTATGGCACTTTCAGACTAGAACAATTCATGCAGCATCACCGCAGTTTTTGTCTGCAACTCGTACACCTTTCAACAGAATCCTTGCACATCATGTGAAAGGTCAGACTTGTCATAAAGAACAAACAGACGTATTCTGATAATTTAGATTGAGATAAATATTTTCCTTACTTCTCTAAGAAAATGTGGGAATATAGCTTAAGATAAGACAGGGTATCTTCTAACAAGTACCAACAATATATATTTTCATGGAGAAAGAAACATTATGTTTCTTTCTCCATGAAAATATATATTGTTGGTACTTGTTAGAAGCACCTCACTAACATGCTTCTGATGAATCCTCACATCATATGTTTTCTGGGAAAAATGAGAGAATGTTAATACTTTTCATTTGAAAACGATGCCTTATCTGAAGTTATTACAAGCCATATGTCAGACTGTGCAGGGACATAAAAAGCCCAGATTAGTCTTGGCATTTGCAGTACAGTACGGGTCCTCTCTACATCTGAAGAATCCTCTGATGGAGTAAATTGTACAAGTGGATAGTGAAGATCCAGATCAGTCTGCATATGCTAAAAGGACGATCAGGACCTTTGACTCTTGAATCTACAGGTGAATAGTGAAGGTCCAGATCAGACTGCATATGCTTGTAGGATGATCAGGGCTTTTGCTCTTTATCTGAAGAAAATATTATTGTGATAGATTGGACAGCTGAATAGTGATGGTCCAGATCAGACTGCATATGAGGAGGATAATCAGGACCTTTGCTCTTCAGCAGAAGAACGTTCTGTTGTGGTAGATTCTACAGGTGAAAAGTGAAGGTCTGGAAAGGACTGCATATGCCCATAGGATAATCAGGACCTTTGCTTTTCTCCTGAAGAGCCATCTGTTGTGGTAGAATCTACAGGTGAATAGTGAAGGTCCGGATCAGACTGCATATGATCAGAGGATAATCAGGACCTTTACTCTTCATTTGAAGAACCTTCTGTTGTAGTAGACTAGACAGGTGAATAATGAGGGTCCAGATCAGACTGCATATGCTTGTAGGATGATCAGGACCTTTGCGCTTCATCAGAAGAATATTCTGTTGTGCTAGAATCTACAGGTGAATAGTGAAGGTCCAGATCCGACTGCAAATGCTTGTAGGATGATCAGGACCTTTGCGCTTCATCTGAAACCTTTTGTTGTGGTTAATTCTACAAAGGAATAGGGAAGGTCCGGATCATATTGCGTATGCTTGAAGGATAATCAGGACCTATGCTCTTCATCTGAAGAACCTTCTGTTGTGGTAGATTCTACAGGTGAATAGTGAAGATTCAGATCAGACTGCACATCGAGGCTTGAGTGCAAGACTGTAGTAAGTCAGATGGCTGTTTTTCCTCAAACTTAATCTCCTCAACATGAAGGTGTTATGAAGATAACAACATTTTCTTCTGTAAACAATGAAAATTTTGGTGCCATTGCTCGTATGAGCAATGGCACATAAATTTTCTTTGTTTACAAAGGGGTCAAAATTGCCCCAAAACAAGGGTTTCAAAAATATGTTTGAGTTTTACTACAGGCTTGCGCTCAACCCTCAATATGATTGTAGGATAATCGTCTTTGCTCTTCATCTGAAGAACCTTCTGTTAAGTTAGATTCTGCAGGTGAATAGTGAAAGTCCCGATCAGACAATATGCTTTTAGGATGATTGGGACCTTTGCTCTTTATCTGAAGACTCTTCTGATGTGATAGATTGGACAGGTGGAAACTGAAGGTCCAGATCAGACTCCATAGGTTGTAGGATGATCAGGGCCTTTGCTCCTCATTTAATGAATCTTCTGATGTGGTATATTCTACAGGTAAATAGTGAAGGTCAGGATCAGACTGGTGATCAGAGCCTTTGCTCTTTATCTGAAGAAACTTCTGATGTGGTAGAATGTACAGATGAATAGTGAATGACCAGATAATACTACATATGCTTGTAGGATGATCAGATCTTTGCTCTTCACTTGAAGAATCTGCTGTTGTGGTAGATTCTACAGATGAATAGTGAAGGCCTGGATCAGACTACATATGCTTGTTGGATGGTCAGGGCCTTTGCTTTTCATATAAAGAACTTTCTGATGTGGTAGAATATACAGGTGTTAGTGACGGTCCAGAAGAGACTGCATATGCATGTAGGATAATCAGGACCTTTGCTTTTCCTCTGAAGAAACATCTGATGTAGGTAGATTCTGCAGGTGAAAAGTGAAGGTCCAAACTGCATATGCTTGTAGGATAATCAGGACCTCTGCTCGTCATCTGAAGAAACTGTAATTGGGGGAGATTGGACAGGTGAATAGTGAAGGTCTGGATCAGACTGCAAATGCTTATAGGATGATCAGGACCTTTGCTCTTAATCAGATGAATGTTATTGTGGTAGTTTCTACAGGTAAATAGGGAAGGTGTGGATCAGATAGCGTATGCTTGTAGGATAATCAGGACCTTTGCTCTTCATCTGAACAATATTCTGTTGTGGTAGTTTCTAAAGGTGAATAGTGAAGTCCAGATCAGACTACATATGCTTGTAGGATAATTGGGGTCTTTGCTCTTTATCTGAAGAACCTTCTGTGGCGTTAGAGTATACAGGTGAATTGTGAAGGTCTGGATCAGACTGCATAGGCTTCTAGGATGATCAGGACCTTTGCTCTTCATCTGCAGAATCTCCTAATTGATCAGGGTTTTGCTTTTCATCTAAAGAACCTTCTGTTGTGGTAGAATCTGCAGGTGAATAGTGAAAGTCCAGATCAAACAATATGCTTTTAGGATGATCGGGTCAGGATCAGACTGCATATGCTTGTAGGGTGATCAGGGCCTTTGCTCTTTATCTGAAGAAACTTCTGATGTGGTAGAATGTACAGTTGAATAACTAGATAATACTACATATGCTTGTAGGATGATCAGATCTTTGCTCTTCCTTTGAAGAATCTGCTGTTGTAGATTCTACAGATGAATAGTGAAGGTCTAGATCTGCTGTTGTGGTAGATTCTACAGATGAATAGTGAAGGTCTAGATCAGACTGCATTTGCTTGAAGGAGGATCAAGGTCTTTGCTCTTCATCTGAAGAACCGGTCTGTTGTGGTAAATTCTACAGATGAATAGTGAAGGTCCAGAAGAGACTGCATATGCTTGTAGGTTAATCAGGACCTTTGCTCTTCCTCTGAAGAAATATCTGATGTGGTAGATTCTATAGGTGAAAAGTGAAGGTCCAGACTGCATATGCTTGTCAGATGATCAGGACCTCTGCTTGTCATCTGAAGAAACTATAATTGGGATAGATTGGACAGGTGAATAGTGAAGGTCTGGATCAGACTGCACATGCTTGTAGGATGATCAGAATCTTTGCTCTTCATGGGAAGAACCTTGTATTGGTGTAGATTCTACAAGTGACTAGTGAAGGTCTGGATCAGACTTCATATGCTTGTAGGATGATAAGGACCTTTACTCTTCAGCTGAAGAATGTTCTGTTGTGATAGAATGTACAGGTGAAGAGTGAAGGTGAAGAGTGAAGGTCCAGATTAGACTGTATATGCTTGTCGGATGATCAGGACCTTTGCTCTTCATCTGAAGAAACTACAATTGGGGTAGATTTGACAGGTGAATAGTGAAGGTCTAGATTAGACTGCATATGCTTGTAGGATGATCAGGACCTTTGCTTTTCATCTGCAGAATCTCCTAATTAATCAGGGTTTTTCTCTTCGTCTAAAGAACCTTCTGTTGTGGTAGAATCTGCAGGTGAATAGTGAAAGTCCCAATCAGACTGAATATGCATTTAGGATGATTGGGACCTTTGCTCTTTATCTGAAAATTCTTCTGATGTGATAGATTGGACAGGTGGAAATTGAAGGTCCAGATCAGACTGCATAGGTTTGTAGGATAATCAGGATCTTTGCTTTTCATCTGAAGAACTTTCTATTGGTGTAGATTCTACAGGTGAATAGTGAAGGTCTGGATCAGACTGCATATGCTTAATTGTAGGATGATTAGGACCTTTGCTCTTCATCTGAAGAATTTTCTGTTGTGATAGATTCTACAGGTGAATAGTGAAGGTCTGGATCAGACTGCATATGCTTGTAGGATGATTAGGACCTTTGCTCTTCATCTGAAGAATTTTCTGTTGTGATAGATTCTACAGGTGAATAGTGAAGGTCTGGATCAGACTGCATATGCTTGTAGGATGATTAGGACCTTTGCTCTTCATCTGAAGAATTTTCTGTTGTGATAGATTCTACAGGTGAATAGTGAAGGTCTGGATCAGACTGCATATGCTTGTAGGATGATTAGGACCTTTGCTCTTCATCTGAAGAATTTTCTGTTGTGATAGATTCTACAGGTGAATAGTGAAGGTCTGGATCAGACTGCATATGCTTGTAGGATGATTAGGACCTTTGCTCTTCATCTGAAGAATTTTCTGTTGTGATAGATTCTACAGGTGAATAGTGACTGTCTGGATTAGACTGTATATGCTTGTCAGATGATCAGGACCTTTGCTCTTCATCTGAAGAAACTATTATTGTGGTAGATTGGACAGGTGAATAGTGAAAGTCTAGATCAGACTGCATATGCTTGTAGGATGATCAGGACCTTTGCTCTTCATCTGCAGAATCTCCTAATTGATCAGGGTTTTTCTCTTTGTCTAAAGAACCTTCTGTTGTGGTAGAATCTGCAGGTGAATAGTGAAAGTCCAGATCAAACAATATGCTTTTAGGATGATCGGGATCTTTGCTCTTTATCTGAAGATTCTTCTGATGTGGTAGATTGGACAGGTGGAAATTGAAGGTCCAGATCAGACTGCATAGGTTTGTAGGATGATCAGGGCCTTTGCTCCTCATTTAATGAATCTTCTGATGTGGTATATTCTACAGGTAAATAGTGAAGGTCAGGATCAGACTGCATATGCTTGTAGGGTGATCAGGGCCTTTGCTCTTTATCTGAAGAAACTTCTGATGTGAGAGAATGTACAGATGATAAGTGAATGACCAGATAATACTGCATATGCTTGTAGGATGATCAGATGCTCTTCACTTGAAGAATCTACTGTTGTGGTAGATTCCACAGATGAACAGTGAAGGTCTGGATCAGACTGCATTTGCTTGTAGGAGGATCAGGGTCATTGCTCTTCATCTGAAGAACCGGTCTGTTGGTGTAGATTCTATAGATGAAGAGTGAAGGTCTAGATCAGACTACATATGCTTGTAGGAGGATCAGGGTCTTTGCTCTTCATCTGAAGAACCGATCTGTTGTGGTAGATTCTATAGATGAATAGTGAAGGTCCAGATCAGGGTCTTTGCTCTTCATCTGAAGAACCTTCTGTTGTGATAGATTCTATAGATGAATAGTGAAGGTTCAGGTCAGACTACATATGCTTGAAGGAGGATCAGGGTCTTTGCTCTTCATCTGAAGAATAGATCTGTTATGGTAGATTAAATAGATGAATAGTGAAGGTCCAGATCAGACTACATATGCTTGTAGGAGGATCAGGGTCTTTGCTCTTCATCTGAAGAACCTTCTGTTGTGGTAGATTCTACAGATAAATAGTGAAGATCGAAATCAAACTACATATGCTTGTAGGAGGATCAGGGTCTTTGCTCTTCATCTGAAGAACTGGTCTGTTGTGGTAGATTCTATAGATAAATAGTGTAGGAGGATCAGGGTCTTTGCTCTTCATCTGAAGAACTGGTCTGTTGTGGTAGATTCTATAGATAAATAGTGAAGGTCCAGATCAGATTACATATGCTTATAGGAGGATCAGGGTTTTTGCTCTTCATCTGAAGAACAGGTCTATTGTGATAGAATCTACAGATAAATAGTGACGGTCCAGATCAGACTACATATGCTTGTAGGAGGATCAGGGTCTTTGCTCTTCATCTGAAGAACCTTCTGTTGTGGTAGATTCTACAGATAAATAGTGAAGATCGAAATCAAACTACATATGCTTGTAGGAGGATCAGGGTCTTTGCTCTTCATCTGAAGAACTGGTCTGTTGTGGTAGATTCTATAGATAAATAGTGAAGACAAATCAGACTGCATATGCTTGTAGGAGGATCAGGGTCTTTGCTCTTCATCTGAAGAACCTTCTGTTGTGGTAGATTCTACAGATAAATAGTGAAGGTCCAGATCAGACTACATATGCTTGTAGGAGGATCAGGGTCTTTGCTCTTCATCTGAAGAACTGGTTCTGTTGTGGTAGATTCTATAGATAAATAGTGAAGGTCCAGATCAGACTACATATGCTTGTAGGAGGATCAAGATTCTATAGATAAATAGTGAAGGACCAGATCAGACTACATATGCTTGTAGGAGGATCAGGGTCTTTGCTCTTCATCTGAAGAACCGGTCTGTTGTGGTAGATTCTACAGATGAATAGTGAAGGTCCAGATCAGACTACATATGCTTGTAGGAGGATCAAGGTCTTTGCTCTTCATCTGAAGAACCTTCTGTTGTGGTAGATTCTACAGATGAATAGTGAAGGTCCAGATCAGACTACATATGCTTGTTGGTTGGTCAGGGTCTTTGCTTTTCATATAAAGAATCTTCTGATGTGGTAGAATATACAGGTGTAGTGAAGGTCCAGAAGAGACTGCATATGCTTGTAGGATAATCAGGACCTTTGCTCTTCCTCTGAAGAAACTATTATTGTGGGAGATTCTACAGGTGAATAGTGAAGGTCTGGATCAGACTGCATATACTTGTAGGATAATCAGGACCTTTGCTCTTCATCTGAAGAAAATATTATTGTGGTAGATTTAATAGTGAAAGTCTTGATCAGACTGCATATGCTTGTAGGATGATGAGAACCTTTGCTCTTAATGGGAAGAATGCTCTGTTGTGGTTGATTCTACAGGTGAATTGTGAAGGTCTGGATCAGACTGCATATGCTTGTAGGATTAGCAGGACCTTTGTTTTTCATCGGACGAATGTTCTGTTTGATAGATTCTGCAGATGAATAGTAAAGGTCCAGATCAGACTGCATATGCTTTTAGAATGATCAGGACCTTTGCTTTTCATTTGAAGAATGATTGTAGGGTACAATTGAATAGTGAAGGTCTGGATTAGACTGCACGTTTGTCTGATGATCAGGATCATTGCTATTTGTATGCAGACTCTTTTGTTGTGGTAGAATCTACAGGTGAGTAGTGAAGGACCTGATTGGACTGCATATGCTTGTAGGATGATCAGGAACTTTGCTCTTCATTAAAAAATGTTCTGTTGTGGACAAATATGCAGGTTAATAGTGAAGGTCTGGATTTGACTGCGTATCATTGTAGAATGATCAGGACCTTTTTTACTCTTCATCGGAAGAAACTTCTGATGTGGTAGATTCTACAAGTGAAAAGTGAAGGTCCAGACTGCATTTGCTTGTAGTATTATCAGGACCTTATATCAAGAATCTTCTGTTGTTGTAGATTTTAGTGAGTGATGAAAGTCAGAATCAAACTGCATATGCTTGGAGGATAATCAGTACCATTGCTCCTCATCTGTAGAATCTGCTGTTGTGGTAGATTCTACAGGTGAATAGTGAAGGTCCGGATCAAACTGCATATGCTTGTTGTTAATCAGGATCTTTCCATTACATCTGAAGAATCTTGTGTTGTGGTAGAGTCTACCTGTGAATAGTGAAGGTCTAGATCAGACTGCAAACGTTTGTAGGATAATCAGGACCTTTGCTCTTCATCGGAAGAATCTTCTGTTGGTATAGATTCTATAGGTGAATAGTGAAGGTCAGGATCAGACTGCAAAATGCTTGTTGGATGATCAGGATCTTTGCTCTTATCTGCAGAATCACCTGATGGAGTAAGTTTTACAGGTGAATAGTTGCGATCCAGATCAGACTGAATATGCTTGTAGGAGGATCAGGACTTTACTATTCCTCTGAAGAACCTTCTGTTGTGGTAGATTCTACAGGTGAATGGTGGTGGTCTGGATCAGACTGCATATGCTTGTAGGAGGATCAGGACTTTTGCGCTTCATCTGAAGAAACTTCTGCTACTGGTTATTCTACAGGTGAATAGTGAAGGTCTGGATCAGACTGCATATGCTTGTAGGATGATCTGGACCTATGCTCTTCATCTGAAAAAACTTCTTTTATGGTATGTTCTGCAGGTGAATAGTGAAGGTCCAGATCTGACTGCATATGCTTATGGGACAATCAGGACCTTTGCTCTTCCTCTGAAGAAACGTCTGATGTGGTAGACTCAACACATGAACAGTGAACGACCAGATAATACTGCAAATGCTTGTAGGATGATCAGGCCCTTTGCTCTTCATCTGAAGAATCTTCTGTTGTGGTAGATTCTACAGGTGAATAGTGAAGGTCCGGATCAGATTGCATATGCTTGCAGGATGATCAGGACCTTTGCTCTCAATCCAAAAAATCTTCTGATGTTGTAAATTCTACAGGTGAATAGTGAAGATCAGGATCAGACTGCATATGTTGTAGGGTGATCAGGACCTTTGATCTTCAGCTGAAGTTTCTGTTGTGGTAGATTCTACATTGAATAGTGAAGGTCTAGATCAGACTGCAAATGCTTGTAGGATAATCAGGACCTTTCGCTCTTCATTGGAAGAATGTTCTGTTGTGGTGTCTTCTACAGGTGAATAATGAAGGTCTGGATCAGACTGCAAATGCTTGTAGGATAATCTAGACCTTTTCTATTCATTTGAAGAATATTTTGATTATACAAGTGAATAGTGAAG
Source organism: Anodontia alba (assembly GCA_964016985.1). Lineage (NCBI taxonomy): Eukaryota > Metazoa > Mollusca > Bivalvia > Lucinida > Lucinidae > Anodontia > Anodontia alba. Next base: position 82,692,749 of record OZ024832.1, read on the forward strand.
GTCCGGATAAGACTGCAGATGCTTGTAGGATAATCAGGACCTTTTCTATTCATTTGAAGAATATTTTGATTATACAGGTGAATAGTGATGGTCTGGATAAGACTGCAAATGCTTGCAGAATGATCAGGGCCTTTGCTATTCATGTTAAGAATCTTCTTGTTGTGGTAGATCCTACCAATAAAAAGTAGTATATTTTACTGGAGGACAGTGAATTTCCTGGTCAGGTTGGACTTGCTTCTAGAATGATCAGTGCCTTTGCTGTTCATCTAATTAATCTTCTGTTCTGGTAGATTCTGCTGGTGATTATAGAAAATGCAGATCAGACTGTTCACCTTTGTAGGATGATCAGAGCCTTTGTTGTTCCTGAAAAGAATCTCTGTTTTGATAGATTCTACCAGTGAAAAGTGAAGGTTCGGATCAGACTGCTCATGTTTGTAGGATGATCAAGACCCTTTCTGTAAAGAATCATCTGCAGTTCTAGAGTCTATTGATGAAAAGTGAAGTTTCAGATCAGACTACACATGATTGTAGGATCATTAGGACCTTTGCCTTTCATGTAAAGAATCTTCTGTTGTAGTAGATTCTGCTGGTGAATAATGAAGTTCTGGATCAGACTGCACATGCTTATAGGATGAATAGGGTCTTTGCTGTTTATGTAAAGAATCTTCTGATATGGTAGAATCTGCTGGTGAATAGTGAAGGACCGGATGGGACTGCACATTCTTGTAGACTGATCAAGGCTTATGTTGTTCATTTAAAGAATCATCTGATGTGATAGTCTTCTGGTGAATGATGAAGGTCAGGATCAGACTGCACATGCTTGTTGAATGATCAGGGCCTTTGCTGTCCATTTAACCCATTTATGCTGAGTGGACTCTTCTACCATAACTCTTTGGACAGGTCCATTTCCTATATAAAGGGTGTTTGGTTAATTTATATTACTATAATGTTTTGTAAAAGTTTCTGAAGTTAATGCAAACAATGTAGACCCTGATTAGACACCGCATTTTGCAGCGTCTGATCTGGGTACCCTGTTTGCCAATGTCCCTTCAATTGGAGACCGGGCTTAAATAGGTTAAAGAATCATCTAATCTGATAGATTCTACAGATTCCACTGGGGAATAGTGAAGGACCAGATCAGACAGCACAAGCTTGTCAGGACCTTTGCTGTTGATTAAAAGAATCATCTGATGTGATTGATTCTACTTGTGACTAGTAAAGGTCATTTAAGAAATCTTCTGTTGTGGTAAATTCTACAGGTTAACAGTGAAGTCCAGGTCAGACTGCTCATCCTTTGCTGTTCATGTAATGAATCTTCTGCTGTAATAGAATCTACTGATGAATATTGAAGGACTGGATCGACTGCACATGGTTGTAGGATGATCAGGACCTTAGCTGTTCATGTTAGGCATCTTCTGTTGTGGTAGATTCTACAGGTGATAGTGAAGGTCCGGATCAGACTGCACAAACAATCTTCTGATGTGGTAGATTTTACTGCTAACAGTATGTTCAGGTCAGACCATATATAGACTTTAAAAATGGTACTAGCTGATCATTCGCTTGGCGCTCAGCATTAAGACAGTAGAGCTAGAACTGGTCAGCTCGGTGTCGGTATAATGTGACTGGGTGGAATATCATGTCAAAGTGTCTTGGACGTGATATTTCAGTGAGGCAGCACTCTAAAAGTGAGCATTGAGCTCCCTGCCACATCCAGACACCGTCGCGATATGACTGAAAGATTGTTGAAAGCGACGTTAAGCGCAAATCAAACAAACAAACAAATCGGACTGTATATGCTTAGAGCTGCTGTTCACGGAAAACATCATCTGTAGTCGATTCTACTGGTGAATAGTGAAGGTCCTAACCAGACTGTACATCCTCTTGTTGTTTGATCAGGATTTTTTCTATTCATTTAAAGAATTTTTTGCTATGGTAGATTCTGCTGGTGGATAGTGAAGGTCATAATCAGACTGCTCACCTTTGTTGGATGCTTAGGACCTTTACTATTTATTTAAAGAATCTTCTAATGTGATAGATTCTACTGGTGAATAGTAAAGATTCGGATCAGACTGTACATGCTTAAAGCACGATCAGAATCTTTGCTATTCATATGAATTTTCCTGGGCCCAGTTGTTCAAAGCGTTGTTAGGTTAACAAGCTCGTTAAAGGTCATTTCGTTAACTGTTTTAGTGGATTCAATACACAATATTCTGATATTTTTTGCTGAAAAAATGTAAGCTACTCACATTTTTTCAGCAAAAAAAATCAGCATATTTGCATATCACTTGATGTAAATTTTAACGATGCCATTAGCTTTGAACAACTGGGCCCTGGAGTGGTAGAATCTACTGGTAAAAAGTGAAGGACTGGATCTGACTGCACACCCATGTAGCATGATGAGGACCTTTGCTGCTCATGTAAAGAATCTTCTACTGTTGTAGATTCTCCAGGTGAATAATGAAGGTTGGGATCAGACTGTACAACTTTGTAGCATGATGATGACCTTGTAGTATGGTCAGGACATTAGCTGTTCATGTAAAGAATATTTTACTGCTGTAGATTCTATAGGTGAAAAGTGAAGGTCAGGATCTGACTGCACACCCTTGTAGCATGATGAGGACCTTTGCTGTTCATGTAAAGAATATTCTGCTGCTGTATATTCAACTGGTGAAAAGTGAAGGTTTGAATCAGACTACAAGCCTTGAAGGATGATTCATGATGCGGTTCATGAAAAGAAACTGGTTGTTGTTGGTTTTACTGGTGAAAAGTGAATTGCCTGTGGCTTGACATTTTGATGGTTTATGCTGAAATGATAGAAATAAAGGGAATAGGGATGGGCAAATAGTGCTTGACCAGAAGTGTTACTGTTTTTTGGACAAGCACAGAAATGTTTTGTTTCTTGGACAAGCATGGAAATATTTTTGTTTCTTGGACAAGGACAGAAGTATTTGTATCTTGGACAAGCAGATCAATTCTAAATCTGTCCATTCCTGTTTAAACGTGTTTGTTTTCTTTACTCCCCTTTTAGAAAATTTGTGGTTGAAAGATGGTGTTGAAGTGATATGCTGATGCAAATGATGACATAAGTGAGTCTGTGCAGACTGGCTGTCAATACATCTTCACTGTTTGCTAATAACCTTCTAACCTCCTCCGTGTGCCCTGGTCCAAAAAACATGCTTCCCCAGACATTAACGACTGTTGCATAGTGCTGGTAGCATTCCAGCTTTGACTCGGCATTGATGCAACCTCCATTTTGAAAACCTACCTATTCAAATATTCTGAAAATTTTATCACCAAAAAAAAAAGAAAAATAAATTCTGATTTTCTTCATATTTCTGCTCGAAACATAGATTGTTGGTTCTCCTTAGAACCGCCTCGCGTCTATGTTTTTGAGCAGAAATAAGAAAAATAATGTATACCCCTGTAAACCCCAGTTTTACTATATAAAAAGGGGCGTTTTAGGAAAATTATATTGGCATGTTTTCATGATGATTTCCTGTTGGACCTAGATTTCTAAGTTCAAAAAGCACAGATCAAATTTTAAAGATACATATGTTGATCAGGGTCCTGTTTACATCCGAGTTCATAGCATGTCCCTGATTGAGTACAAGGATTTTTTCTCCATTTTCTGCAAAATCAATGGAGACTCGTGAGAAAATATCTCTACCGTATTTGAATAGTAAGGCTCCTGATCAGTTAACCAAGATGCTCAGTCTGATCAGGGACTTGGCTGTTTCCAATTAGTTTTATTCCATATTCTCTGATTTGTATGCAAGTGGATAGTCAAGACCTTGATCGAGGCTGGCTGATCTGTGTCTTTAAATAAGCAAAGCTCTGAAGACATTCTATCATTGGATTGATTGTCTCCATGTAATACTGTTCCACACCACAATAGATTTGTTAATATTGAGGTTTTACAGCCCAGTCAACCCAATGGGGTCATGTCAGGTGCGTTCAGTTTACCTAACCACACGTTTACTGGGCAGGCTTAGTCCTCAAAGCGGTTAACCAGTATTGTGCACATTCTTTCACCAGAAGGGCAGTTGTCAGTTAACCGCTTAGAGGACTAAGCCTGCCCATGCCCAGTAAACGTGTGGTTAGGTAAACTGACCGCGCTCGAAATGACCCCATTGGGTTGACTGGGCCGTAAAACCTCAACACAAACAAATCTATCGTGGTGTGGCACAGTATTACATGGAGAGAATCAATCCAATATTTACCCAGTGTTTTAACAGATGTCTGAGCAAGTAGTACAGATCCAGATCAGATGCTGCAGAAAACAGCTGATAAAGGTCTACACTGCGTAATGCTCAGCAAGCTGTCCATAGATAATTCAGCAAGTAGTCATATGGACATATTTTTTATTCATTCATGAATTTTTGGATGAGTGTGGCATTACGAAAACACGCCTATTCAAATATACAGAAAATTTCACCACCAAAAACTGAAATTTTCAGATAAAAACTGATATTTTCCATATTTCTGCTCAAAACATAGATTGTGGGTACGCGTTGGTGAGGCGGTTCTAACGAGTACTCACAATCTATGTTTTTGAGCAGAAATAAGAAAAATGTATACCCCTGTAAACCCCAGTTTTACTATATAAAAGTGGGGTTTAAGGGGGTCAAAATTATATAGGCATGTTTTCGTTATGGCAAGCATTGAATGCGTCATAATATATAGGAAAAATACAGCATATCCCAATGATTTCATTTCAAGATCAGTTAATTACCTTTAGTTTTAACCTTTCCCACTCTCAGAGCAAATTCAGCCGATGACTGGTATTTCTGGTTTTTTTTCCAGAAAACAAATTGACATTTTATGCAAATTTTCTCCATTGGAGACGATTTGCATGAATGACAGTCTCCATTGGAGACATTTTGCATGAAATGTCAATCCTGTTTCCAGGGAAAAAAAATATGCAAATTTTGTCCACTGGAGACGATTTGCATGAATAGCAGTCTCCATTGGAGACATTTTGCATGAAATGTCAATCCTGTTTCCAGGGAAAATAAGAAAAGTCCCAAAGTTGAGTCAGAGTTCAACCAGAGCGGATAGAGCTGCGTCAGCCAGATAGTGCTTAACCTATGCCGAAACAAAGCGTCAAAAATTTATCTTCCTGTCTTCCCAAAAGAAATTAGTAAACAGGCATATTCACTTTCAGCTAGGCAACCATTATATTGAAGGGACTTGCACTTTTTATAGGAAGATAACGTCAGATTTGTTTTTGTCTCCTGAGAAGGAAGGGGTCTGCTCTATAAAGTCCAGGCTCCATGGTACACCGAAGGACTGCATATCCAGGAGTCCTGGAGTCCGAAACCTAGCTTAGTAACTTTAATGGAGATTGATACAGAAATAGTTTCCACGGCAGTGAAATATTTTCTGTGGTCATTCTTTCTTCCTTTGATTCAAGAAGGGCAGTTGTCAGTTACTGGCGAAGGTATGTGCATAAGTGTTGGTTAACTGCTTAGGAGACTAAGCATGCCCAGAAACCGTGCGAGTAGGTCAGCTGACCATGCTCGACATGACCCTTATGGGTTGAGTGGGCCGTTAAACCTCAACAACTATAAGGAAAGGATTTGTTCCTATAGGGAGCAAATTCCTTTCCTTATATAGAGTAGACCCTTTTCCAGAAAGGTATTGGCATTGTTGGTAGACTTCTCACTACTTCTGCTAAGAAGACAACTTTTGCAACAGACTAAACAGTCGCAAAAGTTGTCTTTCTTAGCAGAAATAGTGAGAAGTCTACTTGATGTATCCAGTCCTCTTAATATCTAGCTCGGTTATTTGAGAAAAAACATCAATGGCCAGCCAGATGGTCTTAAACTTTGCCACTGCCTATCCGAAACAAGATGGCATAAAAAAGTAAAATTTCTTAGCATATTCACTTACTTCCAGGAGACTATTTAAAAAAGCGTAATTTATACACTCGGCAAAGATAACTTGTCAAGTCTGATTTGTCCTGAAAACGGGGTCTGCTCTATAATGATGAAAGTCTGGGCTCCATGTATCAATAATGCAGCCAACTGCAAATCTAAGAGTCCCCGAGTCAGAACCCTAGCTTGGTAACTTTCATGGAGATTGATCCTGAAATAGTTTCTATGGCCATGAAATAATTTCTTCGGTCATTCTCCTTTCACTGAATAAGAAGAGCAGTGTCGGTTACTGGTGAAGGTATGTGCACAAGTGTTGGTTTACCAGCTTAGCTAGGGGACTAAGCATACCCAGGATCAGGGCGAGTTGGTCAGCTGACCATACTTGACATGCTTGAATGGGCCGGCAAACCTCAACACAAACTACAGTATAAGGAAAGAATTTGTTCCCAGAGGGAGTCTTTCCTTGTATAGAGTAGACCCTTTCCAGAAAGGCCTTAGCATTTAGTGAAAAAAACAGACACAGTTGTCTTCCTTGGCAGAAATAGTGAAGAATCTAAAGTCCCTTTACTATCTAGCTGAATTATTTGGAAAAAAAAAAACACAAAAAACATGGGTCAGCCAGATAGTGCTTAACCTTTTGCCACTATCTAGCCTAAACAAGATGGCGTCAAACATATAATTGTCCCAGAAAATTGAGTTTACACGCATATTCACTTTTAGGAGAATTTGTAATGAGGCTAATTTATGAACTTTCAACTTGCAAAATTTATGAGTAGGGGTCTGCTCTATAAAGAAAGTGGGCTCCATAGCATATCGAAAACATACCTGACTGAGGTCCCGAGTATGAACCTTTGATTGGTAACTTTCATGACGACTGATCCTGAAATAATTTCTATGGCATGGAATAATTGCTATGGTCATTCTCCTCCTTCAAGTAGAGCAGTTGTCAGTTACTAGCGATGGTATGTGCACAAGTGTTGCATAGGAGACTAAGCTTAGAACTTGGAACAGTGAGAATAGGTCAGCTGACCATGCTCGACATGACCCTTATGGGTAGTTTGTGTTGAGGTTTTACGGCCCATTAAACCCAATGGGGTGGCTTCGAGCACGGTCAATTTACCTAACCACACGTTTACTGAGCAGCCTTAGTCCTGTAAGTGGTTAACCAGTACTGTGCACATCCATTGCCAGAAACTGACAGAAAATTGCCCTTCTTGAATCGGCGGAGAGGAGAGAATGACTAGAAAATATTTCATGATCAATCTCCCAAGAATGTTGCCGACCTCGGCGGGGGTTGAACCTGCGACCTCCTGGTCTCCAGTCGGATGGCGCATCCAACTGAGCCACCGAGGCTGGACCTATCCCTTATGGGTAGACTGGGCCGGTAAACCTCCTCACTAACTATGAGGGGGCAAACTCCTTAAATAGAGTAGACCCCTTTCAAGAAAGGGCTTTGCATTTGCCATCAGAAAAGTTGTCCCCTTAATATCTAGCTCAATTATCTGAAGAAAAATAAACCCGAAGAAAACAAACATGGGTCAGCCAGATAGTGCTATAAATTAGCTTCACTATAAACGATCTTCAGATAGGTAGTGAATATGCATGTTAAACTTTAAACTTGTAAAATCATCAGCCCTCTTCTGTTCCAAAGAGGAACAACTTTATTCCAGAAGAATGGCAATTTGCATCCACTGAAAGTGAAGTGGGTATAATTCTCTATTTTATGCAAGAGCGGTGACGTGACTTCCGTTTATTTCTTTACATCAATATTCACTTACGAAAATAAAGCAAATTATACAGACACTTTTCAAGAAAGGTTTTGGTGTGCAGGAAAGAACATTCAACTAAAAAACAAAACAAAATTGAACACTATTAGGAAGCCGATAATTTATTACAAGTATACAAAACAGCATAGTGGCAAAACAAAAGAAATCAGTAACCAAAATAGTATACAAAACCCACAAGTACAAAAACCAAGAAAACATGCCTATACAATTCTGACCCCCTTAAACCCCAATTCTGTATAGTAAAACTCGGGTTTACAGGGGTATACATTATTTTCATCACGAAAACATGCCTATATAATGTTGACCCCCTTAAACCCCACTTTTATATAGTAAAACTGGCGTTTGCAGGGGTGTACATTATTTTTGTTATTTCTGCTCAAAACATAGATTGTTGGTACTCGTTAGAACCGCCTCGCCGAGGCGGTTCTAACGAGTACCCGCAATCTGTTTTGAGCAGAAATATGAAAAATATCAAAATTTTATCTGAAAATTTTCCTTTTTTGGTTGTTTAATTTTCAGTACATTTGAATAGGCATGTTTTCGTAATGGTATCCGATTTAAATTTGCATTTCGGAAAGTAGAATATAAAGAAGTATTAAATACAGAAAACTGATATTCTTTCTATATCTGCCATCTTGGTTTTAACAATATTGAATATAATATGTACAACACAAACATACAAAAATCACAAAGGATCAGATAATCTAATTATAGCTTATGTGAAATCCGCCGTCTTAAAATATACAAATGCCAATCTATATTCCTGTTATTTCCCTCCCCCCCACCCCCCCTCCCCCCCCCCCCCTCCCCTATGTAGACAAATATCTTCATATATTACACATAGTAATAATTCGGACGCAAGATCCAGATTCTCTATGGGTTCTATTTTAATTGCGCATTAAACAATTATAGGTATTCTGCAAATTACATAATAGGATCCATCTTGGACCCAATATACATTATATATTATTATAATATATTAGGTATATTATATCTTGGACACAAATATTATTAGGTACGAGTTTTATATATAGATCTTGCATCTGAATTGTAAGCAAAAAAAAAAAAAAAAAAATTTTCTTTAAGTTTTATGCTAGTCGGTCTTTACCATTTATCAAATGAGGGTAAAGCATAACGTGACAGTATGGCAAGCCGTTTCACTATTCTATAAATCGGACATCTCGTATGTGCATCACGAAAACATACCTATAAAATTTTGACCCCCATAAACCCCACTTTTATATAGTAAAACGGGGGTTTACAGGGGGTATACATTATTTTTCTTATTTCTGCTCAAAAACAGATTGTGGTACTCGTTAGAACCGCCTCATCGAGGCGGTTCTAACGAGTACCTGCAATCTATGCTTGGAGCAGAAATAAGCAAAATATCAATTTTTCATCTGAAAATTTTCATTTTTGGATGGTAAAATTCTCAATATATTTGATATACAAGATTTACTAATTCAGATATATCCATATTAGAGATCTATATATAGAAATATTCTATAAATTAGATTTCTGATTAAAGCCATCTCGTTTAGAATTAACACCGGGAAACCAAATAAATATTTATAGCTATATAATAAAAGGGTTATTGCACTGATTTTCGTGAATTTTGTCCTTGAGTTGGGGGACGCGAGCTTGTGAGCGTCTGTAGATATTCCATTGAGGGACAAATCGCCAATATCAATACCAATACCCTTTTATTATATAGCTATAAATATTTATTTGGTTTCCCGGTGTTTCTAACCTTTAAAACACTGTTTTAATAACAGAAATGTGAATTATACCAATGTGCGTCACAAGATTTGGCGTGATGTCGCTGCATTACATCATCAAAAGCAACGTAATATAACAGTAATAAGAGGACGCAACCAAGTAAGTGCAATATCTAATAAGTGTGCCGATTTGATATTGGGATTTTTTTTTTATATTGGCACGCTAGCTCCTAAGCTTTTATCACACAGTTTAATCATTTAACATTTATAGCTATATAATAAATATCTTATTTATAAATAGTACCTTATTTAACAAATATCTATGTGGAATTAAATAACTAATATGATTGATACAGGGTATTCTATAAATCCGATATATCGGATCGTATACAAAATGTAAAGATATGCTATATAAGACTCGTAAAATGACCTCTAACATGCATACATTCTGATGCTATTTACAAAAGACCTCACTGATTTATTCATCAATCTAATTAGATCTCTTTTAGTAAATCACATTATAATAATTGGATATTTAGTAAATAAATCGGATTTCTAAATAACTTAACAAAATATCTGGTAAATAAAAATATGGAATTAAATATTAAATATACCATTAGATAGAGATAAAAACTGCAATTCGACAGGTTTCGACAAATATTTGGTACAATGTAAATTACACAAATCCAGTTTTGTCACAGGAAATCCAGAAACAAAATTCGTCCGTAAATATCCCAAAAAAAATCGAACGTCCTTTAAAAAATGACTTTTTTTTTTAACTGGACATGAATTTTGAAAGCCAGAAAATCTTTTTATGAAATTAGTTTATCAAAAAAAAAAAAAAAAAATTCTTCATAGAAAAAAATAAATTTAATTTCTCAAAAATTTTAATTTACCCCGAGTCAGACAGAATCTAGGTATTTAATTTGTCCGAGAAAAAAATCAACTTGAGAAAATAATACAAAAATTGTCCAAATAAATTTGAATTCAATTTGTGAGGGAAAATTTCAATTTAGTTAGCCCAGGAAAATTTGAATTTAATTTGTCCGGGAAAATAGAAATTTTGTCTGAAAATATTTGAATTTGAGAAAATTATTTGAATTTAATTTGTTCCAGGAAAATTTGAATTTAATTTGTCCGAATAAATTTGAATTTAATTTGTCCGAGAAAATTTGAATTTAATTTGTCTGGGAAAATTTGAATTTAATTTATGGAGAAAATTTGAATTTGGTTTGTCCGAATAAATTTGAATTTAATTTGTCTGAGAAAATCTGAATTTAATTTGTCCCAATTTAATTTGTTTGGGAAAATCTGAATTTAATTTGTCCGGTAAAATTTTGAATTTGAGAAAATTTGAATTTTATTTGTCCAATTTAATTTGTCCTAATAAAAATTCGAATTTAATTTGTCCTAATAAATTTGAATTTAATTTGTCCGAGAAGATTTGAATTTAATTTGTCCGATTACAATTTAATTTGTCCGGGAAAATTTCAATTTAATTTGTCCGAATAAATAAATAGGATTTAATTTGTCTGGAAAAATTCAAATTTAATTTGTCCTAATAAATTTGAATTTAATTTGTCCGAGAAAATCTGAATTTAATTTGTCCGGGAAAATTTGAATTTAATTTGTCCGAATAAATAAGATTTAATTTGTCTGGGAAAATTCGAATTTAATTTGTCCTAATAAATTTGAATTTAATTTGTCCGAGAAAATCTGAATTTAATTTGTCCGGGAAAATTTGAATTTAATTTGTCCGAATAAATAGGATTTAATTTGTCTGGGAAAATTCGAATTTAATTTGTCCTAATAAATTTGAATTTAATTTGTCCGAGAAAATTTGAATTTAATTTGTCCGAATACAACTTAATTTGTCCGGGAAAATTTGAATTTAATTTGTCCGAATAAATAAATAGGATTTAATTTGTCTGGGAAAATTCGAATTTAATTTGTCCTAATAAATTTGAATTTAGTCTGAGAAAATCTGAATTTAATTTGTCCGGGAAAATTTGAATTTAATTTGTCCGAATAAATAAATAGGATTTAATTTGTCTGGGAAAATTCGAATTTAATTTGTCCTAATAAATTTGAATTTAATTTGTCCGAGAAAATTTGAATTTAATTTGTCCGAATACAATTTAATTTGTCCGGGAAAATTTGAATTTAATTTGTCAATTTGAATTTAATTTGTGCAAATAAATAAAAAGGATTTAATTTGTCTGGGAAAATTCGAATTTAATTTGTCCTAATAAATTTGAATTTAATTTGTCCGAGAAAATCTGAATTTAATTTGTCTGGGAAAATTTGAATTTAATTTGTCCAATTCAATTTGTCTGGGAAAACCTGAATTTAATTTGTTTGGGAAAATTTTGAATTTGAGAAAATTTTAATTTGTAGAATTTAATTTGTCCAGGTAAATTTGAATATTAAATTTGGACCGGAAAATTTGAATTTTATGTCTGAAAAAATTTGAATTAATATGTCCAAGAAAATTTGAATTTAATATATCAATTTAATTTGTTCGAATAAATTGGAATTTAAGTTAGAGAGAAATATCTCTTAAAAATTGGAAATTAATTTGTCCCATAAAACTGAAATTTGCCCTAAGTTTACCTAAGTGATGGTACAGTCTGGGTATATCAAACTGGTCTGTCCAATCATGTCTGCACATATCGGGGTATATGTAGACTACTTGTACAGACTAGCCAGCATATGCCGACATTGTACAGAGAAGGTACATGTGGACATTGGTGGTGCAGACCAGCCTGCGCATATCCAAATATGCGGACTGATGGTAGAGACCAGCCTGAGGATAGTGATGGTGCAGACCAGCCAGCATATATCCAGATATATGCCGACATTGTACAGACAAGCCTGGACTGGTACAGATCAGCCATACACCAAGGTACATGTGGACAGTGTTAGTGCAGACCAGCTTACCCATACCCAAATATATGCAGACTGATGGTAGAGACCAGCCTGAGGACAGTGATGGCGCAGAGCAGCTAGATACGTGGACTGATGGTACAGACCAGCCAGCATATAACCAGATACATGCAGAGTGGCGGTACAGACCAGCCAGCATGATATACCCGTTACCACAAGCTGGTCTGTGCTATCATTGTCTACATACCTATGTGTATGCTAGCTGGTCTGTATCATCACCGTCATGTACCATGGTATATCTTGATATATGCAGCAATCTGGTCTGCATCACGAATGCATAAACCATGGTATACACAGACTAGTCTGTACCATCACTCCGGATATACCTGGATATATGCACTTGTCTGTACCATAACGGTCCACATTATTTGCAGACTGGTCTGTACTGTCAGCGCACATATACTTGGGTATTTGCAGACTGGTCTGCACCATCACGGTATACATATACCGGATTATATACACTGCTCTGCACGATCAGTCCCCATATACCTCGGCATATGCAGACTGGTCTGTACAGTCAAGGTCCATATATACCAGGGTATATGCAGACTAGTCTGTACAGTCAAGGTCCATATATACCTGGGCATATGCAGACTGGTCTGTACAGTCAAGGTCCATATATACCTGGGCATATGCAGACTGGTCTGTACAGTCAAGGTCCATATATACCTCGGTATGTGCAGACTGGTCTGTACAGTCAAGGTCCATATATACCTCGGTATATGCAGACTAGTCTGTACAGTCAAGGTCCATATATACCTGGGCATATGCAGACTGGTCTGTACAGTCAAGGTCCATATATACCTGGGTATATGCAGACTAGTCTGTACAGTCAAGGTCCATATATACCTGGGTATATGCAGACTAGTCTGTACAGTCAAGGTCCATATATACCAGGGTATATGCAGACTGGTCTGTACAGTCAAGGTCCATATATACCTGGGCATATGCAGACTGGTCTGTACAGTCAAGGTCCATATATACCTGGGTATATGCAGACTAGTCTGTACAGTCAAGGTCCATATATACCTGGGTATATGCAGACTAGTCTGTACAGTCAAGGTCCATATATACCTGGGTATATGCAGACTAGTCTGTACAGTCAAGGTCCATATATACCTGGGCATATGCAGACTGGTCTGTACCATCATGGTCCATATATACCTGGGTATATGAAGACTGGTCTGTACTATCACGGTCAGCATATACCCGGGTAAATGCAGACTGGTCTGTACTGTCATGGTCTGTAGTCTATTTGTGTTGAGGTTTTACTGTCGAGCATGGTCAGTTAACCTAACCACACGTTTACTGGGCAGGCTTAGTGCTCAGTATTGTGCACATTCTTTCGCCAGAAACTCACAACTGCCCTTCTTAAATCAGCGGAAGGGAGAGGATGACCATAGAAAATATTTCATGATCAATCTCCACGAAAGAATGTTGCCGACCTCCTGGTCTCCAGTCAGATGGCACATCCAACTGCGCCACCAAGGCCAGCATGGTCTGTAGTCATTGTATGCTGCTACCTGAGCACATGCAAAATGGTACGTTCCATCACCGTCCACATATAACTGGTATATGCAGACTGGTCTACCATTATGGTACGCATATACCTGGGTACATGCAGACTGGTCTGTTCCATCACTCTCCACATATACCTGGATATATGCACACTGGTCTGTACCGTCACAGCCGGCATGTACCTGGATATATGCAGACTGGTCTGTACCATGGTCCTTATATACCTGGTTATATCTGCACCATCAATGTCCATGTATACCGGAGTACATATGCAGGCTGGTCTGTACCATCAAGGTCCATGTATACCTGGGGAATATACAAACTGGTCTGTACCATCACTGACCGTATGTACTTGGGTATGTCTATACCTGGGTATGTGCAGACTGGTCTCGTCATGTATCTGGGCTTATGCAGACTGGTCTCTACCACCCTGTCCATATGTAACTGGGTATACGCAGACTGATCTGTACCATTATATCCGCATATACCTGGGTATACACAGGCTGGACTGTATAATTAGTCCGCCTATTCCTGGGTATAATTTGCAGGCTTGTCTGTACCATCAGTCTGCATATATCCAGTGATACACAGGCTGGCCTGTACCATCACAAGCCACATATATCTGGGTATATGCAGACTACCATTTTCAGCATATATGCAGCCTGGTCTGTACCACTGTACGCATGTATCTTTAGTATATGCAGGCTGGTCTGTACCCTCGTATACCTTGGTATATGCGAACTGTTCTGCACCATCAGTCCACATATATCTGAGTATATACATAAATCTGATATATGCAAGACTGGTCAGCGTCATCACCGGCATTTCCAGGTATACACAGGTGGTGCAGACCAGTCAGCATAATCTCGGACAGCGCGGTTGAAGGTGCTGACCAGACTGCACGTCTATACCGTAATACATCTGATCAACAGTAAAGGTCCTGGTAGGCTATGAGAATGTTTCGGGATTGTGGTGTTGCTTTTCTAGAGGTTTGTCTGGCATATGCCGCAACATCAGAAAAACCCACCTTTGGACGTGCGCCCGGTGAAGATTCAGGTCAGCCAGCATCATTCATGCAGAATCCCCACTGGGCACATTCTGGATAACCAAAGCTGCAGTTTCGAATGCTGATCAGACTGCACCAATCCACAGATTAGTCTGGGCGCACTTCAGGTGACCTGAAGTTTCTCATATGACTAGTTTCATCTAGGTCTACAGCATTTGTTAGGACTGTTAGAATGTTTGGTTCACAGCACAAGTCCTGACCAGAACAAGTCCTGACCTGTACAACAGATCTGGATGCGGTTTGCATATAGGGGTATGTAGGTTTGGTATGTTCCAAGTCAATTTTGTTGGCGAAACTGCCTCAAGTTTGATTGGTGCAGTGTTTGTTAGACACATTTAAGGTATAAATACGCAGGTCATTACACTGCTGTTCATAGGTGGTAATGTTGGTTGGCAAGGATAAAGTTTGCATAAAAGCAAAGGTGCTGACCACATGGTTTCTAGACATAATTTGCACAAAATGTCAAAGGACAATTTTCTGGGATGTTACTGCAGTTTATCTGGGTCTACATGCGTAGCTCCAGATAAGATGGGGTATTTACATTATTTTTCTTGTTTCTCCACGAAAACTTTGGTACTCAAAAGTTTTAGTGGAGAAATATTTATCCTTTTCAGCTGAAAAAGCCCAACTATAGCCATGACTGTCAGGCATATTCTTTTTTTATCATTACAGTATGGTATCCCAGACAAAAGGCTGGTCTACATCTTTGGTGTTCGCATAGTGGAGGAAGTTGGTTTTTTCGAGAGGTTGGTACGGGCTCCCCTGTAAGTCTACCAGGTGACAATTTAAAAAGTGCAATGGCATACCCGGATGGAACTGTTCCTAGTTTGACTTGGTCTACACGGTAAAAGTTCTTCAGAATAGCTTAACAGAGATGTTGCCTTTCTCAGAGAAGGAAATAACTGATCCAGAACGCTTAGCATGCTGGGTAAAAATACAGATATTCTTTGTCATTTTTTTTCCTTGAATTTGCATGAAATGTCTAAGCCAATCATATATATATATATATATATATATATATATATATATATATATATATATATATATATGTATATGTATATATATATATATGTAAAGGTTAACCATGAGGACCGCCCAGGGGTTTTGGGAATGGGAATAATGTCATTTCAGGGCAACAAGGGAACAAAAGTCTACAAATGAAGAGAACAGGGGAACAAATGTAATTTTCGGGAGCAGGGAACAAAGAAAATGAAGATTCTGATTTTGGGAAACAAGGGAAAATGCTGAAATGGTTCAGGATGACAGATACACCCTCTGAGAGGGCCTCAACCATGTGCATATGTCCATTATACCATCTATTGATGTGTATAAAAACTGCTAGATGAGTGGCAAACACCATAGATCCTGATCAGACATTTCTGTGGCATCTGATCTGGGTCTATACTGCTTAGGCCTGTATTGCAATACGGTGCATACACAATCTGTTTAAATGTATTGGCGTAAAGGCAAACAGCTCTTAGTTTCATCTGGGTCTTGCAGACTTCGATCAACCATGTTTATGTGAACATTTGGGTGAACTGACAAGATTGCACCAACACATGTACGAGTCTGCAGCAGACTTTGTTTGTTTTGTTTTTTTTTTTCAGAGAAAATAACGATCTACATGAAATGCCAAGTCGTACTTTCTCTAAAAAAAATAAATTGCTGTCTCGCATAATTTTCCTTAGCACTCTAAGGGTCGAGTCTATTCACTGTATTTCAAAAGCAATGACCCACATGTGTACAGATCGATCCTTTGTATCTACGGACTTCACACCCTTTGGACATGTACAGACCTGGGCATTTGTATCGGTACAGATCTGACATTAGCTCTGTACAGACCTGGGACTTTATATCAGTTCAGATCAAAGTCTTTGTATCTGTGCAGAGCTGAGTCTTTTTATATGTACAGACCTGGGCCTTTGAATCAGTAGAGATTCGAGCCTTTGCATCTGGACAGATCTGGGCATTTGTATCTGCAGTCACCCAAACTGTCATCAGTTACATAAGCAGATGAATTCAATGTAACTGCCAGCCTCAGTTGTGTTGCAAGCCAACGAGGGGAGAGAGAAAACAAACACAGTTAAACAGGAGTGGACAAATTTAGAATTTATCTGATTGTCCAAGAAACATTCTTGTATTTTGTCCAAGAAACTGAATCTTGGACAAGCACAGGAATATTTTTGTTGCTCGGACAAGCACAAGACTGGTTTTGGTTTCTTAGACAAGCATAGGATCCCTGCGGTTGTCTAAGAAACCAAAACTATTCCTGCCCAAATAGTATTTATTCATCCCTGTTTCTTTTATTCACATGTATATCAATTCATAGAAAACTCAAAGCAGTTTACGGACAGACCAAATTGAACAGTTGCTTTGACCATCCTATTTACACCAGGGTACGTCCACTGTTCAGTTTAGGCATGGCAGTCTTTGTGTTGAGGTTTTACGGCCCAGTCAACCCAATGGGGTCATGTCGAGCGCGGTCAGTTTACCTAACCACACGTTTACTGGGCAGGCATAGTCCTCTAAGCGGTTAACCAGTATTGTGCACATTCTTTCGCCAGAAAAGCATGGCAGTCGGAAAATCCTGCATTTTATGTGAGACGGTACAGGTAATCTCTATATAATAAAGTATAGGTTATTATAATCAAAAGGGCAAAGCAACTGTTCAATTTGGTCTGTACCGTATATACCCTACATATTTAGACATGCCAAAGCAAACAGTCTAAACCCAAACCAAAAGGCTGCTAAAGGAGCAGTTTTATCAGGGTGTGCCATTCAGTCGGAAATTTTCATCACGAAAACATGCCTATATAATTTTGACCCCCTTAAACCCCACTTTTATATAGTAAAACTGGAGTTTACAGGGGTATACATTATTTTTCTTATTTCTGCTCAAAACATAGATTGTGGGTACTCGTTAGAACCGCCTCAGCGAGGCGGTTCTAACGAGTACCCACAATCTATGTTTTGAGCAGAAATGTGAATAATACCAGAATTTTTTATCTGGAAATTTTCATTTTTTGGTGGGAAAATTTTCAGTATATTTAAATAGGCGTGTTTTCGTAATGTTTGTGGCACATTATCATGTGATCAAATTGTAAGACGAGTACAGTTAAGTGGTTTGGCGTCTGAATATTTAACATAAAATTATGGTAATTACCTGTCCAATTGCACATTCAACTCGCACATAATATCTGCTGCTTTTATTATAATTTTTGTGCGATTTGAATACAATTAAGCAGGATCATTCCAAAATATTTTTAATAATTCCAATTCATCTTTATACACATTTCAGGCAATTAGGTTGGCTAAAGGAAACGTTCTACACTTCAACAGTCCAGAGCAGGAATTTGTCTTCTGTGGTCTCAAAAGATCTGACATTTTTGGCAACATCTGTAACAACGATGAGTTGGAATTATAAGGAATGAATTTTATTGATGTATATACTCTGTCGAATCAGTTTTGTTTGTTTGTTTGTGTTGAGGTTTTACGGCCCAGTCAACCCAGTGGGGTCATGTCGAGTGCGGTCAGTTTACCTAACCACACGTTTACTGGGCAGGCTTAGTCCTCTAAGCGGTTAACCAGTATTGTGCACATTCTTTCGCCAGAAACTGACAACTGCCCTTCTTGAATCAGCAGAAGGGAGAGAATGACCTTAGAAAATATTTCATGATCAATCTCCATGAAAGAATGTTACCGACATCGGCGGGGGTTGAACGGGCGACCTCCTGGTCTCCAGTCGGACGGCGCATCCAACTGAGCCACCGAGGCCGGCTGGCGAATCAGTAAAAAACTTTCAGTTTGTGAGGATTCACTGCAGTTTACATATCCATTAAATTTGCAAAAAATAAGATTCACCCCTACAAATATTTTTGTGAGAAAACGAGCCTTTACAATAAGGTTTGTCATTTCATGTGGATTTGCTAGACATCTTCACCAATTTTAAAGGACACCTAAAGGCCAAATTAATACGTAAATTGAAAGGAAGATCATATTGCACATTTGTAGTCTAACCAAGTTAACATGCAGTCGACTCTCGTTACCTCGAATTCCAAGGGACTCACTGAAACACTTCGAGATATCCGTACCTCTACATATCAGAGTTGAGAGAGTGAGGAAAACAATAAATTGAACAACACATTTAACAAATGAATATGTAATTTGACTCCTAAAGTTAGAAATATATATATATAATGTGGAAAAGAAGAGAAATTAGGAGCAATTTCTCCTCTTTTCCACATTATTCTGTTACCTGTTGTCATAGTTGCATGTTAAAACAGGGATCAGATTTTCACTTCGAGATAAGTGGTAATTCGAAAGAAGCAAGTTCGAGATAACGAGGTTCGACTATTTTGTCTGCCAATCTTTGTCCATGCAAAAATATACAGGCTGATCTTGGACTTGCTTGTCACAATGATCTTTTATATGACCTGATTCACATACAAGCCTGAGCATCAGAAAATGTACCTGGATGTGTGCCTAACAAAGATTCAGATCAACCTGCCCATCTGTGAGGCCTTCCCAGGGGTTTTGGGGAAAAAGGAACATACCCATTTATTTTCAGGGAACAAGGGAACATCAGCAACTATTCAAAGGTAACAAAACTAATTTGGGGGAACAGGGACCCTACCCACTTGGAGGGTTCATCTGTGCAGTCTGATCAGAATCTTCACTAGGCGCATTTTGGATAACCAAGAATGCAGGTTCTTTGTGCAGTTAATAAAGACATCCAACTGTGCGAATGCACTGGCGGATTTGAGGTGCGTTGGGTGTCCATGTCATTAGGTTTTCTAACTTTGCAGCTCAAACTAGAGCAAGTGCCCAGAGGGCCACGAATACCCCCAGCCTGCGCCATTTCTTATTTATAAAATATTTTAAAGTTAATAACAATGATATATGGCAAAATCAATGGACCATGAAATATAGGTCACTGACCCATATATACTTTACAATGTCAGTCTCTGCTTGAGTGACACTGATCTATCATCCCAAGTACAACTTTTCTGGAGTTAATAGTCTTCAAGACATGAAGCAAGTTTGCTGGATCATAAAATATAGGTCACTGACCTCATATACTTCGGAAGTTATTGTTTGTGTTGAGGTTTTACGGCCCAGTCAACCCAATGGGGTCATGTCGAGCGCGGTCAGTTTACCTAACCACACGTTTACTGGGCAAGCGGTTAACCAGTATTGTGCACATTCTTTCGCCAGAAATTACCTGTGTTGAAGTTGTTGGGTTTTTTTTAAGATTATCACATGAAAAGAGCGTAAAGTCTATGTTTTATCTAAAAATCTACATCAAAGTGTACCTTATGCACAAAATGAACTGTGCTTAGCTTGTAAATGGACGGAGAATGGATAAAAGTAAAATTCTAAGTGGAGACAAAATTCAAAATGGCAGCAATCGCAAATTTTTTAGGCTGTCATTAGTCTCGTGATTCAACCCCTTGCATTTTGGAATGCTTGGCGTTACTGGCCGTTTTGTTGCTATTGTCGGCACTACCACTGTGTCAACAGTCTCTGCCAAATCACAGAACGCTTACTGGTTTTCAAGAAAAGCACCGAACCAGCCAAGCGTTTGTTGGACCATCACATTTTTGGTCACACACATCACTGGTCACATAGGTAGTTTATAGTAGTGTGTCTGCATGCAGAACCGTTTGATGCACTTATGACACACAGGTATCAAATAGTGGGAGATATAAGACAAAATAACAGGGCTATGAAATATAGGTCACATAATCCCAAAATATGATAGTAATACATCAAATTGTCTTCAAGATGTAACATGAAATCACTGGACCACGAAATATCAGTGACCAACATTTACTTTTAGATCAACTGTCGGATCATACAGATTCATAATCCAACAAAGATGCTCATACATCAGTTAACAGTCAAGATAAGAGGCAAAATCACTGGACCATGAAACATACGTCAAGGTGACCTACATTTGTTAAGATGTCAATTGTGGTCACACAGAACCAATATCCCAAGTATCACATTAATCCATGAAATAGATTTCAAGATACAAGGCAAAACCACTGGAGCATGAAAATAAGGTCACAATGACCTTGACCTTATTACACTGAATGTTGATGTGATAAACATGTCTGATGCCCATCTTTTATAAAGAAGTTGTTTGTATAAACAAACTGCAATATCTACTTTATCTCTGCCCTGGTGCATGACCCAGGGATTCATAGATGTAGAATGGAAGAGAACCCTCCCAGGTACCCCCATACCAGGGCTCTAGAAATTCTGAAATCTGAATCGGTCCAGCTGATGACGATGACGTCATCATTGAGCCAGTTTCCAAAGCGAAAATATAATCTCACTTGTCAAGAAAACTAATGACAATTGGCAGTCCTATAAATCCTTTTAAATAATACACCTCAACTTCGTTTTATCACGTAAGTCCAGGTATAACGAGGATGATCAAAGCTCCCGTCATCAATAAATACATTCACTACTTATAGACCTAATAAGGTCTAACGCCATGGGCAGATTTGCAGTTTTCGATGTTTCAAGACCTGACCAGACTGCTTAAATTTTAAGGCCTGACCAATCTTTGTCTAGCACAAGTCTTGCATTACTTATTTTTACTGTGAAATCTACCTTGAATTATACTTAAGCATTACAGTCGTCAAAAAAAAAAAAAAAAAAATGCAAACAGTAAGACCCAGATCAGACGCCATTGTATGTGACGTCTGATCAGGACCTACATGGTTTGGGAATTTATTTACCAAATCTGGGACCAACAAATTGCAAACCGTGTTGAACAAAACAAAACAAAAAAGCAGAAAACAGGTGCATTCAAGTGGTGCATTCTTTAATCACTCAGTAGGGACTAAAGTGACCTTTGATCTTTTGAACACGCTGACTGCACCTGGTGTTTTGCAGTCGCAAATGTATTCACATGTCACACAAACAGATTATCAGACTACCATCACTGATGATTCGTGTTAATTGCTTGTTTACTGCAAAAAAGACAGTGAAGTGTTGATTTTTTGACAATGTTCGGATAATAACGAAATTAATTTGTGTTGCTGTAGGTTGCCGTTATTCATCTGACCTCTCCAATATATATGTCAAATGACAGTTTAGAGCCGTTTAACTACCATAATATCGCATTTGAAAGGTGCGCTGATGTTATTAGATTTTTGGACATCACTGATTCGTGAGAAATTGGTTGGTTGGGGAAAAAATGGGGTTCAAGGCAAACCTGTTGGACTGAATTATTAGCGTTTCCGGGGGTTTAAAACTGATTCGGGATTCTTATTTTCAGTCCAGACCAGCTATTTTCTGGTTTTCTTGAGCCCTGCCCCATACCAAATACGAAAAGTTTTTGATCAGTGGCTTTATATAGAGATAATAAAAAAACTTCGAAGTAAAACTTGGTTATAGAAAGGGTTAACGGATGGACAGACAAATGAATGGACCCAACGAAAACTATATACCCCTTTTGGCATACTTCATATGCCGGGGTATAATTATGAGCTGCACTAAGATATATCTGAGCTACATTTAATGATCAAACAGCTGTTTGTAAAGGAGTTATAGGTGTCCAAATATTTAGGATAAATATGTTATGCCACAAAAGTGCTAGCAGACTACCAAACAAGACCATCACAGTGATCCTTATAGGAGCAAAGTTTTGTTCACTCAAGCAATTCTGTCCAGATATTTTGGGATTATGATAAAAGCTATTTTCATTTTACTGCTCTTGCTTCTTTAAATGATGCTTTCATTTGGTAGTTTTCTGCGTTTGATTTTTGTTTTGTTTTTTTGTTTTTTTTATGTGGGCTCCTCCTCCCCTACACCCACACCAATTTTTTTTTTCCTCTCCTTTTTTTATTCTTTTTTTTTTCTCTTATTTTTTTTTTATTCAGATTTTACTTCTTTTTTATTTTCTTTTGCAAAGTACCTTGATAAAAAATATTCAACAACTACAATGATCTGTTGTGCAATGTTCAACAATAAGTTCCAAACATAGACAGAAAGAACTAAGGGGAATTGATACACTATTAAGGGATACAACTGCGAAAATATTTCTTATCACACTTTTGAAAAGAAGTCTGCTCTGAAAGGAACAAGTCTTTCCTTTGAGAGTGGATTCCTTTTCAGAAGCGGCTTGGTGTGCAGAAAAGCAAACTAAACAGGAAATATAGAAAAATGCATCCCTTGTAAGATATAACAGAAAACTACCAAGTGTATCCAAGAAAACTACCAAGTGTATCCAATCCTCTTCATTAACGAAAACCTGCCTATATAATTCTGACCCCCCTAAACCCTACTTTTATATAGTAAAACAGGGGTTTACAGGAGTATATATTATTTTTCTTATTTCTGCTCAAAACATAGACTGTGGGTATTCGTTAGAACCGCCTTGCTGAGGCAGTTCTAACGAGTATTAGAACTGCATCACTGAGGCGGTTCTAATGTACCCACAGTCTATGTTTTTGGGCAGAAATATGAAAAATATGAGTTTTTTTATCTGAAAAATTTTCAGTTTTTAGAAGTGAAATTTTCTATATATTGGAATAGGCGTGTTTTCGTAATGACAGTCACAATGTAGTTAAGTTCATGAAAAGACACAGATCTTGTTTGTGATAAGGTGATTAACAATCAAAGCAGGTCAAGTTTACCAGATGAAAAGTTCAGATCATGTGATATATGGTGGTCAAGTTTACTAGATGAACTAGATCATGTGATAAACTGTGGTCAAGTTTACCAAGGGAACAGCAGATCATATGATATACGGTTTACCAGATGAACTGTTCAGATCATGTGATATATTGTGGTCAAGTTTACCAGATGAACTGTTCAGATCATGTGATATAGGGTGATCAAGTTTACCAGATGAACTGTTCAGATCATATGATATACAGTGGTCAAGTTTACCAGATGAACTGTTCAGATCATGTGATATGCAGTAATAAAGTTTACCAGATGAACTGTTCAGATAATGTGATAAATGGTAGAAAAGTTTACCAGATGAACTGTTCAGATCATGTTATCTATGGTGTTCAAGTTTACCAGATAAGTTTCAGGTCATGTGATATACGGTAAGATGAACTGTTCATGGAGTAAACAGTGGTCAAGTTTACTGGATGAACTGTTCAGATCATGTGATATATACATTTATCACATGATACGACTTAAAACACCATTTTGTACCTGCAACAAACTGAGCCTTATGTGAAAGTGTGTGCCAGAGCATACAAAGTTGGTGAAAGCTAAGATCAGCCTGCTCATCTGAACAGTCTGATCAGGGCCTTCACTTTCTATAGATTATTACACAATAATGTACTGTTCAGAGAAGTCTCTACACAAGCAGATCTGGGCCTTTGCTGTACATGAATGGCCTTTTCTCATGTTATGGACTACAATTCAAAGTGGAGAAAACTGTTGAGCCATTTGTCAGTTTTCTCCGCTTAGTTAGAACATAGCACTAGATATGTCCTTACTTTCAACCAAAAAATTGCCAATGTTTTTCTTATTTCTCCTTAAAAACAAATATTGGTACTCATTAGAAGCCTCTCGCCAAGGGGCTTCTAATGTAACAGAAAGACATTTTGTAGAGAAATAGAAGTATTTTTCTGGATAATCAATCTGCATAGCTCAGTCACAACATTTGGGGACATAGAATTTACAATATGACACAGACATATGCAAATCCACTCTGGTCTATCTACACCTGTAATTTTCGTTTTGTCCTTCCACCGGTGTTATAGTAAAAAAAAATGTTATCTTAGAACATTTGGGAATTATGGTTACTGTTATGATTTCTATTGTACTTTCTTAATTATAGCTGAGAACAAAAACCCTTTGTTATTTGCAGAAACTTTGATAGTTTTAAACTCGAAAGTCTTATAAAAACAAAAACTTTACTTGTACGGTTTCGTCAAAAATGTCCAGTTTCATCAATGACAAACTTTATTTTATGGCAAAACCGGCCTTTTTTCACGAAACCGTACAATTAATGCTTTTATTTTGAAATATTTAAGAGCATTACTATATTAATAACTGCATGTTTTCTAGACAGAAGGGTAATATTCACAGTTAACTAAAATATAAAATAAATCGCAGAATAGTATTTTCAAAAACTTCTAAGATTTGATTTGTTTATGGTGACACTGGCAAAAGGACGAAACCCAAAAGTGCCGGTGTAGATATACCACAGTGAAGTCACCGTCCAACATTCAAACACTGATGGACAGTGCAGTGCAGTTTGTGCTATACAAGCACAGTACTCCTCTGTCACTGAATTTGTAATGATATTGCTGGGACTTACAAACAAGTTAAAACCGTGTATACCAGTCCATCTTTGACAACCATAACTACATTAAGTACTTGAACACTAACTCCTCTTATCCTCAAAAGTAAACCAGTCCTTTTGGTAATCTGTGAAAAGGGGTCTACTCTAAAAGAAAAGAATTTGCTCTTGGGAGTGAATTCTTCCCTTTTAAAGTAGACCACTTTTCAGAAGAGCTGTGCTGTACATTAACTCAAACATTTTTCATCTGTAATTCAAACAGGAAATCACAAAAGTTGTCTGCCTTGTTAAAAATTGCAAAACATCTACCAATTTCTCCTTAAACAAGCATCTAGAATTAAAGGTTAAAAACTTGTCAATACAATTTTACAGTGTTCCACTTCCAAGTTGATGGTGCCAAAATTACTTGAGATACTGTTGAAGACAGATGGTGTTGAAAGGATACCAAACTATCCACTGCACAGTATTTTTCATGTCACTACTGACCCTAAATGACTGAAATACTACTGATGGTAAGCTAAAGCAGTAAGTCATCAAATGCCAATCTACAAATTTAATTTTATCTTTTTGTACTTCCATGATACCATCCCAGATTCCGTATTTGTTGTGTCTTTTTTCACCAAGATATATATATTTGCATATTTCGAGTTTGGGTTTAACGGCCCAGTCATCCCTTCAGGGTCATGTTGAGCTGGTCAGTCTACCTAACCACACTTTTCCTGGGCAGGCTTAGTCCTCTAAGCGGCAACCAGTACTTGTGCACATCCTTTTGCCAGAAACTGATAACTGTCTTTCTTGAATCAGCGGAAGGGAGAGTGATCGTAAAAAATATTTCATGATTTATGTTCACGAAAGACCCATCAGGGATCAAACCTGCGACCTAATCACCAGCTGGACGTGCATCCTACTGAGCCTCCAATGCCAGCTAACTTTAATAGTTAAACAGTACAACAAACAGACTAGAGATTCAAATCAGATGCCCGAGACCATGATATATTCTGATCTCCATAGTTTGCCACTCCGTTTTTAGATGCATTAACAGGTAATGAAATGGACTTTTCCAAAGTCTAGATTTAGTTTGGTATATAGTTAAGCTGTCCCAATTAGATGGCCATCTCAGATACAAGCAGCACATTAGAAAATGTGTACATAATTGGTCTTAAGATCAAAAGAGATAACAGTTTGATGTTATGAATCTAAGATAAATTTGGAAAAAAAGAAGATCTGGAAAAACTGCATACCAGCTTTGAAACTTGGGAAACATCTGAAATTTTAATTCATGGAAAGGGTTTTTAAACTGAACTAAAGTAATGCACATATAAAAAAATTATAGCGAGTTAACTTTACAGATGTTCTGGTACTGACAAAGCACTTTAATTTTTATATCATTTTATCATATGTAGTAGTTGATATATCCCTTGTTCAGTAAAGTTCTGTTGCTAAACTTTGAAATGCTGACTATATAACATTTAAATTTGAATGCTTTGTAGCCTTATTTTCTGCGAAAATTAAAAAAAAAAGTAGTTTCTGTGAAAAATAGTGAATGCATCTTTATCTGATGATTCAGCCAACAGATTGCAAAAGCTTAAAATGTATGCACAACATAGCATAATGACAGTATTTTTCCATGCTGAGATCATGCATTGTCATCAGATCAGTCAAATCTGTCATCAATTTGCAAGAAAATAGAAATCAGCCATCTAAGTTGCAGTCAAATCAATGTCACACATTTATAAATAAATCAAAGCCACCAATGTATATTACGGTCCATATTAAAACAGTCATGGATAATAAAATCAATCTGTTAATAAAGACTCTGTGTCAACTGGACAAATTAATCAAACTACTTTAAAAATGTCACAATCAGTCAAAGCTCAAGTCAGCTTGGTCATAACAAAGAAATAACTACTATGTCGCTAAGTCAGTAAATCAAACAAAGTCAAGAAAGAAATGTTAGTCGAGACAGCAATGTCAATCAAGTATCTAAGACCAAAATGAAACAAGGACTATCCAGTCAATCAAACAAAATCTGTCAAGTAAGCAAGATCATTCAATCAAGTAAACAATACCGTCTACCAAGGAAGTGACATACAATATCTGTAAAGTAAGCAAGATCAGTCAACCAAATAGCAATACCACGTGTCTATCAAGTAAGTGACATACAAAACAAGCAAGAAAAGTAATTCAGGTAAGCAAAGTCAAGTAAGTAAGTCAACCATCATGTCTGCCATGTCAGAAATAATCTAGAGCAACACAATCACAAACTGAGCAACTCGAGGGTTGAGCGCAAGACTAGCATAACTCAGATGGTTGTTTTTCCCCAAACCTAATCTCCTCACCATGAAGGCATTATGAAGATAACAACATTTCTTTCTGTAAACAATGAAAATTTAGGTGCCATTGCTCGTATGAGCAATGGCACCTAAATTTGCATTGTTTACAAAGGGGTCCAAGTTGCCCCTAAACAAGGGTTTCAAAAATATGTTTGAGTTACAATAGTCTTGCGCTCAACCCTCGAACTGTCCAATCCAACCACTGAAGTCTAAAAAAATAACAACAAACAATCAACAAGTCTGTCAATCTACAAGTGTTCAAATTGAAATCCATCAAATAAAGTCAACCCTCTCACAAATCAGAACAGCAAAATCACAAGCAAACAAATCAACCAACTGTCTAATATTCAACCAACTGTCCAAGTCTATATCACCAAGACAACTCAAGTGACAAGACAACAAAGCAAACAAAAATCAAATCAAACAATCAAATAATTAAGTCCACAAACTGACAATACACACAGCAAACATTCCACAATCAAGTCCACCAAGTGGCAACAGAGCACAGCAAAACTTCCGTAATCAAACAACTGACAATACAACACAGCAAAAATGCCATAAACAAGTCCACCAACTGACAATACAACTCGGCATAAAAGAATAATCAAACAAGTCCACCAACTGGCAACACAACACAGCAAACATTCCATAATCAAACAAGTCCACCAACTGACAATACAACATAGCAAAATTTCTATTATCAAACCAGCTCACTAACTGAGAATACAACAAAGCAAAAAATTCCATTACTAAACAAGCTCACCAACTGACAACACAAAAAATTCCATCATCAAACAAGTTCACCAACCGATAATACAACAAAGCAAAGTTTCCATATCAAGTCTACCAACTGAATACAACAAAGCAAAAATTCCATAAACAAGTCCACAACTGACGCTACAACAAAGCAAAAATTCCATAATTAAACAAGTCCACCAACTGACAATACAACAAAGCAAACATTCCACAAACGTCCACCAACTGACAATACAACTAAGCAAAAATTTCAGTTAACTAACAAGTTCACCAACTAACAATGAAATAAAGCCAAAATTCCCTACCAACTGACAACACAACAAAGCAAAAATTCAACAATTATGTCAGCCAACTGACAACAACAAAACAAAAAGCATCATAAACAAGTCCACCAAATGACAACACAAAGCAATAACTGATGAGATCAAGTCAATCAGCAAAACATCGGTTCAGGCAAGTCACATAAAAAATCTGAGAATCCCCAAATAAAGTCTACAATACAAAAATTAGCAAAATCGAAATTAACATGCCAAATAATTCCAATAACCAAAGAGATGAAAAGAAATAAATGAAACTGATAATCAAATCAAGCTACAACCATCAATCCAAGACGACATGCGATTAGGGGCCTATCATGTCAAATCAACAAACTTGGAACTAATATAGTTCTAACCAATCCAGCCAGGTCAGTCACAGAACCACACATTTAAAAGTCAGCCAACCACAAAATTGTCACAATCGGTCATCAAATCAAGTCATGACAGCTCAAGTCAAACTAACAAACTTCTAAACAATGAAGTCAGCAGTCATTAAACTTCGCAATCAAGTAAAGTCTTTAGTCACATTCAGTCATCTCCAATTGGCGCTCTTGTGAAGAAGATGTCAATACAGAAATCTCATTCAGTGAAAAGTCCAGAAATTCCAGTTAGTGAACATACATCAGAGAAGAAATCCCTGTCACTGAAGACAATCAATAATGAAATCCCAATCCGTGAAAAAGTAGTCAATGAAAACATTCCAGTCAGTGAAAAGTCAAAGAAATCGCAGTCAGTAAAACAGGTCAATAAAGAAATTGTCAGTTTGTTTGTGTTGAGGTTTTAGTCAACCCAATGGGTTGTGCTGAGGCCCAGTCAACCCAATGGGGTCATGTCAAGCGCGGTCAGTTTACCTAGCCACACATTTACTGGGTAGGCTTAGTCCTTTAAGCGGTTAACCAGTATTGTGCACATACTTTTGCCAGAAACTGACAACTGCCCTTCTTGAATCAGTGGTAGGGCAAGAATGACCGTAGAAAATATTTCATGATCAATCTCCACAAAAGAATGTTGCCAACCTCGGCAGGGTTTGAACCCGCAACTGTCAGTGAAAACAATAAAGAAATCCCAGTCAGTGAAGACAAGTCAAAAAAGAAATCCCACAGTGAGAATAAGTCAATAAAAATCCCACTCAGTGATGACAAGTCAATAAAGAAAGCTAAGTTAGTGATGAAAAGTCAATAAAGAAGTCCCAGTCAGTGAAGACAGTTGTTAAACCAGGCATTGAAGAAATCTCTGTCAGTGAAGACAACAATGCATAATCTCAGTGTACAGAACTATGACAAAATATACCATTCTAACAAAATGCATTTCTTATTGGGATACTTTTACCTGCATTATTCAATACAAAATTTTGAACTATAAAATGTCTTAATAACAAAAAAAAAAGATCAGTGTTGTTGATGATAGTTATGGCAAGCGGTTTTACTATTTATTATTAAGATATCTTGTTTAACAAATAAGATATGTAGTAAATATCTTATATATTATTTCAGATATCTTATTAAGGACATAAGCTATCTAATGTAGGATATAAGAAAACTGATACTAATTCATATTTCTTGTATCCTATATTAGATATCTCGTATCCTATATGATATCTGATATAATATATACTATATTTGTTAAATAAGATATCTTATATATTGATATAGATATCTGATATGCTAAATAAGATATCTGATATACTAAATGATATATCTTATTTGAGTAAATGAGATATCTTCTTTAGTAAATAGGATATCTTATATCCTATATATGGGGTCATGTCGAGCGTGATCAGTTTACCTAACCACACATTTACTGGGCATGCTTAGTCCTCTAAGCGGTTAACCAGTATTGTGCACATTCTTTCGCCAGAAACTGACAACTGCCCATCTTGAATCAGCGGAAGGGAGAGAATGACCATAGAAAATATTTCATGATCAATCTCCACGGAAGAATGTTGCCGACCTCAGTGGGGGTTGAACCACAGCCTCCTGGTCTCCAGTCGGACGGCGCATCCAACTGAGCCACCGAGGCCGGCTGATATATCAGGTATCTTATATATTATATAAGAGATCTGATATATTAAATCAGATATCTGAATAATAAAATAAACAGTAAAATGGCTTGCCATAGACAGTAATTATGAAATAAAATTCATTGCCAAATAAAAAGTAGTGTTTGAACCTATGTTTGAAATAAAGTGTATGCAAGGTTTAATTACAGTTAGTGATATTCTGTTTATAGATGACTAACCTAGTATGGTTACATGGCATGTAAAAAAGTTTATCCCAAAATGTTAAAATATTACAATTTTAAAATGTTCAAAAGTTATAGTTTGATTTAAAGAAAAATGATTTAGTAACTATAATTGTTAAAATACTGATTTCTTTTAAAAGGGATCAAACCTGTCTAATGATATAGTATTAAATAAGTTTTTAATATTTCGTTCTTCAGGTAAACATGTATTCTTGTAAAAAGTTTAACAAGATATGCATATTGTTTCATTTTTTTTCTAAAATAAAAGAATGAATGGCATGTGAAAGTACAGTAAGACAGCAATTCAAAGCTACTTGTTCTTTTCTATTAGCAAGGTATATGTATTTGAAATATGAGGAAAAGTTTTTTTTATGTTTTATCCTGTTGTTTTATTGTTGTGTTGAGTGGATCCTGTCTAGCAAAGTGATCAGGAAAA
This sequence comes from Anodontia alba, assembly GCA_964016985.1. Taxonomy (NCBI): domain Eukaryota; kingdom Metazoa; phylum Mollusca; class Bivalvia; order Lucinida; family Lucinidae; genus Anodontia; species Anodontia alba. The sequence goes on from OZ024832.1 coordinate 82,724,025, forward strand.
GTGAGTTGGTTGTTTTGCGTTTTCTTTGATTTGTGACTTGTGTACTGTCCGTCTGTTTGCTCTTCCACTTGGTGTCATTGGTAGGCTATGTTCTGTGATTGGGGCTCTTCCTGGACTTTTTCTATACTATTTTTTTTAATTACAAGTAATCTGTTCATAGTATTGTCCTATACTATGGTAATTATATTCCTAAAATTCCATATATCAACTTTTCTAACAAAATACATGTGAACAGTGTAGACCCAGATCAGAAGGAGCTGTATGATCAGGATCTACAATGTTTGCTATTCCTTAATGTATTATGAGAAACTTTTGAAAAAAAAGCAAAATTTAGGACAAAGTAAGTATGGAATGAACTGTTAAACATTTCAGGACATTGACCATACTTTCAGTCATTTAAAGACAAAAATGTATATGAAAATAGCCAAGTGCTATGGAACACTGAAAAATTATACTTTGAAATTTGTACTCTTGCTCAAAATAAGGTGCTTTTTTCAACCAAAAAGTGTGATTTATTTTTTTATTTCTCCATAAAAACATGTGGGTACTCATTTGAAGTGGCCAGCTGAGACATTTCTGATGAGTACCCACAATATGTTTTCATAGAGAAATAAGAACTATAATTATCTAGATACTCCTTCTCTATAGCTATTTTGCACCAAGCGAATTCCAGCCTAAGACGGCAGGGAAGCACTTTAACCCATTTTCACTGAAATTATACCATAATTTTACCCTGATCTTCAAACAGATGTGCCTTTGCAAACAGTGCAGACCCATTTCAAATTGCTGAAGGGACAGTTTGATTAAGGTCTGTACTTATGCCATATTGACTAAGGCTGGCACAATTGGATAATTAATTGACCGATAAATTAGACAAAAATGATTATCGTTACAGATTTGCTAATAATCGATCCTTTGCGTTCTGTGTCTATTACTTTACGCTATTTGCCCTTAGTATTCAGATACCTCAACTCCTTACCATACTTTATCTAAAATTTGAACATGTACAATTTACTACCCACTGTAGTGTCTAAAACAGCTGGGTGAGTGGCAAACAGTGTAGACCCTGATGAGATGCCACAGATGCCGCATTTGCAGTATCTCATCTTGGTCTACAGTTTGCTCAGGCCTGTCTGACTGAATACATACAATAAAGTATAACATATGGTATGAGTCATGTTCAGACTGGTAAAATTATGATCAAATCTTCAGTGATTACTAATCGATTATTAATCACAATGGCAGGGCTGATAATCGATTATCTTTTCAGCTCTGATTAGCCAGCCTTAATATGGACTGCATCAAGCAAAAATGTAATTTAAAGCATATGCAAGTAGTGAAAGTTCAGATGAGCTTGCGCAGTCTTGCCAGAACCTTTGTTCACCCTCGCTCATACAAGTATTGTTTATCAGAAAATCCTCTGCAAAAGTGCCAGACCCCTGGCATCTCTAAGTGACTGAGCATGTGCACTGATAGTTTCATATTACAGAGCGTTTGAAGACACTTTTTTGCTTGACATGGCTAAAATAATAAGCACTTTCATAACTTTTCAGAGTTTGGGAACAGTATGATAACTATTATAAGCACACAAAAATTTGTCTTCAGTAGGCATCTGCTGACATTAAAGAACCAGATCAACCTGTCTAGATGCACAGTCTAATCAGAGCATTCACTGCCCACTAACAGAATTATTATAGCAAAAGGCCTGACTGGCCTGTGTAATTGCACAATATCAAGGTCTTCACTGTAGACATGGTGCTCGATAAGGAGTAGTATTTTTTTTATTTCCGTACAAAAATGTACACCAAGGCACTTCTAATGAGTACCCCCACAACATGTTTTTGTGGAGAAGTAAGAAATATATCATTTTTTTTTTTTAACCCTTAAAGCACCAAGCAAAATTTGTAGCAGATGACATTCAATTTTTTTTTTTTTTTTTTTTTTTTTTATTCTTCAGAGAAAATAAGTCGACATTTCATGTGAATTGTCTGCTAAGCAGACAATTCACATGAAATGTAAAGACTTGTTTCCTCTGAAAAGTAAAAAAAAATTGTCTTCTGCTACAGTTGTGATTGGCACTTTAAGGGTTAAGAATGTTTTGTATGAAAACAGGCACCTTATTAGTATATGCCCTGATGGTTTTTTTTGCATGACAAGCCTAGTATGAGCTGCATCAAAAGGAGGAAATATTTGCATGTACATTCTCCCTTAACATTCTCAATTTATATATTTGCAGACAAAATTTAACTTCCAGAAATCAGGCCTCAAGATTTTGTGTGAATCAACTTCAAGGAGGATTTACATGAAATGTCAAGACCAATTTTCTATGAAGAACTAGAAAAATACCACTCAATTTTTGTCTGCTAAAAATGCAATAAGCGGAGTTCAAGCAGAAAATACATTTGTGAAATGCCAGAAATGATCATTATGACATATAAACAGCAAAGACCAAGATCAACTTATGACGACTGATTACTGTGCATTCGACATCACCCAGAAAGACGTTTTTTGCTAGGCTTCTGTTTCTGTGTTTATTCTCAAACATTTACCCGAAAATTAAATTTACTGCCAAAAATTGGTCTGACCTATGCAATTTCTATAGTAGATATGCAATTTCTATAGTAAAGTGATATTTTGGAATTTCTGTTAAGAAAATATTTTTTCCTTTTTTTAGCTTTGAATTATTATGTCTCACAACAACATTGTGAAAATTTTAGAAAAATTGAACAAGCCAAACTTGTTTATAATCCGCTTGCAAGTTACCTACCCTACAAGTTTTCTGCATAATTTGCATTCATTTTTAGATGGAAAAAAGTGAAAATATGTTTTTAAAAGAAATGACTAGAATAAAACTTTTTGTACATAAGTAATTACGACAAATGGTTTTGCATTAAATCATGACAAAAGTTTGCATATTTACTTTTTCTGTATAAAACTGCAAGCAAAAAATGACTTCCTGAAAGATGTTGAAAGCACAGTTTTCATTTTTTGATATTTTTTTGCCATATCCACCGATCCTGTAAGGTTGAATCAAAGGCCCTGATCAGACCAGCTTATCTTGACTTTAATATCCTGCACATACTCACAAGGGCCTTTTTTATTGTTACACATTATAAGAGCTTAAATTGTGCATGCACAAAGCTACAACTTGGTTTTGGCGAGCAGCAAATATCCAGTCCAGCCTGCACATCTATACAGTCTGGTTAGGATCTCTGCTGCTTGCCTTTAGTTTCTACATAATCCTGTAGAGCTTATATAACAAGAATTTAGATTTTGATCAACCCGCATATATATAGAAGCTGTAATAGATATATGTTAGTTTCCCAAAGCAAGTTGTACCTTTTTGCATGCACATGCTTACTCTCCATTCAGCACAACCCACAGAGTAGTACCATATTTACCCCCAAAACTTTGGACAGACATGCCTCAGCATACAGTATGTAGACCAAGATCAGATGTTGCAAAATGCAGCATCTGACCAGGGTCTACACTGTTTACCACTCATTCAGCAATTTTTTGAGAGTAGTAAATAGTTCATATTTTAGAACAGGTATGATTAAGGAGATAAGGTGTACAAATATCTAAGGTCCACCTGGGACCCTAAATATCAGAACATCTACATGCCTTACTGTAGTTGCCTAAATCTATGTATACATTATTTGAACCTCTAGATGTCTACCTGCAGTTACCCTATCACAAAAAACATACCTATATAATTTTGACCCCCTTATACCCCACTTTTATATAGTAAAACTGGGGTTTACAGGGGTATGCATTATTTTTCATATTTCTGCTCAAAACATAGATTGTGGGTACTCATTAGAACCACCTCAATTGAGGCGGTTCTAACGAGTACCCACAATCTATGTTTTGAGCAGAAATAAATGAGGCAGTTCTAACGAGTACCCACAATCTATGTTTTGAGCAGAAATATGAAAAATATCAGAATTTTTTATCTGAAAATTTTCCTTTTTTAGAGGTGAAATTTTCAGTATATTGGAATAGGCATGTTTTCGTAATGCTAAGTCTAGGTAGACATTATCTGGATAGGCATGTCTGTCAGTATACTTGCAGTAAATATTGTACTGTCAAACACAGACTTTAAGCCTTAAAGTACCTGTCTGAAATGCAGCAGATAATATTTTGAAACATTTTTTATATTATTATTTTTCAGAGAAAACAAAGCTTAACATTTTTCCCATGAATCATCAAGCTTTATTTTCTCAGAAAAAAATAATCCGAAAAAGTTTAGACTGTTGTCTGCTACAATTTTGATTTGCACATTAAGGGTTAACACTTCAATAGCATGCTCTGTTAAAATTCCAGCAGATGACATTTTGAGATAATTTTCTTATTTTTTTTCCAGAAAATAAGAGTTCAACATTTCAGGTAATCTGTCTCTTTAATAAGAAAATAAGAAAAATATCACCTATTTGTTGTCTGCTAAATTTTATCAGCAATTAAATTAAGGGTCCTCACTTAAGGCAGCCAGTCTGGACTCCAGATAAGATGTATTTTTTTTTATTTACAAAAACATTAAAATGTGGATGCTAATTAGACATGCTTGGCCAATGCAATTCAAATGAGTACTGTATTTACAAAAATGTTTGGGGATTTATTTGTGTTGAGGTTTTACGACCATTTAGTCAACCCAATGGTGTCATGTTACATGTAGTCAGTTTACCTAATCACACTTTTACTGGGCAGACTTAGTCCTCTAAGTGGTGAACCAGTATTGTGCTCATTCTTTTACCAGAAACTGACAACTGCCCTTCTAGAATCAGCGGAAGGGAGAGAATGACCATAGAAAATATTTCACGATCAATCTCCACAAAAGAATGTTGTGGACCCGGCAGTGCTCGAACCTGCAACCTCCTGATCACCATTCAGACATGCATCCAACTGAGCCACCGAGGCTGGCAAAATGTTTAGGGCACCTACACTCTTAAGCTTAGATCAAACCCATTTCACAATACCTGTTGCTGTATCTTAATCCTTGTCCTGCTAAATAAATTGAGATGCCACACCCATTTCTAATTTTCAACCAAACAGATTACTTGATCCAGATTGTTGATATAAATTCATATTATTTATTGCAAACAGTGCGGATCCAGATCAGTTGGCTTCTTCAGAAGATCTACACTGTTTGCAAAGGCAGGGTATATCCAGGTTCAGCAGGACAAGGGTTAAAATGCTAGATGAGTGGCAAACAGTGTAAACCCTGCTCAAATATCACACTGTTACATCTGATCTGGGTCTACACTGTTTGTTCAGACCATGCCTGTCCCAATATTTAGGGTGAATACAGTACTCGCAATCTCTTTTTTTGGAGAAATAAAAGGTATTTTTGATACTTCTTATCTGGAGCATTGACCCTGAATCAACATTCATGAAAATATCTCTGTCCTCTCTTTGTAGTAACATAAGCTGGACTTTCAACAAGTGAACTTTAGACGTCCAGAGATCATTCGTACGATGGAGAACTTGACCTGAAATTAGACATATCATAGTTAAGGTCTGTCAGAAAACAGGAATCAGTAAGACATTTCTATCATCGAAAATTATAGACATGGGGTGGGGTTGGAATATAAGTGGGGGAATGAAACACAATGTGGAGCCAAGACAACCAAATGGCTATGTTGTGACTGTGTTCTAGCAATGTAGCTATAAATGCTTTGACCAAACATTGTTCAGACTAAACATTGTTCAGCCAAGCATGAAAAGCAGGTCAAGGTCAGTAATGGTCAATGGCAGTGGGCAGGGTGCATCAATGGGAACTTAGAAGTCTTGTGTTTGAGAAACAGAGCTAAATGCACAGGCTCTTTTTTTCTGTGTAATGTCAAATGTGATCAGTTTACCTAAGCACACTTTTACTGGGCAGCCTTAGTCCTCTAAGCAGTTAACCAGTGCTTGTGCACATACTTGTGAAACTGACGACTGCCCTTCTTGAATCAGTGGAGAGGGCAGAGAATGACCATAGAAAATATTTCATGATCAATCTGCACAAAAGAATGTTGCCAACTGGGTGGGGGTCAAACCCAAATGCAGACTTAACATTCCTGATGCAAATGACAACGATGACAAGCCGGCCTCGATGGCTCAGTTGGATACACGTCCGACTGGAGACCAGGTCACGGGTTTGAACCCGGCCAAGGTCGGCAACATTCTTTCGTGGAGATTGATCATGAAATATTTTCTACAGTCATTCTTTCCCTTCCGCTGATTCAAGGAGGACAGTTGTCAGTTTCTGGCAAAAGAATGTGCACAATATTGGTTAACCACTTAGAGGACTAAGCCTGCCCAGTAAATGTGTGGTTAGGTAAACTGACCACGCTTGACAGGACCCATTGGACATAAAACACCCAATTGTCAAGCCTTATTTTCTGTAAATATATAAATATTGTCTGCTGCTGTTTGAATAATGCTTTAAGGGTTGTTTTTAAAGACCTCTATAAATATACTATTACTACAGTAGTGATTTGATTCTATGCTTCACATCTTGTGAATATTCCCATATATCTAAATCACATTTGGCACAAGTGTCTTGTGTATTCCTGTGATCTGGGAACACCCTTTTGTTGTGAAACAGAGTATCAGATCATGCTACTGTAGTAATAATGTGTATAAAATACCGATTTGATATGATCCTCATACAGTTTTTCTTTTACGATGATTATAACAGGATCAAAAGAATATATGATAAGGCAGAGACGGAAATCAACACTTACAGCACTTCTTTTTGTACAGAGCCTTTCATAATCACCCTTCCATCCCAGCAGGCACATGACGTAAATATAACGTCGCCTCAACATCGATGTGTTGCATCGACGTTGAGGCAACGTTATATTTACGTCATGTGCCCGCTGGGATTGTCTGGTTATGACTTTGATAATATTGAAAGGGATGTAAAACATCAACTTGTCATCATTACATATGCAAGCCACCAATACCCAGATAAGGCTGCCCATGTGTACAGTCTGATCAGGGCCTTCATCATCCAGTTACAAAACTCAATCTGATCTGGTAAGTATATCGGCAGAGAAAGGTACAGATGCTGATCTCGGCCTTTACTGTTCACATCAGTGGAAGGGACTGAATGACCTTAGAAACTATTTCATGATCAATCTCCATGAAAGAATGTTGCCGACCTCAGCTGGGTTCGAGCCCGCGATCTCCTGTCTCCAGCTGGACACGCATAACTGAAGAGCTACGTGAAATTAAAGAGTTACGTGAAATGCCTTGGAGAAGATGTAGTAAGCTATATAGCCTTTCTAGTTTTAATTGTACCATTTTGCAAACTAGTGAGTGTTATGCCAAGAAATTTTCCGCATCTGTTTAAATACAATTTACTTTCAATATATGAAGATTTTGTAAGAGTATTTGTAAATTTGACCAAGTTGTTGTAGATTCAACTTTCGCTATTTTCCACTTTTTTAGAAAGCATCTGGCATCTGATAAAAAAGAATGAAGAATTATCAGTATAGTCTAGTAACTAGAGGCCCAAGTGGCCAGAAATCACTCACCTGTATTAGGCTGATCATGATATGTTAGATTGTGCCATGGTGGCCATCTTGGCTATCAGATCAGATTGCCATTAGCAATTCAGAATCTAATGTTGTTTGAAGAGTTTCAAGACTGCCGTCATCTTGGATACTAGAACTGAATGATTTGGCAATTCTGAATCTCCATTTCACCCCGATGCCTCCCATCAAGTTTTGGCTCAACCTGACGTTTGAAGAATTTCAAGATGGCCACCATGGCGGCTATCCTGAATATTGAAATTGAATGATTTTAGCAATTTTGAATTTATGTGTCACTGTGATGCCGCCTATCAAGTTTCAGCTCAATTGGACTTAGGGTTAGGAAGAGATGTCGTTTGAAGAATCTTGGATATCAGAAAGGAACAATTTTAGCAATTTTGAATCTCTGTGTCACTGTGATGCCTCCCATCAAGTTTCAGCTCAATCAGACTTAGGGTTTAGGATGAGATGTCATTTGAAGAATTTCAAGATGGTGGCCAGGGCGGCCATCTTGGATATCGGAACGGAACGATTTTAGCAATTATGAATCTCTGTGTCACTGTGATGCCTCCCATTAAGTTTCAGCTCAATCGGACTTTAGGAGATGTAGTTTGAAGAATTTCAAGATGGCAATCCTGGTGGTGGCCATCTTGGATATCGGAACGAAACGATTTTAGCAATTCTGAATCTCCATGTTGCCACAATGCCTCCTACTGAGTTTCAGCTCAATCCAACTTATGATTCTGGAGGAGATGTCGAAAATGTGAAAAGCTAACAATGGATGATGGACGGACGACAGACAATAGGCCACTGCATAAGCTGACCTGCAGCAAAGCTACAGATAAGCTAAAAATACACAAACTACAGCCTCAGATTTTTTTTTTTTTTTTTTGGGGGGGGGGGGGGGGGGGGGTTGTAGTTTAATGGCCCAGTTATTATTAACACTATTAAGGTCATGTTGAGCTAGTCAGTTTTCCTTTTCCAGTTTTCCTAGGCAGGTTTAGTCCTCTAATCGTGTAACTAGTACTTTTACCAGAAACTGACAACTGCCATTCCAAATCAGCATGGGCATCCATGCAGTCTGATCAAGGCTTTTACTGAGCCCTTACAGACTTGTTGTACATTACTTAACAAGCACCAACAACCTCATCAGACATTGCGTAAGTGTAAGACAGGTAACTCATTTGTAATGTCGAGCTTTATTTTGTCTGAGAAATAAAAAAAAAAAACAAGCAAATTCCATAGGGAATTTATGTCCCCCGCCTTATTTTTATTTGAGCTGTTAGAAATGGGTAAGTTAACCAGAGGACCATTGGTCCTGTATCACTTACCTAAGTAGTGAAGCAGGAAACCAGTGATTGATTGATTGTGTTGGGGTTTAACGACACGTCAACCCTTGAGGGTCATTTTGTGTCGTCTCCCAGAGAAAGGGAGAAAGGAGATAGAAGAGAGAGTAGAGGAGATGAAAGAGAGGGACAGGGAAGAAAGAGGAACAGGAATGAAAGTGAAGAAACAGAAAAAATAAAAACATTCCCCCTCTACCCTTACCCGCTACAAGGATAGCAGGCCTTGCCCAACTGTAAGCCAATATCAGCTGGACACCCCGGTGATGTAAGATACACAGCACCTTCGCACCACCCGACCACCCCCAGGAAACCAGTGATAAAAAATAATTTCAGGATTCTGAAAAAACCACATGAATATCTTTAGACCATCCTAAAAGCCCATGTAAGGTTTCAAAAGGATCGGCCAAAAACTTGGGGAGGAGTTAAGGGGACAAGGTACCTACTCCCTATATGCTTCTGGTGCATTAGAACTCAAAAAATGTCTAAGTTAAAAATGCGAAAAAAGTGATAAAAAATTATTTCAGGATTCTGAAAAAACCAAATGCATATCTTCAGGCCATTCTAAAAGCCCATGTAACGTTTCAAAAGGATCGGCCAAAAACTGTGGGAGGAGTTAAGGGGACAAGGTACCTACTCCTTATAGACTCTGTAATATGAGAACTCAAAAAATGTCTAAGTTCAAAATGTGTAAAAAGTAATATAAAATAATTTCAGAGTCTGAAAAAACCACATGCATATCTTCAGACCATCCTTAAAGCACCTGTAAAGTTTCAAAAGGATCGGCTTAAAACTGTGGTAGGAGTTACGGGGACAAGGTACCTACTCCCTATACGGTATTTGGGAATACCGAAATCAAATCTTTACCGGATTCTACCGGAATCCAATATTAATTGCCAAAATCCAACTATATTGTCAAGTTTACCACGATTTGTGTAATTTTAGACATATACGCTGTTAAATAATATATAATCAAACAATATGGCAAAGTTTAGAAGAATATTTTGGAATAATAACGATTTTATTAACTTTTTTTACAATTTCGGAATCTACCGAAATCCAATATTAACTACCAAAATCCACTATATTATCAAGTTTACCATGATTTGTGTAAATGTAGACATATACACTGTTAAATAATATATAAACAGATAATATGTCTAAATTTGGAAGAAGTTTTTGGAATAATAACGATTTTATTAACGTTTATATAATTTTCATAGGTGGAGTTACTTCACTTCTTAGCTTAGCTCTGTGACGGGTACATAGAAGTATGGGGGAACACACCGAAACATTTTTCATATTTTTCCAATAAATAAAGCTTTGATTTTTCCTGCAAATTGTCTCCACTGGAGACAATATCAAGCATGAAATGTCAAGATATAAAGCATAATTTTGGTTTTGTTTTGCATTTAACTGCATGCAAATCGGTAGCCTAACGATTGTAAAAACTCTTCTATAAGTACCGTACTTCATTTAAATGGATTTGTCCAAACTTAAACTTTACCACTTTCTGGGCTTATTCAGCAGATGACACAGAATATAGCGTCTGATCAGGGTTTTTTTTGTTTTTTGTTTTTGTTTTTTGTTTTGTTTTTTTTTTTTTTTTGTTTTATTTTGGCATTGAATTGCATACAAACTAAAAACTCTCCCACACAAACTAAATAGAGTTGTATAAGCTTACCCATGGCTAATTCAACAGACGACAATTTGTTATTTCTTATTTTTCCCTGAAAGGGTTTGATCCGGGTCTACACCTTTTTTTGTGTGCATATAACGCATTGACTAGTAGCAACCTTACGTGGCATTCAGCCGATCCTGGTTAGGGAGGGTTGTTAAAGATTCTGTGCGTTATATAGCTATGTCTGATAGATAGTTATTTAAGCATGGTGAACTCAAATAGTGTAGTCCTAGATCAGACGCCGAGCTCCGTGGCATTTGATCTGGAACTACAGTATTTGCTTATGTCCTTTTATAAATGGGTTAATATATTTCAGCTATTGTATATAATTATATAATGTGTTTGCAGATATCAATTTACTTTTGTGCCATTTTCTAATTTGGTTAACATATATTTTAAATATTTTAAAAATCTATCAAGTTTACAATTTCAGAATTCTCTATATAGACATTCACTTTTTTATACATTAAAAGTTGCATTAATTATTTTATTTCCGGAGTTGAGTTCACTGCTTTAAAATATGTTTACTATTATTCTATTTCATATGGCATTGTTAAATTTATGACACGGGCGTCAAGGTAAAAAAGTGTCTTTGAACATGCGCAAAATGTACAGATTCACCCCCAACAGGCAAACAACGTCTTAGGAATATCGCATCCACGTTGTGTGCCCGCTGGGACATCTTCCAGTTGCCCTGCATGCAGTCTCATCCGGGCCTTTGATCTCAATTCATACATTTTGCAGTATCCAATGAGTGTTAGCAGACAGTGAAGACCCTGATCAGGCTGTGCATCCGCGCAGTCTGCCATCTGGACCTTCGCTGTCCACATATGTCTGAGGACACGTTTTCGTATGGAATGGCCGATATATAGTTGATTCTTCAAATTGTTTAGTTTAATAAGTTGATATTTGAATATACATTGTGTTTTAATATACTTTTATGCTGTTGAGAGAGGAGAGGAGAGAGAGACACAGAGAGAGCTTTTATTACATTGAATTGATTACTTAATTGTGGAATAAAACAGTGCAAGTATAAAACATGTCTTGCTATATTTTATTCTGTTTGCCCTCTTTCGTTATCTGCCCAGGCTAAAAATAATGTTTCGCTGTGTTTCCCCATATTTCTATATATTCGTCACAAAGCAAAGCTACGAAGGGAAGTAACTCTACCTATGAATATTATAAAAACTTTAATAAAATTGTTATTATTCCAAAAAATTCTTCCAAACTTTGACATATTATCTGTTTATATATTATTTAACAGTGTATATGTCTACATTTACACAAATCATGGTAAACTTGATAATATACTTGGATTTGGGTAATTAATATTGGATTTCGGTAGATTCCGAAATTGTAAAAAACGTTAATAAAATTGTTATTATTCCAAAAAATTCTTCCGAAGTTGGCCATATTATCTGTTTATATATTATTTAACATTATATATGTCTAAATTTACACAAATCATGATAAACTTGATAATATAGTTGGATTTCGGTAATTAATATTGGATTCCGGTAGATTCCGGTAAACACTGGATTTCAGTAATCCCAAATACCCCTCCCTATATGCTTCTGTATTAGAACTCAAAAAATGTCTAAGTTAAAAATGGGAAAAAAGTGATAAAAAATTTCAGGATTCTAAAAAATCCACACGCAATCTTCAGGCCGTCCTAAAAGCCCATGTAAAGTTTCAAAAGGATCTGCCAAAAACTGTGGGAGGAGTTAAGGGGACAAGGTACCTACTCCCTATAGACTTCTGTAATATTAGAATTCAAAAAATGTCTAAGTTCAAAATGTGTAAAAAGTGATATAAAAGAATTTCAGGATTCTGAAAAATCCATATGCATATTTTCAGGCCACCCTAAAAGCACCTGTAAAGTTTGAAAAGGATCGAACAAAAACTGTGGGAGGAGTTTAAGGGACAAGGTACCTACTAAAAATTCGGAACCACGCACCAAGCACCACGCACCACGGAAAGCTGAAACCACAAAAAAATAGACTAGACTGCTCAGTCAATGGCAAACCATCGCAAAACCCTTTCACCAATAAGCAGAGAGAAATGAAAAATAATGCTACTCTCGCACTTCCTTACCACACAAGGAAGTCATGCAGCAAGTTTGGTTAAATTTCGCCCAGTGGTTTGGAGATACGAGGGTCTCGTAGCATGATGGATGTTGGACAGACAGAGGCATTCACAATATCCTTTTAAAAAAAAAAAAAAAGCATGGGGATAACAAGAATTCTGCGGAAGGCGTCATCGTATCTGCTGGGGCAAAAGTCACAGGAGCCACAATCAGAAGTGTTATTAAATAAGTTTATTTCATTCTTAGCAGTGCTCAGTTGAAAAACTGAGTTGAAAAAAATGTAGACAAAGTGCCTTGTGGGGCACATTTATTCCAGGCCAGTGCCATCCCCTCTAATGGATATATCTTCATCACTGCCTTTTCGTATTATACAGCCCAATGATAATGGAATGTCGACGTAAAATGTGTAAAAGTCACTGGGCGTGAAATATAGGTCACCGGGTACCTGTCGTCAGTACATCATGGAGAAGCACTATGCAAGATATGGTGGTTGTAGGCTTAATAGTTGAGGAGTTATCGAACATCAACTTAAAATGTATCAAACAGAGTTCAAGGTCACCAGGTCAAGTACCTGCCAATCCAGTACAATGAGGTGAAGCACTATGCAGTGTAGTGGTTGTAGGTCTTATATTTGAGGAGATACCAAACATCAATGTAAAATGTGTCAAAGTCACTGGAGTACAAAATAAAGGTCAAGGTCACCAGGTCAAGGTACTTGCCTAGTCAGTACATCAAGAAGAAGCACTATACAAGGTTTGGATGTTGAAGTCCTTATAGTTGAGGAGATATGGAAGGGTGAAGTAAAAGGTGTAAAAGTCAACGGAGTGCAAAATATAGGTCAATGTCACTGAGTCAAGGTACCTGCAGCATCTGTACATTGAGGAAAAGCACTATGCAAGATTTGGTGGTTGTAGGCCTTATAGTTGAGGAGATATTGAACATCGATGTAAAATGTATAAAAGGCACTGGAGCACAAAATATAGGTCAAGGTCACCGGGTCAAGATACTTGCCCAGTCAGTAAATCTAGGAGAAACACTATGCAAGGTTTGGTGGTTAGAGGTCTTACACTTGAGGAGATCTGGAATGTTGATGTACATTATGTCAGTCTTCCCAGCCAAAATATAGGTCAAGGTCAGCAGGTCAAGGTATCTGCTGAGTCAGTACATTGAGAAGAATCACTTTGCAAGGTTTGATGGTTGTAGGCCTTATAGTTGAGAAGATCTGGAACCTCAATGTAAATTGTGTCAAAGTCACTGGAGCGCAAAATATAGGTCAAGGTCACCAGGTCAATGTACCTGCCAAGTTAGGAGGTCAGGGAGATGTGTTATACAAGGTATGTGGTTGTTGTAGAATTGTAGTTGATTAGAATACTAACTTTGACATAAATGTTGAACTTCGACATAAATGTTGACTGACGGACGGACGGATGGAAAATCGGACGCCTATATCGCACCCTGCTACAAGCAGGTGCGACAAAAATCATCTGATGCAGTTATGACTGGTGTTTTAACCCATTGTAATCAGGGAGACCCGTAAAAGGGTAATTAGCAAACAGTGCAGACCCAGATCAGACGCCACAGAATGTGGCGTCTGATCAGGGTCTCCACTGTTTGCAAGTAGTTTAGCCATTTTTCTCTAGCAATATGTAAATCTCATAGTCGGACTACCTAATATTGAAATTGGACACTTCCAATATACAGTCGACTCCGTTATCTCGAATTCCAAGGGACTCACTGAAACACTTCGAGATATCCGTACTTCAACATATCAGAGTTGAGAGAGTGAGGAAAACAATAAATTGAACAACCACATTTAACAAATAAAACTGCAAGCCATGCATCATGCCCTGCCACACAGGAACATAGTCCCTGTGCACTTCTGTAGTATAAGGGCTGAAAACAATCTAAGTTAAACATGAAGAGAAGCAATAAACAGTTATTTCATAACTCAAAAAAAACAAAAAAAATCACCAAAAAGTCTAAGTTAAAAATGCAATAAAAAGTGATAAAAAATAATTTCAGGATTCTAAAAGCATGTGTAAAGTTTCAAAAGGATCAGCCTGAAAATGTAGGAGGAGTTGCGCGTACAAGGTACATACTTCCTATACATTTCTGTGGTATTAGGGCTCGAAAAAAGTCTTCTAAGTTAAAAATGAAAAAAATGTGATAAAAAATAATTTCAGGATCCTGAAAAAACAATATGCATATCTTCAGACCATCCTAAAAGCGCCTGTAAAGTTTGAAAAGGATTGGCCTAAAACTGTAGGAGGAGCTGCGGGCAGAAGGTACATACTCCCTATACATTTCTGTAGAATTAGGGCTCGAAAAAAGTCTAAGTTAAAAATGCAAAACATGTGATAAAAAATAATTTCAAGATCCTGAAAAAACAATATGCATATCTTCAGACCATCCTAAAAGCGCCTGTTAAGTTTGAAAAGGATTGGCCTAAAACTGTAAGAGGAGTTGCGGGCAGACGAATGGTGGGGGCACTGACGGATGGACGGACACTCAAAATTTCAGAGGTATAACATAATACCCCGCCACTTTTTTGGTGGGAGGGCATAATGAATATGTAATTTGACTCTTGAAGTTAGAAATATATATATGAAATAATTTGGAAAAGAGGAGAAATTGCTTCTCCTTTTTTCCATATTATTTTGTTACCTGTTGTCATAGTTTCATGTTAAAACAGGGACCAGATTTTCACTTCGAGATAAGCAGTAATTCGAAATAAGCGAGTTCGAGATAACGAGGTTCGACTGTATAGTGTGGGAGAGTCTATTTAGTACACAATGTGCTAAGAGTTAAGTTATAGTGAAGCTACATACTGTATTTGTTCATGTAAACTTCCATCATATCTGCAGCATGCTGGTCTTCTCCAATGTGAGCAGAATACCATAGCTGACTATCAAAATTTCATCTCAATAGTATGTCTGCAAAATACTTCAACCAGTTACAAAACAACTAAATGATAGAAAATAAAGCATACAATTAATTTTTACCACTTTCTGGGCTAATTCAGCAGACAACAAATTGATGATATTTTTTCTTACTTTCCTCAGAAAACAGGATTTGACATTTCATTCAAATTGTTTCCACTGGAGACAATGGGCATGAAATGTCAAATTTGTTTGGGGGAAAAATAAGAAATATTTCAATCTGTTGTCTGCTGAAATTTTACTCAGAGTATACTTTGAGACTCCATGTTTTCAGAATTTATTTATATTACCATAGTTAACTAAATAATGGGAAAGACAGATCTAAGCAAACAGTGTAGACTCAGATCAGATGCTGCAGAATGTCTACACTTCCACTTCCCAGAACAGTAACAGACACACGAAGAGGTAGTAAAATGGATTAGTTCAAATATTTGGACAAAAATGATGTTTTTTGAGGTTTTTTATTTGGGTTTTACGGCCCTTTCAAGAAAAAAATCACTTATATCAAGCTGATCGTTCATCAAAAGTGGGCGAAAACCGGAGAACCCAGGGAAACCACCTGACCATCCGTAAGCAGCTTGGCTTTCCCACGTGACCCGAGCGAGGCTTGAACCACAGCGGTGAGAAACCTAATGGATTAAGAGTCAACTCTCCTATCCACTAGGCTACTGGGGCAACACAATAATGATGAGGATGACTTAGTGTTTTATGTTTCTTTCACCATTATTCAAGTCATATTGAGACAATGGAAGTGTCGATCACTATGCAATAAAGTACAATACAGTCATGGGCTGAATTACACCTCCAGCAGCCTGAGCAGTATTGAATGTTATATAACTGGGCCCAGTTGTTCGAAGCTAACGACGTCGTTAGTTAACGATTCGTTAAAATTTTAATCGAGTGATACGCAAATATGCTGAAATTTTTTGCTGAAAAAATGTGAGTAGCTTTTGCAGTGCAAAAGCTACTCACATTTTTTCAGCAAAAAATATCAGAATATTGTATATTGAATCCGCTAAAACAGTTAACGAAATGACCCTTAACGAGCTCGTTAAGCTAACGACGCTTTGAACAACCGGGCCCTGTTCGTGATGATGGTTTGGTGTTTTATGTCCCTTTCAACATAATTTGAAAGGGACGTAAAAAACCAAACCATCATCATGTCCTGTTAAGAGTAAAACCCTCTTCAGAAGGGAGGTAATACAATTTCTACAGCTGTCTGATCTGAAGATGGGGGCATAAAAAAATTCACAAAACATGGACATTAGCAAGCAGAACAGACATTTTAGAATGTGAATCTGATCAGGATCTACCATTTGCATTAAAAAGAGTTGTTTTACAAACAAAACAAAAATATAGACAATATGTTTGTAAAACGCTATGCCCCCAACTATATGCTTTCCATCAAACATGCCTTGACGTACTACTTGAGCAGCAAAAATGGTTAAGTTCAAAAGTAAAAAAAAAAAAGTAACAAAAATAAATTGATGACAATGCCAAACCCACATGCACATCTATAGACCATGATAAAAAATGCCTGCAAAGTTCCAATTGATTGGTTTAAAACTGTAAGAGGAGTTGCACACACAAGGTACCCACTGTAATGCATTTTAATAGTATTTAAGCCCCAAAGATGGCAAAGTGCAAAAGTAAAAAAAAAAAATGACAAAATTAAATTGTCGATTATGCCAAAATGACATGCATATTTGCAGATCTTGACAAAAATGCCTGTAAAGTTTCAGATTGACTGGTTTATAACTGTGTGAGGGGTACCCACCATCTGTAGTCAAATGCCTAAGTCGGAAAAAGGGAATAACTTCTCAAGGAGAACCCCAATGGTAAAACAAAAAAAAAAGGCCCATGGGCCACGGTTCGCTCACCTGAGTGACATAGCCACTGCAGACATGCACATGTTATGCAACATTTTTCCAATTCTATCATCGCAACTAATGAAAATATCATCATTTGAGCAGTTCTTAGTTTTGAAGAAGAATATATGGGCCTGACAGTCAATGGAGCATGATCATTTGAATAAACTATCAATCACATTTCAACAGAAGGATCAATGTGAAATTTGGTGGAAATTGGCTAAGTGGTTTCTGAAGAATCATGATTTTATACATGTAAACAGCACAGTGGCAGGGAAATATTATAAATATAAACCAGATGATGGCCATCTTAGATTTCCAATCAGAACAATTTTAACTACTGTTAATCTACAAGTCACTTCGATACTGTCAATATAAATGTATATGGCCAACACAAATAGGGAAGCAAATTTGACCTTGGAGGCAAAAAGGTCAAATGTCAACATAGAACCATCATTTGAGCAATTTTGGTAGAGCTCCTGTCCCCCGTAATTTGTGCAAAGATTAGGACCCAGGGCTTATTTGGTTATGGAGAAGAAGATTTTTAAAGGTTTTTACCATATATGGGCATGGCAGCCATTTTGATCAATGGACCATACCCATTTTAGCAATCTTTCATTCTCCTGCCCATGGAGGCTCCGCATGAAATTTGAGCAACACTGGCCCGGAGGCTTCAGAGGAAAAGCCATTTGAAATTATCAACATTTTTTCCATACAAATGTATGGGGCCCATACAAATGCATACAGAAGCAAACTTGACCTCGCCGTAAAAAGGTTAAATGTCAATGTATGATAATTATTTTAGCAACTTTGGTAGACCGCCCGTTCCAGATGATATATGCAAAGATTCAGCCACAAGTCATCCTCGGTTTCAGAGAATAAGAATTTTAAATGTTTTTTCCCATGCAGATGCATAAGGAAGCAAATTTGACCTTGCCGTAAAAAGGTCAAATGTCAATGTATGACCATTATTTTAGCAATTTTGGTAGACCCCCTGTCCCCGATGATTTATGCAAACATTCAGCCCCAAAGCATCCTCAGTTCTAGAGAAGAAGATTTATAAAGGTTTTTACCATATATGGGCATGGCGCCCATCTTGGTCAACGAACCGTGACCATTTTAGCAATCTTTTGTTCCCCCTACCTAAGGAGGTTCCATATCAAATTTGAGCAAAATTGGCCCAGAGGTTCCAGAGGAGAAGTTGTTTGAAATTCTGAACATTTTTCCCATACAAATGCATAAGGAAGCAAAATTGTCCTTAACGTAAAAAGGTCAAATGTCAATGTACGACCATTATTTTAGCAATTTTGGTAGCCCTCCTGTTCCCAAAGATATATGCAAAGATTCAGCCAAAAGGCATGCTCAGTTTTGGAGAAGAAGATTTTTAAAGGTTTTTCCCATACAAATGCATAGGGAAGCAAACTTGACCTTGCCGTAAAAAAGTCAAACGTCAACGTACGACAATTCTTTTAGCAACTTTGGTAGACCTCCCGTCCTCGATGATTCCTGCAAAGGTTCAGCCCCAAGGCATTCTCGGTTCTGGAGGAGAAGACTTTTAAAGGTTTTTACCATATATGGGCGTGGCGGCCATCTTGGTCAACAGACCGCAACCATTTTAGCAATTTTTGGTTCCCCCACCCTAAGAAGGCTCCATATGAAATTTGAGCAAAATTAGCCAAGAGGCTCCAGAGGAAAAGTTGTTTGAAATTCTGAACATTTTTTCCATACAAATGCATAAGGAAGCAAAATTGACCTTACCGTAAAAAGGTCAAATGTCAATGTACGACCATTATTTTAGCAATTTTGGTAGCTCTCCTGTTTCCAAAGATATATGCAAAGATTCAGCCATAAGGCATGCTCGGTTTTGGAGAAGAAGATTTTTAAAGGTTTTTCCCATACAAATGCATAGGGAAGCAAACTTGACCTTGCCGTAAAAAGGTCAGACGTCAAGGTATGACAATTCTTTTAGCAATTTTGGTAGACCTCCCGTCCTCGATGATTCCTGCAAAGGTTCAGCCCCAAGGCATTCTCGGTTCTGGAGGAGAAGATTTTTAAAGGTTTTTACCATATATGGGCATGGCGGCCATCTTGGTAAACAGACCGTGACCATTTTAGCAATTTTTGGTGCCCCCACCCTAAGGAGGCTCCATATGAAATTTGAGCAAAATTGGCTTAGCGGTTTCAGAGGAGAAGTCGTTTAAAAATGTTAACGGACGGACGCACGGACGGACGACGGACGAGAAGTGATCACAATAGCTCATCCTGAGCAGAGGTCAGGTCGGCTAAAAATACAGGTCTGCTTATTCTACATATAAAATTCAGGATCCTAGCTCTAACCATTCCTGACCATATGCAAAGCGTATTGGATAGACATACAGAAATGACTAAGTTCAAAAGTAAAAAAAAGTGAAAAAAAATTAAATTGACAAAAATGCCAAAACCACATGCACATCTACAGACCACGACAAGAGGGCCTGCAAAATTTCAAATTGATCGGAATAAAACTACAGGAGTTGTGCACACAAGGTACCCGCTGTAATGCACTTTAACAGTATTTTAGCCCTAAAAATGGCCAAGTTAAAAAGTAAAAGAAAGTAAAATAAATTGTCGATAATGCCAAAATCACATGCATATCTACAGATCATGACAAAAGAGCCTGCAAAGTTTCAGTTTGATTGGTATAAAACAATGAAGAGTTGCACACACAAGGTACCCACCATCTGTAGTCAAATGCCAAAGTCAGAAAAGGAGAATAACTCCAAGAAGACCCCCGACAGAAAAATGAAATAATATGAGTCCACTTATTTTTCATGCTGATGCTATATACAAGAATTCCGCGGAAGGCGTCATCGCACCTGCTGTGGCAAAAGTCACAGGAGCCACAATCAGAACATGGTTATTAAATAAGTTTAGTTCATTCTTAGCAGGCTTACTTGGAAAACTGGGTTGAAAAAAATATAGACAAAGTGCCCAGTGGGGCACATATATTCCAGACCAGTCCCATTCCCTCTAATGGCTTTATCTTCAGCACTGACTTTTCGTATCATACAGCCCATGATAATGGAACGTTGACATAAAATGTGTAAGGTCACTGGAGTATGAAATATAGGTCAAGGTCACAGGTCAAGGTACCTGCTAATTCAGTACATCAAGAAGCACAATGCAAGATATGGTAGTTGTAGGCCTTATAGTTGAGGAGGTATCAAACATCAACGTAAAATGTGTCAAATATAGGTCAAGGTCACCTAGTCAAGGTACCTGCCAAGCCAGTGCAACGAGGTGAAGCACTATGCAAGGTTTAGTGGTTGTAGGTCTTATATTTGAGGAGAAACCGAACATCAACATAAAATGTGTCAAAGTCACTGGAGTGCACAATATAGGTCAAGGTCACCAGGTCAAGGTACCTGCCGAGTCAGTACATCGAGAAGAAGTGCTATATAAGGTTTGGTGGTTGAAGGCCCTACAGTTGTGGACATATGGAAGGGTGACGTAAAAGGTGTAAAAGTCAATGGAGCATGAAATATAGGTCAAGATCATCCAATCAAGGTACCTGCCAAGTCCGTACATTGAGGAGAAGCACTATGCAAGGTTTGATGGTTGTAGGCCTTATAGTTGAGGGGATATTGAACGTTGACATAAAATGTGTAACAGGCACTGGAGCGCAAAATATAGATCAAGGTCACCGGGTCAAGATACCTGCCAAGTCAGTACATCAAGGAGAAGCACTATGCAAAGTTTGGTGGCTAGAGGTCTTAACTTGAGGAGATCTGGAACGTTGACGTAAATTATGTCAAAGTCACTGCAGCCAAAATATAGGTCAAGGTCACCAGGTCAAGTTATCTGCCAAGTCAGTACATTGAGAAGCATTTTGCAAGGTTTGATGGTTGTAGGCCTTATAGTTGAGGAGATATAGAACGTCAACGCAAAATATGTCAGTCACTGGAGCGCAAAATATAGGTCAAGGTCACCGGGTCAAGGTACCTGCCAAGTCAGTACATCTAGGAGAAGCACTATGCAAGGTTTGGTAGTTGTACGCCTTATAGTTGAGAAGGTCTGGAACATCAACGTAAATTGTGTCAAAGTCAATGGAGCGCAAAATATAGGTCAAGGTCACTGGGTCAACATACCTGCCAAGTCAGGAGGTCAGGGAGATGTGTCATGCAAGGTATGATGGTTGTTGTAGAATTGTAGTTGATTAGAATACTAACTGACGTAAATGTCGAACTTCGACATAACAGAACTGTTAACAGACAGACAGACGGACGGACGAACGGACAGGCGAATGGAAAGCGGGCACCTATGTCGCAAAGTCAGGAGGTCAGGGAGATGTTTCATACAAGGTTTGATGGTTGTTTAGTCTTGTAGTTGATTAGAATACTAACTTTGACATAAATGTCGAACTTCGACATAATAGAACTGTTAACAGACGGACAGACGAACAAACAGACAGACGAATGGAAAAGTGGGCAACTTTGTCGCAAAGTCGGGAGGTCAGGGAGATGTTTCATGCAAGGTTTGATGGTTGTTTAGTCTTGTTGTTGATTAAAATACTTTGACATAAATGTCGAACCGACATAAATGTTAACAGAAGGACTGACGAATGGACAGACATATGGAAAAGCGGACACCTATGTCACAAAGTCAGGAGGTCAGGGAGATGTTTCATACAAGGTTTGATGGTTGTTTAGTCTTGTAGTTGATTAGAATACTAACTTTGACATAAATGTTGAACATCGACATAAATGTTGACAGATGGACGGACGGATGGAAAATCGGACGCCTATATCGCACCCTGCTACAAGCAGGTGCGATAATAAAATACCAGGATACTAGCTGACAGTTGGTTTGATTGATTGTTGGGGTTTAATGCCACGTCAACCCTTGCACGTCATTTTGTGTCGTCTCCCAGAGAAAGGGAGAAAAGAGATAGAGTAGATAGGGAAGAAAGAGGATCAGGAATAAAAGTGAAGAAACAGAAGAAATAAAAACATTCCCCCTCTATCCTTACCTTCTACAAGGATAGCAGGCCTTGCCCAACTGTAAGCCAATATCAGCTGGATGCCCTGATGACATAAGATACATGACACCTTCGCCACACTCAACCACCCCCACCATTCCTGACAGAATGCTTTTGAAAGATCTTTGTATGTTTGTGTTGAGGTTTTATGGCCCAGTCAACCCAATGGGGTCATGTAGAGCGTGGTTAGTTTACCTAACCACACATTTACTGAGCAGGCTTAGTCCTCTAAGCGGTTAACCAGTATTGTGCACATTCTTTCACCAGAAACTGACAAATGCCCTTCTTGAATCATTTGAAAGATCTTTTGTGGGATGGTAGGAATAAAATTCCCAGCCTGTTTTCTGACAAAAACTGGAATACATCATTAAAAACTTACTGTGCCTACACAGTTCAAAGGTGAGATGTTGAGCAAGCCTTAAGGCTTCATAGCTCCAGATGAGAAGGGATATCTATGTAATATTTTTTCTTATTGCTCCGTGAAAACATGTTGTGGTTACTCATTGGAAGTGCCTCACCAAGGCACTTCTAATGAGTACCCACAACATATGTTTTTGTGAAGAAATGAGATATCAGCATTTTTTGGGTTAAAAAGCACCTTATCGGTTGCTAAGGTTTACAGGGAAACATTTAACATACCATACTTCTATCATCTATCTGGAGCATGCTAGTCTTCTCCAATATAAGCAGAAAACCATAGTCAACTTGCTAAATTACATCTCTGTGTCATCTCTGCAAAATACTAAATTGAATTACAAATAACTTTAAGAACAAAACAAGTATCAGAGGAATTGTTCAGGTGGGAAATCTTGATACATCACAACCTCTTTAACACAATAGTTGGGGTCCATAGCATACACCATGTTAGTTAAACAACCCTGTTATATCCAAGCAAAAATGTATAGATTATATTGAAAAATGACCATTTATACATTTTTTGGATCCATCTTTGAACTGTGTTATATCAAAAACCGTGTTATAACGAAGAGGTTGTAGTGTATCTCTAGGATAATTTCCTAAATTTCTCCATAAAAAACATATTGTAGGTACTCACAAGTGCCTGTCTGTCCATAAACGTAAAGATAAAGAACTGATGACACAAAATAATACTTACAACCTTGAGTATTTTCTGGGCAAATTAGGCAGACAATAAATTAACTGATATTTTCTTATTTTTTTTCAGAAAATATGGTTGATATTTCATACGAACTGTTTAAGGCATGAAATACTTAACCTTATTTTGTGGAAAACCAAGAAAAATATTTCAAAATGTTGTCTGCTGAATGTTTTACCCTCTCTCCAAGGATTAACTAGTTGAATAAATAAAATATCTCCAAGGATTAACCAGCTGAATAAATAAAAAATATGAAACAGATACTTTAGAGGGCCTACAAAGAAACAACATATGTTGAAATTAAAATATTAGCAGTTTTACAGCCCAGTCAACCCTGCAAAAGTCATCTTGATTTGTTTGTGTTGAGGTTTTATGGCCCATTCAACAAAATGGTATATAGCTTGGTCAGGCAACACAGACTGTTGTGTTTATTTGTTGACAGTATATCTGTTCGTACTTTTTTTCTGTTACATGGCTCCAATTGTTTGAATGAATTAGAGTTTTACGGCCCAGTCAATGCTATTAAGGTCATATTGAGCTGGTCAGTTTACCTAACCACACTTTTACTGGGCAGGCTTAGTCCTCAAAGCGGTAAACCATTATTATGCAAAAACATTTTGACAACTGACTCCCCAAAAAGTGAATCCATTCACCGTAAGAATAAGAGCAAACAGCCATGTCTGAGCAACAAGGAAAAGTCTGATCAGGGTCTACACTGTTTGCTATTCATCCAGCTCTTAACTGTTTGCATTCAAATTTTACTGCATCACAGTTTCAGCAAAGGTAAGGTATTCAAATACTGTACTTGACCTAATTACTACACATACTTCTGTAAGTGCACAGTCAAGCATTTCCACAGTTTTCAGGGTTGCTGCTTGTGATTGTGGCACTCCCTAAACTTTTCTCTTATCTTTTTTCCATATTACAGCCAGTGTACTTTTTGTCTACTTAAAATAAAAGTATATGTTGTGTGTACCGATTTGAATTGCATTGACTCGTCTATGCAATTCAAATGAGTACCCACAACATATGCTTTTATAAAGAACATATGCTTTTATAAAGAAAATCAGACAAAAAACTACAAAACATTGCATAAGCACCATTTGATGAGTCCTAATTTTTGTTTTTTTAAAGTGTACCCTTAGTATAGGTAGGTAAATATTTTATCACATTTTTCCAGTAATTTTGAAAAACATTAGTGTACAGTGTGGTAATTAGGTTGATTTGTTTGTGTTGAGGTTTTACGGCCCAGTCAAAACAATGGGGTCATATTGAGCATGGTCAGTTTATCTAACCATACTTTTACTGAGCAGGCTTAGTCCTCTAAACGGTTAACCAGTAATGTGAACATTCTTTCGCCAAGAACTGACAACTGCTCTTCTTGAATCAGCAGAAGGGAGAGACTGACCGTAGAAAATATTTCACGGTCAAATCTCCACCAAAGAATGTTGCCGACCTGGCGGAGGTCAAACCCACAACCTCCTGATCGCCAGTCGGACGCGCATCCAACTGATCCACCAAGGTCAGCAGGTACTTAGGTTGAAAACTGTATTAGGTGTCTTTGTAAATTCTCCACAAATACAGGTTCTGGGTATTCATTAGAAGCCCCTCTTTGAGGTGTTTGTAATGAATACCCACAACATATGCATAAGTAGAGAAATAAAGTAAACTATCAATACTTTTTGGATGAAAACATACCTATATAATTCTGACCCTCTTAAACCTCAACTTTATATAGTAAAACTGGGGTTTACATGGGTATACATTATTTTTCTTATTTCTGCTCATAGATTGTGGGTACTCGTTAGAACCGCCTCGGTGAGGCGGTTCTAAAGGGTACCCACAATCTATGTTTTGAGCAGAAATACGAAAAAATATCAATTTTTATTTGAAAACTTTCAGTCTTTGGTGCTGAAATTTTCAATATACATGTATTTGAATAGGCATGTTTTCATAATGTATGGAGCTATGATATTTGGAATTAAGTTCCTAGTGTCCATGGTACCTGCTATTGTTCTTCAAGAATATTTCTGTCACCTCTGTGGTGTACGGTATGCAGGACCAATCTTCAACATCGGCAATCTACAACTGTCAGCCTGGTAAAGAACATACTTGTTTTATCTCTGCAAAACCCCCAAAATATATACATTGATTGATTGTGTTGGGGTTTAACGACACGTCAACCCTTGAGGGTCATTTTGTGTCGTCTCCCAGAGAAAGGGAGAAAGGAGATAGAAGAGAGAGTAGAGGAGATGAAAGAGAGGGACAGGGAAGAAAGAGGAACAGGAATGAAAGTGAAGAAACAGAAGAAATAAAAACATTCCCCCTCTACCCTTACCCACTACAAGGATAGCAGGCCTTGCCCAACTGTAAGCCAATATCAGTTGGACGCCCCGGTGATCTAAGATACACAGCACCTTCGCACCACCCGACCACCCCCGCAAAATATATACAGAAAAACAACAGTACAAGAACAAAAAGAAGACCTGACAGCTAAAGTTCTATGACCTGATCTTGTATTTGGTATTACTGTAATAACCCTAAGTATTGGGCAAGACAGGTCTGAGCAGTGTTGACCTAGATTAGATGCAACAGAACACAGCATCTGATCAGGGTCTACACTGTCACTTATCCAGTAATATTTTTAACACATCAGCAGGCAGTGCAACAGACCTTTTCAAGTTATAGCAGAAATATGGTTAGTTCAGGTGTCCCAACACAATCATGTTGCTTTAAAAAATCAGTTATATCACAATAATATCTGGACATAATAGGATGCTCGATGATTCCTTTAACAGTGCTGCCTCATTAAGTTATGCCATAGATATAACATATTTTACCTGCATGTTTATACTGACCAGGCATGCCAGTTCTAATTACTATATATAGCTTCATTTTCCATTTTCTTAATGTCGAGTGCAAACCAAGTAGAGCAGCTAGTCTCAATCTAAACCCTTGTCCTGCTGTACCTGGATATACCCTGCCTTTGCAAACAGTGTAGATCCAGATCAGATGGCTTCTGAAGAAGCCAACTGAGCTGGATTTGCACTGTTTGCCATTAAACATGTGAATTTATAGCAAAAATCTGGATCAAGTAATCTGAATGGCTGAAAATTAGAAGTGGGTGTGGCATCTTAATTTATTCAGCAGGACGTGTTAATGTTTTTGGCTGACTTGGTTGGGGCTTGATGGATGGATGGATGGATGGATGTTTTGTTTATAGACGCTCAACCCTAAAAGGGCATATAGCGTCTAATAAGTTTTATGTTATATGATGATTTTATTTAATGAGAAATTTAAAAATATCTAGGATTGATGTATTTATTTTAAAGAGATAAAGTATCAATGATTTTAAGTGATTAAAAATACTGATCATATTTTATTAAAAAGTCCGATCTCTTTAAGAAAGTCGAGTATTTTCTGAGTTGGCATATCAAAAAGTTCCTTTATAGTTTTTATATTAAAATACTTTGTGCGAATGTGATTAAATTCAGCACAAGTGATAAGAAAATGTTTGACTGTGAAAGGTTCATTACAAGGAATGCAGAATGGAGCTTGTTCATTGTTTAAAATATAAGAATGAGTAATTCTAGTGTGTCCAAGTCTACATCTCGTGATTTTTGTTTGTTCTTTTCTGCTGAGATTAGAAAATGTGCATTTGCTGTTAAAATTTGGTTTGATTTCATTTAATTTATTATAAGTTTGTGTTTCCCAAACAGACTGACATTTGTTGTTGATGTATTGACAGACGTTTGATTTAAAGTCGGAGTGAGGAATTTTGAAATTGGTTATTACTAAGGATAATGCAGATTTGGCTTCTGAATCTGCTAATTCATTTCCACGAATATTAACGTGGCTGGGAAGCCAACAAAATACAATTTCTTTTGAAGCGGAAAGATAATAATATTTTTTAAGAATTTGCTGAATTAATGGGTTTGTATGGTGTAAATCTTTAAGAGATTTTAATACAGAAAGAGAATCTGAATAAATGATAAACTGTTTTTCAGACTGATCTCTGATATGGTAAAGTGCAATATCTATTGCCTTGGCTTCGGCGGTAAAAATGGAGCTATTATCAGGTAATCTGATACTGTCAGTAAAATTTGGACTAATAACAGAACAAGCAACTTTCTCATCTTGTTTCGAACCATCTGTATAAATTGACAGGTAATGTTTATAATTTGATTTGATTTCTAAAAATTCATTCTTAAAAATATGCGACTCGACTTCTGTTTTTTTATTTTTATGAAGGTCTAAAATAATCTTTGGAGGTTTAACGTCCATGGCTCTTTTGATAGAAAAGAAAAATGCTGAACATTTTTAATATTGATATTGGCCTCTTCAAGTAACGGTTGTATTCTCAGGCCTAGGGGTTTAATAGCCGTTGGTTTGTTGTTGTAAAATCTTTCATATTTAGGATTAAAAACACAATCATAGGCTGAATTACGTGGATTGGCGGCTAATTTAGTAACATATTGAAGAGACAATTTCTCTCTTCTTATATACAATGATGGTTCATTTGATGGATGGATGGATATTTTGTTTATAGACGCTCAACCCTAAAAGGGCATATAGCGTCTAATAAGTTTTATGTTATATGATGATTTTATTTAATGAGAAATTTAAAAATATCAAGGATTGATGTGTTTATTTTAAAGAGATAAAGTATCAATGATTTTAAGTGATTAAAAATACTGATCATATTTTATTAAAAAGTCCGATCTCTTTAAGAAAGTCGAGTATTTTCTGAGTTGGCATATCAAAAAGTTCCTTTATAGTTTTTATATTAAAATACTTTGTGCGAATGTGATTAAATTCAGCACAAGTGATAAGAAAATGTTTGACTGTGAAAGGTTCATTACAAGGAATGCAGAATGGAGCTTGTTCATTGTTTAAAATATAAGAATGAGTAATTCTAGTGTGTCCAAGTCTACATCTCGTGATTTTTGTTTGTTCTTTTCTGCTGAGATTAGAGAATGTGCATTTGCTGTTAAAATTTGGTTTGATTTCATTTAATTTATTATAAGTTTGTGTTTCCCAAACAGACTGACATTTGTTGTTAATGTATTGACAGACGTTTGATTTAAAGTCGGAGTGAGGAATTTTGAAATTGGTTATTACTAAGGATAATGCAGATTTGGCTTCTGAATCTGCTAATTCATTTCCACGAATATTAACGTGGCTGGGAAGCCAACAAAATACAATTTCTTTTGAAGCGGAAAGATAATAATATTTTTTAAGAATTTGCTGAATTAATGGGTTCCTATGGTGTAAATCTTTAAGGGATTTTAATACAGAAAGAGAATCTGAATAAATGATGAACTGTTTTTCAGGCTGATCTCTGATATGGTAAAGTGCAATATCAATTGCCTTGGCTTCGGCGGTAAAAATGGAGCTATTATCAGGTAATCTGATACTGTCAGTAAAATTTGGACTAATAACAGAACAAGCAACTTTCTCATCTTGTTTCGAACCATCTGTATAAATTGACAGGTAATGTTTATAATTTGATTTGATTTCTAAAAATTCATTCTTAAAAATATGCGACTCGACTTCTGTTTTTTTATTTTTATGAAGGTCTAAAATAATCTTTGGAGGGTTTAACGTCCATGGCTCTTTTGATGGAAAAGAAAAATGCTGAACATTTTTTATATTAATATTGGCCTCTTCAAGTAACGGTTGTATTCTCAGGCCAAGGGGTTTAATAGCCGTTGGTTTGTTGTTGTAAAATCTTTCATATTTAGGATTAAAAACACAATCATGAGCTGAATTACGTGGATTGGCGGCTAATTTAGTAACATATTGAAGAGACAATTTCTCTCTTCTTATATACAATGATGGTTCATTTGATTCAGCGTATAAACTTTCGATGGGGGAAGTACGAAAAGCCCCTAGAGCCAGACGTAAACCTTGGTGATGAATAGTATCCAAAGATTTCAAATAAGATTTTCTTGCGGATCCATAAACTATGGATCCATAATCCAATTTAGATCTAATTAAAGATCTATAAAGATTTAAAAGAACAGTACGATCTCCTCCCCAGTCGGAACTGGAGAGAACTTTAATATCAAGAGCTTTTAAACATTTAGCTTTTAAAGCTTTGATGTGTGGTATAAAAGATAATTTGTTATCGAACAAAAGACCCAGGAATTTTGCTTCACTGACGACTGGAATGGGACTACCGTATATGGTGAGATGAGGATCTAAATGTAGCTGACGTATCTGACAAAAATGAACGCATTGAGTTTTTGTTTTTGAAAATTTGAAACCATTTTCTGTTGCCCAATCTTCTATATTGTTTAAACATCGTTGTAGTTTGAATTCAATGGTTTCCATATTTTTTGATCTAATAAATATTCCAAAATCGTCAACAAAAAGTGAACAATCAAGGTCTTTCACACATTTAACAATATCGTTAATTTTAATGCCAAACAAGGTAGGTGATAAAATGCTTCCCTGTGGTACACCTTGTTCTTGTTTAAATATGTCCGATAACGTATTACCTATTCGAACATTAAATGTTCGATCTGATGGATGGATATTTTGTTTATAGACGCTCAACCCTAAAAGGGCATATAGCGTCTAATAAGTTTTATGTTATATGATGATTTTATTTAATGAGAAATTTAAAAATATCTAGGATTGATGTATTTATTTTAAAGAGATAAAGTATCAATGATTTTAAGTGATTAAAAATACTGATCAAATTTTATTAAAAAGTCCGATCTCTTTAAGAAAGTCGAGTATTTTCTGAGTTGGCATATCAAAAAGTTCCTTTATAGTTTTTATATTAAAATACTTTGTGCGAATGTGATTAAATTCAGCACAAGTGATAAGAAAATGTTTGACTGTGAAAGGTTCATTACAAGGAATGCAGAATGGAGCTTGTTCATTGTTTAAAATATAAGAATGAGTAATTCTAGTGTGTCCAAGTCTACATCTCGTGATTTTTGTTTGTTCTTTTCTGCTGAGATTAGAAAATGTGCATTTGCTGTTAAAATTTGGTTTGATTTCATTTAATTTATTATAAGTTTGTGTTTCCCAAACAGACTGACATTTGTTGTTGATGTATTGACAGACGTTTGATTTAAAGTCGGAGTGAGGAATTTTGAAATTGGTTATTACTAAGGATAATGCAGATTTGGCTTCTGAATCTGCTAATTCATTTCCACGAATATTAACGTGGCTGGGAAGCCAACAAAATACAATTTCTTTTGAAGCGGAAAGATAATAATATTTTTTAAGAATTTGCTGAATTAATGGGTTTGTATGGTGTAAATCTTTAAGAGATTTTAATACAGAAAGAGAATCTGAATAAATGATAAACTGTTTTTCAGACTGATCTCTGATATGGTAAAGTGCAATATCTATTGCCTTGGCTTCGGCGGTAAAAATGGAGCTATTATCAGGTAATCTGATACTGTCAGTAAAATTTGGACTAATAACAGAACAAGCAACTTTCTCATCTTGTTTCGAACCATCTGTATAAATTGATAGGTAATGTTTATAATTTGATTTGATTTCTAAAAATTCATTCTTAAAAATATGCGACTCGACTTCTGTTTTTTTATTTTTATGAAGGTCTAAAATAATCTTTGGAGGGTTTAACGTCCATGGCTCTTTTGATGGAAAAGAAAAATGCTGAACATTTTTAATATTGATATTGGCCTCTTCAAGTAACGGTTGTATTCTCAGGCCTAAGGGTTTAATAGCCGTTGGTTTGTTGTTGTAAAATCTTTCATATTTAGGATTAAAAACACAATCATAGGCTGAATTACGTGGATTGGCGGCTAATTTAGTAACATATTGAAGAGACAATTTCTCTCTTCTTATATACAATGATGGTTCATTTGATTCAGCGCATAAACTTTCGACGGGGGAAGTACGAAAAGCCCCTAGAGCAAGACGTAAACCTTGGTGATGAATAGTATCCAAAGATTTCAAATAAGATTTTCTTGCGGATCCATAAACTATGGATCCATAATCCAATTTAGATCTAATTAAAGATCTATAGAGATTTAAAAGAACAGTACGATCTCCTCCCCAGTCGGAACTGGAGAGAACTTTAAGAATATCAAGAGCTTTTAAACATTTAGCTTTTAAAGCTTTGATGTGTGGTATAAAAGATAATTTGTTATCGAACAAAAGACCCAGGAATTTTGCTTCACTGACGACTGGAATTGGACTACCGTATATGGTGAGATGAGGATCTAAATGTAGCTGACGTATCTGACAAAAATGAACGCATTGAGTTTTTGTTTTTGAAAATTTGAAACCATTTTCTGTTGCCCAATCTTCTATATTGTTTAAACATCGTTGTAGTTTGAATTCAATGGTTTCCATATTTTTCGATCTAATAAATATTCCAAAATCGTCAACAAAAAGTGAACAATCAAGGTCTTTCACACATTTAACAATATCGTTAATTTTAATGCCAAACAAGGTAGGTGATAAAATGCTTCCCTGTGGTACACCTTGTTCTTGTTTAAATATGTCCGATAACGTATTACCTATTCGAACATTAAATGTTCGATCTGATAAAAAGTTTTGAATAAAAAGTGGTAATCGGCCTTTAAGGCCTAATTTATGTAAATCTTTCATGATGCCATGTTTCCAGGTAGTATCGTAAGCTTTTTCTAAGTCAAAAAATACAGCTACGACATGTTCTTTTTTAACAAAGGCATCACGAATAAAAGATTCCAAACGAATCAAATGATCGTTTGTACAATTATTTTTTCTGAATCCAGCTTGATATTTTGTTATAAGCTGGTTTGATTCTAAGAACCAAACCAGTCTATCATTAATCATTCTCTCCATTGTTTTACACAAACAACTTGTCAAAGCAATAGGTCTATAGTTAGTAGCTTCAGTATGATCTTTATTTGGTTTTGGTATAGGTATAATCGTTGCTTTACTCCAGTCTTTTGGAAATTTTCCAGTGATCCAAATATCATTTAAAATATTTAATAAAGTTTTTAAAGCGTTATCGGGTAAATGTTTAAGAATTTGATAATGGATGTCATCAGGACCAGCAGCTGTATCGTGAGATTTATTAAGAGCATCTGATAATTCTGAAGCTGTGAATGGTACATTATATTTTTCATGATTTAGTGACGTAATGGTTGGGGCTTGAATCCACAACCACAGACTTGTAAAGGGACAACCTAGACAAAGTGCCCAGTGGGGCACATATACCCCCGACCAGTGCTACCGCCACTTTTTAAAGAGCACAAAGTATGTAGCTTTGACTCTGGAGATGGCAGTTGTATGCTATATGTTATAACATTGAAAAAATTCAATCACACATAATATGAAGCCCTTGACCTCAAAAGGTCAGGCACAGGTGCAGGGATTGAGCTAAATAAAACTTTAGCCCTATAACTATCACCATATACCAGTGAAATCAGTCTTTATAATATAAGCAAAAATGACATTTGTATGAAACGTCTGTGACATTGACTTAAAAGCCATGCCCCAGCTTGGGGATGGTGCCGAGAAAAACTTCAGACCTATATATACAATCATGCTTAATATTAATGAAACCAACAAAAGGGTCTTCATAATATAGCTATATAAACTTAGATGCATTTTTTTTTTTTTTACTTTTATATGAAATGTCTAAGTCTGTAACCTTGACCTCAAGGTCATACCCCAGGATGAGGATGATGCTGAGTAAAACTCTAGACCTATATCTACCAACATGTAAAATATAAATGAAATTCCTCAAAGGGTCTTGATGGTATAGCTATATAAACATAAACACAAAAATTTTGACTTATTTATGAAAATTCTAAGTCCGTGACCTTGACCCCAACGTTATTCCCCGGGATAGGGTTGGTGCTGATAAAAACTTAAGCCCTATATCTACCATCAGGCCAAACATGAATTAAATCCATCAAAGGCTCTTCATAATATAAGGTCTTATAAACTTTAACGTAAAAACTTTGACCCTAAGACAAAAATAAAGTATGAACGAATAATGCTTCAACGGATGGATGGACAGACAAACAGATTCCTTGCTGATAGCTATATCTGCTCAACCTTTCAATTAGGGTATAATAAAATTTAACAAAAGGTCTTGATGATATGGCTATTTAAACTTAAAAGCAAAAACTTTTACTTTTAAATGAAACTTCTAAGTTGGTGAACTTGACCTCGGTCACATCCGGGGTGGGGATTATGCGGAGTAAGACTCTAGGCCGATATATAGCAACATGTCAAATATAAATGAAATTCCACAAGGGTCTTGATGATACAGCTATATAAACTTAAACACACAAATTTTGACATTTTTATGAAAATTGGAAGTTCGTGACCTTGACCCAAAGGTCACCCCCGGGGTGGGGATGGTGCCAATAAAAACTTTAGAGCTATATCTACCATCATGCCAAATATGAATGAAATCCATCAAAGTGTCTTCAAAATATGAGGTCTTATAAACTTTAACGTAAAAACTTTGACGCTAAGACAAAAATAAAGTACGAACGAATAATGCTTCAATGGATGGATGGACAGACAAACAGATTCCTTGCTGATAGCTATATCTGCTCAACCTTTCAATTAGGGGATAATAAAATTTAACAAAAGGTCTTGATGATATGGCTATATAAACTTAAAAGCAAAAACTTTAACTTTTAAATGAAACTTCTAAGTTCGAGAACTTGACCTCGATCACACCCGGGGTAGGGATCATGCGGAGTAAGACTCTAGGCCGATATATAGCAACATGTCAAATATAAATGAAATTCCACAAGGGTCTTATTGATACAGCTATATAAACTTAAACACACAAATTTTGACATTTTTATGAAAATTGGAAGTCCATGACCTTGACCCAAAGGTCACCCCTGGGTGGGGATGGTGCCAATAAAAACTTTAGAGCTATATCTACCATCATGCCAAATATGAATGAAATCCATCAAAGGGTCTTCAAAATATGAGGTCTTATAAACTTTAACGTAAAAACTTTGACCCTAAGACAAAAATAAAGTATGAACGAATAATGCTTCAACGGATGGACGGACAGACCAACAGATTCCTTGCTGATAGCTATATCTGCTGGACCTTTCAATTAGGGAGTACTGAAATTTAACAAAAGGTTTTAATGATATGGCTATATAAACTTAAACGCAAAATTTTTTTACTTTTATATGAAAATTCTAAGTTTGTGACCTTGACCTCGGTCACACCCTGAGTGGGGATCATGCAGAGTAAGACTCTAGGCCGATATCTAGCAAAATGTCAAATATAAATGAAATTCCTAAAGGGTCTTGATGATATAGCTATATAAACTTTAACACAAAAAACTTTGATTTTTTTATGAAAATTCTGTGATCTTGACCCCAAGGTCACCCCTGGGGTGGGGATGGTGCTGATAAAAACTTTAGACCTATATCTACCATCATGCCAAATATGAATGAAATCCATCAAAGGGTCTTCAAAATATGAGGTCTTATAAACTTTAACGCAAAAACTTTGACCCTGACCTTTTTTATGAAAATTCTAAGTCCGAGACCTTGACCCCAAGGTCACCCCCGGGGCGGGGATGGTGCTGATAAAAACTTTAGACCTATATCTACCATCATGCCAAATATGAATTAAATCCATCAAAGGGTCTTCAAAATATGAGGTTTTATAAACTTTATCGCAAAAACTTTGACCCTGTGACGGAAAGACGAACGAACGAACGTACGAACGAACGAACGTACGTACGAACGAACGGACAAACAGACAAACGGAAAAGCAAAAACTATATACCCCCACATACTTCGTATGTCGGGGGTATAATGAGCAGCTGTGGCAGTACAGAGGCAAGCCAATTCCTGGGATTATGTTTTGCAACATACAGGATTCTGAAGAGACAACTTGGATGAAATGTCAAACCCTATTTTTTGTTGGAAAACTAAAGAAATCAACAGTAATTTGTCGTTTGCTGAATTTGTTTAAGAGTGCTTAATTATTCAGGCTAAACAGTAGTCTAATCAGGGTATACCTTTTCATTCAGCCAATTCAGATACATCAGGCTGTCATATTGAATTGTTCAAAGTTTAGTGTATTATTTGTTTGAGGCTTTACGGCCCAGTCAACCCATTAGGATCATGTCGTGTGCAGTCAGTTTACCAAACCACACTTTTTCCTGGGCAGACTTACTTCTCTTTTTTTTTGTGTTGAGGTTTTACGGCCCAGTCAACCCAATGGGGTCATGTCAAGCGTGGTCAATTTACCTAACCACACGTTTACTGGGCAGGCTTAGTCCTCCAAGCGGTTAACCAGTAGTGTGCACATTTTTACGCCAGAAACTGACAACTGCCCTTCTCGAATCAGCGGAAGGGAGAGAATGACCGTAGAAAATATTTCATGATAAATCTCCACGAAAGAATGTTGCCGACCTCGGCGGGGGTTGAACCCGCGACCTCCTGGTCTCCAGTCGGACGGCGCATCCAACTGAGCCACCAAGGCCAACTTACTTCTCTAATCAGTTAACCCGTACTTGTGCATATTCTTGTGCCAGAAACTGACAATTGCCCTTCTTGAATCAGCAGAAAGGAAAGAATGACTGTAGAAAATATTTCATGATCAATCTCCATGAAAGAATGTTGCCAGACTTGCAGGATCAAACCCGCAGCCTCCTGTTCATCAGTCGGTCATGCATCTGACTGAGCCATCAAGGCCAGCAAAAAGTTTAGTGCAAGTATGGTATTTAAGAGTGCTGGGCTTAGTTGTTCAAAGCTATATGTCATTAGCTTAACGAGCTTGTTAGTAGTCAAAATGTTAACTAGTTGTTCTAGTAAGTACAGTTATCTAATTCACAGGTATTTTTGCTAAAAAATGCTAGTAGCTTTTGCAAATGCTACTCACATTTTTTCAGCAAAAATAAAAGCGTATATTCCATATTTAATGATCAAAGTTTGAACAATATGTTAAGTAACAACATCATTAGTTTTGAACAACTTGGCCCTGGTATCTGTGGTACTTACCACTCCTTCAAAAATGATTCTACTACTCTGTAGTGCAAGCAGGAACGATCTTCCAACATTGGCAACAATACAACTGTCAGCCTGGTAAATAACATATTTGTTTTATCTTCGCAAAATACTGAGGAATATACAATACCATATTTGACCTAATTACCTCACTGTTCTCTTTGGATATTAAAAACTACTGGGAAAAACTTGTAGTAAAATATCCACCTGATAAGCCTATAAAGGTAAGATGATGAATTCATGAGTTGATTATTTTATGATACATACGCAACACTGGTTTCTGATTTTCTTTATAAAAGCATATGTTTTGGTGCTCATTTGAACTGCCTCAAATTGTACTAATGAGTACTAATCAACATACGCTTTTGTAAAGAAGCAGATAAAAGTACACAAGCTGTAACTTGAAGACTACAAAAATTGCTTTATTGTGCTCTTATAGGGGTATGTGCAGTAATTAGGTCGAATACGGTAAATGAAAACAAAACAACAACAAAGATATGTGTATTGTAGTTGGATGGACTGGTCAGTGTGTTTTGAGTCTGCATTTGCCTTCACCATTCAGTTACATCCATTCTCTTAACCCATAAAGCGCTAATCACAACTGCAGCAGACGACACACTGTTTTTTTGTTTTGTTTTGTTTGTTTTATTTTTTAGAGAAAATAAGGCTTTGCATTTCACATGAATCCTCCACTAAGGCAGATCATTAATACAAAATACAAAACATTATTTTCTAAAAAAAAATAATAATAATAAATTTGTGTTTGTGTTGAGGTTTTTGGCCCAGTCAACCCAATGGGGTCATGTACAGCATGGTCAATTTAATTAACCACACGTTTACTGGGCAGGCTTAATCCCTTAAGCAGTTAACCAGTATTGTGCACATTCTTTTGCCAGAAACTGACATCCACCTGAGCCACCCAGGCCGGCTACAATAATAAGAAAAATGTAGTCTGCTTAAGTTGTGATTAGCCATTTAACCCTTAAAGCGCCTAGAAAAACTGTATCTGAAAATGTTGTCTGTTTATGTCGTCTGCTAAATATTCTTGCAGACTTTTCCAACCAATTTTTGCATACGGGCAAACAGTGTGGACCCTGAAGGAAGGAGCAGTCTGATCTGGGTCCACACTGTTTGCACAAATGACTTTTAAAGTAACCGGCAGAAGACAAAGCAGACAACAATAGTTGTGACTGTCGCTTTAAGGGTTAAGGGTAAACATAACAAGCAGCTAAGTGCACACTTGCATATTGTCAACTCACTGAATTATTGATTGTGTTGGGGTTTAACAACACATCAATCCTTGTGGGTCATTTTGTCGTCTTCCAGAGAAAGGCAGAAAAGAGACAGAAGAGATAGTAGAAGAGATGAAAGAGAGGAACAGGGAAGAAAGAGGAACAGAGAGGACATTATATTTTTCCAACTTATTTTGTTTGGGTTTGTGTTGAGGTTTCATAGCCCAGTCAACCCAGTGGGATATGTTGAGTGTGGTCAGTTTACCTAACCACACTTTTACTGGGCAGGCTTAGTCCTCTAAGAGATTAACCAGTACTTGTGCACATTCTTTCGCCAGAAACTGACAACTGCCCTTCTTGAATCAGGGAAGAGAGAGAGAATGACCGTAGAAAACATTTCATAATTATTTCCACAAAAGAATGTTGCAGACCTGGCAAGGGTCGAACCCTCAACATTCAGATCACCAGTCGGACATGCATCCAACAGAGCCACCGAGGTCGGCACCAGCTTAATAATAATGACTGGGATCACAAGTTCCGACTATTTCCTCAATGTTGAGTGCAAATCTGAAAGCTCAGACACAGCCATATTTTAGTCTTCCAAGGTGGTTCCTCCGTTGCAGCTCCTTCTTTTGATGCCTCGGGAGGGCTGCGCTTCATGATTTTGGAACTTTCTGGTTCTCACCACTCATGTTTTTGCACGACTTGCTAGGGGTTTGAATCCACTACCACATACATGCAAAACAGATAAGCTACCAGTTAAACAACTGTGGTGATGTAAATTGGAGTACAACTCCATGAATAGTAAATGCAGGTTTTGTTTTACTGATGCTTTCACTGTCCATTTTTCTTATTTCTCCATACAGACATGTTGTTGGTACTCATTAAAAGTGTCTCACTGAGATGCTTCTAATGAGTTCCCACAACTTATCTTTTTTTATGCAGAATTGGATAAAATTATCCTGGAATTATCCCTTTTCTTGCTGAACACGACATGTCGTCTTAGCAAACAGTGTAGATCCAGCCTACTGATCTGGATCTGCACTGTTTGTCATTAAATATGTGAATTTCTATCAAAAACCCAGATCAAGTAATTTGATTGGCTGGAAATTAGAAGTGGGTGTGGCATCTTAATTTATTCAGCATGACAAAGGTTAAAATAATTACTCTTCCTTAGCAACTTTTTTAGTGTATGTGGAACATACCATTATTCTCCAAGAAAATTTCTGTCTACAGAGATAATCTTCAACAGCAACAACTAACAACAGTCAGCTTCCTTTATTTATCTCTGCAAAATACTGAGCAGCAAAAACAAAAGATGAAACAAACAAAAAAAAGCAAACAAACAATAAATTGCTCAGATTTCACATAAAACTGAGACACTACAGCAACTACTACAAATAATGAGAAATGATTAATAAAGACATTAAGATAGAACAGTGATGTTACAGCAACTACAAATAAAAGAGAAATGATTAATAAATACATTAACATCACGAAAACATGCCTATATAATTTTGATCCCCTTAAACCCCACTTTCAAACCCCACTTTCATATAGTAAATTTGGTGTGTACAAGGGTATACATAATTTTTCTTATTTCTGCTAAAAACATAGATTGTAGGTACTCATTAGAACTGCCTCATCGAGGCAGTTCTAACAAGTACCCACAATCTATGTTTTGAACAGAAATATAAAAAATATCAGAGTTTTTTAATCTGAAATTTTTCAGTTTTTGGAGGTGAAATTTTCTATACATTTGAATAGGCATGTTTTCATAATGGATAGACCACTGATGCTACAGCAACTACAAATAAAATAGAAATGATTAATAAATACATTAAGATAGACCAGTGATGCTACAGCACCTACAAATAAATGAGAAATGATTAATAAACACATTAAGCTAGACCAGTGATGCTACAGCAACTACAAATAAATGAGAAATGATTAATAAATACATTAAGATAGACCAGTGATGCTACAACAATTACAAATAAAGAGAAATGATTAATAAAAATACATTAAGATAGACCAGTGATGATACAGCAACTACAAATAAATGAGAAATGATTAATAAATACATTAAGATAGACCAGTGATGCTACAGCAACTACAAATGAAAGAGAAATTATTAATAAATACATTAAGATAGACCAGTGATGCTACAGAAACTACAAATGAATAAGAAATTATTAATAAATATATTAAGATAAAACAGTGATGCTACAGCAACTACAAATGAATGAGAAATTATTAATAAATACATTAAGATAAAACAGTGATGCTACAGCAACTACAAATAAAGAGAAATTATTAATAAATATATAAAGATAAAACAGTGATGCTACAGCAACTACAAATGAACGAGAAATTATTAATAAATACATTAAGATAAAACAGTGATGTTACAGCAACTACAAATGAATGAGAAATTATTAATAAATACATTAAGATAAAACAGTGATGCTACAGCAACTACAAATGAACGAGAAATTATTAACAAATATATAAAGATAAAACAGTGATGCTACAGCAACTACAAATGAACGAGAAATTATTAATAAATACATTAAGATAAAACAGTGATGCTACAGCAACTACAAATGAACGAGAAATTATTAATAAATACATTAAGATAAAACAGTGATGCTACACCAACTACAAATAAAGAGAAATTATTAATAAATACATTAAGATAGAACAGTGATGCTACAGCAACTACAAATGAACGAGAAATTATTTACAGCAACTACAAATGAACGAGAAATTATTAATAAATATATTAAGATAAAACAGTGATGCTACAGCAACTACAAATGAACGAGAAATTATTAATAAATACATTAAGATAAAACAGTGATGCTACAGCAACTACAAATGAACGAGAAATTATAAATAAATATATTAAGATAAAACAGTGATGTTACAGCAGCTACAAATGAATGAGAAATGATTAATAAATACATTAAAATAGAACAGTGATGTTACAGCAACTACAAATGAAAGAGAAATGATTAATAAATACATTAAGATAGAACAGTGATGTTACAGCAACTACAAATGAACAAGAAATGATTAATAAATACATTAAGATAGAACAGTGATGTTACAGCAACTACAAATGAACGAGAAATTGTTAATAAATACATTAAGATAGAACAGTGATGCTACAGCAACTACAAATAAAGAGAAATGATTAATAAATACATTAAGATAGAGCAGTGTTGTTACCCCAACTACAAATAAATGAGAAATGATTAATAAATACATTAAGATAGAACAGTGATGTTACAGCAACTACAAATAAAGGGAAATGATTAATAATTACATTAAGATAAAACAGTGATGCTACAGCAACTACAAATAAAGAGAAATGATTAATTAGTACATTAAGATAGAACAGTGATGTAACAGCAACTACAAATAAAAGAGAAATGATTAATAAATACATTAAGATACACCACTGATGCTACAGCAACTACAAATAAAACAGAAATGATTAATAAATACATTAAGAAAGACCAGTGATGCTACAGAAACTAGAAACAAACGACTAATAAATTTATTAAGATACAATGATTAATAAATATATTAAGATACAGAAACTACAAATGCCACAGAAACTACAAATGAATGATTAATAAATATTTTAAGATAAACAGTGATGCTACAGCAACTGCAATTAAATGAGAAATGATTAATAAATACATTATGTTAAAACAGTGACACTTCAACAACTATAAATGAATGAGATTTGACTAATAAACGTTAACTGACCATTACCTCACATGGGGAATACTGAAATTTAAATGCAAAACACGGGAATTCCATGCTACATGTGTCATGGTCAATAAACATTCATTCATTTATACAAATAAATGAGAAATGATTAATAAATACATTAAGATAAAAAAGTGACACTGAACTACAAATAAATGAGAAATAAAAAAATACATTCCCAGCTAGCATTCTTTATAAATCTATAGCGGGCCATTAGCGGCCCATCAGCTACCCTACAGATTTATAAAGAATGTTTTACTGGGTTAATATAAAATGTTTATTATGCTACTGCAACCTATACCTATGCTTCATGGTGGTAGTCCATCTATAACATGAGCCATGACATGCAAAGAATGTGGTTTTGGGCATATGCGGACAGCAAAGACCCAGATCAGCACATTTGCGCAGTCTGATCAGGGCCTTCACTGTCCTCTTACAGAATCATTAGATATTACAGAATGCATGAATGGAGAGAAAACACCTGGATGACACTTTGCACATGTGCAGGTGATCTAAATCTGCAGTTTTCCCATTCAAATGCACTTACTGGCCTGATGTGGCCCATAAAATGTTTTATGCTAAAGCAACTACAAATAAACGCAAATGAACAGTTTATACTAATATTCTGTACTTATATCAAACAGTTATGTAATATCAACTGATAATTATGGTTATTACATTCAAGAAACTAAACAGAAACTAAAATATAAATGAAAATAAAACAACCTGGTGTGGGCACATGACGTTAATGCAATGTCTCCTCAATGTCAATGCAACATAATGACGGTGCATCGACGTTGAAAGGACGTTGTATAAACGTCATGTGTCTACTGGGATATATGCTAAAGCAACTACACATAAATGGGAAATGATTAATAAATTCACTATATACCAAAACAAATGACTAATAAATTAATAAGAAATGAACAATAAATGAACAGTGAATAATAAACAAGAATTCTGCTGAAGGCTATGTCATGCCTGCGAGGCAGTAAGGTTGA
Source organism: Anodontia alba (assembly GCA_964016985.1). Taxonomy (NCBI): domain Eukaryota; kingdom Metazoa; phylum Mollusca; class Bivalvia; order Lucinida; family Lucinidae; genus Anodontia; species Anodontia alba. Next base: position 82,766,592 of record OZ024832.1, read on the forward strand.
CGCAAACAGCAAATTTACAAAGTCAGTGAACCGTGAAATATGGATCAAATATGGATATTGTTATCAGAGTTGTCATCCCTAAGTGCAAGCTTATACCAAGTAACATCATTGTAGCCATTATAGTTCTTAGGAAATGAGCTTGAACATAAGGGTTGACGCAAATGTTGATGGACTGACAAATGAATGAACAAACAGATGGACAGACAAATGGATGGAAAACCTGATCCCTATATCACACCATGCTAAAAAAGGGCATGACAATCAATCACAAATGAAATAATGAATAATTACTAGAATAGAATAGAAATTAATAAATACATGACTGATATAATGCACAACTACAGATAAAGGGGAAATACACTAATATAAACTATTTCCTGTACAGCAAATTAAAAAATACATGAAAATTGATTAATACAGTCTAATATAAAATAATTATACTATAACACCTGCAGATACATGAGAAGCGATAATAACATACTACTATTAAACAGTTATGCTGCATTAATACACTGATATAAAAAAAAAAAAAAAAAATTATTGTATAACAACTGCAAATGCATGAGAAATGATAAACAAACTAGACATTACGAAAACATGCCTATTCAAATACACTGAAAATTTTACCACCAAAGAATGAAAATTTTCAGATAAAAAATTCTGATATTTTTCATATTTCTGCTCAAAACATAGATTGTGGGTACTCGTTAGAACCGCCTCGACGAGGCGGTTCTAACGAGTACCCACAATCCATGTTTTGAGCAGAAATAAGAAAAATAATGTATACCCCTCTAAACCCCAGTTTTACTATATAAAAGTGGAGTTTAAGGGGGTCAAAATTATATAGGCGTGTTTTCGTGATGAGTCAAACTGCAATAGCTTAAACAGCGATGGCTTGTTTACCATGGCTAATTGAGTCCTATAGCTCAGGAAAACAAATATTTAAGGAAATTTTCTAATTCTATCATGAAATTGTATGTTATGTGTACTCATTAGAATCACCTCATTGAAGCAATTTTAAGGAGTACACTCAACATACCATTATTGAAAAGACTGACCTGGCAACATAATTAGCACTCAGCGGCTCGAACTACCTGTGTCTCGAACAATTTTCCATGGTTCCATAGATGTTCGAGCCATTGAAGTTTGATTATTATTAAACAGCAAACTCAGATAAATTATAAATTAATAAATACATTAAAATAAAAAAAAAAGTAAATCATTATAATTATAATAAATAATTAGTCCAGTGTCTGGTAAATTTTCATTATTACCATGTTTTACAGAAATTCCTCTATTTCATGCAAACAGTGTAGACCCTGATCAACTGACTGGTTTTATGTCCTAGTCAACACATTAGGGTCATGTTGAGTTGGTCAGTTCCCCTTACCATCTTTTTCCTGGGCAGGCTAAGTCCTCTTAGCCGTTAAGCAGTACTTGTGCATTCTTTTGCCAGAACCTGATTATACACTGCATTCTGATCTGGGTCTGCACTGTTTGCATGTGCCATTTTATCCTGTGAATGAAATGTTAGGACATTTACCATAATATCAACTGGTTATGATTATGATATTTAATAATTTACAGCAATTTCAATATAAATGCAAATTAAATATTTCTGTTAAAGTAACTTCAAATAAATAGCAACTACACTAATATAACAGTCTTACATTACAGCAATGCAAAAGTGGAAACTGACTAATAATTAAGCTAAAAGCTAAATCAACTTAAACATATACACGAATATTAAACAATTATGCTACAGCAACAACAAAATAATGTGAAATTATACTAATATAATATTAGCTTACAGTAACTTCAAACAAATGACTAATAATTTAAGCTAAATGCCAAACAGCTTAATAGTCACTAATATAAATTTGTTTGTGTTGAGGTTTTACAGCCCAGTCAACCCAATGGGGTCATGTTGAGTGTGGTCAGTTTACCTAACCACACGTTTACTGGGCAGGATTAGTCCTCTAAGTGGTTAACCAGTATTGTGCACAGTCTTTCGCCAGAAACTGACAACTGCACTTCTTGAATCAGCGGAAGGGAGAAAGTCACTAATATAAAGCAACTAAGCAACAGTTACAACAAAAATATAGGAAATATGCAAATATAATATATCTATATTCCAACAAATACAAACAAATGAGAAATGACTTATAATTAAGCTTAATGCTAAATCAGTTTATTACATACACTAATATAAAGAATTATGCTAAAGCAACACCAAATAAATAGGAACTATGCTAATATATATTTTTTCATAAACAAGTGAAGAATTTTTAATAATTAAGCTAAATACTTATGCAATATACTAATATAAAACATTTATCCTAAAGCAATAACAAACAAACAGGAACTGTGCTAATACAATATACTTATGTTAAGTACAAATAGATTAGAAATGATTGATTGATACACTAATACAAAATACTTATTTTACAGCAACTTCAAATAAATGAAAAAGTAGCTATAGTATAATGTTTATAAATAGCACACAATACATAATGAAAATTATTCTGCAGCAGCTTCTAATATATGAGAAATGATTAATTAATACACTTCTATAAAACACTTATAATATGGTAACTTTAAAAAAATGAGATATAAGTACACTAATTAATCACTGTCAAAGCTATGTTAACTACTTTGAAACAAGAAAAGATCAATTAATATACTAACTTAAAGCAGATATGCTAACAACTACAAATAATAATTACACTTTTATTAAACATTTATGCTACTATCATTAATAAAATTTATACTCTAACATCAAACAGTTATGTTATTGTGATGATAATGAGTTTAGATTTAACAAGGCATCAACCCATTAGTCATTTGTGTCAAAATGGTAAATTAACTTGGTTTGGTATTGAATTGGCTATAATGGTAGGTCATACATGCATGAAATACACAACAAGAACCAATTAGTTATGGTACAAATAACAGAATTTATTAACACTTTCGGTGCCAAATTCCAGATGACATTTGTCATCTGCTTTTCTTTTTTAACAAACTATCGCTTGAAAAGAAGTTTATATGTAAAGTTGAAAGAACTAATGTCAAACAGCATAGATTTAGATGAGACGGCTCATGGAGACGGCTGTCTCATCTGGATCTATGCGGTTTGCAAAAGCCTATTATTATCGCTTGTCGAAGTGAAAGAGTTAATGAATATACTAGTGTAATGATGATTTGGTGTCATTACGTAAACACGCCTATTCAAATATACTGAAAATTTTACCGCTAAAAAACGGAAGTTTTCAGATAAAAAATTGATATTTTTCATATTTCTGCTCAAAACATAGATTGTGGGTACTCGTTAGAACTGCCTCAACGAGGCGGTTCTAACGAGTACCCACAACCTATGCTTTTGAGCAGAAATAAGAAAAATAATGTATACCCCTGTAAACCCCAGTTTTACTATATAAAAGTGGGGTTTAAGAGGGTCAAAATTATATAGAAATGTTTTCGTGATGTTTACCCTCTCTTACAACATTATGAGTCATACTAAGACAATGAAGGGGTATTAATGAAAGACTCTTTCCAATGAAGCACTGTATAGTCATGAACTCTGCTTCTCCATGTGGGTGTCAAACCGAGGGTATTAGGATCTAAGGCTAGGAGCTCTAACTGCTAAAGCATCCAGATGCTTCTGCACTAATATATAATCTTTTACAGCATCTACAAATATAGACGTACAATGATTAATAGACAGTAAATTAATATGACCTGGTTATGGTAAAGCAATTGTAAATAAGAGAAATAATTACCGTGAGCGTCCTAAAATTTTGTAAACCAAAGTTGTTATCTGACAAAATGGCATGATAATTAATGCAAACAGTGCAGACCCAGATCAGACTATTCCTGAATAAGCAATCTGATCAGGATCTACACTGTTTGCCATTTTAAGAAACAATTGCATAAAAAGCAACATTTATGCCAAAAAAGTATGGAATAGTGTTCAAAATTTTAGCACATTTACAGTAATATACAGATATAAGATGGTTATACTACCACATAGCTTATTACAGTAACATACAGATATAAGATGGTTATACTACCCACATAGCTTATTTCAGTAATATACAGATATAAGATGGTTATACTACCACATAGCTTATTACAGTAATATACAGATATAAGATGGTTATACTACCACATAGCTTATTACAGTAATATACAGATATAAGATAGTAATGCTACAGAACTATGATAAAATAGTAGATGTATATGGCCAATCAATGCATTAACACTACACAGTTAAACCACAGCATGTACAAATAAATGTGAAATTATAAATACTCGCATGTAAAATGTTTATGCACAAAAGTGAAATGATCAATAAATACTTACATATGTAAGGTTTTTGCAAACAACTATGAAATGATATATATGCTAGTATAAAATGCTTAAGATAAAAAAAAAAAAAAAAAAAAAGAGAATGACTGATATACTAACATAAACTATTTTTCTACAGCAATTATAAATAAAAGCTAAATGATTAATAAATACAGTTTACTGGTAATTATTTCAAACACTGAAAGCTCAAACTAAAACTAACTAATGGCCATCATTATATAACCTATGTCAACTAGGCTATGAGATTTAAATATTTCTAGAGAAAATGGCTAAACTATTTGCAAACAGTGGAAACTCTGATCAGATGCTGCATTCTGTGGTGTCTGATCTGGGTCTGCACTGTTTACTAAATACCCTTTCAGGGGTCTCCAGACTTCAATAGATTTAATAAATATACTCATACACAAGAACAGTAACTCTAGTCAGCACTGAGCAGGTGTGACAATATCTGAAAAGTGAGAGACACATTTAAAGGATAAAACAAAATTGGTAAACAATAAATAAATAAAAAAAAATAAACTAGACAAAGTGTCAAAAAGGGGCAAATATACCCTTGGCTAGTGCCACTGCATCCACTTTATAAAGCTAAGTGAAAAACTTTAACATGAAATTCTAAATCTATGCCCTTGACCTATAGGGCAGCATGGACATGGGTGCAGATGGTGCTGGGTGCAGATGGTGCTGATGCAAAGTTAGAATAAGTATCTTATCACCATACTAAATATGAACTAAATCCATCATAAGGTATGGAAGCAATAAGTGCTTAAAAAAACAAAAACTTTAACTTAAAACTTTTACAGGAAAATTCTTAGACCATGACTTTGACCTAAAAGCCACAGGCATGGGTCCTGATGGTGCTGATAAAAACTTTGAAAACATATCTACCATCATACCAAATACAAACTAAATCTATAATAAGGTTTGCCATTTTCCTCTTCCTCTTCGTGTCTGGGACGGGCTGTGGCTTGTGATTGTGGCACTCCCTGTACTTTTTTTCTCTTACCTTTTTTTGGAATATATGAGGTCTTAAAAAATCTTTAGAACAAAACCTTTAACATAAAAATTGTGAGTCCCTGACCTTCATCTCAAGGCCAAGAGCATGGGTCTGTATAATGCTGATAAAACTTTGGACAAATATTAATCACCATACCAAATAACTAAACTACATTAAGGCCTGGAAGATACGAGGTCTTAAAACCAGTACTTGTGCACTTTCTTTTGCCAGACCCTGATCAGACACTGCATTCTGATCTGGGTCTGCACTGTTTGCATATGCCATTTTGTCCCATGAACAAAATTTTTGGACATTTACCTTAATATCAATTGGTTATAAATATAATATTTAATAATTTACAGCAATTTCAATATTAATGCAAATTAAGTATTTATGCTAAATTTATGCTAAATCAACTTCAAATAAAACAGAATAGATTTTATTTCAAAATTCCAGTAGGCGTTAAATCCCAAGAAGATAAAATACAAATACAATGGCATATGACAGAATAGGAACTATTCTGACATAACATTAGCATGTTACAGCAAATGAAAAATGACTAATAATTAAGCTAAAAGCTATATCAACTAAAACATATACACTATTAAAAAACAATAATCCTACAGCAACAACAAATACATATGAAACTATGCTAGTACAATACACTTTGGTTATAGTAACTTCAAACAAATGATTAATAATTCAAGCTAAATGCTAAAACTGTCACTAATATAAAGTAATTAAGCAACAGTTAACAAATAAACAGGAAATATGCTGATATATTTATGTTTCAACAAATACAAACAAATGAGAAATGACTTATAATTAAGCTAAATGCTAAATCAACATATCGCAGCAAATACACAGGAACTATGCTAACATGAAATGTTTATATACAAATGAGTACGCTAGTACCATATACTTAGGTTATAGTAACTTCAAACAAATGATTAATAATTCAAGCTAAATGCTAAAACAGCTTAACAGTCACTAATATAAAGTAATTAAGCAACATTTAACAAATAAACAGGAAATATGCCGATACATTTATGTTCCAGCAAATACAAACAAATGAGAAATAACTTATAATTAAGCTAAATGTTAAATCAACTTAACACAGCAAATACACAGGAACTATGCTAACATGAAATGTTTATATACAAATGAAGAATGTTTAATAATTAAGCAAAATACTTAAGCAACTTAAAATATACACTTATATAAAACATGTATGCTAAAGCAATTAAAAACAAATAGAAACTATGCCAATATAATATACTTATGTTACAGTAATTGTATACAAATAAATGAGAAATAATTAAACACTAAAATGAAATACTTATTTTATATCATCTTCAGTTGTGAGATATCATCTTCTCCACATAATGTTGATTACCCCATAATGTTAATTATATACACAATGTATTGATTTTTTTTTTTTCAGGTAATAACAGAAAATGCTTTTGTATCTTTAATGACTATGTCATATGCCATCATATATGTTTGTATTATATCCTCAAGGGCACCTATTGGAATTTTGAAATAAATCTATTCTATTCTATTCTATTCATAAATAAACACTTTTGTACATATCCTTTGGTAGCTCATGCTCCAGGTTACAAAGCAAAAGTATATATATAAAAAAAAAATAAAATAAAATAAATAAATAAAATCAATGTATAAAATCATTTTAACTGTGTACACCTTCTCCGTATGTTACTATTTCCTATATTATGTCTTATTAATGTCTGCAAATATTTTGTCTGAAGGATAAATAGTACTATGTATATTACAACACAGATTTCTACTCTACTGCTGAAAATAGCTGCCCAGACAGGTGAGCCAAAGCGGGTAGAGACAAGCCCCAATCACTTTGGCTTGTCCTTTCTGGGTAGTTATTCAGATAACTAATTTTTCAAATCATTTGGATTAATACATATTTATTAGTACTGAGCCTTACTACAGATTTGTGTATGTAAAATGTTGTCATTGTGTATATTCGCCATCACACTGTTAAATGTTATGTCCTGATGGGCTTTATAGCCCTTTGGAGTTCTCAATAAAGATCTGTTCTGTTCTGTTCTATCAACTTCAAATAAATGAAAAAACAACTATAATATAATAATTATAAATAATATACTGTATATAACAAAATATAATCTGTAGCAGCTTCTAATAATATGATAAATTATAGAAATGATTAATTAATACACTTGTATAAAACACTTATGTTACCTTGACTTCAAATAAATGAGATACAAGTACACTAATTGACAATGTTAAAGCTATATTGACTACTTTGAAGCAAGAAAAGATCAATTAATATACTAACTTATAACATTATGCAACCACAATTACAAATAATAAATACACTTTTATTAAACATTTATGCTACTATCATTAATAAAATTTATAATCTAACATCAATTCAATACAATTCTTTATTTCCACCAAACATGGAGATTTGGCAAACATTAATACATGGTACAAAACACAAAATACAATAATTTAAGCAATATATGTACATACACTGATAAATGAGCTTGAGTAAAACATTACTGACACATACTTGTCACAATATTGTTTTTTGTTACATACCATCATTCTGTCCTGTATTAAACATCTGTGACAGATAATAGTTTAAGGACCATCAACCCATGAGGGTCATTTGCTTCAAAATGGTGCATTAACTTGGTTTGGTATTGATACAGCCATAATGGTAGGTCATATATGCATGAAAATATAGAGCTAGAATAAATAAGTTTTCATCGATAAATATACTTATGTGATGATGATTTGGTATTTTATCATCTCTTACAACATTATTTGAGTCATACTCAGATGACGAAGGGATAAGGTTGAAAGGCTCTGTCCGATGAAGTACTGTATAGTCATGAGTTGAACTTTGCCTCTAGTGGAGTTCAAACCCAGGGTATCAGGATCCAAGGTCAGGAAACTCTGCTAAGCCATCCAGATGCTTCTGCACTTATATATAATCTTTTGCAGCATCTACAAATAGATGTACAATGATTAATAGACACTAAATTAATATGACCTGTTTATGGTACAACAATTGTAAATAAGAGAAATAATTACCATGAATGTCCTAAAATTTTGTGTATCAAAGTTTCTGACAAAATGGCATAATAATGCAAACAGTGCAGATCCAGATCAGACTACTGAATAAGCAATCTGATCAGGGTCTGCATTGTTTGCCATTTTAAGAAACAACTACATAAAAAACAAAATTTAAGCCAAAAAGGTATGGAATGGTGTTAGAAGTTAAGCACATTTACAGTAATATATACATGTAGATATCAGATGGTTATGTTACAGAACTATGATAAAATACCAATATGGCCAATCAATACACTAACACTACACAGTTATGTTACAGCAACTACAAATTAATGTGAAATTATAGATAAATATTTCCCTATAAAATGTTTATGCATAGAATAAAATGATTAGTAAGTACTTACATATATAAGGTTTCTGTAAACAAATATGAAATAATAAGTAACTGTGATAGCATAAAATGGTTACGCTTTAAAGAATTAAAAAAAATGTAACTTGAAATAATTACTAGCTCTAATAATGTTCCACATTTTCATCAGAATAAATGGAAAAATATTTCTACTGCATTTTATTTTCATTTCATTTATATATTTATTTATTTAAGCATCTAATTATTGGTATTTGTTTTATTTGTTTTGATTTATATGTTATTTTTATTTATGCAATTATTTAATAGTTTTATTCATTTATTTATTTATGTATCTATTAGTTTGTCTATTGATTGTTTATTTATTTATAGTTATTTTTATATATTATATTATATAAATATATATATTTATCAATTATTTTTTGTTTTTATTTAATTTCCAGGCCCTTCTGTATCTTTATTCACTTTAATTCTTTAATCAACTGATATGCAAAAATATCATTGTGGTTATGTCTTTTCATGCTTTCTTTCTCCATTTATTTAGTATTCATTTAATTATTCATTTATCTGTTTATCCATCATTTTTCTGTTTTTATTAATATTTATTTACTTATACAGTCATAGCAATATAGCCCAGGTTGTAAAGGTGACTAATGTGTTTTTGCACCATTGTGTGCATGATGTTTTGACATCGTGAGGTCATGACATCTTGGTGCCATGCAGATAAGGCAGGAAGTAAACATATTAAGCCATGTTGCTGATCACATAAAATGTAGCAGAAATACTTTTCCGTTTACCCTGATGAAGGAAGGAATCCCTCCAAAAATTTGAACATTATAAAGCTAATTATTTCAAGTTATATCTTTTGTTATTTCTTTGGATAAAGAACCACAAGTGTAAAAAAAATGATTAATAAACTAACATAAACCATTTTTCTACAGCAACTATAAATAAAAAGTATGATAAATGTCCTAAAATTTAGAACACTTTAGTGTCTGACAATTTTGCATATGCAAACAGTGCAGACCAAGATCAGATTGCTGCACATTCTGTGGCATCTGATCTGGGTCTGCACTGTTTGCTATTTACTCTTTTAGGTGTTTTCAGATTACAGTGGGTTAAATAAATATACTTACATATATAAAAAAAAGTTACTCTGGTCAACAACAGTCTGGATCCTAATATTGCACTGAGCAGGTGTGACTAAATCTGAAAAGTAAAATAAAACACATTTTAAACATTTATAGGAAAAACTAAATTGACAAACAATGGAAACAATAAAAAATGAATAAAACAAAATACATAAATAAACTAGACAAAGTGCCCAATGCATATATCCACGACCAATGCAACCGCCTCCCTCCACTTTGAAAAGCTAAGTCTGAAAAACTTTAATATGACCATGACCTTGACCTATAGGGCAGGATGGGCATGAGTGAGGATGATGCTGATGCAAAGTTAGAATAAGTATCTATCATCATACTAAATACGAACTAAATCTATCACACGGCACTTGCACACCACCCACTAACAGCCTCACAAACTGCTGATCAATAATCAATGCCTAGCATGCTGGGAAACAAATAAATTTATTTGGCAACTATCTGAAATAATTCATCTTATTTTTCAAAGAAAATTGGCTTTGACATTTCACACAAATTGTCTCTTCTGAGGAGACAATTTGCATGAAATGTAAAATAAATGTCAAAAAGATTGCCTTCGGAAACAAAGAACACATTACAGATTAGAAAATGGGAGTCTCTCTTTTATTGAGGCTCTTCATAAGCAGTAATGAAGTTTGCAACACTGCTTACGCCCTCTAGTGTAAAGCCTATTTTCTGGGGAAAACAAGAAATTAGATGATTTGGTGCTGTTATGTCCCTTTCAACATAAATTATTTAAGTCATATCAAGACGAGGGATAATAATAAAAGGCTCTGTGCAATAAAGCGCCACATACAGTCGAACTTTGATGGCCCGAACATCTTTGGGACCATAGGAAATTGTTCGAGACATGGGTGGCTTGAGCCACTGAGGGTTAATCATGGTGCCAAGTCAGGAAGCAAATGGCGATAACTTTGGGATTTTTTTTTCAATTTTCTACACAATAATTGTATGTTGAGTGTACCCATTAGAATTGCCTCGATGAGGCAATTCTAATGAGTACACACACCATACAATTTCACAATAAAATAAGAAAATTTCCTTAAATATTTGTTGTCTTGAGCTATTGGAAGAACTTCGTAGAGACTCAAAAACGAGTTCGAATTAGCCATGGTAAACAAGCCATCGGTGTTCGAGCTATCGAAGTTCCATAGCTACAGATAAGAGGGGGTATCCACATGATATTTTTCTTATTTCTCCATGAAAACATATGTTGTGGGTACTCATTAGAAGTGCCTTGGCGAGGCGCTTCTAATGAGTACCCACAACATATGTTTTCATGGCGAAATAAGAACAATATCAGCATTTTTCGGATGAAAAAAGCGCCTTATCTGTTGCTATGAGTTCGACTGTAGTCATGATCTGAATTCCACCTCCAGCAGGATTTGAACTCCGGACCATGTGATCCAAGTCAGGACATTAGCTAACAAACAACTTGTCCACTGGACACTTCAGGATAATAAGGAAAATGAGTCAGCACATGACTAAACCTACTAAATGGCATGTGCACCCAGCAAAGACTCAGATCAGCCTGGGCATCCGCCCAGGCTGATCTGAGTCTTTGCTGGGTGCACATGCCATTTTGTAGGTTTTGTCATGTGCTGGCTCATTTTTCTTATCCTGAAGCGCTTGGTGGACAAGTTGTTTGTTAGCATTCCTGAGTTGGATCACATGGTCTGGAGTTTTGTAGGTTTTGTCATGCGCTGGCTCAAATATTATTGATTTGTCATCTGCCAAATTTTCCTAGAGAGTGGTAAATTTAAATTTCAAGTTGGTTGTTTGGAGTTTAATGGCCCAGTCAACACTAATAAGGTCATATTCAGCCAGTCAAATTTTAGGACAACTATAGTGATAACTATACTGTCTCATAACTCTCGCTAAATGAGTATCTAGAAAGAAATGGTTATATTTCTTCACAGAAACAGGTTGTCAGTGCTCATTAGAAGCATCTCACTGAGGCACTTCTAATGAGTACCCACAACATGTTTTTGACAGAAATAAGAAAAAAATATCAGTTTGTTTTGCAAGAGTGGATCCAGGATTATTCCATCGTGGGTTCGAAAAATTTCTGAGGGGGTGGACGGTGGATGTGATCAAATCACCATACTTACTACATGTATTTCGACAAACAGGCCTGAACAAAACAGTTTAGACCAAGATCAGACAATGCAGAATGCATCGTCTGCTCAGGGTCTACATTGTTTGTCATCCTGTAATTTAGACACATTCACAGACAATAAAATGAACCTATTGAAATTTGTAAAGTATAAGGTAGAGAGTAAGGTGAGCAAATTTTTATAAGGGTAAATATGGTATAAAACAAATTTTCAAATATAAAATTTGTGAAAATGAAGTGTTGAGTCAAACTGGGGTTTGACTGAACTACCCAAACAGCTTCTGGCTCTGCACATTTTGGTTAAAAAAAAATATATACATATTTATCCATTGTCCTGCTGAATAAATTAAGATGCCACACCCACTTTTAATTTTCAGCCAATCAGATTACTTGATCCGGATTTTTGCTATAAATTCACATTTTAAATGGCAAACAGTGCAGATGGAGATCAGTTGGCTTCTAGATCAGTTTGAAAAGGCAGGGTATATCCGGGTTCAGTAGGACAAGTGCTATTATTATCTGAAGCTATTTTTAGTACTTTCTGTGGAAACTATAATTCTTTGGAAGAAACATTTTCCTCGAGAATACTTAGGGTAAATATGGTATGGTCCTAGCTCCAGATAAGAGGGGCTATCCACATAATATTTTTCTTATTTCTCCATAAAAACATATGCTGTGGGTACTCATTAGAATCCCCTCTGCGAGGGGCTTCTAATGAGTACCCACAACATACATTTTTGTGGAGAAATAAGAAAAATATCAGTGCTTCTTGATTGAAAAAGGTGCCTTATCTGGAGCCATGAGGGTGCTTCCACTCATAAAACATTTCAAACTGCTATCAATTAATGTTTTTGATGATATATCAAACTAGAGATGTGTCCAAAGGTCACAGATATCCCCGCCTAAAAAAACTTAAAATGCAAATTGCTCATGCCAGATGCAGATGGAAAAGGGGGGATGGACAGGGGTAATACTATATGCCTATCTTCGAATGGTGGGGGCATAAAAATTGATCCCTTACCAAAGCAACTGAAAAAGGCCTGGTCATGTCAAGTCTTTGATAATGAGAAATCTTCATTGCTCCCGACCAGAATTATTGTATCACAGGGCTCTCTCTGAAAGCAGATGTCCAACCACTGCAGCCATATTCTGAATAAAGAAGAAAATATATTTGTTTTAGTCCAAGTTGGACTGATAACACTGTTAAGGTAACGTCAAGCCAGTCAGTTAACCTACTTACAATTTTCCTGGGCAGGCTTAGTCCTTTAAGTGGTTTACCAGTACTTATGCGTATTTTTATTTGTGTTGAAGTTTTACAGCCCAGTCAACCCAATGAGGTCATATCGAGCATGGTCAGTTTACCTAACCACACTTTTACTGGGCAGGCTTAGTCCTCTAAGGTCAATCTCCACGATCAATCTCCACAAAAGAGTTGCTGACCTGGCTGGGGTCAAACTGGCAACCTCCTGATCACCAATCGGATGCACATCCAATTGAGCCACCGAGGCCAGCACTTACCGTATATTTCTGCTAGTTAGTGCCATAAAAAAACAAAAAACATCCGAATAAGTTGTTTTTTCCTCCAGAAACATATGTTGTCATAAAGCTTGTTACATTGTATTTATTCAGAGCAAAATGCTTTGCTTATATTACTTAGATATGCTACTTTTTTTTTTTCAAACAAAAACTGATATTTGTCTTCTCCATTAACCCATTATTTTGTTTGTGTTGAGGTTTTACGGCCCAGTCAACCCAATGGGGTCATGTCGAGTGCGGTCAGTTTACCTAACCACACGTTTACTGGGCAGGCTTAGTCCTCTAAGCGGTTAACCAGTATTGTGCACATTCTTTCGCCAGAAACTGACAACTGCCCTTCTTGAATCAGCGGAAGGGAGAGAATGACCGACCATTAACCCATTAAAGACTGAAAAAACTCCATTTTTTACTTTAGGTACATGTGTGTCAGGTTATATTATATAGATATTCCTAGAGAAAAATGGTTGAACTATTTGCAAACGGGTGGAGACTCTGATCAGAAGCCGCATTCTGGGGTGTCTGATCTGGGTATGCACTGTTTGCAGTTACCCATTTAGGGTTCTCCAATCTTCAATGGGTTAACCCTAGTCCTGCTGAACCCAGATATACCCTGTCTTTGCAAACAGTGTAGATCCAGATCAGTTGGCTTCTGAAAGAGCCAACTGATCTGGATCTGCACTATTTGCTATTAAGTATGTGAATTTGTAGCAACAATGTGGCTCAAGCAATCTGATGGGCTGAAAATTGGAAGTGGGCGTGGCAGCTTGATTTATTCAGCATAACAAGGGTTAAAACAATTTACTTATGGATTACAAGCACCTTGTTGGCTCTCCTATCATGTACCCAAACCTATAATTTAATGGAAATGATTGATCTGTTGGACTTTTATGGCCAAGTCAACTCATAAGGGTCATGTCAAGCACGGCCAGTTAACCTAACCACACCTTTCCTGGACAGGCTTATTCCTCTAAGTGGTTTCCCAGTATTTGTGTATATTCTTTTGCAAGAAACTGACAACCCCACTTATTGAATCAGCTGAAGGGAGAGAATGACCATAGGAAATATTTTATGATCAATTAGCATGAAAGAAAGTTACTGGACTTGGCAGGGATCAAACCTGCGACCTCCTGATCACCAGTCAAACCGCATCTGACAGAGCCACCAAGGCAGGCTAAAGAAAATAATGATAAAATATTATTGGTAATCCTCTTACCTGAACACCTTTGCACAATGAGTCCTGAACCTCTGTGGTGATTGGTTAAAAGGATTCAAAAGGCAATGCTTCGAACCGCTCAGCCATCAAGTAGCCCAGCTGGAATCCTAGACAGAGATATAAAATAATACTAAGTACTGGGACAAGGAGGCCTATGCAAACTGTCTAGACCTAGATCAGATGTTGCAAATCAAGAGGTAAATAGTTTTCTTATTTCTCAACAAAAACATATGTTGTGGGTACTCATTAGAAGTGCCTTGATGAGGCGCTTCTAATGAGTACCCACAACTTATGTTTTAGTTGAGAAATAAGAAAAATACTGATACTTTTTGGTTGAAAAAAGCACTTTATCGGTATTGAAATGAACATTTGAATTTTAGGATTTTTATGGCAATTACTTGAGGTGTCCCAATATTTAGGGTATGTAAGGTATTCAAATTTCAGATCAGGTATGATAAGGAGTTAGATCGAGTGTCTGATTAGGGTTTACACTGTTTGCAACAAGCCAACTGGTAGTATGATGATGATGAGTTCAGGTTTAACGACGCATCAACCCATGAGGGTCATTTGCGTCAAAATGGTGAACTAACATGGTTCTGTAGTGAAACGATTATAATGATAAGTCATAAATGCATAAAATGTAAAACTAGAACGAATTTAAAAATTAAAGCAGTTATACTTTGTTAAAAAGATTGATGTGTTTCCAACTGGTAGTAAAATGGGACGTGTTTTTCTTGTGTTCTGGCTTCAGATCTCCAGCCCTTTGCTTTTTTTCATCACATTATTTTTTTGGGTCATTGTTTACACGTCGTCTGGTCCTGTTCTATATTTCTACCAAGTATCATAAAAACATTTCTATAGGATCTTTGACTTACAGAGCAGACACAAAATCAATGGATAATCACTGGCAGACATAACAAAAATGATAACGCCAAAAGTAAGAACGACAGAGTTGTCATATTTGTACAAGTGATGTTGTCTGGTCCTGTTCTACATTTCTACCAAGTATCATAAAAATATTCTAAAGGGTCTTTGACTTACAGAACAGACACGAAATCAATGGATTATCACTGTCAAATATAACAAAGGGAGATAATGCCAAAAGTAAGAAAGGCAGAGTTGTCATTCTTGTACGCCACACGTGGTCTCGTCCTGTTCTTTGTTTGTGTTGAGGTTTTACGGCCCAGTCAACCCAATGGAGTCATGTCGAGCGCAGTCAGTTTACCTAACCACACGTTTACTGGGCAGGCTTAGTCCTCTAAGCAGTTAACCAGTATTGTGCACATTCTTCTGCCAGAAACTGACAACTGCCCTTCTTGAATCAGTGGAAGGGAGAGAATGACTGTAGAAAATATTTCATGATCAATCTCCACAAAAGAATGTTGCCGACCTCGGCTGGGGGTTGAACCCGCAACCTCCTGGTCTCCAGCCAGACGGCGCATCCAACTGAGCCACCGAGGTCTGGTCCACATTTCTGCCAAGTACCATCATTATATTCCAAAGGGTATTCAAGTTACTGAGCAGACACTAAATCTTTTTCAAATAAAACAAAGGGTAATAACTCCAAAAGAAAGAAAGGCAGAGTTGTCATTCTTCTAAGTGACATGTTGTCTGGTGCTGTTCTACATTTCTACCAAGTATCATCAAAATATTCCGAAGGGTATTCAAGTTACAGAGCGGAAAAGAAGTTTTACGCCGATGCCGACAGGATCCATCTCAAAAAACAATATGTCCCCCCACCCCTTTGGTGGCCGGGGGGGGGGGGGGGGTATAATTTGGACAGACAGTCCTGAGCAAACACTGTAGACCCTGATCAGATGCCACAGCCTGCAGCATCTGATCAGGGTCTACAATGTTAGCCACTCATCAAGTCATTTTAAACATACCAACTGATAGCAAAATGAATTTGTTCAAGTTTTAGGACAAGTATGGTAAGGAAAAAAGGTATCTGTATACTAATATTTTGTGTGTGTGTGTGTGTGTGTGTGTGTGTGTGTGTGTGTGTGTGTGTGTGTGTGCGGGGGTGGGGTATGGCCCTGTCAACCCATTGAGGTCATGTCAAGCCAAGAAATACTGTAAAAAACTATAGATTTTTTAAGAAATTCTTTTGTTTTTACTGCAAAAAGATCTATACAGAACACCTTTGAAAGTAAGATGAGAGCAAGTAAGAGAAATTAGGGACATTCAGCAAGTAACCTGGTAATCATGCACATGTAAATTTTAACCCTTTAACCCTTAAAGTGCCAAGAAAACCTGCATCTGAAAATGTCGTCTGTTTATGTCATTTGCCGAATATTCTTGCAAACTTTTCAAACCTATTTTTGCAAACAGGCAAACAGTGTGGACCCAGATCAGACTGCTCCTTTGCCTGATTTGGGTCCACACTGTTTGCAGAAGTGACTTTTAAAGTAACTAGCAGAAGAAAAAGCAGACGCCAATAACCTGCTAATCATGCACATGTAAATTTTAACCCTTTAACCCTTAAAGCGCCAAGAAAACCTGCATCTGAAAATGTCGTCTGTTTATGTCGTCTGCTGAATATTCTTGCAAACTTTTCAAACCTATTTTTGCATACAGGCAAACAGTGTGGACCCAGATCAGACTGCACCTAAAGGAGCAGTCTGATCTGGGTCCACACTGTTTGCAGAAGTGACTTTTAAAGTAACCAGCAGAAGACAAAGCAGATGCCAATAGTTGTGATTGGCGCTTTAAGGGTTAAGGATCAATCACAACTACAGCAGATGCCACTTTGAATTTTTTTTTGTTGTTGTTGTTTTTGTTTTTCAGAGAAAATAAGACTTGACATTTCATGTGAATCATCTGCCTAGCAGATGATTCACATGAAATTTTAAGTCTTTTCTCTGAAAAAAATAACAAAATTGATTTCAGAATGTCGTCTGCTACAAATTTGCGTAGCACTTAAAATTTTAAGAAGAAAACAGTTATGATAACAGTCTCATTGTGCATCATTAATCTGGACAGACAAGTCGGATGGATGGATGGATGGATAGATATTTTATTTATAGACGCCCAACCCTAAAAGGGCATATAGCGTCTAATAAGTTGTATATTATATGATAATTTTATTTAATGAGAAATTAAAAATATCTAGGATTGATGTGTTCATTTTAAAAAGATAAAGTATCAATGATTTTAAATTATTAACAAGAGGACCATGATGGTCCTATATCGCTCACCTGAGCAAACAGCTTTGCAAACTTACTGTTGAAGTTTCAGCCAAGTTCACTGCTCTAAGATTTTTGTATAAATTTTATAGCCCTACTCTCGAGCGGCTATGTTTTTTTCATGCATCATGACTGCTGGAACTGAATCTTGAAAGAAGGTCACCAAAGGAACAATTCTGCCAAGTTATATTGAAATTGGTCCAGTGGTTTCTGACAAAGATTTTTGAAGTGTTTTATATAGCTATATAGGGAAAATAAGCCCCACCCCCGAACCGCCATATTTTTTGACGAATCATGACAGCTTGAATAAACTTGGTAGAGTGCCACCAAAGGAACATTCCTGCAAGTTATACTGAAATCAGTTCAGTGGTTTCTTACAAGAAGATTTCTAAAGTTTTCTATTTAGATATATAGGGAAAATAAGCCCCACCCCTAGCAGCCATGTTTTTTGCCAAATCATGATTTCTTGAACAATATTGACACAGGGTCACCAAAGCAACATTCCTGCCAAGTAATATTGAAATCGGTCAAGTGGTTTCTGAAAAGAAGATTTCTAAAATTTTCTATTCAGATATATACAGAAAATAAGCCCCGCCCCCTGGCGGCCATGTTTTTTGACGTATTATGAGGGCTTGAACAATCTTGGTACAGGGTCACCAAAGCAACATTCCTGCCAAGTTACAATGAACTCGACCCAACGGTTTCTTACGAGAAGATTTTTAAAGTTTTCTATATAGATATATAGGGAAAATATGCCCCGCCCCCCTAGCGGCCATGTTTTTTGACGAATCATGCCGGCTTGAACAATCTTGGTAGAGGGTCACCAAAGAAACATTCCTGCTAAGTTATATTGAAATTGGTCCATTGGTTTCTGACAAGAAAATTTTTAAACTTTTCTATATAGATATATAGGGAAAAATAAGCCCCACCCCTTGGCGGCCATGTTTTTTGATGAATCATGATAACTTAAACAATCTTGGTAGAGGGTCAACAAGGAAACATTTCTGTCAAGTTATAATGAAATCGGTCCAGTGGTTTCTGACAAGAAGATTTTTAAAGTTTTCTATTTAGATACATAGGGAAAATAGCCCCGCCCCCTGGCGGCCATATTTTTTGACGAATCCAAATGGCTTGAACAATCTTGGTAGAGGATCACCAAAGGAACATTTCTGCAAAATAATATTGAAATCAGTCCATTGGTTTCTGACAAGAAGATTTTTAAAGTTTTCTATATAGATATATAGGGAAAATAAGCCCCGCCCCCTGGCGGCCATGTTTTTTGACGAATCCAAATGTCTTGAACAATCTTGGTAGAGGATCATCAAAGAAACATTTCTGCAAAATTATATTGAAATCGGTCTAGAGGTTTCTGACAAGAAGATTTTTAAAGTTTTCTATACAGATATATAGGGAAAATAAGCCCCGCCCCCTGGCGGCCATGTTTTTTGACGAATCCAAAAGGCTTGAATAATCTTGGTAGAGGATCACCAAAGGAACATTTCTGCAAAATTATATTGAAACTGGTCCAGTGGTTTCTGACGAGAAGATTTTTAAAGTTTTCTATATAGATATATAGGGAAAATAAGCCCCACCCCCTGGCGGCCATGTTTTTTGACGAATCCAAATGTCTTGAACAATCTTGGTAGAGGATCACCAATGAAACATTTCTGCAAAATTATATTGAAATCGGTCTAGTAGTTTCTGACAAGAAGATTTTTAAAGTTTTCTATACAGATATATAGGGAAAATAAGCCCCGCCCCCTGGCGGCCATGTTTTTTGACGAATCCAAATGGCTTGAACAATCTTGGTAGAGGATCACCAAAGGAACATTTCTGCAAAATTTTATTGAAATCGGTTCAGTGGTTTCTGACGAGAAGTTTTTTGAGTTTTTAGTTAAAAAATCTATTTTTAGCTCCTGTGACCTAGATAGGCAATGGACCGGAACCATTTGAACAACTTTGGAAGAGGATCAACCAAGGATCATTCCTGTGAAATTTGGTCAAAATCCAATCAGTGGTTTAGGAGGAGATGTTGTTTAAAGATTGTGAACGGACGGACGGACGGACAGACGGACGACGACGACGACGACGGACGGTGAGTGATCACAATACCTCACCTTGAGCCTTCGGCTCAGGTGAGCTAAAAATACAGATCATATTTTATTAAAAAGTCTGATCTCTTTCAGAAAGTCGAGTATTTTCTGAGTTGGCATATCATTAAAAAGTTCCTTTATATTTTTTACATTAAAATACTTTGTGCGAATATAATTAAATTCAGCACAAGTGACAAGAAAATATTTGACCGTAAAAGGTTCGTTACAAGGAATGCAGAATGGAGCTTGTTCATTTTTTAATATGTAAGAATGAGTAATTCTAGTGTGTCCAATTCTACATCTCGTGATTTTTGTTTGTTCTTTTCTGCTGTAATTAGAGAATGTGCATTTGCTGTTAAAATTTGGTTTTATTTCATTTAGTTTATTTTGAGTTTGTGTTTCCCAAACAGACAGACATTTATTGTTAATGTATAGAGGGATGTTCGATTTAAAGTCGGAGTGAGGAATTTTAAAATTGGTTATCACTAAGAATAGTGCAGATTTAGCTTCTAAATCGGCTAATTCATTTCCACGAATATTAACGTGGCTGGGAAGGTAATAATATTTTTTAAGAATTTGCTGAATTAATGGGTTTCTATGGTGTAAATCTTTAAGAGATTTTAATACAGAAAGAGAATCTGAATAAATGATGAACTGTTTTTCAGACTGATCTCTGATATGGTAAAGTGCAATATCAATTGCCTTGGCTTCGGCGGTAAAAATGGAGCTATTATCAGATAATCTGATACAGTCAGTAAAATTTGGACTAATAACAGAACAAGCAACTTTCTCATCTTGTTTCGAACCATCTGTATAAATTGACAGGTAATGTTTATAATTGGATTTGATTTCTAAAAATTCATTTTTAAAAATATGCGACTCAACTTCTGTTTTTTTGTGTTTATGAAGGTCTAATATAATCTTTGGAGGGTTTAACGTCCATGGCTCTTTTGATGGAAAAGAAAAATGCTGAACATTTTTAATATTAATATTGGCCTCTTCAAGTAACGGTTGTATTCTCAGGCCAAGGGGTTTAATAGCCGTTGGTTTATTGTTGTAAAATCTTTCGTATTTAGGATTAAAAACACAATCATAGGCTGAATTTCGTGGATTGGCAGCTAATTTAGTAACATATTGAAGAGATAATTTTTCCCTTCTTATATATAGTGATGGTTTATTTGATTCAGCGTATAAATTTTCGATGGGGGAAGTACGAAAAGCCCCTAGAGCCAGACGTAAACCTTGGTGATGAATAGTATCCAAAGATTTCAAATAAGATTTTCTAGCGGATCCATAAACTATGGATCCATAATCCAGTTTAGATCGAATTAAAGATCTATAAAGATTTAAAAGACAGACAAGTCGGAGCAGTGAAGACCCAAATTAAATATTGAAGAATGCACAGTCTCATCAGGGTCTACACAGTTTGCCACTCATCCAGCAAGTTTTAGACACATCAATAGGTACTTACATGGACTTCTTAGTAAGAAGTTTGGGACAAGTATGGGAAGGAGAGAAAATGTCAGAATACTGTATTTGACCTAATTACCGCACATGCTCTTATAAGTGCACAGTCACTGTACTTTTATCAACTTTACAAAGGCATATGTTGTGGGTACCCATTTGAATTGCACTGACTTGTCGATGCAATTCAAATGAGTACTCAAAACATATGGTTTTATAGAGAAAATCAGAAAAAAACTAGAAATGTGTCAGTATGACATAGATACCCCTGCCCAGGGCCATCCTCACCCACGCTCAGGTATTTTGCAAAAAATGAAGTTGAAAAAGGGCCATAATTCTCATAATAATTGGCAGATTTTACCCTAAATCGAACTGACCATATTTTATGATTATATACCTGTGTATAAAATATGAATCCAATACAAAAATCAATCATTTTTAAAAAAAAATATTGGAAGGAAAACATCTTTTGAAGGTGAAAAAGGGCCATAACTCCCATAATAATGGGTTGGTTTTACCCTATTGGAACTTGCCCTCTATTTTATGATTATATACCTGTGTGTTTATTGTTTGTTTGTTTGTGTTGAGGTTTTACGGTATTGTGTACATTCTTTCGCCAGAAACTGACAACTGCCCTTCTTGAATCAGTGGATGGGAGAGAATGACCGTAGAAAATATTTCATGATCAATCTTCACGAAAGAATGTTGCCGACCTCAGCGGGGGTTGAACCCGCGACCTCCTGGTCTCCAGTCGGACGGCGCATCCAACTGAGCCACTGAGGCCAGCAATCCTGTGTTTAAATATGAATTCAATACACTAATGTTTTCAAAAGATATCAAACTGAAACTATTTTTCAACATTGAAAAAGCACCATAACTCCAAAAATAATTGGTGGATTTTACCCTAAATCAAACCTGACCTATATTTTATAATTATATGCTTGTGTATAAAATATGAATTCAATTCACTAATCTTTTCAAAAGTTACAGAACAAAAACCATTTTTTAAAGTTGGAAAAAGGGTCTTAACTCCCAAAATAATTGGTGGATTTTACCCTAAATCAAACTTGACCTACATTTTATGATTATATACCTGTGTATAAAATTTCAATCCAGTACACTATCTTTTCAAAAGATATCGAACGGAAACCATATTTCAACATTGAAAAAGGGCCGTAACTCCAAAAATAATTGGTGGATTTTACCTAAATCGAACTTGACCAATATTTTATAATTATATGCTTGTGTATAAAATATGAATCCAATATACTAATCTTTCAAAAAGTTATAGAACGGAAAACATTTTTCGAAGTTGAAAAAGGGCCATAACTCCCAAAATAATAGGTGGATTTTACTCTAAATTGAACTTGACCTATATTTTATGATTATATACCTGTGTATAAAATTTCAATCCAATACACCAATCCTTTCAAAAGATATCGCACTGAAACCAATTGTGTTAAGTATGGGACGGACGGACGGGACAGACAGACAGGACGGACGGGACGTACGGACAGCAGTGATACTATATCCACCCCCACATTGAAAATGGCGGGGGCATAACAACGCACACACAAAAACATTGCATTAGCATCATTTGATTAGTCCTTCGCTACTTTTTTTTTTCAAAGAGTACGCTTAGTATAGGTAGGTATATATTTTACCACAAGTAATTTTGATTAACTTTAGCACACAGTGAGGTAATTATGTTGAATATGTTACTTTGGATAAATATGATATTTGTTTGTTTGTGTTGAGGTTTTACGGCCCAGTCAACCCAATGGGGTCATGTCAAGTGCGGTCAGTTTACCTAACCACACGTTTACTGGGCAGGCTTAGTCCTCTAAGCGGTTAACCAGTATTGTGCACATTCTTTCACCAGAAACTGACAACTGCCCTTCTTGAATCAGCAGAAGGGAGAGAATGACCGTAGAAAATATTTCATGATCAATATCCACGAAAGAATGTTGCCGACTTCGGCGGGGAACCTGCGACCTCCTGGTCTCCAGTCGGACAGAGCATCCACCTGAGCCACCGAGGTCGGCTATAAATATGATATCATTGGCAGACTTGTTGTCAATGGCAGACCTCCCTGTAGACCAAACAAATGTATGTTTTGTACCACAGTGGAAGCTTTTGTTTGTTTCAAGGTTTTACGGCGATTCCGGTGTTCAGCAGTCAGAACGCCACAGTTGTCTTTTAACCAAACACATGCTGGTACTTTTCTTATTTTTCCACAAAAACATATGTTGTAGGTACTTATTACATGCCCTCTGTGAGGCACTTCTAATGAGTAACTACAACTTGTTTTCATGGACAAAAAAAAAAAAATAGCTGTCTGGGCCCAGTTGTTCAAAACATTGTTAGCTTAACGAGCTTGTTAGGGGATCAAAATGATAACTGTTCTAGTAAGTACAATATCAAATTCACAGGTATTTTTTGCTGAAAAAAATGTGAGTAGCTTTTGCAAATGCAAAAGCTACTCACATTTTTTCAGCAAAAATATTAGCATGTAATCCATATTTAATGACCAAAGTTTTAATGATACGTTAACTAACGACATCGTTAGTTTTGAATCACTGGGCCCAGGATGCTGCTCTTGTCTGGCACTATATACAGTAAAACTTCAATGACTCGAACACTGATGGTTCATTTATTGTGGTTAATTTTAACTCATTTTTTAGTCCCTAGCAAATTATTCTGATAGCTAAAGAAAACATATTTTAGAGATATTTTCGGGAAATTTTCTTATTTTATAATGAAACATATGTTATGTGTATTCATTACAATCACCTCATTGAGGTGATTCTAATGAGTACACACAACATATGTTTTTATAAAAGATAGAAGACAGCCCTAAATTAATATACATGTAAGTATCCCCATTTGCTTCCTGACCTGAAGATATGATTAACCCTCAGTGGCTCAAGCTACCCATGTCTAGAACAAATTTCCATGGTCCCAAAGACATTCCAGCCATTGAAGTTCGATTGTAGTAAGCTTCAGACAGTATATCAAGAAGTGATGGCTTACCAAAACAAGGAAAATGGCTTCCCATGTCATGTCTTGAAACAAAAATCACAGGGTTCTAGACACAGATGAAAGACCACTGCAGCCACACTCTGAAAACAGAAGTGCATGTGAAAAAAGTGCTTCAATCAATCAATCAATCAATCAATCAGATTTTTAACATAGCCAGGCAACAGAGTCCCATAAGGGACACACCTTAAAAAAAAAGAAAAGTGTCTCTGCGGTTAAAGACTTTTTTAACCCTTAACCCTTGTCCTGCTGAACAAGGATATATATGCCTTACCTTTACAAACAGTGTAGATCCAGATTAGATGGCTTCTGAAGAAGCCAACTGATCTGGATCTGCACTGATTGTCATTATTGTTTTGTGTTGAGGTTTTATGGCCCAGTCATCCCAATGGGGTCATGTCGAGCTCAGTCAGTTTACCTAACCACACGTTTACTGGGCAGGCTTAGTCCTCTAAGCACTGATTGTCATTAAGTGTGTGAATTTGTATCAAAACCTGGATCAAGTAATTTGATTGGCTGACAATTAGAAGTGGCTTGGGGTATTTACCCAACTAACCCTTAAACTGCCAATCACAAAAACTGTCATCTGCTTTGTCATCTGCTTGTGATTTTAAAAGTCATTTTTGCAAACAGTGTGGACCCAGATCAGACTGCTCCTCTAGGAGCAGTCTGATCAGTCCACACTGTTTGCCTGTATGCAAAAATAGGTTTGAAAAGTTTCCAAGAATATTCAGCAGACGACATAAACAGACGAAATTTTCAGGTACAGGTTTTCTTGACGTTTTAAGGGTTAAAATTCCTGAAAAAGCAATTTGAATTAAATTTATGTGGTAAATATCCAAATACTAGTATTTCTTGCACCTGTTAACAATACAGTACCCAAAAGAAAAATCCTGAAATTCAATTCAATGAAAAATGCGTGGGTAAAAATAGCCCAAAATACCCAACTGCTTCGAATCTTATCTAAGGCATTGAGTATGTTTTTTTATAGAAATATTTTATAACATTATTTATCTGGATGCATCCTTTTATTTGGAGCCATCATTTTAACCCAATTATGCCAAGTGGACTCTTCTACCATAATTCTTTGGACAGGTCCATTTCATATATTGTTTGATTTGTTTGATTTGGGCTTAACGTTGGTTTCAACAATCTTTCAGTCATATCACGACGGTGTCTGGATGTGGCAGGGAGCTCAATGCTCACTTTTTGAGTGCTGCCTCACTGAAATATCATGCCCCAGACACTTTGACATGATATTCCACCCAGTCACATTATACTGATACTGAGCTGACCAGTTCTAGCTCTACTTTCTTAATGCTGAGCGCCAAGTGAAAGAGTAGCTAGTACCATTTTTAAAGTCTTTGGTATGACCCGGATGAGGATCGAACCCGCAACCTCCCGATCACAAAGCGGAGGCTCTACCACTGAGCCACTGTGCCGGTACCATTTCATATATATGGGGTTCTAGTTAGTTTTTATTATTATCATGTTTTGTAACAATTTCTCAACTTAATGTAAACCGTGTAGACCCTGATCAGATGCTGCCTTCTCCATTGTCTGCTCTGGGTCTGCTTTGTTTGCCAATGTCCCTTTTATGGGACGCTAGGCTAAAATGGGTTAAAACATATTGCCTGATACATAGTTTGCCACTCATCTTGCAAGACTGACAGAAAACTGCAATGATTTCAGAATGCATCATCTGATCACCAGTAGACCAACTGACTTCTTAGAACAAGTATGTAACGAGATAAGGTGTCGAAATACTTGGTGTTCAATATACAGTCGACTCCCGTTATCTCGAATTCCAAGGGACTCACTGAAACACTTCGAGATATCCATACTTCGACACATCAGAGTTGAGAGAGTGAGGAAAACAATAAATTGAACAACCATATTTAACAAATGAATGTGTAATTTGACTCCTGAAGTTAGAAATATATATATAAAATAATGTGGAAAAGAGGAGAAATTGCTCCTGAGGAGCAATTTCTCCTCTTTTCCACATTATTTTGTTACCTGTTGTCATAGTTTCATGTTAAAACAGGGACTATATTTTCACTTCGAGATTAAAGTGGTAATTCGAAATAAGCGAGTTCGAGATAATGAGGTTTGACTGTAGTTGAACAAAGTTGTCAAAGGCAGGCTAATCATGTAATAATGAATTCCTATGCAGTTTCAAGAACTTCTTGGAACAAACTATAAACAGACCATTATGTCACATGGGAAACAGAAAAATTACAGTGATAAACATGGTACATATCATGGTCAGCAAACATTCCTAGAGTTATACAGCAAGTCTGTGGAATTTCAGGAAAATCTAGCATCAAAGCAGTTTGTTTTCTTTGCATAACAGTTTGGTGTCATTTATACCAGCGATATCAGAGGCACAATTTAGTGGTACAACTTCATCCAAACCAATTCTAGTGACAGAAAATATGTACTCTGCATGAATTATGCAGTGGTTATACTTCCAGGGACATTTTTTATCAACCAAATAAATGCTTGTATTTTTCTTATTTGTCCTTTTTTTTTGATTGTGTTGGGGTTTAACGACACGTCAACCCTTGTGGGTCATTTTGTGTCATCTCCCAGAGAAAGGGAGAAAAGAGACAGAAGAGATAGCAGAAGAGATGAAAGAGAGGGACAGGGAAGAAAGAGGAACAGGAATGAAAGTGAAGAAACAGAAGAAATAGAAACATCACCTCCCTACCCTTACCTGCTACAAGGATAGCAGGCCTTGCCCAACTGTAAGCCAATATCAGCTGGACGCCCCGGTGACATAAGATACATGACACCTTCGCACCACCCTACCACCCCCATTTGTCCATGAATTGATGACATTTTTTGTGGGTACTCCATTACGAGAATAGGCCCATTCAATACAATCAGGGATGGCACTTTTTATGGCTGCAAAAACGAAAAGTTTCAGATGCATAAATGTGACCTTTTTCTTATTTTTGCTTGAAACAGAGATTGTGGATACTCATTAGAACCAACTCATTGAGGCAATTCTAACAAGTGCCCACAATCTATGATTTATAGCAGAATTTATTGCTATAGTATGCAAGGCTGGCACAATTAATAGGATAATCAATTAATTGATCGATAAATTCCACAAAAATGATTATCATTACAGATTTGCTAATTATCGATCATTTGATTTCTGTGTCTGTTACTTTACCATATTTACCCTTAGTATTCAGACACCTCAACTCCTTACCATACTTTATCTAAAATATGAACAAGTACAATTTACCACCCAATGTTGTATCTAAAATAGCTGGATGAGTGACAAACAGTGTAAACCCTGATGAGACGCCGTGTTTGCGGCGTCTCATCTGAGTAAACACTGTTTGCTCAGGCATGTCTGACAGAATACATACAAAAAAGTATAACATATGGTAAGACTCCTGCTCAGGCAGGTAAAATTATGACCAAATCTTCAGTGATTACTAATCGATTATCGATCACAAAGGCAGGACTGAAAATCAATTATCTTTTCAGCTCTGATTAGCCAGCTTTAATAGTATGCTTCTGACAGTTTATCAGAAAGTGATGGCTTACCAAAAGAAGGGAAAAGGTTGAAATCTTCACAGATCCTGACTAGAATCTTCCGGAATCAAGACGTCAGACCACTGCTGCCACATCTTGAAGAGAGAAGCGAATGTTAACCCATTGTAGTCTGGAGACCCCTAAAAGGGTCATTAGCAAACAGTGCAGACCCAGATCAGACCCTGCAGAATGCATTGTCTGATCTGGGTTTCCATTGTTTGCAAACAGTTTAACTGTTTTTCTCTAGGAATATTTAAATTTCATAGCCAGACACACCTAAAATTGAAATTCTCTAGGAATATTTAAATTTCATTGCCAGACACACCTAAAATTGAAATTGGACTCTTCCAATATATAGTATGTGGGAGTCTATTCTGTCTACAATGGGTTAAAATTTCTGAGATTAAAGACCCTTGAAGTGCCAGTCTTAACAGCACAGGACATTCTAATATCATTCTGCAGATATGAGAGGGTATGCAGATACAGTACAGCTCAGGTAAAAGAACCAAAAAACTCTTTACTCCGAATATCGGCGTTTCGCGAACTTCCCAAAAACACTCGGAATCAAACCGAGTAAACGTTATATTCGGCGGACACCACTCGCAAGTCCGCCAAAAATATGTGTTATGCGAAGTTATGTGAAGTTACTCGGAATGGTAATATTGTACCCGGAGGCAATATTTCTCGCGAAGTGATGCGAAATTCCTCGGAGTAATCTGACTAAATACCTGTCCGATTTTTATATATTTATTTATTTAATAAATAAAGTTATTTAGATATTTCTTTAACAAATATTATTTTTTATTTACATGTATTTATATCTTTATTTTTCCATCATATAGTACAGTCTGCATGAAGGTTATATCGTCCACGCTCATACGGATGCACAGGTTGATCTGAGTGTGCACTGATCACAAAGGTCTTATTGTCCCAAAAGTGTTTTCCAAATTTCCGCATTCCGATCCCCCAAAATTAGGTCCATTGTTTTCTTAAAATATCAACCAATGCTGCCTTGTTCCCTGAATATATTTGGGTGCTCCCTAGGTCCAAAGATAACCCCGGTAGCTCCATTCATTGTTCGAGCACGTAACATGGGCCTCAACAAAGCTCCATATGAAAATGTACCGGATTCTTTGGCTTAGTCTAGTCCGTCCACACAAATGGGTCCGGCATGGCCATTTTTATTTAATGTGCCGTAAAAAACAAAACAAACACACAAAAATCACAAAGAGAATCAAACATCTGCCCCCAATCGACGTATTACGTATTTATATTTGGTATTCCTGTAACGACCTTTTCCCATGCAACAACCGCACGCGCTCAAAATAAATGACGTACTATGGTTAAAGACCGGGAAATTCTCACTCGCGTGCAGCAACCGCACGTGTCAATAGGAATTTACTTAAAGGGGCGCTTCTGCTATCAAAGAGGCATTGAATCAACAAGACAGCACATGTGAAAAGAGTGTGTGTCACACAAAAAAACTCACTTTACGCACACGAGGCTAATGACAATTCAAACGAGTGAGTGAGTTTTTTTTACGTCTTTACGTCCTACTAACAGCTAGGTCATACGGAGATGTGGACCTTGGTTTAAAGTCCAGTATGAAAGGCTTGAGAAGCCTGGGATCGAACTAATGACCCCTGGGTGACAAGACAAGAAGCTTCACACTACACCACCGAGGCACAATTTCTCAATATTTCATACTGTTAAATATCCAATAAAAGGGCTGCAGACATTTCACCATGCCCCGCCACTGCACTTACATCAAGCAAGTGCCATGACTCTGTTAATAAACTAATAAAGTTTCAAGAAAATATTTCAAATAGTTTTCAAGTTACAGAGCGACAGAAAAAAAAAAAAAAAAAAAAAAAAAAAAAAAGAAAGAAAAGGAAAGAAATATTACAGAAACCACTAAAATATTTTCGGTTTTCAAAGGGCCATAACTCCAAAAGTAAACTCTATCGTCAAAAGTATATGAAAGAAAAGAAGGGCAGTTATTACTTTCTGCTGAAATGATTAATAGCTTATGAATAAGCCCACCCTGGAAAAGTGTGCGTGCTCGACAAGACCAAAATAGTGTAGACTGGGCCGTTTAACTCCAGTTCAAAAACCAAAATTACGTCGGTAGTTCTCATGTCTGAAGTATGATTTACAATGTACGTTCACTGAATCTGACAAAACGTACAATACTACAATATACGTGCGACCGGCAAAGACTCAGATCAGTCTCTGCATCGACCCACTAGATAAAGCAAGGTTCTTGGATAGCCCGGAGTCCAAAGAAGGTGCATACTGTACGATCAGCGAAGGGTCTGATCAGAATGTGCTGTTGCAGTCACACTATTTATCCTGCTTTGGATAGCCCGGCTATCGAAGGTACATAGGATCAGCGAATGCTTTTATCAAAATGTGCAGTTGGCAGATTGACACGAGTCTTCGCTCGTCCCACAAGACGTTTTGTTAAACCCAGAGATTGTAGGAGGTACATACGATTAGCGAAGGCTCTGATCAGACTACTGATGTGCAGACTCAGAGTGTGCAGGCTGATCCGTCTCTTCATACAAGTTTTATTGTAGGTTTTGCCATGCACAGACCAATGCATGATTTGTTTGTGCAAATTATAACACCTAACACTCTGGGTAAAATTTTCAACAGACAACATTTTGAAATATTTTTCTCATTCTTCCAAGAAAATAGGATTTGCATTTCATGCAAATTGTCTCCATTGCATGAATGTCAAACTCTGTTTTCTTGGTAATATAAAAAAAAGTAAATAATGATTTTTTTATTTGTTTTTGTCGTCTGCTGAATAGTGGTAATTCGATACCCGAGAGCACCAAGTGTTATAACTTAGTATTGGTTTCTATCCAAGAAGACTCTCCCTAGAATGTCTGTGAGGGCATATGATAATATTATGGACAAATGTCATTTTGAAGACTATTTCCCGCCGATGCTAGGTTTATACATGCGTCTCTTTTACTCGTTTAATAAATTACGGTCTTGGTTTTGCATATCGCAAGTTGAAGACACAAAAACAGAACACTACATGGAAACTAAAGTTTTGAAAATTGCTCTATAAACCAATAAAGATAATGTTATTAATGTATATACTGTAAGAGAATAATATAACATAATATTCATTTGTACCCTGATAAATGCGGGGTAACATCCTCACACCGCAGGTTTTTACTCTTTTAAGGGTGCTAACTGCAACTGACTATCAGAAGGGAGTTAACTGCAGTTGCTTTACGAGTATCATCCATGCAAAATGGGATTGGGAAGAGCATTTTTTTAATGAATCGCGCCAGTAAAGAGGAGGACATGCTTATATACAATACGCGGTTAACCAGTTCACTGAAGCCCATTCCGCCAGAAACTTGTAACTGCCAATCTTGAAGCAATGGAAGGAGCGAATGACCATAGAAAATACATGTGTTTCATGATATGTGGGGATCATTGAATCGCGTTTGATTCCTGCCGGTGCGATATCATTTTTTCAATAAAGTCAGTGCAAACAACTTCTACCTCGAAAGGAGACATGTCATATTTGCATGAGGGTAAAATGAAAGAGCTTTCCAGAGAGAGAGAGAGAGCAAAACTTGTTAAGATTCTGGCTCATCCATTTTAGGTACATCCGGCTATGAGATTTAGATATTTCTAGAGGAAAATGGCTGATTGTTTTTGCAAACAGTGAATACCCTGACCAGATGCCGCGTTCTATCATCTCAATATGACTTAAATATTTTCTTTTCTTTTATTTTTTGTTATTGTTGAAAGAGACATAAGACACCGTCATCATTAAGTGGTGATTAGAACGGACAGTCCTAACCCTGGTCCAGTCATCAACCGTCCAGGCTTTGATCCGAGCAGTGTAGATACATTCCAGCATGTCCGTTTCTGTCTCCCTTGTCAAATGAAATGTATCCCTACTTTAACCCTCAAAGCACTTAGCATATTCAGCAGACGGCATTTTCATTTTTTTTTCTTATTTTCCTGTGTAAATTAAAAGTGGCGTAACATGTGAATCGTATGCTAGACAGACGATTCACATGAAATGTTCAGCCTTATTTTCACTGTAAAATACTAAAACAGTTAGATCTATATCTCCACTAGAATTTTCAGCAGTGCTTCGGGGCTTCAAACCATTTTCTTGGCAGCCGCAGCACGTGCAAAGTGACACGGGAAAAATGGGCCAGCCTGGATAAAAGTGCTTGTCACATGAAAACGAATATATTAAGAAGACTCAGGCGACCACCACCCTTAATCCAAAACTGAAATTAGATTAGAAATCATCCGAGGCTTTGGGCCAAATACATCGCCGGCCTTGCACATTGGGGCTACCAGCTGTCGTTCAGATATACCCTTTGATATTCGCAGCTGAAACATAAAAATCAGTCGCAGAGTTGGTTGTTGGAAGCAGAACTATTTATGTAAGTGGGTACATTTTGCAGTCTGATCCTGCTGCCGCCAGCACTAAAGAGGGTATTTATTGTATTCGCATTTGTAACAATTTTTGATTATTGTCCTGTGAGAGAATGATCTGAGTGGTCAAACTTACCTGCACAGAATAATGTATCGCCACTCGCAAATACTCCGAATAGCATGGGTACATCAAGGTCCGCTGAATGTCGAATTATCGAGCGCATAACTTCGAGTAAACTTTTTCACTCGGAGTGGTTTACTTCTAACCACTCAGTGGAAAATCGCGGATTGTAAAACTGGTCTGCGAAATGAAAAAAAATTGGTTCTTTTACCTAAGCCGTACTGTACCTAAAACTGAAATTGGACTCTTCCAATATATGTGTGGGGGAGTCTATTCAGTCTACAATGGGTTAAGGACAAATAAGACAAATATATATCTGGATATCCCTCTCATCAGTAGAGGTATAGTACCATAATGACCCTAAATATTGGGACAGACAGGCCTGTGCAAACAATATAAACCCAGATCTGATGTGTGATCAGGGTCTACACTGCCACTCATCCAGCACTATTTTGACATATCAACAGGCAGTAAAATAGAATATTTCAAATTTTAGGGCAAGTATGGTAAGGAGTTAAGGTGTTCCAATAGTTATGGTAAATACAGTATACTTCTAAAGATATGTCAAAAAGTGATCACTTACCAAAACAAGTGAAAAAGGCCTGCTCATGTCAAGTCTTGTATGGTGAGAAGTATTCATTGATCCCAACCACAATTACAGCATCACAGGGCTCTGGAAGTAGAAGTCAGACCACTATAGCAACATCCTGAAGAGAGGTGCATTTGAAAAACTTGCATCTGAGGCTAAGATTTGAACCTGAAAGTGCCAGTCACAAGAGTAGCCGAGGACAGCCTGAAATCATGCTCCAGATTAGAAAAATTACCATATTACTCTTACGTATTGGGACACTTAACTCTACCATAATTGTACTAAATTTTGATCAAGTCTCTTTAATTACTTTTTGATGTGTTAAAAACAGCTGGATTGACTGGCAAACAGTGCAGACCCTGATCAGATGCCGCATTCTGCGGCATCTGATCTGGGTCTTCACTATTTGCACATGCCTGGCTGTCCCAATACTCAGTTATTAGGGTAGCTAAAAACTCCTATTCCAAATTATAGCAAACAATATTGGAAGACATAGTTATGTCA
The DNA here is from genome assembly GCA_964016985.1 of Anodontia alba. Taxonomy (NCBI): domain Eukaryota; kingdom Metazoa; phylum Mollusca; class Bivalvia; order Lucinida; family Lucinidae; genus Anodontia; species Anodontia alba. Next base: position 82,800,402 of record OZ024832.1, read on the forward strand.
GTAGCTTAATTTTTAACATTCTCGGGGCTAATTCAGCAAATGACAAATTGATATTTATTTTTATTTTCCCCAGAAAACAGGATTTGACATTTTTCATACGCAAATTGTCTCCATGTCAAAATCTGTTTTCTGGGAAAAATAAGAGAACTATTTCAACATGTCTGCTGCTTCTATGTGCCTTGAGTGCATAGCTACATTAAAAATAAACGTTTAGTTCAGTTTTTGAGTTAACGTTTTACGACCCAGTAAAACCCATTAGGGTCATGTGAAGGGTGATCAATTTACCTAACCTTACTTTTCCTGGGCATGCTTAGTCCTCTTAACGGTTATATATATAGCCAGTACTTGTGCTTTGTTTGTTTTATCTGGGCTTTACGTCGCTTTCAACAATCTTTCGGTCATATCGGGACAAAGTCAGGGAGCTCAATGCTCACTTTTATTGTGCTGCCCCACTGAAATATCACACCCCATCCCCGACACTTGACATGATATTCCACCCAGTCACATTATACCGACACTGAGCTGATCAGTTTTGATTCCTAGATCTACTTTCTTAGTGCTGAGCGCCAAGGGATCTACCAATTGAACCACTATGCTGGAAGTACTTGTGCACATTCTTTTGCCAGAAACTGACAACTGTCCTTCTCCAATCAGCAGAAGCGAGAGAATGACTACAGAATGACCACAGAATATATTTCACAATCAATCTCCGCAAAAGAAAGTTGCTGGACCCAGAGGGTATCGCACCCACAACTTCCTGATCACCAGTCTAAAGTGCATCTAACTAAGCCACTGAGGCCAGTCTTATCTGGAGCTTTGGTTGGTTGGGTTGGAGTTTAACCGCTTAGTCAACACTATTAAGATCATGTCGAGCCGGTCAATTTACCTAAACACACTCTTCTGGGCAGGCTTGGTTCTCTTAATAGTGAACCAGTGCTTGTACACATTCTTTTGCACAAAACTGACAACTGCCCTCCTTGAATCCATGGGAGCGAGAATGACTATAGAAAATATTTACGATCAATCTCCATGAAAGAATGTTGCAGGACCCGGCAGGGATCAAACCCACGACCTCCTGACCACCAGCCGGAGGTGAATCTGACTGAGCTACCAAGGCCGGCTTTATCTGGAGCTATGCGGTATCTGAATATTCAGGACAAATATGACATTCTGCTGAAGAAAGGTCTTTCCTGAGCAAGTACCTATTTTCTACGTGAAACATAGCTTCTAATAAGGTGTCATTTTTTTCAACCAAAAAAATAGGGAAATCTTTATTTCTCCACAAAAGCGTTGTTGTGGGTACTCAAAGTGCCTAAGTGAGGCGCCTCTAATGAGTGCCAACAATATGAATTCCTGGAGAAATAAGAAAAATAATGAGTGGATACCCCCTCCTATCTGGAACTATGAAAAATAATAACAAAATCATTTTCAAACAGTAATAGCCCAGATCAGCCTGCTTACCCACTTAGATATAGAGCCTTCCATGTTCACAGATTGACCACGTGACAATTCCCCTAAATATTGGGACACTTAAACCCCTTGCCATAATGGTAACAAAATTTGAGCAAGTGCCTTTTTACCCCAACTCTAAGTCGCTTTCTTCAACTGAAAAGTACTGCTATTTTTCTTATTTCTCCACAAAAACATACGTTGTGGCGCTTCTAATGAGTACTACAACTTATGTTTTCGTGGTGAAATTAGAAAAATAGTACGTGCATACCCCTCTTACAATTGTATCTTGAGCTATTTCTACTATGTGTTGATGTTTCTAAAACAATACTGGATGAGCAGCAAACAGTATAGACTCTAATCAGAAGTAGCCTTCTGAGCTGTCTAATCTGGGTCTTCACTATTGCCACAGGACTATCTGTCAAAATATCTAAGGTTATTACCTCATTTTTCCTTAGTATTCAGTGCCAGGCCTGAGCAAAGAGTGTAGACCTTGATCAGAAGCAGCATTCTGAGGTGTCTGATCTGGGTCTACACTATTTGCTCAGGCATGTCTGTCTCAATATTCAATGTTATTCCTGCATTATACTCAGCTTTTGCTCAGGCCTGTCTGTCCCAATATTCAATGTTATTTATGCATTATCCTCAGTATTCAGAGTGACAGGCCTGAATAAACAGCATAGACCCTGATCAGATGCTGCATTCTGAAACTGCATAAAGACTCATGCTGAGTGGACTTTCCCTGTTTGATCATGGTGTTAGGGCCTTTTTCACCTGTTACCGTAATAAGCCTAAGTATTGGGACAGATAGGCCATCACAAACAGAATAGACCCAGATCAGACGCCACAGAATGTGGCGTCTGATCTGGGTCTACACTGTTTGCCATATAGACAGCAGTATTTTAGACACATCACAAGGTATTAGAATAAAATATTTCAAATTTTAGGACAAGTATGGCAAGTAGATAAAGTGTCCCAATACTTAAGATAAAATACAGTACACATAATCTGGTAATCCTGGAATAGAGAAGCACATTAGCTGAAAACATAAATGGCAAAACAGAATTATGAGATGTTAAAAGACAAGAAAATTTCAAGAAAGTTTACCAAAACTGTCAGCAATCTTGAAAACTGACCCAGGTCTTGCATCAACAACTCTCTCCCCAAGACTAATTCAACTCACCCTCACATGTGCAATGCAGTGAGGTATGAAATAATGCCCTTGGGGAATACACCTGTTTAGGTTACATTCAACAATTTTACTCAAACCAGTTATATCCGACTCACACTGGGCTTGGATAATACCATAATTACTCCAAATATTGGGCACCTAACCTTCTCCTTACATAACTCCTGATAAGGCCAAATAAAATTTTATGTATGTTTCAGGCTAAATGGAATTTCAAAATAGGGATGATAGGTTGGAAAATATTTTGTTAAATGTTTTGTTTTGTTTTTTTTATGGGGTTAACAGGACTGAAAAAAGCAGAAAAGAGAAATCGCCCAATAAACCTGAAAATTTTTTAGGGTAGGTGATGGAAAATTAGGCCCAAACAGGTAACCTAGCTGAAACACTTTTTTTTTTTATTTTGGGCCTAAGTGAGGGTATCCATCTTTTATTTTTCTCATTTCTGCATGAAAACATACATTGTGGGTATTCAACAGAAGCACACAAAAGCACTTCTAATGAGTACCCACAACATGTTTTCGTGCAGTCTGCAGAAATGAGACAAAGTGCCCAGTGAGGGCATGTATACCCCTGACCAGTACCTACGCCTCTTTTTAAAACATGCAAAGATGTAGCTTTGCTTCTGGAAATGGCAGTTTAATATGCTATATTAATACAATACAACACTGAAGAAGATTTAGTCATACATTATGTGAAGCCCATGGCCTTGACCTCAAAAGGTACTACATGGGTGCAGGGACCATGCTAAATAAAACTTAATACCTATAACTATCACCATAACAGATATCAGTGAAATCAATCAGTCTTTATGTATTTCTGTATTAAGAGTAGCATCGGGACCCAGGGTGAAGTTGGCTAGCTGTAAAAGTGCTTTAAACCCCCGGTGGTTTGCTCTACCGACCGTTCTAAGGCAGTGGTCCCGGTGTTAGTCTTACTCTTTGTTGCTTTGTGGTTTATTCTACGAGGTGATTTGTTGTATGTCTTTCCGTGTGTTGTTTTGTTCTTGTATGTTTTTTAGTCCTTTTAGTATTGCGATTACCTCCCTTGGGGAAGAGAGAGCTAATCTTAGTGCTTTTCATACGTTTGTTCGGTTTGTGCTTGTTTAGAACTGTCGGTTTCCTCTTCCTCTTGGGGTCTGGGAAGGGCTGCAGTTTGTGATTGTGGCACTTCCTGGACTTTTCTCTTACCTTTTTTTATAATTTAAGCAAAAAACTTTGACATAGGTATGTAAAGAATAAGAAAATAGAATAAGAAAAGAATAGAATAGGAAATTATCAGTATTTTTTGGATGAAAAAAAAACAAACGCCTTTTCTGGAATTACATCCTTACTATACTGCTCCTAAATTTTTAACAAGTTCAATATTTTCTAACTACTGACATGTCTAAAAATTGCTGAATCAATGACAAACACAAAAGACCCAGGTCACATACTGTTTTCTGTGGCGTCTGATCTAGGTCTACATTGTTTGTTTCAACTGCTATGGGCTGTTTAGTCTGACCTGGGTTTACATTGTTTATGTGAACCTATTTCAGAGGACTTGTTAAGCAGGGCTCGGTTGTTCAAAGCTAACGATGTTGTTAGTTAATGATTAATTGAAATTTACATTGAGTGATAAGCAAATATGCTGAATTTTTTTGCTGAAAAAATGTGAGTAGCTTTTGCAGTTTGCAGCAAAAATTATCAGAATATTGTATATTGAATCCACTAAAACAGTTAACGAAATGACCCGTAACAAGCTTGTTAAGCTAACGACGCTTTGAACAACTGAGCCCTGGATTTCAATTGAGTTGAGGTTTTATGGTCCAGTCAACCCATTAGGGTCTAACCACACTTTTTCTAGACAGCTTAGTCCTCTAAGCTGTTAACCAGTACTTGTGCACTTTCTTTTGCCAGAAAATTGACAACTTTCTTCTTGAATCAGCGGAATGGAGAGAAAGATCACAAAAAAATATTTCATGATCAATGTCCAAAAAAGAATGTTGGCAGACCCAGCAGGGATCAAACCTACCACCTCTTGATCACCAATTGGATGCAAATCCAACTGAGCCACTGAGGCAGGCTGTTAAAAAGGTGAAATTGCTGTTAATTCTTAGATATTTTGTTTAGTTCTCCACAAAAATAAGTGTTGAGGGTACTCATTAGAATTAAGTCACAATTATTGCCTTGGTGAGGAGCTTCTAAAGAGTACCCACAGCATATGGCAGGGTCCAAATTAATCAAATCACTGTACAAATTTACCTTGTGTTCTACAGCTAAGCCTGAACAACAGCATACAGACCAAATCAGATGCCGCAGAATGCTGCACACGATCAAGGTTTGCCTTTCATCTTGCACTGTTTAGATGCACTCACTTGTAGTAAAATGGATTTGTTGAAATTCTTGAAGTTTAAAGTAAAGAGTGTGTGTCAACATTCTGGATGAATAAGGTATTCAAAATTTATCGAGTTTATCCATAAATTTGCTCTGAAAATAATTTATTTAGTGAACACGTGGGTAGGACTGAACCCTCAGACTGAACCCTCTTCGGTTCCGCCCATGGTAAAAAAAAAAATGATTACTGTCGTCACTGTTTGCTATTAGACTAGCACTCTTACATCAGCTGAAGTCAAGCATACTAGCACAGTTACCTTCTATAATCTGTTGTGGTCCTAAACCAGTATATATTGCCAAATCGCGTGTCTTCGCCATTTCTGTCTTTGTTCTACAATTCACGTGCAAATTCCCACAATGCCGCAATCGTTACAACTCGGTCAATTCCGTATTCGGAATTTGGCGCCGAGGAAGTCCGAGTGCCCCACAGAGGATGGGGAAGGTAGTATCCTCTTGGGCATTTGGCAGACCACTGAAAAACACTTGCTGGATATTCATCAAACTCTAGAACATATAGTTGCTTCATTCATAGTTAAACACATTGACCAACAGCATATCTTCTTTGAACTACAACATGGCTTCCGGGAGAAAAGATCTATCTATCTATCTATCTATCTATCTTCTGGTACTGAGTCGATCAATTTTGATCCTTATCTCAGGTGGGTGGGTGGCTAAATTTAGAATTTAGCATATATATATAAAAAAAAAAAAAAAAATCTGGGTGGACCAATAAAACTATTTACAATCAGAAGACAGAGGCATGCTATCCACATGCCTCTGAACAAATTAATTTGTAAAGGATTTGAATTCCTCTGTGGTCTGAACAGACCACTGAGGAAGGGATACTATTCCATTGTGGAGTAGTCCTAGAGAAGAAAGAATTTTTCAGGGCATCACTATAGGCCTGATGTCTTCTATACTGTGAGTCATGAGATGCCCGATTTTGTCTCAATCCTGTTACAGGGGTCAAGTATTTGTCTTTATCAACGTAAACCATTCCCGAATGGATCTTATAGAAAAAGGTTAAAGAGGACTGCTCCCGGCGGGATTCCAGGGACGGCCATTCCAGCTCGTCCAGCATATCACCAACACTACTCGCATTCCGCCATCTCCTGCAGGTCCACCTGGCAGCCGTCCTCTGAACCCTCTCTACCTGCTGAGCCCGAGTTTTAACATATGGATGCCAAATGGGAGCAGCATACTCTAATTGTGGGCGAATCAAAGTTTTGTATGCTGCAGCCTTTGTTTCCCTAGGTGCAAAAGTCAAATTACGCCGAAGAAATCCAAGAGTCCTAGTTGCTTTCGAAGTGATTTCAGAAATATGCTGACCCCAGTCCAGGCTATCATTGATGGTGATACCAAGATATTTTGCGGACTGAACCTCCTCTAATATTTGCTGGTGGAGTGAGTAATTAAACTGAATTTGTTTTCCCGGGAGATGCCGAGTCACTTTCATGGAGTGACATTTGGCAACATTAAATTTCATTTGCCAGTTGGTCTCCCATCGTGCTAGATCTTGTGAGACACAACTGATAATGCCGGTAGATGAACTTCTCAAGGGGATGCAATCAGGCAAACAAACCGACTTAATTCTTTTAGATTTTAGTAAGGCATTTGATAAGGTTGCTCATGAGAAATTGCTCTTTAAATTGCATCACTATGGAATTAGAGGGCGGGGGGGGGGGGGGTACTTATAGGTGGATAAAATCATTTTTGGATGATAGGTCTCAAAACGTCTTGCTAAATGGGGTCAAATCAGACAACATACCAGTATCATCAGGGGTACCTCAGGGATCAGTACTCGGGCCCATACTGTTTTTAGCTTACATCAATGACCTACCCGAACAGGTCAAATCTAACGTCAGATTGTTTGCAGACGATACAGCTTTATACCTCACATTTTCTAAATCTTTAATACCCTCTATACTCCAACAGGATCTTCAACATCTTGAGTCTTGGGAAAATGCCTGGGACATGGAGTTTAATCCATCTAAATGCCAAGTCATACACATCACAAGGTCACGCCGACCTGCCCAAAACAAGTACTACTTACATGGGGTCCTCTTAGAAGCAGTACCGGCAGCAAAATACCTAGGAGTTGATATTTCCGAAAATCTCTCCTGGAATACACACATTTCAAGAATCTCCAAAAAAGCTAACCAAACTCTGGGCTTCCTAAAGCGTAACATAAAAATCCACCACGAGGACCTCAAGGCAACAGCATACAAAACAGTGGTACGGCCCCAGCTAGAATATGCCTCTAGTGTATGGAGCCCCCACACAGACACCGTAATACAGCAAATAGAAAAAGTCCAACGCCGCGCAGCAAGGTGGGTCAAAAGAGACTACAGTAGAACTTCAAGTGTGACTGCTATGCTGCAGTCACTTAACTGGAGACGTCTTGACCTACGCCGCATCGACAACAGACTCTCAGTTATTTACAAAATCACACATGACCTTGTTGCTATCCGCAGGGACCAGTACCTAGCAGCCCTGCAAAGACAGTCTAGAACCTCCCATCCGATGGCATACAAACAGATAACTACATCCACAGACTACATTAAATACTCTTTACTCCCCCGTACTATTGTTCACTGGAACTCACTCCCACCAGAAGTAGTCTCCCTGTCCAACGTTGATGACTTCAACCGGGCAGTTAGCCAGATAAACCACGTCTCACCCTAATTTAACCAGTGCCTTGCTTTTAATCTTGTAACTAGATCTTTTTAACATTTCACGCTTTTACTTTCCTTTAAACTTCACAACTTTGTCTTTTCTTAGCCTGGTTTTGCACTCACATGCTACAAGTCCCAGAAATGGGTTAAGCATTATTGGAAGATATTTAAATAAGTGAAAAATCTGAAGCCCACCCAAAGGATTTTTGACACAAAATTAGAAAATAGGCTTAAGGAATTAGACATAAAATTTTCAACCTTGTCTATTTCCCAGAGGTTATCCTTGCAACCAGCCTCTTTGGGAAAAACATTGATAAGTCCGTAATAACTGACTATCCTTCGGATCGGGATGGTAACTGGAGTGCTCATGTTTAGTATGGTGTACCGACTGGTTCAAAAGTCAGTTTCACCATGGTAAATTATTTTAAAATGCCTATGTTCTCAAAAATAATATACGTCCAACGTAAAATAATTTGGACGTTGGACGTAAATTAGTTTACCTTGGATGCATAAAGCTTAGCCTACACTTAGCACACAAAGTGTACTAAGCGTAGATCAAGCATTTTTTGTGAAACCTAATACTTGGTTATAATAACGGAGAGCAGTCCATGGAAAATAGCATTGGACCAGTCCATGCCCTTTCATACAGTGCTTCTGGAGCCATATCAAACTACGATTGTCTACGCCCATGGGCGAAGGTAATTAATGTATTGCGTCCATTGTGCTTTTACCATCCTTTGGAAAAATGTTTTCCACTTAGCGTTTTTATTCTAAATGCAAAAATAAAACAAAAATAGTAACTGACAGTATCTTATCAGGAAACATTTGTCTTTCCTGTTTCTGCACTTGTTTTCAAACATTTACAGTACAGTTGATTTTACGGCCAAAAATGGGTCTGACCTATGCAATTTCTATATACATCACGAAAACATGCCTATATAATTTTGACCACCTTAAACCCCATTTTTATATAGTAAAACTGGGGTTTACAGGGGTATACATTATTTTTCTTATTTCTGCCCACAACACAGATGGTGGGTATTCATTAGAACCGCCTCGTCGAGGCGGCTCTAACGAGTACCCACAATTTATGTTTTGAGCAGAAATATGAATAATATCAGAATATTTTTATCTGAAATTTTCCAATAATTTTTGGTGGTAAAATTTTCAGTACATTTGAATAGGCGTGTTTTCGTAATGGTAAACTGACTGTTTGGAGACATAAAAACAAAATGTGATTTTTCTTTTTTTTTTTTTTTTTTTTTTTTTCTTTTTTTTTTTTTGCTTTCCTCAACTGATTTTATTTATTGATGTTACATTATACTATTGTTAAAATTTCAGAAATTTTGAACATGAGAAACTTGTTGAAAACTATCAACCGAACTACCTACATGTACGCTATCAACTTTCGCATGCTTTGCAAGCATTTATACTAGGGGAAAATGAAAAACCAGTGAACAGAATTAAACCTTTGGTGCATATCCCAGCTAGCATTCTTTATAAATCTATAGCGGGCCGTTATCGGCCCGTCAGCTGTCCTGACGGGCCGATAACGGCCCGCTATAGATTTATAAAGAACTAGAAATGTGTCAGTATGACACAGATGCCCCCGCCCAGGGCCATCCTCACCCACACGCAGGCATTTTGCAAAAAATGAAGTAGAAAAAAGGGCCATAACTTTCATAATAATTGACAGATTTTACCTTAAATCGAAATTGACCATATTTTATGATTATATACCTGTGTATAAAATATGAATCCAATACAGAAATCAATCTTTTTAAAAAAAAATATCGGAAGGAAAACATCTTTTGAAGGTGAAATAGGGCCATAACTCCCATAATAATAGGTTGATTTTACCCTAATTGGAACTTGACCTCTATTTTATGATGGTATACTTGTGTGTTAAATATGAATTCAATACACTAATGTTTTCAATAGATATCAAACTGAAACCATTTTTCAAGGTTGAAAAAAGGCCATAACTCCAAAAATAATTGGTGGATTTTAGCCTAAATCAAACTTGACCTATATTTTATAATTATATATTTATAAAAATATGAATCCAATTCACTAATCTTTTCAAATTATGGAATGGAAACCATTTTTCAAAGTTGAAAAAGAGCCATAACTACCAAAATAATTGGTGCATTGTACCCTAAATCGAACTTGACCTACAATTTACGATTATATACCTATGTATAAAATTTGAATCCAATACACTAATCTTTTCGAAAGATATCGAACGGAAACCATTTTTCAAATATTTTTCAACATTGATAAAGGGCCGTAACTACAAAAATAATTGGTGGATTTTCCCTTAATCGAACTTGACCTATATTTTATAATTATATGCTTGTGTATAAAATATGAATCCAATACACTAATCCTTTCAAAAGTTATGGATTGGAAACCATGGTTCAAAGTTGAAAAAGGGCCATAACTCCCAAAACAATAGGTGAATCTATATAATAATCGAACTTGACCTACATTTTATGATTATATACCTGTGTATAAAATTTCAATCCAATACACCAATCCTTTTAAATGATATCGCACGGAAACCATTTTTCAAAGTTGAAAAATTTTCAAAGTTGAAAAAGGGCCATAACTACCAAAATAATTGGTGGATTTTACCCTAAATCCAACTTGACCTATATTTTATGATTATATACCTGTGTATAAAATTTCAATCTAATACACCAATCCTTTCAAAAGATATCGCACGGAAACCATTTGTGTTACGTACGGGACGGACGTACGTACGGACAGCGGTGATACTCACATTTTTTCAGCCAAAAATATCAGAATATTGTATATTGAATCCGCTAAAACAGTTAACGAAATGACCCTTAACGAGCTCGCTAAGCTAACGACGCTTTGAACAACTGGGCCCAGGAATACCCACAATCACAGATTATAGCTACCAATGACACCAAGAGGAAGAGCAAACAGTACACAAGCCACAAACCAAAGAAAAGCAAAGCAACGAGCCCCCTCTTCCCCAACGAGGGGATCACAATGTTAGACTGCATCCACTGAACACAACAATGGCCAGAGGCCCATGGGCCACGATTCGCTCACCTGAGTAAAACAGCCATTGCATATCTGCAGATGCAGTGCAACATTCTTCCAGTATTGTTACAGTTCTTGGACACAAATTTGATCATGCCGTAAAATGGTCAAAGGTCATGTATGATCATCATTCGAATGTGAATAAACTTGGTATACCGCAAAGAGAACACTTCACCACATAGAGTACTTATAACTGAGAATAACCCAACTCCGGGTACGGTATGTTTTATTAGTGAATCCACTGGTAAAATGGGTGTCTGTGATCAAAATTTGGCAACTTGAAAACTGATTGGGTTCCTTGTAATATGTATATGCTTTAAGAAAACGGATAAACATTCAAGGAAAATAATTACTGACATCGTAATACTGCTTCTCTCTTCATTGGCTGCTACTCCTTAAAGTGAAGAATTTGTTCCATCCCGTATCAAATTCTTTTCTTTAACAAAGGCACGCATTTTTTAAAGGTTTTGAATACCTTCCTGTCTGCATTTTTTCCTCCCGTAAAGAGATGAGGGCGAAATCTTTCAGATGTATCTAGTCACCTGAAGGTTGCATGATGTATGATACAGCTCATTAATTTTCTTATTTCGGTAATTAGCTTTGACAGTCGTTCTTACAAACACTTTGTTGATACCACCATTTGGTAGTAGAATGCTGTAGGTAATATATCCATCAGCATTCGAGCTGGGCATTGGTTATCTTAACTCTGTACAGAGTCCATAAATATATTCAGCTCTGATTAAAGAGGCTGGGTGAGGTGAAGTCAGCATGGGACAAATTGATAATATTATTCCAGAAAGTTCATGCAATATGAGACAATTTCCAGGAAAAGTCGTTTTATGTCCCCGCCTGCCGAAGGCTGGAGTGGGGTATATAGCGTTTCGCCGTGATGTTACGTTTGTACAAGCGAACTTGCGTACTTTCCTGTGTAACGTTTCTCTTGGAGGTCATAACTTGGGTACCTTTTATACTAGGAAGTTGAAATTTGGTATGCTACTTACCCAGACTTTAGCCTCTTTGCTATAGATTTGCCCCTGGGTCTTGCCCTGGGTGGGACTAGGGGCCAATATGTATACAAATATTTACAAATATTTAAGTTTACATTCAAAAAAGGTAAGAGAAAAGTCCAGGGAGTGCCACAATCACAAACCGCAGCCCTTCCCAGACCCCAAGAGGAAGAGGAAACCGACAAATCCAAACAAGCACAAATCGAACAAACGTACGAAAAGCACCAAGTTTACATTGACATCCACGTCCGCGTTTCTGTTGGAGGTCATATATTTGGTACCTTTCAGGAAGCAGTCATATCTGGACCAGAGAAACTCCGGAGGGTCAGCTTTTATTGCATGCCATAGACCCCAGGGTCTATGCCTGAAATTGGGCTTAAGGTCTGAAGAGTAATCCTGAAGAGTTTTCACGGTCCAGTGATTTTGCCTTATACCTTGAAAAGTATTTCATATATATATATATATATATATATATATATATATATTATATATATATATATATATATATATATATATATATATATATATATAAGCAACATATTTTCTGATTATGCGTCAGCATGACCTGAAGTTTAACCTCAAAATAAATCTGTAACAGTGATCAATATTTCATGGTTCGGTTCGTTTGCCTTATATCTTGAAGAGTATTTGATGTATAAACATTATACTTTTGGAATTTGAGTCAATATGACCCGAAGCTGATATAAAATAAATGTAGCTGACAGAGACTTGGTCCAGTAAATCTGTCTCATATCTTGAAGAGTATTTGATGTACAAGCATCATACTTATGGATTATGAGTCAGTATGACCTCAAAGTAAATGTAGATGACAGTGATCTACATTTTACAGGGCAGTGATTTAGGAGATAACTGCTTTCAAATTTGGCATTTGGGGAGGTAAATCGGCGGTTTTACGGTCGGAAATTTCGTTTTACGGCGACGCGTCAGCGGAGCCGTAAAACGTAATTTGCGACCGTAAAACCGCCGATTTACCTCCCCAAATGACAAATTTGATGCAGTTATCCCCATTCTAATGCATTTATTCATTTTTTCTGTTGAAATAATGTACTATTTGCACAAAACGACAAGTGCTGTGAGCTGCGTAAAACCAAATGCCAGCCAATGAGAAGCGACGTTACGTGATGACGTCGGATTTGCGACAGTATATCGCAGAATATACCGTCGCAAATTTTTGACGTTATCCAATCAGACGTCGCGTTACATACGCGAGTGCATTAGAATTTGCGTTATATCTTGAAGAGTACTTGATGTATAAACATCATACTCATAGATTACGAGCCAGTATGACCCGAGGTTTGACACCAAAATAGGTCACAGTGAGCTCTATTTCATGATACATTGAAGAGAATTTATAAACACTCTACTTTACAATTTTGAATCAGTGATGTTTGACCTCAAATAAAGAAGGTAAATGTGACTTATGGTTCACAATCCAGCAATTTTGCCTTATATCTTGAAAAGTATTTCATGTGTAAACATCATATTTCAGATCATCATTCAGTATCGGCTGATATTTGACCTTAAACTAATATAGGTCACAGTGACCTTTACTTCACAGTCCAGCGATTTAGTCTTGTATCCTGAAGAATATTTTGTGTTCAAACATAATACTTTTGCAGTATGAATCAGTATGACCAGATGTTTGACGTCAAAAAAAATGTAATGCATAACAAAGAACTGGTTAGATTTTGGTAATCTTGACCTAATTGTCATGATCACAGCAGTAGAAAAACTGAAAATTTATGGTTGGGAGACATCTGCTTTCTCTGAAAACAGACGTGTTCACACCTTGTGTTTTATGGTGTGAATATTTTCAGCTACTGCCAAAGTAAATTTTATATTTTTTTTTCTGGGTATTGAAGTCAATGTTTCAATTATATTTTGGGTCAGAAACTGTTAATTTCAATATTAAAATGAGTATTTTTTTGTAATATTTACCACAGTAGAGGGAATCATCTTTGAGATTTGTTTTGTCTATAAATGTTCTGAAAATTATCACCTAACTGGATAATAGACGAACAAATATTTAAGGATAACTTTTTTCACAGAAATTTTACAATTTGATCAAAAATTACAATTTTATGTTATACCTATTGAAATATATTTGTCTATTTACCTATTAAGAAATATATTTGCCTATTACATGTACGTATCAAGATAAATGATAGGTTTGTTATCGTCCAACACTTATTATTACAGATTTTTTGTCTTTCTATTCATTAGTCTGTCGTCAAATCGCAGTATGTAAGAAAGCATAAGAAGAATTGATGCATTGGCATCAGCGTCCGCAATGTCTTTGGCGTTGGCGGACGTCAGCGTAAGCATGCGCAAATTATTACATTATATATATATAAAAAAAAAAACAAAAAAAAAACAAAAAAAAAAAAAACACACACACACACACACACACACTAAAGATTTAAGAGTCCATATTGTTCAAATTCTTTGTTTGATATAGTTCATGATTGGGATGGAGGTATATATTTGCCCAAAGTTATATATAGAACAACTGTTACCCCTGATCATGATTAACGGTCAAGGTCATAGACTTGGTGGTCCCGGTGTTAGTCTTACTCTTTGTTGCTTTTGTGGTTTATTCTACGAGGCGATTTGTTGTATGTCTTTCCGTGTGTCATTTTGTTCTTGTGTTTTTCAGTCCTTTTAGTATTGCGATTACCTCTCTTGGGATAGAGAGAGCTAATCTTAGTGCTTTTCGTACGTTTGTTCGGTTTGTGCTTGTTTAGATTTGTCGGTTTCCTCTTCCTCTTGGGGTCTGGGAAGGCCTGCGGTTTGTGATTGTGGCACTTCCTGGACTTTTCTCTTACCTTTTTTGGAACTTTCAAGATTGGATCATTTAGTGTACGACTCATTCCTGCTTCATAATCTAGAGGTTAAATGTGGATAGAAGACAATTAGGAAGAACCACAATAAATCAACACAATTAAAAAAAATGTTTAGAGCATGCATTTCAACAAGTTCGGGGTTATTGTTGGAGTTTTAGTATCCTTAAACATTTAGGTCAGAAATTTTTGTTTGCATTTTATAACAATAATTACAAAAGTCAGACTGAATGATTAAAATTACCGAATTTTACCTAAATGTGTGGCCCGGTTTTCAACCTTTGGGCCCAGAACAAAAATATTAAATTCTACTTCTATATTGTAGAAATATAATACCATTGACAAAAAGCTAAGATTCTGAAGCCAATATTCAGTAAATTTATCTCTATTTACCCCGAAACTGCCTACAGCACGTTCTAACTAGGGCAACAAATTCTTTTTAATGCATACTGATCAGTACAGTATAAATGCATAGGCAATATTAAAATTTAGAAAAGCGCATTAAGTCAAAGAAATACATATACATTAAAGAAATTTGAAATTTTATTGCGTTTTAAACCAAAAATGACTGCCTTCCCACCACCTTTCTTCTTCAAACACCCCTGGGAATCGGTCAACTTGTACGCCGTTGGAGTACTATTGAACAATAAATTGACCTGTTCCGGTAGACAAGTTGACTGTATGTAAACAAACACCAGAGGCGAAGGTTATTACGTTTACCGTAAGTTTATGTTTTCATTTTACTTTTTGATGTCAAATGCTGTGGCAATGAATGCAGATAATCCTGACACAAGGATCATAGAAAAGATCGGAGGATTTCTGCAGATTTCCTTTTTGGCGTAAAGAATTCATGGCTTAAACATGCCTTACCGTGATTCAAACTATCCACGAAAGGCAATTTAAACCTTAACTCCAGGACATTAGCAACCGAAATTCGAGTCCATGTGAAAATAAGTTAGTTTATCACACTTTTGCTTAAACGACGTGATTCGCTTCCGATACACAAAGAAAAAATTTCTATGCGTACCATTTGACCGGTGGCGTACAATTTAACTAATGGAATTTACTGTGCAATCGAGTATATTTTCGAAGAAAAAACAACAAAATTCGCTTGTTCTTAATATTTTAACACCGTCGATAGCTTTGGTTATTTATTTGTAACCTAATTACCTTATTTATCATTTAATTCCAATTTTAAAACTTAAGTACATGTCAAAGACTTTGATAACTCGAGTACCCCCTATATAGGTTACATTAGTTAAATTGTACGCCGCAAGTCAACTGGTACGCATCGAAGTTTTTTAACCTGTACCTGAAAAACGAAACATCTCGTTTTTGCATAAACATATTTAAAAAGCGTGCAATATCCAATGGTTTTACACCGACTTGTGTCTTCTCACTAAAATGTCATGAAATGCACAACTGCATCTTTTGCCTCGGTGCTTATTATTCAATGCATGGTTTTTTGGTCGCCAAAAACGATATCTTGAGAAATCTACGGAGTTTTCCATAAAAACAAGTATTATAACAATCTTAAACTTTTATCTCAGCATATGACATTCTCCGATTCTTAGTAAAACACAAAATAAGTAAATAAACTCACATTCTATCCAGCTGATCAGCACTCTGGGAAGTTGTTTACACATGTCAATAGGTCCACCGGAACAGGTCAACTTATTCCTTTATAGTACACCGTTGGAGTACAAGTTAACCGATTCCTGGGCGTGTTAAAGTAGTCCTATTCCATTATCAGCATATCCCCCACCTAAACACTTACAATGAAAATAAAATAAGGAGGGGTGTAGGGGTTGGGGGAGCTACGTGTAGGGTAAACTTATTTTTTTCAGGGCTGGTGCTCCGAGTACAGATGTGTTGTAAAGTACTGTATTTATAAAAAAAAAATATAAATGACGCCTGGATGTATGGAAATCTTTACAGGCTGATCGTTTCGGCTTTATTACGCAACTGAAGAAGGGGCTAGTCTCCGAAAGATGTATTGCGGTTCAGATATTGGCTTATACTTTACTGCTCGAAAAAAATACCAGACTATACACATTTTGTAGATGTGGACAGTTAGGAAACACCAGGGCCCGGTTGTTCAAAGCATCATTAGCTTAACGAGCTCGTTAAGGATCATTTCGTTAACTGTTTTAGCGGATTCAATATACAATATTCTGATATTTTTTGCTGACAAAATGTGAGTAGCTTTTGCACTGCAAAAGCTACTCACATTTTTTCAGCAAAAAATTTCAGCATATTTGCGTATCACTCAATTAAAATTTTAACGAATCGTTAACTAACGACATCGTTAGCTTTGAACAACTGGGCCCAGACTGTTTAAGCGGTACACATTAATACAACAAAATGTTAAATGCGACTCAAAAAAGCTATGACCAAATTTTATAGGTAAAATTATCCTATGATGTAGGATATAAATATACATATTAACTTTATAGAAATAGTTGAAAAGGCACATACATCACACGGCAGACAAAATCCGCGCATATTTACTAACTGGGCGTGTGAGCACGTGTGAGGCAAAGTGAGACCTCAGCTCTGGTCGGACACAGACACCACACCTATATACATTGATTATCTCGAGTTCCTCACTTCTCCAGATTGACAGAACGTACATTGTATCTTTATCTTTTCACAGATAAAAAATAATTTTTTGATTATAGGGATCAAACATGGTTTTTCATGCGTTAACATTCGCCAGGTCCCGTGGGAGGTGTTGAAAACCGAGGCCGAAAACCGCGGTTTTCAACACCTCCCAAGGGACCTGGCGAATGTTAATGCATTCAAAAACCATGTTCGATCGCTATTATTGCATAAAAACTGAAAACATTTGCTACATTTCGCGTTATTTCTTGCACTATCTTGTTTTGCCTTTTCACCGATGTCTTGCGAACGCAATATCCACGGACTATGCTCGTTCTAGGGCCGGGCAGTACACATCTCGTAAAGACAGCAAATCTGTGGCCCCGGTACGATCATATTGAAAGTAGCGTAGCCGTGCATTAACAGCGCGTAAATTGCCTTGTTAATATACGGCTTTTCGCCAGTTAATGCACGGGTATTAATGACGTGTGACACTGCTTTTTATGCAATAATATACTTTCATTTAAACACATAAACTAAGTCAGTTAAATGGCACACATATAGTAATTCCCCCCACTGTTTTTGTTTTCTTATTTTTATTCCCTAATGTGCCTCATTTTATATCAAAAATCTTTCTGTCATAAACATGCATACATGTGTTTAATTTCCATCCCAGAGTTATTATAAAGGGAGAAAAAGAGGGTACTAGTGTACATTACAAGTAGATCATTAGAAATAAAATTTGAACAACCACTTAAATTAAACAAACAATGAGCTGGTCAGTATTTTATGCTGCATAATGGAGGTTAACTAATCAGTTATCTGATAACAAGTATGGTGATATTGTTTAATTGATAAGATCTGACAGTTCTTAAACATTACCAAAGTAGCCTAGTTTATCCTAAGGACTGTTGAGAATACAGCTGAGCTATGGTAAAATTTATTTGATTCCCAGTCAACTCGTACATAAGTCAATTCGTTCTTATTTTGGTCAATTCGTACTCATCGATTTGGCCAATTTGTTCTCATTTGGTCTATTCGTCCTCAATGTTCGCTCAACTCGTCTCGTATCATTTTGGTCAACTCGTACTCAAAGTTCTGGTCAAGTCGTTCTCACTTTTTGGACCTCATTTTTGGAAATAATATATACTGAACACAAAAAAAGATACGCACACGGATTCATTTTTACTTTCTTTCAGTAACAGATCATGCCTAGAATGTCCGCGAGTGCGTGTGGCAGAAGATAGAGATAGACAGATAGGATGCAATATTTGAAAACCTCGATATGTACTCCTATGTTATTAAGCTACACCGCATGCCAATCGATGCTGCTTTTTGCGAACTTCCTCATGGCGCTCTAAACAGCAATTTCTGATATGATTATTTTTCTTTTCTAAATTGTACAAACGACGCAATTGTTATTTAATATTTACAATACCTTATTATCGATTCGCACAAAATAGTCGTCTCAGATAATAAAACGGTAGCATTGTTTGAAAGCAAACACTCTCTTTTGATATAAGGCTCATTTCACACTCTTGTACATAAAAACGATTCGTGTGGCGGGCCGTAAAACGTATCCCATACTTCACCTTACATCACCTTCAGAATCATTGAGCCATTCTAGTTACTTTGAAAATCGAACACCTCTTAAGCCAGTGCTAAGGGATGGCGAGGCGTATGCAGCATCGCAAAAACTAACATTGCTGTATATGAATAGACTTAATAAAACCGAATCTCCGGTTTTCTTTCTTTGTTTTCAAAGGGAACCTTTTAGATTTTTATTTTATCATCATTGAAAGAGACTCGAAAAAAAAGTCCCGATTAACAACAGAAGGCAAAATAATTAGCCGTTCTGCGGTGTCTGTTCTTGATCCACAATATAAGGATCAAACTGGTTTTTCATGCATTAACATTCGCCAGGTCCCTTGGGAGGTATTGAAAACCGATGCCGAAGGTCTCGGTTTTCAACACCTCCCAAGGGACCTGGCGAATATTAATGCATTCTATAACCATGTTCGATCGCTATTATTGCATAAAAACTGAAAACATTTGCTACATTTCGCGTTATTTCTTGCACTATTTTGTTTCGCCTTTTCACCGATGTCTCTCGAACGGAATTTCCAAGTACTGTGCTCGTTCTAGGGCCGGGCAGTACAGATCTCGTAACGGCAGCAAATCTGTGGTCCCGGTACGATCATATTAAATGTTGCGTAGCCGTGCATTAACAGCGCGTGAATTGCCTTGTTAATGCATGGCTTTTCGCCGGTTAATGCACGGCTGCGACATTGCTTTTTATGCAATAATGTTTGTTCAGACATTGTCCGAATACTCAGGGTAAATACAGCTGGTCCATTTCTGTGTGTGGTATTACGTGAACATCATCCTTTCTTAGTATTCTCTGTATTTGAAACGCTGGTCCGGTATTACTAAGTCTTGTGCATTAAGACACGTTTTATGTATGTACGTGTGTGTCTTTCATATCAACTAGCCCTTACGCAAGATGCGAACGGTGTAGAATGTGCTTTTTATCAGGACGTCCTCCCTCGTGGATATATTCTGCAGTATCCATTGGATCTGTACCAAGGTAGCGAAGGTCCCGATAAGTCTGTGTGAATACACAGGCTAATTTGAGCCTTCATTTCCGTCATATGTTATAAGTATTCTTTTGCATGTTTTGAGCATTGAGTGTTATGATTACATGGACTAGCAAGAAGATAGCTGATGAGCATAGACTGATCAAGTCTTAAACCAATACACTGGTGTGTTTCTGACACGCTTAAAAACTGTTAAAACAAAGGTGTTGATTGGGGATCGGGTCAGTAGGTGTCATTTATGAAATTATAACGCCTTGTGAAACCCGTTAAATATTGGTAGACATAAAATTTACTGCTTATGTTATAGTTATAAATTTTACATGTATTTGTATAAAATATTTTTTATCATTTTTTATTTAGTTAGTTTGTATTAACTATGTCTATATGCAAATAGAAAAGGCCCATACCAGCATGCGCATTCGCCACAGAAAAAAAGAAGAAGATTTTCCTTGCCCATAGACCGCCTATCTAAGACGCTGATTAGACAGAGCGCATGTTGAAACTCATTTACAAAAATATGCACAGGATTATGTAGTTTTTCAACAAGTGGAATGATCAACATCATGCGAAATGCCGTCTTTTGAGCATACTTTTAATATAATGCATACAGCCTGGGCGGAGATAAGCATGCAGATCCGCACGGTCTGATTTTAAACAGGGTTTTGTCTGCGGATATAAAAAAGATTACTTTTTTCCATAAACTTCCATGTGGCATTTGGCAAAATTCTGACCCCCCTCCTCCCCCCACCCCCAATATTCATTGACTTCCAAATTTGGTCTCAAATTAAAGGTTAGCCTAAGACTGACAAAATACATAACAAAAGACGGGATTTATCAGCATGTTTTTGATTTGTTCTGCCCTTGATCTGTGTACCCTTATATTGGTGTAAAATAAACAATAATGAGAATTATGATAAACTTATAATAACAAATAAATATTAATAATAACAATGATACTAATACTACTACTAGCCCCAAAATAACATTTCTTTAACTCAAGAAATAAATTCAGATGGATTAATAGTTTTAACAAATTATATATGCGGTAGAAAATCGTCGCATTAATCCATTTTTATTATTTATATTTCTGTGTACATAATAATCAATTATTATGTAACTTAATCAAAGGATAACGAATATAAGTGGTAATGAATGAAAAAACAACAGCTTGTTTATTCTTATTCAATGTATGCATTAAAAGCCTGGTAATCTACATACTAATGCTGAATAAGAAAAATAGAATCCATTCAAGTGGTGTGAAACGAGGCTACCTGATGTTCCCACTTGAACAAGTTTTTCAGATTTTCTGTCTCAACTGAACACCGATGATCGACTCTGTTTCCAACATACCATATTCTTTTTTATATTTTGCGAAGTACTGTAAAACGTGTTTTCCATTGACGTCACATTTACGGAAGGTTACAAAAATTGCGTAGTCAATAGTAGACTGCACCACAGTTCGACAAATTTACTACAGTAAAGATTCGTTGTACGAGGTCATGTGGAGCAGTCTAAGTAAACAGTTCAATATATTTTATCAGCTACACGTTTACGTTGCTCAAAATATCACATAAAATATGCTTTAAAGGCAATTTAATCATTAAATATGAAAATAGATCATGAAAATGGATTATTGGGACACTTGCAACAAACAACAGTAAGTAATTTGCTTGATATAGAGAAGAACAAGTTTCTTGTGTTGCACCAATCGTTCGACACGGAAAAACAAAACAAAAACACACACACACAAAAACACAAAAAAGTCAACATGTACATTGAATGGAATCAAATTTCTCAAAAAAAACAAAAAGAAATGATAGCATTGACCATACTTGGACTTTGTGCACCAGAAGTATGTGAAGAATCATAATTGAGAGTTTTTGCTCAGTGCAGAAACTGCTCGTATGAATCTTCACAAAGTTCTGGTGCAAAAATGTTGTTTAACTTTCGTTTTCCATTCGCATTTCTTTTTGCTGGAATTCGAAAGTTTAGTGTAGTATTGACAGTACCCTCGTAAATATGAGAGCCCTGATCTCAAAGCAGTGTAACTGTAAAAATATTGAATGATGACGTTTCTTCGGTCAATTGCAGGCTCAGAGTTTGAATTTGTGTTGTGACTTGACTATTCTGATCTTGAGGCTGAACTTGGTTGGCTGGACATTGTAACTGTTTCTGGATATTCTGATTTCTATTTTGATTCAGAGGAGTAAGACAGGTGCATTTGGTAAAATCTGGGATTCACTAAAGTCTTCGGTTTCATCTGTTCTCTTGAAGATGATAACCGCGTGGGAAAGTTTTCTGTAATTGTTCAATGACTGAAGTTTTTTATGGCCAGTAACATGTATCGCTTCGGTTTCAGGAATGTTGTTGTCAAGAAGTTTTTTGGCACAGATGATTTCTTACACCACATCACGAAAATACGCTTATTTGATTTTGATTTTGACCCCCTTAAATCCCATTTTTATATAGTAAAACTGGGGTTTACCAACCGATGTGTTGGTTTAAGTACCAGCGCTCATTTTCACCAGGCTTATAATTGTTTGTTACAGCTGCAAGATAAAAAAAAAAGGCTGTCATCTTGGCACATACTTTCAGATATTTTATCCTCAAACTTCTTGGTATTCATAACAAGGCATCTTCTATCATCCGATGTGGCGCACATTCTCGTTTTTTTCTTTACGCCTATCCCGTTCGAATCTTTGTTTGTCTCTCGTTATATTCAGTATATTCCTGTTTCAGGTCGTTATCGAAGCACATCATAAGATCTCCACCAAAGAAGCTTCCGATGATCTGCACCACTCCCGGTATGCCAAACTATAGAATATTGTTAAACCACAAAGTGTTAATCGGCAGTTGGAATGTCACAGACAGCTCTGTATTCACTTTGCTTTAAAAAAAATCAAACAATCGCAGGTGTGATACGTCTTACGGTATGTGGCTTTCGTTTCATTTTATAAATGTTATCTTCTATTTCGACCTCGACTATTTAGGCAAATCCAGACCTGTTCCGGTATGTCGGGTGGATTTTGGAGGAGATTGCTTTGCTTCTGGTGAGAGAGTTCAGCGACTAACTGGCCTATACCATTATCAAACGTGGCTTGTGTAATCGGATCAGAAGATGCACCTACAGATGCAAGGAGCACAGCAATCTGGTCATCAGGAGTCATTTCAATGATTGAGTTCTCATCAAAGTAAGTATTGTCCAACATTTCCTCAGTTCGAGCCATTTGACAAAGCGCCATTGGAGTAGTAGTGCAAGATGCTGGAAATGATTTTGCAGGTTCTGAAAGCTCATTTGCCAAACCCTTTACAAGTGTGATTTTATCAATTATCCGAAAAGTTCCATCATTGTGCAGCTTTACCTAGTACATTATGCGGAACTGTGGTCCACCAGGATGTACAATGTCAAGGAATTTCCCTTTTTGGCCCGTTCGTCAGTCTGTACTGAGTCCCAGATTTGAAACTCAAACATTATCTCAGCTTTCTATACAGTTGCACGGTTACTGTATTATTGTGTTCAATGCATCAGGGAGGCTATCGAAACGGGAATTACCATTATTAAACGAGATTAATTATCGCCCGTAGCTAGATTGCTGGCCTGGCCTAAGACTACAGTGAAGCAGCTAGGAACTTCCGAAATTAATCTCGTGTAGTTTATCTGGAATACAGTAAGTAAACGCTTATCTCACATGGGCACCCATATGGGATCGATTTTGCCGCTGACAAGAAAGCACAGGGATTTCTCGGCCCAATATGCACGGTATGTGAAAAAAAATGGAATCCATGACGATAGGAAAATCGCAACACGAGTGTCCACCATTCAAGTGGGAAACGAGGCTTAGAAAGGACACAGTCATGAAAAACCTTCCCATCTCCGTCTATTCAGATTTGAATGTCGTTTATTGGTACTGCTATTTGGCGGTTTGAGTGACATTAAATCATTATGTCTCCCCAAGACATATTGTTTTTGCGTCGGTTGTCTGTCCGTCTGCCCGTTCGTCCGTCACGCAATCATGTCCGCTCTATAACTTGAAAACTGTTCAAGATATTTTCATGACACTTCATAGAAATATAAAGCAGCATCAGACGACGTGAAGCCACAAGAACCATAAGTCGTTTCTTTACATTTATGGAGTTATTCCCCTTTGAAATTAGTGAATGGTAATTTCGTTTCTGCTTTAAGATAGTCATAAAACTTCAGAGAAATATAAAGCATCATCAGACGACGTGCAGAACACAAGAACCGTAACTCTTGTCTTTACAGTTTTGTAGTTATTCCCCTTTGAAATTTGACATTGGTCATTTTGTGACCGCTCTATAACTTGAAAACCCTTCAAGATATTGTCATGAAACTTCATAGAAATATAAAGCAGCATCAGGCAACGTGCACAACACAAGAACCGTAACTATTGTCTATAGTTTTGTAGTTATTTCCCTTTGAAGTTTGACAATGGTCATTTCGTGTCCGCTCTATAACTTGAAAACCCTTCAAGATATTTTCATAAAACATCATAGGACTATAAAGCATCATCAGACGACGTGCAGAACACAAGATTCGTAACTCATGTCTATACAGTTTTGTAGTTATTCCCCTTTGAAATTTGACAATGGGTCATTTAGTGTCTGCTCTATAACTTGAAAACCCTTCAAGATATTTTCATGAAACTTCATGGAAATATAAAGCATCATCAGTCGACTTGCAGAACACAAGAACCATAACTTTTGTCTATATAGTTTTGTAGTTAGCCCTCTTTGAAATTTGACAATTGTCATTTAGTGTCTGCTCTATAACTTGAAAACCCTTCAAGACATTTTCAGAAAACTTCATAGAAACATAAAGCATCATCAGACGACGTGCACAACACAAGAACCGTAACTCTTGTCTATAGTTTGGTAGCTATTTCCCTTTGAAATTTGACAATTGTCATTTCGTGTCCGCTCTATACCTTGAAAACCTTTCAAGATATTTTCATGAAACTTCATAGAAATATAAAGAATCATCAGACGATGTGCACAACACAAGATACGTAACTCATGCCTATACATTTTTGGAGAAAATTTTTATTTAGAGGCTAAAATTAGGGGTGTAAATTAAATTTCGGGTTAAACAATGTACGATTTTGAAATAATTTTCCCAGAAAATCGTTCGTACCCCCTATATCTCCTCTTTGTATTATTTTAAATAATTGGTATGGGTAAACTTTCTATATCTGAGTGACAGATGGGGGTTGGGAGCGGGGAGACATATGTTTTATTTATTTTATTTTATTTTATTTATTTTTATTTATTTATTTATTTATTTATTTATTTTTTATTTTTTTTTTTTTTTTTTTTTGTTGTTGTTTTTGGTTAAAACAGCTCTAGTTAATATGTAGTTTTGAGACACTTTTGTTTTTAATGTTGATATGATTCACTTTGTCACAACGCACACAAGCGATATCTATGCTGACACCGATACCAAGTATACTGTGTATTTGTTCAAATCGTCAGCAAATGTACCTTCGGACATGTGTGCCCAGCAAAGATTCCGTTCAGCCTGCGCATTCTCGCAGTCTAATCAGAATCTTCACTAGGCACATTTTGGATAGCCAAATATTCTAGAATTCTTCATGTGTAATAAAAGACTTATCAGACTGCACGAACGTGTCGGCTGATTTGAGTCTTCGTTGGGCCTACGTATCAGACGGTACCATTTTGGTTGTGTCAATACAGAATCATTTTAGTTCGTAGATACTCGCTATCGTCCACCGAAAACTGTCGCAAATAAACGGGACATTCGCAATAGTTTGCGAGTGACGGCAATCGTTTCGGTTAATTGAACACAGGCCTGGGTTGGCGGTTCATGGTTACTCGCAAAACAAACACAAACTTTCCATTCAATTACTGTAGCTGGTGTTGTGTCGTGTGGCGGCCGTAAAAAGTCTCCCCGTACATCATCAGTGTTGTATATGAAGAGACTCAGTCAAACCGAGTCTCTGATTATCGTGATTTTGTGTATTCTTTGCTCAGAGATTCTTTGTTTCCAAAGGCAATCTTTTTTGATTTTTATTTTACTCTACTGTAGCTTGTGTTGTGCCATGTGGCAGCCGTAAAAAGTCTCCCCATACATCATCATGGTGCAGATTATATTTTATTTCCTTTGGGATCATTGAGCCCATCCTTTTTATTTTGAACATCGAATGCAATTTAAGCTGGCGCTAGGGTGCGTATGCAGCCTCACAAACTACAGCGTTGCATATAAAGAGACTCGATCAAACCGAGTCTCCGATTTTTGTGATTTTGTGTCTTCTTTGTTTCCAAAGACAAACCTTTTTGATTTTTATTAGACAGTTTTCGGCGGAGGGTAGTGGACATCCCCAAACTATTATCAAGCCGTCGTTTGGCACAACAAAGAAAGCAGCCTATGTGAATATAATTTATGTATGTTTGTTGTAACAAAAAAGGTAAGAGAAAAGTCCAGGGAGTGCCACAATCACAAACCGCAACCCTTCCCAGACATCAAGAGGAAGAGAAAACCGACAAATCCAAAGAAGCACAAATCGATCAAACATACGAAAAGTACTAAGATTAGCTCTCTCTTCCCCAAGCGAGGTAACCGCAATACTAAAAGGACTGAAAAACACAAGAACAAAATGGCACAAGGTAAGGATATACAACAAATCGCCTCGCAGAATAAACCACAAAGCACCAAAGAGTAAGACTAACACCGGGACCACCGCCTTAGAACGGTCAGTAGAGTAAACCACCATGGAGTTTAAAGCACTTTTACAGCTAGCCAACTTCACCCTGGGTCCCGATGCTACTTTTAATACAGAAATACATAAAAATTCGGTCGCATAAAGGCTCCCAGCTCAGCCCATGCATCAAAGCGAAAACATAAAAATCAAATTAATCACTATAATAAACAAAGACGAGTACTCATTGCTAATTCTACTGTATGCCAGAGTAAATGAAAACCAATAGTTGAACCACGGCGGGTCAAGCCAAAGACATATCGTCAAGCCCCAACCCACTGGTTAAAGTTTTACGAAGAGGTCGCCATTGAGTCTGAGGCCCGAACCGCCGTCGTGCAATTAAAGAGTGAAGCATAGCCATCAACAATGATTGGGTTGACAACTAGGCATGCAGTCTGCCGCATAATCCGCGTTGTATTATTACGTTCATAACAAGTGGCCCACGAGCCACGGCTCGCCCACCTGAGTGAAATAGCCACTGCAGATATGCAGATATTATGAAATATTTTTCCAATCCTGTCATTGCAACTAATGAAAGGATCTTTGAGTCAGTTCTTTGTTTTGAAGAAAAATGTGTTATTAATATTATTTTTTACCGTATATGGGCATGTCTGTCAATGGAGCGTGACATTTAAACAAACTCTCAATCCTGTTTCAACAGAAGGACCGACATGAAGGTGGTGAACATCGGTCAAGTGGATTTCGAAGAAAAGTTGTTTAACAGTATCATGATTTTAAACAGGTATACAGCAGAGGAGCAGGGAAAGACAATCCTCGCAGAATAAAATATTGATTGTAACTTTAAGCTTTTCTTACTTCAGTCATATATTGTAAGATTTAGACACTTCAGGTCTTTTAATCTTTCTGAATGTTTTCATTGCTCTCAAGGGTCATTCTTTTCATAATCTTTTTATTTACGTCTGAACGCAGAGATTTTCCAAGCTCTCATCTTCATTTAATAAGTTAAGAAATGATGGGAGAAGAGGTATTTCAAATGCATGTTGCCACTCCCACTTATGCTACACTTCCTATGTCTCTTTACAAGATCAAACAAGAGACAAGTTCAACAGGGTGCGCTACGAGTGCGCAACAATTCTTCTTTCCCAGGGTCTTCTTTCCCTGCCGGTGCAAGTTGTCGTTTACAAATGCAATGGCAACCAAACAACATGG
Organism: Anodontia alba; assembly: GCA_964016985.1. NCBI lineage: Eukaryota > Metazoa > Mollusca > Bivalvia > Lucinida > Lucinidae > Anodontia > Anodontia alba. Next base: position 82,828,132 of record OZ024832.1, read on the forward strand.
CCACTGGCCACAAAACACATGAACTGGGTAGACAATTATCAGATAATCATTATGCATAATATCGTTAATTTACATCATTTTACGTGTTATGGAGAAAATTCAATTAGAGCATTTTCCCCGTTATAAGTCTACAGAACCTTTCAGTTGTCATAGCAACCAAACCAAAAGGCAGATCACCATAATAGTATCCATTTTTAAACTCCTCTACCGAAACAACATTCCTACTTAATTAGGGACAAATCGCTTCAGTGGCTTTAGAGGAGTTGTCGATTTAGTGTTAGCGGACGTACGGTCAGACAAACTTATGGACAAGGACGGACAAAACGTGATCACTATAGTTCATCCTGAGCATAGCTAAGGGGAGCTAAAAAGTAAACCAAATGTGTGTTATATCTGATTAAAATTTATTGGGCTTCAATTACAAGTTTATGCATCGCTGCATAGTGTATGTGACTGTAATCGTTGAAAAAAAATCAAACCACTTTGTTAGAGCTATTAAGTTTCTCTCACAAAAAGCAGTCCTTAAAAGATTGTTGACGTCTGCCCAAAACTGTGCAACATTTACATTTTAAAGTTTACATGCACTTGACATCACAAAAATCGAGTAACATTTTCATCCTCAACAAGATTTCTAATTCGTCATAAAATCCAAACAAAAAGACCAGAGGATCCTCATATAACACAATTAGTCTGTGTATCTGCACAGTCTGATCAGGATCTACACTCTTAGCTAATAGAAGTTTTGAAGTCCATACCTTATATAACAACCGTAGACTCTAACAAATTGATCTAGGTCGCATATGCCATAAGATCGTTTTCTATTTGGAGAGGCTCAACCTAATTCTATTCAATACCCATTTTTATGCAAATATCTTGAAAGACATAGCACATGGTAAACAGTATAAATATGCAAGACAAGCAAATCTTGCGATTTAATAACTGCGCAACAATATAAATTTTAGCCTTTAATTGTCTTGTTTCTTAATTTGTAATTGCTATCTGTGCAGACTGACTAACGTGAATTTTGCATTGGATAAGTGGTGTGCGGTAATGGCCACCACCGTCTCTCACTAATTTATTCTACTGTCCAGTTGCGCAAAAGCATCAATCCTGGATGTTCTCCACGGAAAGAAAATGAAGATATATGAAGTACAAACGGACAGAGCGCAGGTTCTGTGCATTTGTATTCACCCTAATATTGGGATATGCCAGCTCCTTATAATACTTGTCCTCAAATTTGATCAATAAAATCAATCTATAATGGTTGCCCTTCGAAACAAAGAACAACAATTAGTTTCTTTAATTATGACTCTTCATAAGACAAGAGTATAGTCTGCAGGACTAAATACCTTCTGTGTGACTTTCCAAATTGTTTTTAGTTTTACTTTAACATGGTTTGAAATCGAGAAAACAAATGTTCTTGTGAATGTCATATTTGCTCATTATCACATAACAAGAAAATTTTTGATAGTTTAGTTGAATTGATACATCTACAAGAGAGGTCACGCTGACCTAGAAGTAGTTAATTGTTTCTCTTCTGCAGTTTGGGTTATTAATTTAGCAACAGACATTGCTCCTAGAGAAGGTAGCGGGGGGGGGGGGGGGGGGGGCGGGGGGGGGGGGCGGGGGCGGGCAAATTATTTCTTTGAAATTGGCCAACTTTCAGAAGCGACTTTTATTCCGTGAAATTAGAAACGGCCTTGCTAGAGAAGGGAGGAAATAACTTGTTGCAACATAGAATGCTCTCGTTTTGGAGTGTATTCATTGTCCTTAACGCTAACTTCTAAATCAAAGCTAAATTAAGAAATGACCATATTTCGAATGCTATAGAAGCTCTATTTATATACATTTTATGTACCTTTTTTGCCGGATACAGCAATCCCTGGATCTAATCAACACAGAACAAATAAGCCGCTTCATGGAAAAAAGGGAGTTATAGTATATGCGAACAGCAAAGTTTCACGCGAGCCTGTGCATCCGCACTGTTTCGCCAGCACCAATGCTGTTCCTCCCGTAAGCGATAGGCCAAGGGAAACTTCAGCCAAAGAATTTGTATGCGCACTAAAAGATACATTGAATGAATGCCCAAAGAGTCAGATTATAAATTGTTTGTATGAAGAGCCACATTGGCAATAAACAGCGCTCCTCAGATTGTAGATTGTTCGTACGAAGAACGACAATGACTATAAACATCACTATATAGATTGTAGATTGTCCATACGAAGAACCACAATGACAATAAACATCACTTGTCAGATTTTAGGTTAGACGAAGAGACACGAATGATAATAAACATCACTGGTCGAATTGTAAATTGTACATAGTGACACAGTGACAATAAACATCATTGTACAGATTGTAGATTGTACGTAGAGCCACAATGACAAAAAAACATCAATGTACAGATTGTTGATTGTACGAAGAACCACATTGACAATAAACATTTCTGTCCATATTGTAGATTGCCTGTTCGAAGAAAGTAGTTACAGGAGACACACTGTAGCCTAGGCCTTGGTTTCGCCCGTGAAATTAAGTGCGCAAATATATCGTATTTATATCAAATATATAGACATCTTAACTCCTTACCACATTTGTCCTAAATTTTGAACATACCGTTTTACTGCCAGTTCGTGTCTAAAACTGCTCGATGAGCGGCAAATGGTGTATTATTTCCGAATACTTGGGGTCAATACGGTACCTTCACGACTTTATAGTACCTTTTCGCCTTATACAGATTAACATGTGCTGATGGTCCCTGCAGCTCCGTCAAGAATTACTCTATCTCCTGTTTGTATCATATCAGTGACACCGGTAATGCTAACCACACATGGTATACCATATTCTCTCGCAATAATAGCACCATGGGACAATAAGCCGCCCATTTCAGTAGCGAGTCCACTTAGCAGTGGGTAGAATGGTGACCAGCCTACATCTGTGAATTTACAAACTAGCACATCACCTTCTAAGAGTTGATCTGCATCATTTATGGACTCGATAACACAGGCTCTACCTTCCACTTTTCCCCGACAAACTGGCATCCCATGCAATGTGGCATTAGGTATCCTATTGTAGTCTGGTTTCATGTCTTGTATTGGATGAGGCAACCCAATGTTTATTTTAGGATACCTAATATCATTCATTTGTGGGAGTATACTCTTTCTCTTTTTCGAAATCCTCACAAGCTTTATTGAACGAACCCTTATCAGTTCACCAATTTCTCTATGAGTAAGAAAAAATAACAGGTCACGTTCTGGTAGACGTGATTCACTTACCATCAAATCAGCTAGTTTCCAGTAGGCTTGTCTGAAAATATAAGTTACTTTAATCACGTTTGACTTTGCAAGTTCTCTGTCGCCGACTTCTTTCATCGCTTTTTCGACGAAAAATAACTTTAACAGCATCTTTTGAAATATACTAAGATTTGTATGCAAACCATCAATAATTTGGCTGACCGTTTTAGATTTTGTTTCTTTCTCTGGAACCGATCTTCCTCTGTCGATCAACTGTATTGATAGCATTAGCTGAGTTGGATTTTGTGACCACGACTTATCTATAAACTCGGATTCTCTTATACCCCTATGTCCATGCCGTTCCATAAACTTAATGTAATCTAATTTTAATTTATCATCTCTTGAGTTCCTCAAAAAAAGAATCACAGTCTTCGGGAGACAGGCTAAGAAACTGTTGCTTGATATCTGATTTTGCTATCTGTTTCGCTAAATCATGGACAAAGTGTGGGACTTCAGCACTGATGACGTTTTTACATTCTGCAAGAATCAAAGCCATGTCTGCCAGATGTTCAACGGTAACTTCTTTTGCATTTCCTTTCAGAATTCCAATAATGATTCCATTCACACGTATAGACGTTGTTAATTTATAAATATAAGCTTTCCACATGTCAAAATAAAATATTAAATTTTCATCAATCCACTGGTAAAGCTCTTCAGCTGTTTCCGAATGCGAAGCAAAAGACGTTGTTTTTATTTCATTTACAAGCCTTTCGTATAACCTGGAGTCACGTTTATTCAAAACTATGAATTCCCGAAGAGATTGGCACACTGTATTTCCAAAGGAAATTTTTCGGCCATAGTAGTCTTTGATCGACTCAACAGTATGTTCCTTAACAGGACGCCCAACTATGCCCACTTCTGCATGAGATTTTGCATTGTCTCCCCCAAATCCGCCGTTATCTTTAAGAGCCCAACCTGTTACATTAATGAATGGATAACCAGAAAAAGATAATACTTGAACCAAAGAATGCACTGGAGGCTGTATACCAAGTCTACTGTATATGTTATAGACAACTGCTCTGTTGGTAGCGCATACAAAGGGATCCCCAGTCAATGTCGTTATAACACCAGGCATCATTTCCTGAATGTTGCACGGCGTAAGAAATTCCTTTTCACTTACGACAGGAGTGTCGAATTCGTGGATTAATTCTTCTTCCGTCTCGATATCAAACACAGATATGGGTCTTGCCTGAAGGATATATAATTCTCCTTTCGCTATTGCCCATTCAATGTCTTGTGTTTTCTATTTCAATACCTTGCTCAGAAATGCGAATTATATCCTCATCGCTCATGCATAAGCTATGTTTGTCTGAACAGGAACTTGATTCTTGTATGGTTCCATTCGTATCACCTGCGATAATTCTGACTTCTTTACTGCCGATGTGGATCCTCATCACGACTTACCACTACTGTGTCAGGGTTTACGGAGACGGTAGCCACTGACATGCCTAATCCATAATTTGCGTTAATGACCATGTTTGATTCGTTACCAGTCACTGGATCGACAGAGAACAATACACCAGCAGCATCAGCATCAACCATCTCTTGAACTACTACACCCACATTTTCTAACAGTTCTTGCCCATTTTGTCTGCGATATTCAATAACACGATAGGAGACGGACGATGCCCAACAATGCTGTATTGCAGATATTATGTTATCAAAGCCTTGGACGCAGAGATATGTGTCCAATTGCCCAGCAGTCGATGTTTCACTAGTATCTTCACTTACACCAGAAGATCTTATTGCAAATTTCATGGTTTTCCATTCATTTCTACCAAATACTTCATTCAATTCATTTCGCACATTATTTTGTAGCTCATAATTCATTGCTGTATCTTGTAGTAATCTTACAGCGCTATCACAGCTTTGTTCTAGTGTTTTCTCATTTAAATATTTTAAACAATCTTTCACCTTGTCTATAGCCTTTCGCAATCCATGATGTGAACTCACGTGCTTTGTGAAAGCAAGGGTGGTTACACAAAATCCATTAGGAACATTGCAGTTTGTTGATGATTTTAAAACCGACAAAAAGTAAGCTTTGCAACCTACCAACGACTTTAAGTTACAAGTTGGAATGTCGAGATTTACAATTTGAGGGTGATCTGTATGTGAAACTTCTGTATCGTTAATGTAAGTTGATTCGGCTTGTGTCCTATTATCTATTTCAGTCTCATTTCCCATATAAGTATCATCGAAAGAATATTGTACACCAAATCCACGTTTACCATTTATTATTAAAGTTGTGAATTTAAAGCCTGAACTTTCATTACTAAAACAATATCTTGCCGAAGTTTCGGATATGCAATAAATGTTTTTTCCCGCCGATATCGACTGTGATAATCCCCCAGCATTTGGTGTTCCATGATCTGTTATTGCTCCATTATGTAGACGTGTTCGCATACTATCTGCCGTAGGAAAATAGACATATCCGGACTGGACAAAGTCATTCCCTAGCTTTATAGTCTGATTTGAAATGGAGAGTCCTGATTCGTTTTCAACGAAATGTTGACGACTCCCCGAGTTAAAATGATAAAAGTTTTGGTGTTTAAAACTCCTTTCTCGGACACATCGTAATCTCACCGTAATTTCCTCATGCGTTTCTATACTAATTCTCCCGCGCAGTTCTCCCCATTGATCATAGCTAACAATGCTGTCAAGAGGGGAGAAATTGAAAATGTCTCTTAATCTGAAGAGAGAGAAACTATCCGCCAGATCCCAACACGACGGCGAGAGTAGATGATCATAGGGATCAAATGAACATTGCCAGAATAACGAGACTGTAGCATGCATTCGTTTACCGTTAGAATTCATATATTTCAATGGTCCTCTAAAATATACCTTCCACCTTTTCATTGGACTGTGGCAAAACAGATTGATTTTTCCACCACCAAAATGATAGTCTGTGTCATTATTACGTTTATTCCTAAAACCGACAACTTCGTTTTGGCTGAAGTGACCATAACCGGGTATGTCCAAATCGATTAGCAGGGTTTCGTACCCATTATGTGATTTATGTGCTTTAATTCTGGCACATATTCCTTGGTTGTCAAATCCTGCGAAAGAAATAGAATCCTGCCATTTCTGTGGTAATTTCCGAACTTCATCAAGCGCATCAGGAACGGCGACTGTGTCGAGCTTATATTTACTGAATTTAGATGTCAGTGTCTTTACCAAATGTTCTCGTTTTGCAGATCTTACAAATACAAAATAAAAATAAAGCGCGATTCGTTTCAGTAGCCGGAACATAGTGACTAGCTTTTTTCTTCTTTCCCATCGTCAAATATGTACTTGGTCAGTACTCGCTTAAAAAAGATGGAGACTAACGCTTTATTCCAGTATTCTTTACCACAAATCTGCAATGAAAACTACCAAAATATTAACTGTTAAATTTTGATAAAATATTGTTGCTGAAATTAACTTAACAGTTTTCTTTCAGCAAAGCTGAGCATAACATCAATGAAGATAATGTAACATAGTTTTCAGTTAGAAAATAAATGGCCACAGCGTCAAAACAATAATCTCAGGTGTTAATTTAAAAGCGTTTCAGCAACGCTGAAGCAGTTAATCTAACACAGCTTTTTAAATGACCACAACGTCAAGGCAGTTTGTGTAACAGTGTCTTTTCAGCATGTGCTGACCATAACAGAAAGGCAGATTATCTTTCAGCAAACCGTCAAAACAATCTCGGGTGTAAGTTCAAAAGCGTTTCAGCAAACTTAACTTATGTATTCAAACTGGCGATTTTGTATGATGATATTAGTTCTGAATTTCTTAAATACTGTCCGATGTGAAAATATTTTGAACAGTAGATCTGTCAATGGATTCACTTGAAGTTACCTGATTTTTCGCATGGTCTCTTATTTCGAAAGATCGATGGTGACTACACAGTTTACACATATCTAAATGGTGTTTTTTTAATGTTAAAACAGGATCGGGAAGTGTCATTTCACAGTATTACTTCACGGCTCATAATAATACAATTCATAGTTCCTTTCACAGTTCATAGTTTCTGTATCTAAGTTCAGACTTCATAGTTCACGGTTCATACTTCACTGTTCCATCTTCACATTAAATTATTCTGTCTTTACAATTCATACTTGGCGGTCCATAGTTACTAATATTTGTTCACAGTTCCTATTTTACAATTCATACTTCATAGTTTACAGTCCATACTTCACAATTCAGTGTTCCTACTTCACTGTTCCCCACTGCATTGTTCATATTTAACATTTAATAGTACTTCCTACTGTAAAATAAGAATTGTGAAGTAGTAGACAGGAACTGTGAAGTAGGAACTGTGGTATGAAGTATGAGTTGTGGACTGCAAATGTAAGTATGGACTGTGAAGTAAGAAATGTGAAGTATGAACAAGAACTGTGGAATAGAAAATATGAACTGTATAGTAGGGAATTGAACCGAGAAGTAGGAACTGTGAACAAATGAAAAATGAACTGTGAAATATGGAGAGTGAAATTGGAATTATAAATTGTGAAGAAGAAACTCCAAACTGTGAAGAATAAGCTGTGAGATCTAAAGTGTGAAGTAGGCACTATGAGGTAGGAATTATGGACTGTGAAGTATGAACTGTTTGATACATGTATGTCACAACCGATCTCTCATACTTATTAACAGTGCATGAACGGTTCGTCCTTTACGGAGCTTGTGGCCTGTTCCTCATATATCATATAACGCAGGTAGACAACCAAAGGAAATTGAAATGCAACATTCTGATGTGGCTGCCTCTCTGTCAGTTTTTCGTTCAATGTGATGTTCACTCTCTCTCTCTCTCTCTCTCTCTCTCTCTCTCTCTCTCTCTCTCTCTCTCTGTGTGTGTGTGTGTGTGTGTGTGTGTGTGTGTGTGTGTGTGTGTGTTTCAGTGAATTAAAAAAAAAGAAATATACTCACGCCAGTAGTTTATATCTCATGACATTAAATATGTGTTTTCTTTTATGTGGCATACTTAAGACAACCTTACTTATTTAAATTTTATGTCAAGCAGTTCATCCGAAACTGTGCGTGATGCGTGATTACTTATGACAACACTACATTCTGAGGCTCGGCGTGGGAGCTATTGCCGAAGTTGCATGTCCTTACAATCCGTCCGGGTGTTCGTTCCTTTTATGGTGACTGGAGGTATCTGGTGGATTTTCCGCCATTACTTCCAGGCGCAACAATTATTTTGTTTCCTGTTTACTTTTCTGGACATCAACCCCCTTCTGAAAAGGGATCTACTCTTAATGTAAAGAAGTAGCTCTCCTTCAATTTTGAACATTGAATAACATATTTTTCTTTAGTTAGCCAAGCAGGAATACTTTTTAGGTCAACATTGTGATGAAAAAAAGATGTGGGCTCGACTACCAAATGAAATATGGTAAGCCTGACCAAAGACAGTAAGGTCAGGCACATTTCCTCTTTAAGAGGTTTCAGTATGCTGCCCTGCAAATAAATTGCTGTCAATAAAATCGAGACTAACTAGAAAAAGTGTCCATAGGACACAGATGCCCCCGCCAAAATGCCATTCAGGAAAAGGTTACATATGTAATTGTGACAGGTTCAGCATGAAGTTATTATTAAGGTTGATATCCTTTTTATAAAACTATATGGAACTTAGTCAAGGACAGATTATTCATTAACCAAATAAGCAAGAGCTGTCTTCCATGTTCATTACACATCGCCTCAGTGTCATGCAGGCATCTGTAAATTTTCATAAATATATTCCATACGGTTTAGGAGTTATGGCCCACACACGGTTTACTATATGGAACTTAGTCAAGGGCAGATAACTCATAAACCAAATAAGTAAGAGCTGTCTTCCATGTTCATTACACATCGCTTCAATGTCATGCATGCATCTGTAAAGTTTCATAAATATATTCCATACGGTTTAGGAGTTATGGCCGACATGCGGTTTACTATATGGAACTAAGTCAAGGGCAGATAATTCAAAAACCAAACAAGCAAGAATTGTCTTCCTTTTTCACGACACATCGTCTCAATGTCATACATGCACCTATATAAAGTTTAATAAATATATTCCATGTGGTTAATGAGTTATGGCCCGGACACGGTTTACTATATGGAACTAAGTCAAGGGTAGATAATTCAAAATCCAAAAAGCAAGAGTTGTCTTCCTTTTTCACGACACATCGTCTCAATGTCATGCATGCACCTGAAAAGTTTCATAAATATATTCCATACGGTTTAGCACTTATGGCCTGGACACGAATTAGGACGGACGTATGTACGGGACGGACGGACAAGGGTAACACTTAATGCCTTCCGCTATTCTTCGAATAGGCGGGGCCATAAAAATTGCGTTGCTATGTGTTCTTATTTTCTAAGGGCAAATTTTGTAGCTTTAACTTAACTGCAGCTGGGTTTAAGTCTGCCGTACTTCATCAAGGTGTATTTAAGCTCACCTGAGCCGAAGGCTCCAGGGGATTTTATATGATGGTAGCATATCCGTCGTCTGTCAGCGTCGTTCGATATCCGCCCGTCGTCCGTCAGCAATTTTACAGTCTATAAGCTGATCTCAGTCATTTCTAATTTAGGACATGCCTCTGTAGGGACATCGATGACATTAGCGTTTCATGAAAATCCAATGAAAACTATGGTTGCTATGACAACTACAATATCCAATAGACTTGCAAAAGGAAAATGCTTGCCATCGCCATAACTCATTCAGTTTTGATCGGATGTTCCTGAAAACATTGATGAAATTTCGCACAAGTCCAAAAACTGGCCGCATGGCATACGAGCGTTAAGTTAGCATCTGGTTCACGGTTCATTATTCACGGTTCAGGATTCCGCGTATGGTTCAGTATTCAGGATATTATTCAAAATACGAGCTGCAGCGTCTGGTTCATTATTCAGGGTATTATTCAAAACACGACCTGCAGCGTCTGGTTCAGGATTCAGCGTATTATTCAAAATACGAGCTGCAGCATCTGGTTCATTATTCAGGGTATTATTCAAAAATGGTCAGGATATTATTCAGCGTATGGTTCAGTATTCAGGGTATTATTGAAAATACGACCTGCAGCGTCTGGTTCAGGATTCAGGGTATTATTCAAAATACGAACTGCAGCGTCTGGTTCATTATTCAGGGTATTATTCAAAACACGACCTGCAGCGTCTGGTTCAGGATTCAGCGTATTATTCAAAATACGAGCTGCAGCATCTGGTTCATTATTCAGGGTATTATTCAAAAATGGTCAGGATATTATTCAGCGTATGGTTCAGTATTCAGGGTATTATTGAAAATACGACCTGCAGCGTCTGGTTCAGGATTCAGGGTATTATTCAAAATACGAACTGCAGCGTCTGGTTCATTATTCAGGGTATTATTCAAAACACGACCTGCAGCGTCTGGTTCAGGATTCAGCATATTATTCAAAATACGAGCTGCAGCATCTGGTTCATTATTCAGGGTATTATTCAAAAATGGTCAGGATATTATTCAGCGTATGGTTCAGTATTCAGGGTATTATTGAAAATACGACCTGCAGCGTCTGGTTCAGGATTCAGGGTATTATTCAAAATACGAACTGCAGCGTCTGATTCATTATTCAGGGTATTATTCAAAACACGACCTGCAGCGTCTGGTTCAGGATTCAGCGTATTATTCAAAATACGAGCTGCAGCATCTGGTTCATTATTCAGGGTATTATTAAAAAATGGTCAGGATATTATTCAGCGTATGGTTCAGTATTCAGGGTATTATTGAAAATACGACCTGCAGCGTCTGGTTCAGGATTCAGCGTATTATTCAAAATACGAACTGCAGCGTCTGGTTCATTATTTAGGGTATTATTCAAAACACGACCTGCAGCGTCTGGTTCAGGATTCAGCGTATTATTCAAAATACGAGCTGCAGCGTCTGGTTCATTATTCATGGTATTTTTCAAAACACGACCTGCAGCGTCTGGTTCAGGATTCAGCGTATTATTCAAAATACGATTTGCAGCATCTAGTTCATTATTCAGGGTATTATTCAAAAATGGTCAGGATATTATTTAGCGTATGGTTCAGTATTCAGGGTATTATTGAAAATACGACCTGCAGCGTCTGGTTCAGGATTCAGGGTATTATTCAAAATACGAACTGCAGCGTCTGGTTCATTATTCAGAGTATTATTCAAAACACGATCTGCAACGTCTGGTTCAGGATTCAGCGTATTATTCAAAATACGACCTACAGCATCTGGTTCATTATTCAGGGTATTATTCAAAAATGGTCTGGATATTATTCAGCGTATGGTTCAGTATTCAGGGTATTATTGAAAATACGACCTGCAGCGTCTGGTTCAGGATTCAGGATATTATTCAAAATCCGACCTGCAGTGTCTGGTTCATTATTCAGGGTATTATTCAAAACACGACCTGCAGCGTCTGGTTCAGGATTCAGCGTATTATTCAAAATACGAGCTGCAGCATCTGGTTCATTATTCAGGGTATTATTCCAAAATGGTCAGGATATTATTCAGCGTATGGTTCAGTATTCAGGGTATTATTGAAAATACGACCTGCAGCGTCTGGTTCAGGATTCAGCGTATTATTCAAAATACGAACTGCAGCGTCTGGATCATTATTCAGGGTATTATTCAAAAGAGGCCAGGGTATTATTCAGCGTATGGTTCAGGATTCAGGGTATTATTCAAAACACGATCTGCAGCGTCTGGTTCAGGATTCAGCGTATTATTCAAAATACGAGCTGCAGCGTCTGGTTCAGGATTCAGCGTATTATTCAAAATACGAGCTGCAGCGTCTGGTTCATTATTCAGGGTATAATTAAAAATGGTCAGGATATTATTCAGCGTATTGTTCAGTATACAGGGTATTATTGAAAATACCACCTGCAGCGTCTGGTTCAGGATTCAGGATATTGTTCAAAATACGACCTGCAGCGTCTGGTTCATTATTCAGGGTATTATTCAAAACACGACCTGCAGCGTCTGGTTCAGGATTCAGCGTATTATTCAAAATACGAGCTGCAGCATCTGGTTCATTATTCAGGGTATTATTCAAAAATGGTCAGGATATTATTCAGCGTATGGTTCAGTATTCAGGGTATTATTGAAAATACGACCTGCAGCGTCTGGTTCAGGATTCAGGGTATTATTCAAAATACGACCTGCAGCGTCTGGTTCATTATTCAGGGTATTATTCAAAAACACGACCTGCAGTGTCTGGTTCACGATTCAGCGTTTGATTCAAAATACGAGCTGCAGCGTCCGGTTCATTATTCAGGGTATTTTTCAAAACACGACCTGCAGCGTCTGGTTCAGGATTCAGCGTATTATTCAAAATACGAGCTGCAGCATCTGGTTCATTATTCAGGGTATTATTCAAAAATGGTCAGAATATTATTCAGAGTATGGTTCAGTATTCAGGGTATAATTGAAAATACGACCTGCAGCGTCTGGTTCAGGATTCAGGGTATTATTCAAAATACGAACTGCAGCGTCTGGTTCATTATTCAGGGTATTATTCAAAACACGACCTACAGCGTCTGGTTCAGGATTCAGCGTATTATTCAAAATACGAGCTGCAGCGTCTGGTTCATTATTCAGGGTATTTTTCAAAACACGGCCTGCAGCGTCTGGTTCAGGATTCTGCGTATTATTCAAAATACGAGCTGCAGCGTCTGGTTCATTATTCAGGGTATTTTTCGAAACACGACCTGCAGCGCCTGGTTCAGGATTCAGCGTATTATTCAAAATACGAGCTGCAGCATGATCTGGTTCATTATTCAGGGTATTATTCAAAAATGGTCAGGATATTATTCAGCGTATGGTTCAGAATTCAGGGTATAATTGACTATACGACCTGGAGCGTCTGGTTCAGGATTCAGGGTATTATTCAAAATACGAACTGCAGCGGCTGGTTCATTATTCAGGGTATTATTCAAAACACGACCTGCAGCGTCTGGTTCATTATTCAGCGTATTATTCAAAATACGAGCTGCAGCTTTGTTTGTTTGTGTTGAGGTTTTACGGCCCAGTCAACCCAATGGGGTCATGTCGAGCGCGGTCAGTTTACCTAACCGCACATTTACTGGGCAGGCTTTATCCTCTAAGCGGTTAACCAGTATTGTGCACATTCTTTCGCCAGAAACTGACAACTGCCCTTCTTGAATCAGCGGAAGGGAGAGAATAACCGTAGAAAATATTTCATGATCAATCTCCACGAAAGAATGTTGCCGACCTCGGCGGGGGTCGAACCCGCGACCTTCTGGTCTCCAGTCGGACGCGCATCCAACTGAGCCACCGAGGCCGGCACGAGCTGCAGCGTCTGGTTCATTATTCAGGGTATTTTTCAAAACACGACCTGCAGCGTCTGGTTCAAGATTCTGCGTATTATTCAAAATACGAGCTGCAGCGTCTGGTTCATTATTCAGGGTATTTTTCAAAACACGACCTGCAGCGTCTGATTCAGGATTCAGCGTATTATTCAAAATACGAGCTGCAGCATCTGGTTCATTATTCAGGGTATTATTCAAAAATGGTCAGGATATTATTCAGCGTATGGTTCAGTATTCAGCGTATTATTCAAAATACGAGCTGCAGCGTCTGGTTCATTATTCAGGGTATTATTCAAAATACGACCTGTAGCGTCTGGTTCAGGATTCAGCGTATTATTCAAAATACGAACTGCAGCGTCTGGTTCATCATTCAGGGTATTATTCAAAAGAGGCCAGGGTATTATTCAGCGTATGGTTCAGGATTCAGGGTATTATTCAAAATACGACCTGCAGCGTCTGGTTCAGGATTCAGCGTATTATTCAATATACGAGCTGCAGCGTCTGGTTCAGGATTCAGCGTATTATTCGAAATACGAGCTGCAGCGTCTGGTTCATTATTCAGGGTATTATTAAAAAATGGTCAGGATATTATTCAGCGTATGGTTCAGTATTCAGGGTATTATTGAAAATACGACCTGCAGCGTCTGGTTCATTATTCAGGGTATTATTCGAAACACGACCTGCAGCGTCTGGTTCAGGATTCAGCGTATTATTCAAAATACGAGCTGCAGCGTCTGGTTCATTATTCAGGGTATTATTCAAAACACGACCTGCAGCATCTGGTTCATTATTCAGAGTATTATTCAAAAATGGTCAGGATATTATTCAGCGTATGGTTCAGTATTCAGCGTATTATTCAAAATACGAGCTGCAGCGTCTGGTTCATTATTCAGGGTATTATTGAAAATACGACCTGTAGCGTCTGGTTCAGGATTCAGCGTATTATTCAAAATACGAACTGCAGCGCCTGGTTCATCATTCAGGGTATTATTCAAAAGAGGCCAGGGTATTATTCAGCGTATGGTTCAGGATTCAGGGTATTATTCAAAATACGACCTGCAGCGTCTGGTTCAGGATTCAGCGTATTATTCAATATACGACCTGCAGCGTCTGGTTCAGGATTCAGGGTATTTTTCAAAATTCGAACTGCAGCGTCTGGTTCATTATTCAGATTATTATTCAAAACACGACCTGCAGCGTCTGGTTCAAGATTCAGCGTATTATTCAAAATACGAGCTGCAGCGTCTGGTTCATTATTCAGGGTATTTTTCAAAACACGACCTGCAGCGTCTGGTTCAGGATTCAGCGTATTATTCAAAATACGACCTGCAGCGTCTGGTTCAGGATTCAGAGTATTATTCAAAACGCGATCTGCAGGGTCTGGTTCAGGATTCAACGTATTATTCAAAATACGAGCTGCAGCATCAGGTTCATTATTCAGGGTATTATTCTAAAATGGTCAGGATATTATTCAGCGTATGGTTCAGTATTCAGGGTATTATTGAAAATACGACCTGCAGCGTCTGGTTCAGGATTCAGGATATTATTCAAAATACGACCTGCAGCGTCTGGTTCATTATTCAGGGTATTATTCAAAACACGACCTGCAGCGTCTGGTTCAGGATTTAGCGTAATATTTAAAATACGAGCTGCAGCATCTGGTTCATTATTCAGGGTATTATTAAAAAATGGTCAGGATATTATTCAGCGTATGGTTCAGTATTCAGCGTATTATTCGAAACACGACCTGCACCGTCTGGTTCAGGATTCAGCGTATTATTCAAAATACGAGCTGCAGCGTCTGGTTCACTATTCAGGGTATTTTTCAAAACACGACCTGCAGCGTCTGGTTCAGGATTCAGCCAGATTAATTGGCCTCGGTAAGGCAACAGTTATCAAACACCTACAGAAAGGGCACAAACTTGAACAACTTTGTGAACCAAATGCTGCATTACCGGAAGTAATCGCCGAAGCATCTTCATTTGTTGCTGCTTGTTATGGAGAAAGGAGTATCAATATGTCTAATGTGCGATTTGATGTTTGGTTGACAAAGATGGCACAGACTCCTAAGCTACAGTCTTTGCCACCGACATCGGAGTCATTTTCTGAAAATGTCTAAAGGGCCCATCTTCAGACATGCATATGGAAAAGTGCTATGGATTCCGATCCACTTGATCTTGATCCAACAAACTTCGGCTGGATTAAAGATACCAGTTCCAAAATCCTTGCACCTGTGACTATTCCTGCAGATAAACTGCCCGCACCTCCAATTATACTCCAGATGATTTGCTGTGGGTGTGCCTCCGATTTGCTGTGGGTGTGCAACGGCAAGATGTGGCTGTTGTGCATCTCAATTAGCTTGTACAATTTTCTGCAACTGCTTTCTGACAAGCAATTGTCAAAGTTCATTGACAAAAGGTGCTGCAGAGCTTTGTCATCACAAAAACACACCTATATAATTTTGACCCCCTTAAACCCCACTTTTATATAGTAAAACTGGGGTTTACAGGGGTATACATTATTTTTCTTATTTCTGCTCAAAAGCATAGATTGTGGGTACGCGTTAGAACCGCCTCGCCGAGGCGGTTCTAACGAGTACCCACAATCTATGGTTTAAGCAGAAATTTGAAGAATATCAAAAAAAATTTATCTGAAATTTTCATATTTTGGTGGTAAAATTTTCAGTATATTTGAATAGGCATGTTTCCGTAATGTGATGAGGAGGTACTCAATGACAGTGACAACGAAAATGTTGAGCAAATAGCTAACAAGTGAGATAGGTCATGATATTTAATAATACTATCATCGCAAATATGAAGTTTTGCAACTTTAAATTTATATTTTTAGACTTCTTGCTATATAATTACGGTTTTTTATAATAAAAAAATCTGTATTTTGTTATCACGAAGAAATATCTCGGTCATTCGGTGCAGCAAAAATTTGTCGACTATGACATGTTATTGGCCAATGCGGATATAAGATGTGTCTTAAAGCTGATTTTGACACTCTCAATCGATTTCTTGACCTAAAAAAACTATATTTAGACAAAAACTTATATGCGTAGTCCTCATACTTAATAAGATATGGAGGTTTTAAGCATCGGCGGCCATCTTGTCCGCCATCTTGAATATTTCAGTTTCCCCAAAGATGCCAAGGTGGCATCATTAAGTGTCAGTCAGAGGACATATTGGAGATTATATTTCTGCAAAAACGTTTTGTGCGGACTGTTTTTTTGGGGGGTTACCCCCCAAAATCTGCATTTGGCAACCAGACTATTGATCTTTTTTTTAACCCCACAACACCAATTTTTTTAACCCCACAATGCAAATTTAACCCCACAATGACGGAATAAACAGAAATCAACCTCATAATGTGAAATTTTATAGAAATGCTAACCTCGAAATGCTACCCATGTGGGCATGTACGGGCTGACAGACACACAGACGTCCAACGTGAAACCATATGCCACTATCGAGTTGCGGGGTATAAAAGTTTACAGAAATATTCAAAGGGGCATAGCTCTGCTAATATTTGGTAGGCTGAAACCTCGAAACAATATACGCAGCTTCACATCATGGTCTAATTACAAATCAAGTTTTAGCTTGATTAGATGTAAACTGTAGGGGGCATTAGCCAGAAATGAAGTTTACAGAAATTTTCAAAGGGGCAAAAAATTTTGCTAACATTTGGTGGACTTTAACTGCGAAACAATATGCACTGCTCCACATCATGGTCTAACTAGAAACCAAATTTCAGCTTGACCTGATGTAAACTATAGGTGGTGGTGGGTGGGGGTGGGTGGGGGTTAGCTGGGAAAAAAATTTAAGGACAAACTGAGGGAGAGGCGGGCGGACGCAAGACCCCTAACATAATGTTCCATTTTTCAAATGGGGGTATGGGGTTTACATGGATAAACATTATTTTCTTTCTTTTTTTCTCCTCTAAAACATAGATTGTTGGTACTCGTAATAAACTCAGCCATGAGTATTTGCAATCTATGTTTGTTATAGATTCTAAGTAACCTTAGAAACACTTTGACAATGAGGCTTTTCTAAAGAGTACCTGCAATCTATGTTTTGAGCAGACATCAAAATATATTGCATAGGCATGTTAATGTAATGATGACTGCATGATGTAGAATGCATACATGCGCTTTGAATGTTAATCACACAAAGCCACAATTATAAATCATAACGGCACCAAGCGGAAATGTAAGCTTCTAAGATGTCAAAATGCCCTGACTGGAAAATGTTGAAGACGACAGATGACACTGATTTAAGTCTTCCATTTAATAATTGTCGGTTGGTTGGCAACACTATCTCAGCCATATTTTACCAAATAAGAGCTCCACCAAGCGGGGCATTATACGCCCGTGGCAAGTAAAAAGATGTAGCACACAAACAGTGCTCCGGATATAAACTGTAAATGGAATTACAAAAAAAAAATTAAAAAAAAATAAATAAATAAAAAAAATTAAAAATTTTCATTGGGGAATAGCTCTGCTGATATTTGGTGAACTGTAACCTAAGGGTCCAAAGCTGGCCCAGAAATTAAGGGAGAAGTGACTTCTCCCTCCTGGGAAATAGGGAGGTTTGCTGCGTCTAGGGAGAAGTGCTTTCGGACGGAGAACACACGACAGAAGCATGGCTATATTATAAGCTCATATGAGCCTTTGGCTGATTTGTTTTTCCTTTACTTCAATATCAGACCAAACAATAACAAAACAAAAATTGGTTTACATCTAACCAAAAAAAAAAAAAAAAAAAAAAAAAAAAAAATGCTGCATGAATTTTTTTTTTAAAACCTTTAACTTGTTTTATACTGATTTTATAGGGAGCAAACTCAGAAGAGTATTAAAAAAAATTCCAAAAAGAATTATTTTTATAAGTTTTGATATTAGTCAAGCTTCTTAATTCTGTATTATTTAATAAATGTATTTATAAAGATTTAACAATGGCAACATTTCCTTGCAAATCTAAGAAACGAAGATGTTAAAAAAATTAATAATAATAACTTGCCCATATGGCCATAACTTTAGTTATTTGCAAAAAAATATACCTATTATAAAATAAAATTTGCACACTACTACCTCTCAACAATATGCTGCGAAAAGTTTAAAAAAAACTTTCAAAGGGGCATAACTTTGCCAATATTTGATGCACTGTAACCTCGAAATAATAATGCACTGCTCCACATCATCGTGTAACTATTCATGAAGTTTCAGCTTGATCGGACGTAAACTGTAGGAGGATTTAGCCAGAAACGAAAAACTGATAGAAATTTTCAAAGGGGTATAACTCTGCTAATATTTGGTGGACTGTAACCTTGAAACAACATGCGCTGCTCCACATCATGGTCTAACTACAAATCAAGTTTCAGCTTGATCGGATGTAAACTGTAGGAGGAGGAGTTAGCCGGAAACGAAAAGTTTACAGAAATTTTCAAAGGGGCATAACTCTGCTAATATTTGGTGCACTGTAACCTCGAAACAAAATGCGCTGCTCCACATCATGGTCTAACTATAAATGAAGTTTCAGCTTGATCGGATGTAAAATGTAGGAGGAGTTAACCGGAAATGAAAAATTTACAGAAATTTTCAAAGGGGTAGAACTCTGCAAACATTTAGTGGACTGTAACCCAGAAACAATATGCGCTGCTCCACATCATGGTCTAACTATGTACCAAGTTTCAGCTTGATCGGATGTAAACTGTAGGAGGAGTTAGCCGGAAACGAAAAAAAGTGTACGGATGGACGGACGGACGCCATACCCCGTAACATAATACGTCCCGTTTTTCAAACAGGCGTATAAAAATGCAGGAGATTGAAAATACAACAAAAGGAAAAATCTGCTTTAATCCTTTGGGAAAATTATATTTTTAAATGTAAATGAAGTATGATTTACTGCCTTGTGAAAAACTAACTACAAATACATGAACATGGATAGAAATTCTCACTTTTTCCTAATTTCTACTTTATACAGGAGCAATTCTGTAATTGTCTTGCGCAAACTAAGAATTTGAATTCTGCGCATCAAAATGAGAATTCTTACTTTGCGCAAGAGAATTCCTGAATTTTACCTTTTCTTACTTGCGCATAACATATATATATGTTTGGCGCAAAGTAAGAATCGGTACAATTCCGGAATTGTCTTGCGCAAAGTAAGAATTCTTACTTTGTCCGCCAATTCCGGAATTGTACGGACAATTCTAGAATTGCGCAGGAGATATTGCAGTAGATCGATAAGATACATGTGCCTGCACAAAGTGGGAAAAGTTTGGACAAAGTGAGAATATATTAAACTAGAGGTTTGGTTTAGGGGAATGATAGAACGAGAATTAGTTTCCGAGTTGATAAAAAAAGACAAGCATCCTTCTACCAACTAACAACGGCCCTGCAATTTTAGAAGTCTTCCTCACAGGCAACACCCATAAGTCTAGAAACAGAATGTACCATCGGGACTAGACTAGCTACTAGTCGGGTATCAATATTATTTTTATCAATCAATTATAATTATTAATTTACTTAATGAACTAAGGGCCATCTACTACTTACTGCTTGCCTCACCTCTTTGATAGCAGCAACTAATCTCGTATTTTACTAGACCTTGATGTCAGAGACCAACTATTAGAGACTGGCTATACAAGATGTCATACATAAATTTGAATCAGCTTATAGTTAGGAGTGATAAAACATGACATCAAGGTCTAGGAGCTAGTCTACATCGGGACGAAAGTAGTTTCTTTCTTTCTTTCATTTCTTCTTTCTTTCTTGCTTACGCAGATAGATAGATAGATAGATAGATAGATAGATAGATAGATAGATAGATAGATAGATAGATAGATAGATAGATAGATATTGGCATACTTCACAGGACAATAGTAATGCTTTGTTTTGCTTTAACTGCTAACCTATGCCATTAAAGAATTCGGTAAGAACAAGGACGCGAGAAAAACAAATCATGTTTCGGCTAATTAATTAACTACATGGATTAATAATAATCCATTTACCTAGCCAATATGTCTAGGGTTCAATTTTTGAACGTAGGCAAACAATGTAGACCCAGAGCGGATGCCGCAATTAGCGGCGTCTGATTAGGGTCTCCACAATATGCTTGCAGAAATATCAACTTGTACCTAACCATTATAAGCCTAGAGTCCAAATTTTGGACGTAGGCAAATAATGTAGACCAAGAGCGGATGCCAGAGTAAGCAGCGTCTGACTGGGGTCTCCACAGTTTGCTTGCAGATTTGTCATGTTCCTAACCAATTTAAGGTCAGAATCCAATTTTGGGACGTAGGCAAACAATGTAGACCCAGAGATTGCTTGCAGAAATGTCAACCTGTACCAAATCAATATCGGCATAGAGTCCAATTTTTGGACGTAGACAAACAATGTAGATCCAGAACGGACACCACCAGGAATTATCGTACTACAGGAACTGTCACTCAGGTTATCGATATTCCATTTTTATATAGGCTTCGATTAATTCCCTTTGACCGGAGGCCCGTAAGCGTCGTCTTACCTGTGTAGCTGGTGTGTAATCAACCCAGTGTCACACACCTACAGTACTACTACAATTCAGATTAAATCATGTATGGATGCTCTTTAGAATCTTGGACCCAATATACACTGGACTAGGTCCGAGTTAGAATGAATGAATGAATTAATGAATGAATGAATGAATATCAGCAAATTATTCAGTATGATTTTCAAAAGAATATCACTAGTTTAACCTAAGAATTAATTAATAATGATAATAACAAAATATTAATTAGTTGATTAAAATCAATTATTATTATTATTATTATTATTAATAATATTATTAATATTATTATTATTATTATTATTATTATTATTATTTCAAATTAAATAAAAAGTATTGTATTTAGTTATAGATAATTCAATATGATTTTTAAACGAATTTCAATAGTTTAACCTAAGAAAACAAAAGTAATTAATAAATTTAAAAAAAAAGTGTTAAATTTAATGAATGGTAATTCAGTAAGATTTTAAAATGAAGAACAATAGTTAATCTAAGAAAACATTTGAGTTAATTAATTAACGTTGTATTTAATTACTGATGATAGTTCGGTACAATTTTTGAAAGAAAAACGATCATTTCACCTGGAGAAAACAAATGGGAAAATTTAATTAAATATAAGTAATTTGAAAAAAATGAATGAATGAATAAAAAAAAAATACTTTATGATAACCATTAACTAAAGAAAGAAGCCTATAGATAATAAATACAGGAGAAAGACCTAAGTCATCCACTTCTTAACATCATAGGACAGTCTGCGTACCTCCGTTATTAAGTTATCCTAAGACATTTGTTGTTACAATACAAAAGAAAGAAAGAAAGAAAGAAAGAAAGAAAAAAGAAAGAAAGATAGAAAGATAGAAAAAAAGAAGCATATGGATAATGAATACAGGGGAAAGGCCTGTGTCATCCATTTCTTAACCTCAAAGGGCAGTCTTCATACCTCCGTTATTAAGTTAGGTTATCCTTAGACATTTTTTAGTACAGTAATTAAAAATACCTACTCTTTAAGGTGATCTAGGTAACCTATTTCACATCAATACTATCACCACAGATTAAAGAAACCTATTAATGTGTGTTTAATCAATACTCACCAGACACCATGATATGCGGCGTCTGATCTGGGTCTAAAATTCTTATCTATTTGTCAATGTCCTTTTTTTAGCATACATGAGTAATATCAAATATTACAGTCTTTTAAGCAACCTTCAGATATGTGCCCTTTGTAGATCAAGACCCCGTTTGCGCTTTCTGAGCAAGGTTATACTTTTGCTTATTGTGTGTTACAGATCTGATTGTTAAGATCAGTATGTGCAGATGCTAAACAATCCTTCTGGATTTAGAGGTTATTGGTAATTTGATAATTTAATAGTTTGAAACCAGTCTGCAAAGCTCACACAGACCATCAGCTGGACAGAGGTGTACAAACAGGACATATCTTTCAAGACAGGTACATAAATAGCTTTGGGCTATTTGTTCACAGCATAAAGACAATCCTATTTCATAAACTTAGGACCCATTGGTGGCGCGGATTAGCATAGTACTTATCAGTTAGCACTCTGGGTAAAAGTTTTGCAGACAACATAAATATGGGATAATTTTCTCCATATGTTGTAGGTATTAA
Organism: Anodontia alba; assembly: GCA_964016985.1. NCBI lineage: Eukaryota > Metazoa > Mollusca > Bivalvia > Lucinida > Lucinidae > Anodontia > Anodontia alba. The sequence goes on from OZ024832.1 coordinate 82,850,892, forward strand.
TTTGATGCACCTCGGTGAAGCAAAAACATGTTATGAGTACTCATTTGAAGAACCTTGGTGAGGCTCATCTAATGAGTACCCACAACATATGTTTTTATGGAGAGAAAAAATACAATCATCAAATACTTATCCTGAACAATTCCTCTGTATGTTTTATTTTCAAAACAGGATTTGAAATTTCATGAAAATTGTCTCCAGTGAAGACCATTTGCATGAAGTGTCAAATCCTATTTTCTGGATAAACTAAGACAATAACCACTTTAACGCATGCTGAATTAGCCCAGAAAGTGATAAACGTTAAGGGATCAAATATCACCCCACCCCTAAAAAGGAAATGGTTTGACATTTCATGCAAAGCATCTCCATTGCAAACAATTTGCATGAAATGTCAAATCCTATTTTCTGGGGAAAATTCAACAAATGTCACCAGTTTATTGCTGCTGAATTGCCAGAGAGTGGAAAAGGTTAAGGGTTAAAATTTTTACCCCTCCCCTACCCCCACAAAAAAGAAAAGAAAAGAAAAGGTTTGACAGTCCATACAAACTGTCTCTGTTAGAGACAATTCGCATGACATGTCAAAGCACTTTCTGGGAAAAATAAGAATATCATCATCACTTTTCCCTTGATGCATGGACGTTGTTTAACAATCATTTAAACTTAAGGGAAAAAAAAAGACAAACTGTCAAAAAACTTACATAAAAATTAATGCAGCATATGCTATTTCTAATTTTATCCTATCATCTCAAGAATTGCAGGACCCCGTGACCTGTCTCAGATAAAGGGCAGGTGTGTCAGATAATGAAAAAAGGGAAATTATGTATTATGCAAACACTAAAGATCCAGATCAGTCTGCGCATCTGCACACCCTGACCAGGATTTAACTCTTAATCAATATATTCTACAGTAAACAGTGTTTCTTTATATACACAGTTAAAGATGGTGCTTTGTTTGCCCATATTCTTAGATCATAGTCATAATGGTCCTTTTCAAATGTTGATGTTCATTTGATGTTTTGACCACCTTGTTTTATTGGCATACTGGAAAAGCTGGGCTGGACCCATGGACTGGACCGATGGGCTGGGTCCTTGGGCTGGACCCATGGGCTGGGCTGATGGACTCGGGGTTATTACAGGTGAACATAAGGTCAGTACCCACAAACTCTGTTTATGTTTAAGGTCAGCCCAGTATCTGACTTGTGGTGTTTGTTTTCTTTGCAAGGTCATTAGCTGAGCTCTTGAAGAAAAGTGCTCCCTTGGGACATAATGTCATCTTTGATAGCTCTCTGGTTTTGTTTCTCTCCCAACCAAGAAATTGTGTTCTTCAGGATGGTGAAAACTATTAGTAGTCTGAATTTGACCAACTAAGATCTGAGAGCCTTATAACAAAATGGTTTTTGGCCTGTTCAATATTGTTTCAGTTATATGAGACCGGCAAAGTATATGCTTGAAAGCGTTTGTACAGCCTTGTTTACGTGCGCCTTTCATGCAGATATTGATTTTGATATACCGTATTTACTGTAAGAATTGGGACACCTTGTCTACTTGCCATACTTCTCATCAAATTTGAAATAGTCCATTCTACTACCTTCTAATGTGTGTAAAATATTGTTGTATGTATGGCAAATAATGTAGACCCTGATCAGATGCTGTGTTCTGTGGCATCTGATCTGGGTCTACACTGTATGCAAGGGCCTATCTGTCCCAATATATAGGGTATTTAGGTATATTTACAGTATTATGGCTCCTAATTAACGTTATAAATAGTTTCATTGCTATAACTTCAAAATCTTTTTATTCCATCATTTTCTCTTTTCCATATACTTCCCTTCACTACCTATGTTTGTGTGTAAAATTGCTAGACAAATGGAAAACAGTGTAGACCCTGATCAGACGCCGTGTTCTGTGGCGTCTGATCTTGGTCTACACTGTTTGCTTAGGCCTATCTTTTGTAGAGTGAGTAAGGTCAATTGATCAAAGGGAATCCCTTCAGAAATTATCCTGGACCCGCCCCTGTACTGGCATTTCATCTCAGACCCATTTTATCAGATTCTGTGGACTTTGTAAATCTCGACCATTTACAAAGAACCCAAGTATATTACAATCTTAAATCTGTTTTTTTATACCCCGCCACTATATAGTGGCGGGTATTATGGTTTCACGTTGGACGTCCGTGTGTCTGTCCGTCCGTCCGTCTGTCTGTCCATCGTACATCCGTCCGTCCATTTTTCGTTTCCGGATGATAACTTGAGTAAACATCAATGGATTTTCACCAAATCTGGTATGTGCATTGATATTATGGAGATCTGGTATGGGATTGCTAATGGGCAAATTTCATCAAATTTTGACGGAGTTATCTGCCTAATTTTTTTTTCATTTTGGGACAAAACTTGAGTAAAAGTCAAGGGATTTTAACTAAACTTGGTATGTGCATTGATATGAAGGAGATCTGGTTTAGGATTGCTAATGGGCAAGTTTCGTCAATGTTTGACAGCGTTATCTGCCTGCGACACTATAATGGCGGGGTATTTTAGTTTAACGTTTTTATTTGTTTTCTGTGCCTAAGTAGATCTGTATTATACTTTCAAACGCTGAAATCTACGATGTATTGTTCAGTACAAAAAAAAAAAAAAAAATAGACTTGTCATTTACACTGCATAGTTGGTAATTCACTGTTAACAGGTCGTACTTCATACTTCACAATTTTTAAATCACCGTATACTACACAGTTCATACTTCATACTTCACTATAATACTTCGTAATTCAAAATTCAAAGTTCCTACTACTATGACTAGCTACTAGGCCAATATTTAAGTATGTTTGTCACTTTTTGTTTACTTTTTTTTTTTTTTTTTTTTTCATTTATATTCTACTTTGTGAGTCCACTCAGTTCTTTTATGACAAATTTTTCCTCAATGCTGAGGAATTAGGTACCAGCTAGTTTTATAGCTCTTATCAGGATATCAATTACCCCCTACAGGTCACGACCTGTCAGTACTGCTGAATTCTGCAAAGAGGCAATAAAATAGCCTGTAAACATACTGATTTTGAAACATGCAAGTTAATTATAGTTATGAAACATTGTGCTTTTAACCCTTAAAGCGACAATCACAACTGCAGCAGACGACACTTTTAAATATATTTTTATTATTTTTCCTCAGAAAATAAGTCTTGACGTTTCATGTGAATTGCCTGCTAAGCAGATGATTCACATTAAATTTCAAGACTTACTTTCTACGAAAAATATTTTTTTAGAATGTCGTCTGCTGCAAATTTTGCTTGGCGCATTATAGGTTAAGTAAATTATGACACAATTCATTCTTAGAAAATCCAAAACTAATGTAATTCAGACTCTGTATAATATCCTATGATTTCCACCACTAGCTGAAGTAATTATTACTCATTACCATGATATTTTGCGGCTGCATGTTTTCTCAAACCTTATCCTAAATATGAGGGCATCTTTGAGGAAACAGTTTAGACCCAGATTAAAGCTGAAGCAGTTTGATCAGGGCGTGCTATACACTGTTGGCAATTCACCTAATCTGTTTAGATACAACACCAAGCTTGCAAAATAGATCTGCTTCAGTTTTATGGTAAGAATAAGGGCTTTAGTTTGGAGTAATCACAGTAGTCTTCTTTCTGACCTTCAGAAAGCCAAAGGCCAAAGTGCAAATGAAAAATGAGTATTTAATTTTCTTGTGCCTGTGCATGTTTACCGCTTAGCACTCTGGGCAAAGTTTTCAGCAGATTGCATTTTACAAATCTGAAATATTTTTTTCTTATTTTTCCCAGAAAAAAAAGATTTGACATTTCATGCATAATTTGGAGACAATTTGCATGAAATGTAAAACCTGTTTCTTGGAAAATTATGAAAACTTTTACAAAATGCATTCTGCTTATCTTATTTTTCCATGGAGACAATTTGCTTGAAATGTCAAAACCTGTTTTACTTGGAAAAATAAGAAAAAGTATTTCAAAATATCTTCTACTTTTCTTATTTTATTTCAAGAAAACAAGATTTGACATTTCATTCAAACTGTCTCCCATGGAGACAATTTGCTTGAAATGTCAAAACCTGTTTTCTTGGAAAAATAAGAAACAATATTATAAGGTTATTGCACTGATATTGGTGAATATTGTCCCAAGTTGGGATATCGAGCTTGCGCGCGTCCGTAGATATCCCATCGAGGGACAATATTCACCAATATCAGTGTGATAACCCTTTTATTATATAGCTATAAATATTTATTTCATTTCTCGGTGTTTCTAACCTATAAAACGCTGTTTTAATAACAAAAAAATGTAAATTCTACCAATGTGCATTACAAGGTTTGGCGCGACGTCACTGCATTACGTCATCAAAAGCAACGTCATGTAACGGTAATATGAGAAGGCATCCGAGTAGGGTGCAATATCGAGGAAGTGTGCCGATATCTTGTGATATCGCACTCTAGCTCCTCGGCTTTTAGCGCACATTTTAATCATTTAATATTTATAGCTATATAATCAGTCAAAATGCCATCAGCTGAATTTTTACCCAACAGGCAAAGGGTTACAATCAAGGTTTTGTATCTACCTCAAGTAATATCCAAAGGTAAAAGCATTGGTTGTCTTAACCTTAACCACTCTCAGGGCAAATTCAGCAGACGACAAATTGATGACATTTTTCTTATATATCCCAGACAGTTCATGCAAAATGTCTCCATATGAGACAGTTTGCCTGATATTGTCAGTTTCTTATTTCTGGGAAAAATAAGAAGTATATTTCATTAGGTTGTCTGCTGAAAAGTTCATCCAGAGTGATAAGCGTTAAGCAGATATATTTGATGATCAGTTCGGGATATTTATCTTAATTCCGCATAAAACATTTGACACATTGAAATGTTTTTTTTTTTGTTTTTTTTTTTTTGTTTTTTTTTTTTTTTTCACAAAATAGGTTTCTAGGTGTCATGCAAATTGTCTCCTAAGGAAACGTACTACACCAATAGATGGATTGTTCAGTGTTCTGATTGTATTGTTTGCATGCTGTCATTTTGTGTGGATTTGGGGTAGCGATATATTGATTGTGTAGGAACCATCTCAGTGATTTATTTATCTTTTGGTTCTACTGAGTCCTAGGGACTTACATAATAGATATTTGATGAGTCCCAGGATAAAATCAAGAGCCCTTTACATATTTTTGAGCAGTTTTCTATTGTATTCTGTGAGTTTTGGGACTCACATGCATAAATTTTGTGAGTCCCAGAGACAAGGTTCTGAGGATATGAAGCGGGGACTCACAGGTAAAAAAATCACTGCCATCTGTGAATTGGAGTAAAATAAGGTCAGAGTCAGGGATAATTACACTTCATGCTGAGAGGTTTATTTTGTGTACCATTACATGTTCCCTGATGTTTTTTAAGAAACCTGGCATATTGGAATAGAGGGAGTCGTGTTTAGCTAGTCTATAGGTGAACTTTTCTTCTGTGGTTGTCTCAAATATATAGAAATCCAGACCATACCTACAGGTTAGCCACAGAGCTCAATAAGAAGGCGGTGTAAAGCTGGTATTGGCTTTTGTCTTTTACTTGTTGAACAGAGAAAACTATTTACACAGTTCATTTCCTTTCCTGTTCAGCAAAACCCTAGTTACATTGTGCTAAAAGAAGAGACCCATTTATTGCACATAACACAAATTAATGTACAGGTCATATTTTGTTGTCTGTTTTTATTTAACCATTTATGTCGAGTGGACTCTTCTGTCATAACTGTTTGGAACGGTCTGTTTCCAATAGCAGGGTATCTGGTTGGTTTTTATTTTCTTATGTTATATAGAAATTCCTGTAATTAATGCAAAGAAGGTAGATTCTAATCAGACACCGCATTCTGTGGCGTCTGATCTGAGTCTACATTGTTGCCATTTCATCTTTTGGGGATTTCCCAACTAAATTATGTTAGTTCAGGTTTTCTGTGTGCAAAGAACAATGCCAGACCTGACCAGACTACAGTCATTTTTGCATTCTGCTCATAGTAATGTACTGTTCATATTGTACTGTCTGTTATGTGGTTTAGAAAACACATTAACCCTTACTTTGTTTACAGTAAATGCAGATTTGGTTAACTCCTTCCAGAAGAGCACACTGTTCTCCAATTCTCTTGACACTCAGTAGTGCCACCATTGTCCTGTATTTAAAGTCAAAGTGGAAACAAATTAGACCAGTGATAAAAGTTCATCTGAAAAAATTCTAAGGCCACAAGTGTTTTTATTCTAAGGTCACATTTTTAAGGAGAGGGAAAACACAGAAGGCTAGGCAATATGGATAAACGTATTCGTATTCGCTCAATGACCCAACAGGACATTACTGTTCTTATATCTGATATAGCTTGACAAGTTGACAAACGGTTGGGGTTCCTTAATTTTGTTGCTGCCTACAGGACTGTTTGATTTAAAATGGTAAGCCTGCTTACGCATCATATCCGCTCATCTGTGCCAGACATGTTTACCCTTTTACAGATACATGCCAGGCAAATGCCCAGTTGTCAAGTAATTTAATGATGGGGAGGGTGGGGCTGGGGGAGGTTGAACGGTAGGCACACGCTTGTAAAGGGTCTACTCTAAAAGGAAAGAATGTGCTCCTAAGGGGAGCAACCTCTTTTAGCATAGATCCCTTTTCAAAAGGGAGCAAAATCGTCGCTTCTCTTGAAACTGTATGCATTCCCCTTAAATCAGGACGAAGTGAGGGTGGGGGATAGAATGAAGAGGCTTGACCCAGAAATCGTCAGTCAGTTGAGCAATATGGTTCATATAATAGCTAAGACGACTATGGTCTCAAATATGTCAGACTCTCTGAGACTGATACTACCTCCCCTCCCCTCCCCTAGCATCAGTTCTGTATTCTTCATGCTCTGTTGGATATTCCTGTGTGAATACTATTATTAAGAAACGATTTCAAGTTTAATACCCTACCATGAATATTAGTCATGTACAGCTTTCTCCCGGTGGGAGGGAGAGAGTAAAGAAGAATGGTATAGATGAGATACAGGCCCTTGAACGCAAGAAACTTCCTACGAAAAGCCAGTGATAGATGGGGTGGAGGCGTCGGCGGCGCCATCCCCGCGATAGTTTTGGCAAGAGGGCGCACCATCCTACCACGCACAAATCACAATTACTCTATTTACTCTAAATATGTGGGCTTCGTACTTTCCTTACTATACTTGTCTATAAATTTGAACAAGTTAGTTTTATTACCAGCTGATGTGTCTTTAACTGATGGATTAGTCGCAAACACTGTTGACCAGAAATGTGGCATCAGATCTTTGTCAACATTTTTTCTAACCCATTCTATCCAAATACTTAGGGTCAGTACTGTATTTGTTATGTGCACCTAGCTGACATACTGTATTGACGTTGAACACAAGTGAACAGCGTATATTCGTCAGACTGCGCAAATGTGCCTCCTGATTGGTGTGTGTGTTTGTATCGGCAAAGTATTTGAAATTTTGTTTTGACCGCACTTACTCAGAAGTTTATCTGGGCTGGTTTACAGTGGTAAACTGCTCCCATAAGAACACAATTTTCCTAAGTCCCTGGACACTCATTAGTGCCCCACATGTCCTGTATTTTAAGGTCAAAATGAAACAAATTAGACTAGTGATACAAGGTTATCTGAACAGTTTAAGGCCACCAGTGTTTATATTCTAAGGTCACCATATTAAAAGGATAGGGAAAACACATAAGGCTATGTAATCTGGAAAAAGTCGTTGTCTCGGGGACAAAATGGGGCATTTCTGGTCTTATTCATTGTATTTGCATTTACGTACTGTTCGCAAACCGGTATGAGCTACAATGTGTAGATATAACACTACACAAATACTCCGATCAGCCTATACGTCCGGGAGCTTGTTGTAAGTCTTAGTTGTCCCCTTTGTCTCCTCTTCCTCACTGAAGACATCTTACACCCTTGGTTTCCAGAGCGGCAGCAAAGATTTTGATCAGACAATGAAATGTACAGACTAACCTGAACTTGACACATTATAAAGTACATTTTCTAACCTTGCTGCTTGTAAGGTTCCATCCACAGAGACATCAAGGTTTTTACCTAAGTGTATGTGTGAACAGTAAAGGCCCACACCTGTCTACACAATCACTAAATTGACTTGAAGTTGCTGTTCACAGACAATATATTGGCCGTGCTATGCTCAGACATGTCTTCTGGCATAGGTGGACGTCGAAGACCCAGATTAGCCTGTGCATCCCTGCAGTATGATCAATGACTTCACTGTTAGGTAATAGAATCATTGGATACTACAGAATGTATGAATGATGAACAAAGGCCCAAATGATACTTTCACATGCTAGATGATCTGAATCTGCACAATTTGCATATGTTCAAAGACACATTTTCGCTTGATGCGACCCATGAAATATTGTTAGATATTTGGAGTCATGACAACGGACATGCCTGCCTGACACTTATGTTCACGCTCACCCTAACCCTTTTATGCCTAGCATTCAATAAAAGTGACATTGGTAAATAATGTAGACCCAGACAGATGCCATTAAAAGCAGCATCTGATCAGGGTCTAAACTGTTTGCATTAAATATAGGCATTTCTATAAAACATAATAATAATAAAAACTAACCAGACACCCCATCTGTTGGAAAAGAACATATCCAAAATGAGAGTCTACTTATCAAAATTGTGGTTCAGTGGTGGGTGGAGGGAGTTAAACCACATGATCTGGCATTCCTGTGTATATATAGTGTTAATCTGAACAGAACCTTTATGATTTTAATATTTTATCATATTCCCAACATAACCCAAATACCATTGATGAGCTGTAAAAAATAGAACATGATTACATCGTTCCTAATCAACTCCAAGGCTCCACTTTTAGTGGAATATATGGCAGTAGCTCAGATTTCTTGACACACTGTCTCAAGGGACTTCCTTATCAGCAATGCTAAAGTTCATGAGTGGTCAGCTGTCTTTATTGTGCTAGTAGATAAATATTAGCCAGCAATTTAGAGGTCTTGACCTTATTCAGGTCTTGACCTTGAGCCCAAGACCATCGGTCCAGCCCAAGGACCCAGCCCACGGGCCCATCCCATCGGTCCACCCCATGGGTCCAGCCCAGCTTTTCCAGTATGCCGTTTTTATTGCATGAGGTATAGATTAAGCTATCATTAACTTGTCTAGTGGCCTGAGGCTTCTAGTTCCCTGGATAATGATAATAATAGTAGACAAATGGAACCAGAAAATAAACAACGTGCTGTTATTTAACTCGTTTTCCTTGGATTATGACTGTTACTACTAATCAAGGTTTTTAGACAGAGAGGTCTGTGCCAACAGTGTAGACCCAGATCAGATGTCACATTACGCATTGTGTGTTCAGGGTCTACTCTATTTTACACTTACCCTGCAATGTTTAGACAAATCAGTTGGTTCTATAAAGGTCTTGTTAATTATGATCCCAGGTTTGTTTTTGAAACAATTGCCTTTAGGGTCAGTTTGAAAAGGTGTGGACAATTTATTGAATCTCACTGAGAAAGTGGTTTATAGTATTTGACCTCAGTATTCTGATAAACACACCATAACAAAAGGCAGTGACCCTGATCAGACATTACATCAAAGAGTATCTTATCAAGGTCTACACTTTTTGCCACTCAGATAGCTGGTATAAGCTATGTCAACAGGTAGCCAAACGGACTTGATCAAATTTCAGTATGATAGTAATTTAATGTGTCTAATAGGGTTTATACGGTAATTAGCAATATTTTACCCCTAAATACACATGTACGATAGTATAAACTGTCCATGTGGCTATTTTACAAATAAAACATTTCGAATATGACCAGCATAATAATATTTATTCTTCGGAATTGTGATGTACAACATAATAATAATAGTAGTAGTAGTAAATAATAATAATAATAATAATAATAATAATAATAACAGTATCATTATGTTTTAATTTCCTAGATAGAGAACCATTTTATGAAACAAAATAGGACCAGCATAGGATTATTTATTTTCCGAATTATGATATACAGCTAAAGATTACTACAATAATTATTTCTGAAAATAATATCAATTATCATTTTGTTTTAATGTATTTTTTAAATATTATAAATTATTTATTAAATATACATATTTAACGCCGCATGTTGAATAGAGCTTGCACATTCTATCAGAGAAAAATGTATGCACATACTGATCTGGAACTACAATGGTTGCACGTCATATTTAATGCTGCTTTTATTTGGAGAGACTCGTGTTATTCACAGATTTAGAGAACAACGTTTGAGAGAGAGCCTCGCCCTCATTCAGTTTTTTAAATGGGGATTAATATTGTTAATCCATTATTGATTCTTGAGAGTTGCTGCCCTTGGCCCCTTAATTCCCTTGTTTTGTGTCCTGTCCTGCTACATGTACTGGTGATCACGTTTACAGTCCATGATTGTATTCCAGATGGTTTCACCATTTCTGGAACAGCCTATCTGTCAGCCTATCAATTTCTGGACTGGTCCACCATCATGGGGCAGTCCATTTTCCAGCCAATCAGGTTTGAGGTTTACCCAGCAGCCCCTCGCGTGAGCACAAGGCTCTGTCTGCTTATCAGCAAGCCGCGAGGAACTCTGCATCTCAATTTGGGCATACAAAATTTTGTTTTTAAAATGGACCTCAAAAACGTGAAATACGGTTAATACGATTCTGTGGATTGACAAAACTTTATCAAATATAGTTATTTGGATGTGTTCAATTTCATGTTATACGACGATCTTTTTTCTGTTAAAACAGATAAAGTGGAAATAAATATGGCGGACATTTGTCGGATATTTCGTTATGGTGTATCTTTAGTGAGAATAAATTTCGCGCTTGAAAGCTAGAAAATTGCGTCAGAAAATGCGATGGATTTACTAGATGGGCCAGGTTTTTTAACTTTAGCACCTTTTGTGCGGAGGAAGACTGTTTTTCGCTCCTGCATCTCGCCCGTAATGGCGGAATTTTGTTCTTGTAAAATACCAGTGTCTCGCCGCGATTAACAATCATTAGCTCTGAGCATTAGCTATTTGTTACGTGACACACACGATATGGCGCAACAACAGGAAGTTCCAATCGGCGAGAACTTGATTGAGATCAGGACTCTGTCGGATGAGGAGGTGGTTTCTGATTGGGCTGTTGGAAACAAAATTTCGGCGGACGCAGTTGAAAAACTTTTCAAAGAGGGTTTTACGTCCATTGAAGCTATCAAGTTACTTGATAGCGATGATCTCAGCAGATCGAAGATACCGAGAGGCCAGTAGAAATTGATTCTGGCTTCTGTTAAGAAATTGCTTATAGCTGAAAATCGCGCGGGCATACCCGCGCATGCGCAGCAAGCAGGCGGCGATCACGTGGGGGTAGAATCATTCCCATCAGGCAGCGGAAGTATGGGTGGGCAAGCCAACCAATCGGAGAGCTCGCACCGGAACCGGAACAACGATGGCAGCAACAATGGCGTCGACCTCGGAGCAGGAGGAATATTACCACCAACAACTGACCCGTTCAGTGTTTTGTTGAACAGTATCCAGCAGGGACAGTCGCTAGCTCGTACGGCGCTTGGGGCCAGCAATGTACAAGCACCAAACCAAGCTGGAAGTGATTTATCAGAGTTAGGAATACCGATGAATACCGGGAATCATTTGGGACAGTCAATAACTCAGACCAGTTCGCATTCGTGGAGGGACCCCCAAATATTTTTGGAATCCGCAGCGTCCGGTAAGTCTGTTTCCACACATCACGACATCACTGATTTCGTAAATAATTCAGTTGAGGAGGAAGTTGTAGTAGGTGGGAATGGTACCCAACAAGTGGTGTCGAAATCAGGTCCCCGAAAACCTAAATTAGGGGTCAGGCTGAAAGCCCCAAGACACCACAAGACACCCCAAGACACCATAAGACACCCCAAGACACCCCAAGACACCTTTATCATAACACATTTGTTATAATTATAAATATATTATGGTATAATCAATGTTGTTCGACGTGTCACCAGTACTTATTTAGGTTCAGTTATTGATAAAAGTTTAAAATAAATGATATCAGTATATATACAGGCTTACTGGCAGTCAGTTGATTCGATAAAGTTTTGTCTTACTATGAATCACACTTACTATCCCCAATTTTCAACATTTGAAATAGTATCCCCAAAGTTCAACATTGTTTTTAAGTGCTAATTTTCGCCCTGTCACGTTAGCCCAAGGATAAAATTTTATCCTTAGTTTCCAGCTGGCACCGCGCAAATGTAACTGATGATCTGTGCATGCTTGTTAATTAAACACTTTGCGACTCGTGGAGGTGTGACTAGGACTTGCTTCCAAAGAAATGTTCGAACATTTAATTAGAAGCCATTTGCCAGCCTAATTTTTTTCTTTTTTTACATTTTTTTATCTTTTTTTTTTTTTTTTTTTTTTTAATTTTTTTTTTGTCTTTTTTTTTCATTTTTTTTTTCTTTTTTTTTCTCTTTTTTTTTCTTTTTATCTTCTTTTTTTTTTGTCTTTTTTTTCACTTCACAAAAACACGCCTATAAAAGTTTGCCTCCATTAAACCCCACTTTTATAATGTAAAAATGGGTTTCCATAGTAAATATATATATATATTCTAAAGTCTGATAGAAACATATACTGTGGATACCCATTAAAACCACCTCAATCAAGTGATTCTAATGACTACACACAGCATAAATGTGAAAAATATTGGATTCTGTACTGAAAAAAAAATCATTTTCATTTCCTATTATTTTGCTAGCCGATAGCTCAGAGCCTTTATCAAGTACATGCGATCAATTAATTCGATCAATGACGAATTTGATCAGACTGCGCGTATGCGCAGGCTGATCTTAGTCTTCGCTGATCATTCAACCCTATTATTTTGCTAGCCGATAGCTCAGAGCCTTTATCAAGTACATGCGATCAATTAATTCGATCAATGACGAATTTGATCAGACTGCGCGTATGCGCAGGCTGATCTTAGTCTTCGCTGATCATTCAACCCTATTATTTTGCTAGCCGATAGCTCAGAGCCTTTATCAAGTACATGCGATCAATTAATTCGATCAATGACGAATTTGATCAGACTGCGCGTATGCGCAGGCTGATCTTAGTCTTCGCTGATCATTCAACCCTATTATTTTGCTAGCCGATAGCTCAGAGCCTTTATCAAGTACATGCGATCAATTAATTCGATCAATGACGAATTTGATCAGACTGCGCGTATGCGCAGGCTGATCTTAGTCTTCGCTGATCATTCAACCCTATTATTTTGCTAGCCGATAGCTCAGAGCCTTTATCAAGTACATGCGATCAGTGACGAATTTGATCAGACTGCGCGGATGCGCAGGCTGATCTTAGTCTTCGCTGATCATTCAACCCTATTATTTTGCTAGCCGATAGCTCAGAGCCTTTATCAAGTACATGCGATCAGTGACGAATTTGATCAGACTGCGCGGATGCGCAGGCTGATCTTAGTCTTCGCTGATCAATCAAGCCTTTTATTTTGCTTTTATCTCATAGATCAGAGCATTTATCAGTGATGATTTTTTATCAAACTGCGCGGCGGAGCGAGGCGGTTCTAATGAGTACCCAAAATAAAAAAAAAAAATATTAACGTCCCTGACAACACTGCATGGTGACGTTCGTTTACAAATTTGTAAGATGAAATGACAACCACAGCCCTATAAGCAAGACGGTCCAACGGTTTAGCAGTACTCAAGTGTAGTCGGATTTAGCCCCGAAAACGTGGTTAATCGTCACTGATCATTCAAAAATTTGTTTGATTTTTTTTTATTATTGATTTGATGTTTAACGTCCCTGACAACATTGCATTTTCATTTATGTCGCTGAGCATTCAAAAATTTGATTTTATTTTTGGGCGGGGCGTTTCTAATGAGTACCCACAATAAAAACGTGGTTTTTCATTTATCAAGCCTCATCAAGGCAGTTCTATCGAGTATCCACAATCTATGTTTGTGAGCACAGATAAGCAAAAATGTTTACCGCCTTAAACCCCAGTTTTACTTCAAAAAATGGGATTTAAGGGGGTCGATTATGTAGGCGTGTTTCCGTAATGGACTACATGGTTTCAGATAAATGAAACACATATCTCAGATTAACCTACATGTACTAAAGTACGCCTTCTTAAATAGAATTTCCCTACATACATCTGTAATACCATTCTTTTAAAATCTTTTTTTCCGTACATTTCTTTTGCTTTATTTAAGGGCAAAATCTCCGTCCTTGTAATACCTGATAGACTGTTAGGATCCGTGCAATGGGGACACCATCAGTACCTGACTGTCGGACATAAGTCCCGTCATGACATACCTACTTGCAGAGACACTAAACCAAATACCGTTCTTTCTTCTTTATTGCAATTATAAACAGGGATTTAGGGGGTTTACATTATTTTTCTTGTTTCTGTTCAAACACATAGATTGTGGGCACTAGATAGAACCGCTTCGTCGATGCGGTCCTATCGAGTCCCCGCAATCTATGTTTTGAGCAGAAATAAGAAAAAGTATTTGTAAAAGTATGTTTTCGTAATGTGCTACATTATAAGCATATTACATTATTAAGAAGAAAGTGTCGCATTTGAGAATGTCTTCCCCGTGGATCCAGCATTCATCCAGTCTAAGCAGAATATAGCGGTCGGAGATCTGTGGGAAACATCTGCAATTTTTGATTATAATTACCTGTCTCATTCTAGTTAATCCATAAAGATACTCGTACGGCGAAGACCCTAACTCGATCGTAAAACAGTCCTCACATGTATATGTCGCGGTGGAACTACTTAACACATTTAAGTCACCTTCAGACAAATCTTGACATTGTGCATGGAACCATTGTTTGCAAGCATCACACTGAATGCCAGATGCGCAGTTTTGGCGACACGAGCCGCATGGCCAAAATGCGGATCTTTTTGACACAGTGATTTTCCTTTTTTTAGCAGGCATTATTCCAGATATTACTGACAAAGATTCGTCTTAAGCAACAAAAATAATGATGACGGACAAGGAAAAAATCAAGTTTATATATCTTGATATGTTTGAAGCGGATCAATTGCTTATTAAAATCACATTTTTGTCTAATTGGGACTTGCGTTTCAAATTTACCGATTGATACAAAGCATCAAAAAATTACCGCCTGAAACTGATTGCCATTAAAAAGGATTAACAGGCTAAACGAACTTTGTCGTTAATCTTTAATTGATTAAATTAAGTTATGATTGACCTAATAACAGATAATGAATACAAAAACGCCCTTCATGCAATCAATTCATTTTTCTTTTATTCTTCGGAAGATGCATGTACATTTATCATTTGGTCATCCATTCATTCATATGCCCCGGCCCATTTCATTCTTTCATTCTTTCGTTCGTTCTTTCGTTCCTTCCTTCCTTCGTTCATTCCTTCCTTCCTTCCTTCCTTCATGCATGTGCTTGCATGTATGGGTTTAGTCATTCGTTCATTCATTCATTATAGACGATATTTAATGTTCCTTCCTTCCCTCTTTCCTTCCTTCCTTCATTCATGCATGTGCTTGCGTGTATGGATTCATTCATTCATTCATTCATTCATTCATTCATTCATGATCATTCATTCATTCATTCATTAATTATAGACATAGACGATCATGCATATCCGCATTCATTCATTCATTCATTCATTCATTCTTTCATTCATTCATTCATTCATTCATTCATCGGACTGATGCATTTATTTTATATGAATATTTTGTTGGACATTATAAGGTATTTTTTCATAATATTTAGATGGCCCTAAAAAGGGCCGTTTTCAGCAGAATTAAAAACATTAAGATTTAAGACTGCAAAAAATTCGACGTAATCTGCTCTCATACTTCTTCAACCCGGTGTGGTTGGTAATGTCGGAGAAATCCGACAGATGGACGAGATCCCTAGAATAGTCAGAGGGGTAGTGTACATCGCCAAACTTGACGAATCTTTCTTTCAACTCCTTTGCCAGCAGGGTGTTGATCTTTCTTCGCTGACGGTCAAACGACGTTTTGTTCATTTCGGTGTCGGGACATTTTGAAAAGTCACCCCTAGTCATTATCTCAGCCACGTAGACGACGTTCACACCGACCTGTCTCATTTCATGAACAAGAGCCATGATGCGTTCGTAAACCTCTCTAGGATCTGACTTCGTCGATAAATCGTTTCCCCCGACATTGATAAAGACTACGTCTGGTTTTAGCTCTTTCAAATCGTCGTAGTTATTCTTGGCTGTTTCGTCGATTCTACCCTTTCTGTTGAGGAAGTCAGAGCGGAGACCACTTCTGTCACTAATGAGTGCCCACAGTTTATGTTTGGAGAAGATATAAGAAAAATATCACACTGTTTTATCAGAATTTTTATATGATCTTTATTTACGTATTTATCGAAATAATAGGTAAAATAATCAATTCTGTAAAAATGAGGAAAATCAGATAAATCATTAGAAATATTTAAAAAAGTGAAATATCAGAGACGATTTCTCGTGTCATCTTTGCAGAGACACACTTGTGATTATTCATTAGGTGTGAAAAGTATTTTCAGCTGATAAGGATTAAGCCAACTGTAATGTAATCAGAAAACAAGCGACCGATTACATGCATAGGTGTCAGGTAATTGATGGGCATTAACGAGGTAATTAAATTAGTTCGGAACCTTTCATCCTTAGAACAGGTGGATGGAGTACTTGACTTTATATATTTTTATTACTAAGTATCAAAAAGGAAGAATCCTAAGATACATGTATCTTTATTCTACTTTAGTTTTGAACTTTGAAAGGTGTCTTGGTGTCTTGGTGTCTTGGTGTCTATTACATTACATTACATTACCGGATTGCGGTCTTCGATAGCTAAAACAGAACCTAACCCTAGTGTATTGAGTAGTTAATTAGGACGTAAAAATACTTTTAGGTCTTGTAAAGGCCTTTTAACTCCCTTGTGGAAAGATATAAATAATAAATTTAGGTGTCTTGGGGTGTCTTGTGGTGTCTTGTGGTGTCTTGGTGTGTCTTATGGTGTCTTGGGGCTTTCAGACTGACCGCCTAAATTAGAGCAAATCACGCTAGCACAGTGGTCTGTGGCAAATTTAGCCATATTGTACAAGCTGGTTGGGGAATATAGCTTGCATGCTGGCAACATCCTGGACTACTTATCGTACACGACTAAAATCTGCCAGTTAGTGCAGAGGTACACCCTAGTATCTGTCTTCATGTACGTTAGGGAGTACAGACAGTTGCAGGCACGGCATGGATTCCGGTGGGGTACAGATGTGCCCCATTTTCACACTATTCATCTCCAGCCTCGGCCTGCCCGTCCTACCCAACCCGCAGGAGTAAAGACTAATGTGGGGCCCAAAAAATCGACTGGTCCTCAATCCCCACTTACCCTCGATGGTAAAATCATTTGCAAGATGTATAACACTAAATCAGGGTGCTACTTCCAAGGTTGCAAGTATGCACATCAGTGCTCTTACCCTAACTGCCATCAGTTACACTCAGCTGCAAACCCATAATCAGCCAAAAAACTAGCATCTAAGGGTGGGGGCCCTAGTTCTGGTTTGTGTTATGCCGCCTGGGAGGAGGAACTTAAGGATGACATTGATAGGGACTTTATCCTACATGGACTGAGCAATGGATTTGACATTATAGATAGTGACTCAAAGCCTGACCCAGTGCACTGCCACAATCACCCCTCAGCCAGACCAGGGAGTCCGCTGTATGGTCAGGCCACAAAGCAGATTCTCCACGAAATTGGCATGGGTAATTATGAGATAGTTCCTGAACCGCCTGAAATCATAAGCCCAATAGGGGTAATTGAGAAACCTGATGGTGGGGTCAGGCTAATTCATGATTGCTCAGTGCCAAAAGGGAAAGCGGTTAATGATTACTGCACGACAGATTGGCATCATCGCTTCGCAAGAGTTGATGATGCTGCTACCCTGGTGACAGAAGGCAGCTACATGGCCAAGGTAGATCTAAAATCGGCCTACAGATCAGTGTCAATTTCAAAACACAGACAAAAGGTTACGGGTCTAAAATGGACCTTTGGTAATCGTGCCGTCTACTTAAGGGACACAAAGTTATGTTTTGGCTCTCGACTTGCCCCAGGTATTTTTCACCGTCTCACCCAGGCAGTAAAACGCATGCTACATGTAGAATGTAAGGGATTAAAGGCTGTAGTAGTGTACCTGGATGATTTTTTCATTAAAGCTGACAGCTTTGAGGATTGTGTAGATGCGCTAAATTTGGTCATATCATTACTGCGAAAGCTTGGTTTTCATATAAATTGGCAGAAGGTTACTGACCCTAGCACTTTAATCATTTTCTTAGGCATAGAGATAGATTCTTCAAACATGTGTCTGAGGCTTCCTGATGATAAGCTTCATCAGGCTCTTGATGAGCTCAGAAGATTTCGATCCCGCAAACGAGCTTCAAAGAAGCAGCTGCAATCCCTGGCAGGGAAGCTTAATTTTTGCGCTGGCGTGGTCTTTGGCGGCAGAGTTTTTCTACGTCGCATTATAGATAGCATAAATCTTCTTAAGGCTGATAATCACAAAATGATACCGACAGCTGGCATTCGCGCAGACATAAATTGGTGGCTCCAGTTTATGTCAACATTTAATGGCAAATCCATGCTTCTTGACCAGCACGCGGTTGAGTCGGTTTTCACGGATAGTTGCACTTTTGCAGCTGGTGGCATCTATGCTGGGGATTGGTTCTACATAAACTGGGATCTTGACTGGCCGCTGGTCTCACAGCTGCATATCAATTCGAAGGAAATCCTTGCGGCATTCCTGGCTGTCTGTCGTTGGGCCCTGTGTTGGAGGAACAAATGCATTTACCTACAGTCTGATAATATCACTGCGGTTGCTGCAATAAACAAAGGGACTTCTCGGAACCCTTTTATAATGGGATGCCTCCGACAGCTGTTCTGGCTTTCTGCCTGTTATAATTTCCACATCTCAGCTAGGTTTTTGCCAGGTGTTTCCAACACAGTTGCCGATGATATCTCGCGGCTTCATGAGCCAGGGAGGCTGCACAGGATTTTGCAGTGTCGTCCCTTCCCCAGCTGCTGCCCACATGTCTCAAAGCAGCTTTTCTCTCTTTCCTAGATCCCCTGGCAAGATCACAGTTAACCAAGGCATTGGATAAAGCGGTTTCATTATTTCGTTCACGTACGTTTGCTGAATCTACAACAAGAACTTACAGAAGTCAGCAGTTGGTGTATCTACAGTTTTGTGCCAGTTTGGGCATCATGCCAGTACCTATATCCCAAGCTAACCTTGGTCGTTACATTGCCTTCTTGGCATCCCGCTTGTGTTTCTCATCTGTTCGCCAATACCTTAATGTTGTGAGGCTAATGCATTTAGAGGCTGGTGAGTCAAACCCCCTTGTCAATAGTTGGTACCTCTCCTCAATCCTCAAAGGCTTACGGCGTCATAAAGGAGATAGCACTTCCCAAAAATTACCCATCACCCCGGACATATTGCTAGCCTTGCTCACAATATTGGACTTCAAGAAGCCTTTTGACCTCACCTTCTGGGCAGCCTGCTTAGTAGGCTTCTTCACATTCTTCCGGAAATCTAATCTGCTTATTCCTGCCCCTGACAAGTTTGATCCCGATAAACATCTCTGTACTTCAGATGTAATCTTTCAGAATACAGGGGCAGTGTTGACAGTAAGGTGGTCAAAAACCATCCAATTCAAGCAAAGGGTTTTGCTGATTCCTCTTCCTCGTATTCCAGGTTCCCCTTTTTGCCCTTCTACAGCCATTCTTCTTGTTTTATCCCGCTTACCTGCTAGAACAACACCCCGCCCATTGTTTTGCTTCCCCTTGCCCTTAGGTCCTCAACCAATGACACATCCATGTTTTGTATCCCATTTACGCATCTCCCTGTCCAAGTTGGGCTTTAATGCCTCACAGTATTCCGGGCATTCCTTCCGTCGAGGCGGGGCTAGTTTCGCGCTACAATGTGGCATACCTACTGAATGGATTAAACTACAGGGGGACTGGACGAGCGATGCCTATCAGAGGTACCTCTCCCCTGCATTCCCCCTTAGGGTAAAATTAGCAGATTTGTTGGGTAAGCATTTCCCCTCTGCAACTAATATGTCTAAATAAAAGCTGTGGGAACAGACTTGTGGATACTGTATATGTATATTCTATACATTTTGGATTATGTATTTTGCATTTCATGTGGTTATGTGTATTATGTGTTGTGTTTTTTTTTTTGTTGTTTTTTTTTGCTCGCATTGTGCATTTAGTACTACTACTACTGGGTTTGGGTGTTTGGAGATCATTTACATGATTTATTTACTCTAGCCAGTCACAAGGAATCTGTGTGACTTTTTAATGTCATGAGCATGCCTTCATTGCTTGCAATAATAAATGGTCTACAAGTTCCCAAACCCAGTCTTTCTTATTGCGTCTTTCCCCTTTGCTTATATAGCACCTGAGTAGAATTAATATGGGGATTAATATTGTTAATCCATTATTGATTCTTGAGAGTTGCTGCCCTTGGCCCCTTAATTCCCTTGTTTTGTGTCCTGCCCTGCTACATGTACTGGTGATCACGTTTACAGTCCATGATTGTATTCCAGATGGTTTCACCATTTCTGGAACAGCCTATCTGTCAGCCTATCAATTTCTGGACTGGTCCACCATCATGGGGCAGTCCATTTTCCAGCCAATCAGGTTTGAGGTTTACCCAGCAGCCCCTCGCGTGAGCACAAGCCTCAGTCTGCTTATCAGCAAGCCGCGAGGAACTCTGCATCTCAATTTGGGCATACAAAATTTTATTTCCCACCCTTCTCCCCCCACAATTGGTTTCTTTTGGGCGGCGAGCATAAATACTTTTTTTTTTTTTTTTTTCGTAGTAATAGTTTAGTTTAGTTTTTATGTGGACCATTTCTTACATTATGTCTTTGTATCAGGTTAGTGACAGAAAAGTTAACACATATGCTTCGTGACATTTGGACTAAATGATATATATGGCTACTGGTTTTCTGACTACATGTGCTTAGCAGAAACATTTAAGTACTGGATACTCTTGTGAGTTCTGTGTTTCATAGTAGTGTTGTGCTCCCTCTGGACACCATTACAAACTAGACACTGTGAGTGCGATAAGGAAGTGACATTGTTACCTGCGTCAGTATCTGTTGTGATAATTGGTGATTCCTTCCACTGGACTATTTTATTATATAGGAGATCATTTACATGATTTATTTACTGTAGCTACTGGGTTTGGGTGTTTGGAGATCATTTACATGATTTATTTACTGTAGCCAGTCACAAGGAATCTGTGTGACTTGTTAATGTCATGAGCATGCCTTCATTGCTTCCAATAATAAATGGTCTACAAGTTCCCAAATCCAGTCTTTCTTATTGCGTCTTTCCCCTTTGCTTATATAGCACCTGAGTAGAATTAGTAGTCAAATTTATTTTGTACACACACGCACTTAGATGAAGCCATGATTATGAACCATGTACTTTAGTCCTTATGTACAGGAATCTAAAATGAGCAAATCGTTTCAATTAAAGTGCTAGTTTATGCAAAAAGATCAAATGTTGGATTTAATTCTATTTGTGCAATTAAAATTGCACATAAGCATGTATGTCAATTATGTAAAAAGTGATTTCGTTGATTTTTTTCATCAAGATAAGGGCCCCATAATTGGCATTCATTAGCAGTAATTGTTATTAAGAAAACATCGCAAGAGTGGCCGCGCATTTAGGTATTTTTCTTATATCCTGACAAAGCATTTTTTTTTCGTCATTAAACAAACAAACAAGAGGACCATGATGGTCCTATATCGCTCACCTGAGCAAACAGATTTGCATACTTAATGTTGAAGTTTCAGTCAAGTTCACTGCTCTAAAATTTTATGTATAAATTTTATAACCATGACGAATCATGACAGCTTGAACAAACTTGGTAGAGGGTAACCAAAGGAACATTCCTGCCAAGTTAAACTGAAATCGATTCAGTGGTTTCTGACAAGAAGATTTTTAAAGTTTTCTATATAGAGGGAAAATAAGCCTCACCCACTAGCAGGCATGTTTTTTGACAAATCAGGATTGCTTGAACATTCTTGGTAGAGGGTCACCAAAGCATTATTGAAATTGGTCAGGAGGTATTTGACAAGAAGCATTTTAAAGTTTTCTATACAGATATATACCGAAAATAAGCCCCACCCCCTGGAGGCCATGTTTTTTGACATATCATGAAGGCTTGAACCATCCTGGTAGAGGGTCACAAAAGCAACATTCTTGCCAAGCTACATTGAGCTTGGTCCAACGGTTTCTTACGAGAAGATTTTTAAAGTTTTTTATGTAGACATATAGAAAAAAATAAGCCCTGCCCCATAGTGGCTATGTTTTTTGACGATCATGACAGCTTGAACAACCTTGGTAGAGGGTCACCAAAGAAACATTCCTGCCAAGTTATATTGAAATCGGTCCATTGGTTTCTGACAAGAAGATTTTTTAGTTTTCTATATAGATATATAGTGAAAATAAGCCCCACCCACTAGCAGCCATGTTTTTTGACAAATCATGATTACTTGAACAATCTTGGTAGAGGGTCACCAAGGAAACATTTTTGCCAAGTTGTAATGAAATTGGACCTGTGGTTTCTGAAAAGAAGACTTTGAAAGTTTTTCTATATAGATATATAGGGAAAATAAACCCCGCCCCCTGGCGGCCCTGTTTCTTGATGAATCATGACAGCCTGCATAACCTTGATAGAGGGTTACATAAGAAACATTTCTGCAATGTTTAATTGAAATCAGTCCAGTGGTTTCTGACAAGAAGATCATTAAAGTTTTCTATGTAGATATATGGGGAAAATAAGCCCCGCCCCCTGGCGGCCATGTTTTTTGACAAATCATGATAGCTTGAACAATCTTGGTAAAGGGTCACCAAGGAAACATATCTGCCAATTTATATTGAAATCAATCCAGTGGTTTCTGAC
Organism: Anodontia alba; assembly: GCA_964016985.1. Lineage (NCBI taxonomy): Eukaryota > Metazoa > Mollusca > Bivalvia > Lucinida > Lucinidae > Anodontia > Anodontia alba. Next base: position 82,873,892 of record OZ024832.1, read on the forward strand.
AAGAAGTTTTTTCAAGTTTTCTATATAGATATATATAGGGAAAATAAGCCCTGCCCCCTGGCAGCCATGTTTTTTGACAAATCATGACGGCTTGAACAATCTTGGTAAAGGGTCACCAAAGAAATATTTCTGTCAAGGTATATTGAAATCGGTCCAGTGGTTTCTGACAAGAAGATTTTTCAAGTTTTTACTATATAGATATAGGGAAAATAAGCTCCACCCCATAGCGGCCATGTTTTTTGACAAATCACGATTACTTGAACAATCTTGGTAGAAGGTCTCACCAAGGAAACATTTTTGCCAAGTTATAATGAAATCGGTCCAGTGGTTTCTGACAAGAAGATTTTTCAAGTTTTTCTATATAGATATATAGGGAAAATAAGCCCCGCCCCCTGGCGGCCATGTTTTTTGATGAATCCAAATGGCTTGAACAATCTTGGTACAGGATCACCAAAGGAACATTTCTGCCACATTATATTGCAATCGTTCCAGTGGTTTCTGATAAGAAGATTTTTTAAATTTTCTATAAAGATATATAGGGAAAATAAGCCCCGCCCCCCTAGCAGCCATGTTTTTTGACGAATCCAAATGGCTTGAACAATCTTGGTAGAGGATCACCAAAGGAACATTTCTGCAAAATTATACTGAAATCGGTCAGTGGTTTCTAACAAGAAGATTTTTAAAGTTTTCTATATAGATATATAGGGAAAATAAGCCCCGCCCCCTGGCGGGCATGTTTTTTGACGAATCCAAATGGCTTGAACAATCTTGCAAGAGGATCACCAAAGGAGCATTTTTGCAAAATTATATGGAAATCGGTCCAGTGGTTTCTGACAAGAAGATTTTTAAAGTTTTCTATACAGATATATAGGGAAAATAAGCCCCGCCCCCTGGCGGCCATGTTTTTTGACGAATCCAAATGGCTTGAACAATCTTGCAAGAGGATCACCAAAGAAACATTTCTGCAAAATTATATGGAAATTGGTCCAGTGGTTTCTGACAAGAAGATTTTTAAAGTTTTCTATACAGATATATAGTGAAAATAAGCCCCGCCCCCTGGCGGCCATGTTTTTTGACGAATCCAAATTCCTTGAACAATCTTGGTACAGGATCACCAAAGGAACATTTCTGCAAAATTATATGGAAATTGGTCCAATGGTTTCTGACAAGAAGATTTTTAAAGTTTTCTATATTGATATACAGGGAAAATAAGCCCCGCCCCCTGGCGGCCATGTTTTTTGACGAATCCAAATGGCTTGAACAATCTTTGTAGAGGATCACCAAAGGAACATTTTTGCAAAATTATATTGAAATCGGTCCAGTGGTTTTGGACAAGAAGATTTTTAAAGTTTTCTATATAAATATATAGGGAAAATAAGCCCCGCCCCCTGGTGACCATGTTTTTTGACTAATCCAAATGGCTTGAACAATCTTGGTAGAGGATCACCAAAGGAACATTTTTGCAAAATTATATTGAAATCGGTCCAGTGGTTTCGGACAAGAAGATTTTTTAAGTTTTTAATTAAAAAATCTATTTTTAGCTCCTGTGACCTAGATATGCAATGAACCGGAACCATTTGAACAACTTTGAAAGAGGACCAACCAAGGATCATTCCTGTGAAGTTTGGTCAAATTCCCACCAGTGGTTTAGGAGGAGATGTTGTTTAAAGATTGTGGACAGACGGACATCCGGACGACGACGACAACGGACGGTGAGTGATCACAATAGCTCACCATGAGTCTTCGGCTCAGGTGAGCTAAAAACAAGTAATTAAGCAGTTTGTAGTTTTCCTATGGTCAAAAGTAATTATATCAAATTTTCATTAAAGCTTCAATAAGTTGCCGGATAAAAACATAATTCGACATAAACAAAAATTAAATAAATAAGTTTATATTATTATAAATATATATCTTTGTTTTCCTTTTTGAAGCTAAATAATCTTTATAATACTATCAATGGATGCCAATTTCTTTTTTATTTTCCAGTTCTTACAACCTCTTTTGCAATTTATTCTAGTATCATGTGTACACAAGACCTGCATCTGTGTAATCATTACACATTTTCGCTCCGCATTTTTCAAATATAGCTATATTCTGCAACCTGTGGGCCATTTTTCATAAAATAATTTATTCAATATTTTACTACATAACTATAGATATTAAATAGATCTATCGAATGCGAGGTTATAGCGAACGGAGAAATTTTAAAAAATATGACTTTTGGTCGATTGAATCAAGGCTATTTTTCATTTTTGTTGTAAAATACAAAGACTTAATAAGGAAAAACTCTTGTAGCATTCATTACAATCTGGGCCATTTTAAAATTTATCTTATTTCAACAAATTTGGTATCAAATTGAAGCAGATACATTTTTCCATCTATTGCGAGGTTATAATAATATCTTGTATTATTGAAAATAAATGATTTTATTAGTTAAATGATGGGCTCCTATATAATTCTATACAATTCCGCACTATTACCTGTCTGAGAACTAGCGACAGGCTGTGACGTGACAGAAGGGACCGATTGGTGCGGATTAGTACCTGTAGTACGAGAATTCCTTCATATGCGAAGAGGTTTAAAAAGGTACGATTTTCTGCCAAATGAAAAACTAATTACAAATACATGTACAATGGTAGCTATTCTCACTTTGTCCCAATTCCTACTTTGCCCAGGAGCAATTCCGGAATCGTCTTGCACAAAGGAAGAATTCCAATTTCGCCCGGCAAAGTGAGAATTCTTACTTTGTGCAGGGCAATTCCCGAATTGTACCGATTCTTACTTTGCGCAGAACATATATATGTTTACGAGACAAAACATGTAATAGTTCTAATATGAGAAAGTATGTGTAATAGTTCTAATATGAGGAAGTACATGTAATCGTTCTAGTACTCGTAGTACTAGTACTGCACAAAGCCAGAGTTTGGATTAAAAAAATGACAAGACAAAAACTTTTTCTTAGAATTAAATTTACTCACATATATGTCTAGAATTCATAATTAGCATTAAATACATACCATATTTACCCTAAGCATTGGGACAGACAGGATTAAGCAAACAGTGTAGAACCAGAACAGATGTATCTAATCAAGGTTTACACGATTTGCCACTTTCCTAGCAGTTTTTAGATTTATAAACTAATACATGTAGTTAAATGTGCTTATTCAAATTTTACATCAACAATTGTAAGACTTTAAATTTTTATGCCAACTATGGTAAGGAGTTCAGGGTCTAGTTGTTTAAAACTTAACAAAGTTGTTAGCAAACATGACGTTAAAATTTCTATCTTGAAATATGGCAAATACAGTGATATTTTTACATTTTTGCGGCAAAAATATCAATGTTTTTGAAAGTACCCTAGCTACAACCATTAACAAGTTCATTAACAAGTTTGTTGAGCTAACCATCACGAAAACTTACTCATATAATTTTGACCCCCTTAAACCCCACTTTTATATAGTAAAACTGGGGTTTACAGGGTATACATTATTTTTCTTATTTCTGCTATATAGTCAAACTGGGGTTTACAGGGGTATACATTATTTTTCTTATTTCTGCTCAAAACATATATGGTGGATACTCATTAGAATTGCCTTGCCGAGGTGGTTCTAACGAGTACCCACAATCTATGTTTTCAGCAGAAATATGATAAATATCAGACTTTTTATCTGAAAACTTTCAGTTTTTTGGTGGTGAAATTTTCAATATATTTGAATAGGCGTGTTTTCGTAATGAATGCTTTGAACAACTTGGTGTCCCAATGCTCAAGGCAAATATGGTAATTATGAGCACTGTTATGCAAAAAAGGAGGCTTCAGCATTTCTGTTACAGCAAATGGATATTTCTCAAAGAGAGAGCACTCTCAACTGAACCTTATTACCTCCCTTTTCAAAGTAAGCCCACTCTAGAAGAAAATGTAAATATAATAATATGCTTCTTTGGAATGTGAATTATTTCCAAAATGAGGCTATTCTTAAAGGAAAGAATTTGGTCCCTTAGTAGCCCCCTTTGAGAAAGAAGGAAAATACTTCTAAGAGTTTTCTATATTGGAGGTGTATCCATTTACCTTAACCCTTGTCCTGCTGAATAAATTATGCACTTTTAATTGTCAGCCAATCAGATTTCTTGATCCAAATTCACATACTAAATGTGTTATGGAAATTCAGAATTGCTAACAGTGCAGATCCAGATCAGTTGGCTTCTTCAGAAGCCAAATGATCTAGATCTACAGTTTGCAAAGACAGGGTATATCTGGGTTCAGCAGGACAAGGGTTAATAGAAAAGACTCGGATAAGTTTGCAATCTGCACTTTCTGATCACTCTTTCTTCCTTCAGTTGAATAGAGAAGTTTTTGAATAGAATGAACAGAAAAATTGCAGACTAATGGAATTTTTTTTCATAAATTTCACTTATTATATTCAAACTAATTCCCACACATATTCCCATAACTGCACCGGCAAGATAAATTACCACCCCTGTACTTCTCTATAACATTAGATGCTGTGGGCACCAGCTCAGTGGATTCAAACGACCATCCACATCATATGCTTTTATAAAAAAAAAAAAAAAAAAAAAAGGGAATATAGAGTCAAACCTCAATAGCTCCAACACCGATGGCTCATTTACCATGGCTAATTCAAACTCGTTTTGGAGTCCCTATGAAATTCTTCCGACAGCTCAAGAACACAAATATTTAGGGTAATTTTCTTATTTTATCATGAAATTGTATGTTGTGTGTACTCATTAGAATTGCCTCATTGAGGCAATTCTAATGAGTACACTCAACATACAATTATTGTGAAGGAAAGAAAAAAAAAATCCCTAAATTATCACTATTTGCTTCCTAACCTGGCACCATGTTTGTTTGTTTGTGTTGAGGTTTTACGGCCCAGTCAACCCAATGGGGTCATGTCGAGCGCGGTCAGTTTACCTAACCACACATTTACTGGGCAGGCTTAGTCCTCTAAGCGGTTAACCAGTATTGTGCACATTCTCTCGCTAGAAACTGACAACTGCCCTTCTTGAATCAGCGGAAGGGAGAGAATGACTGTAGAAAATATTTCATGATCAATCTCCACGAAAGAATATTGCCGACCTTGGAGGGGGTTGAACCCGCGACCTCCTGGTCTCCAGTCGGCGGCGCATCCAACTGAGCCACCGAGGCCGGCACCTGGCACCATGATTAACCCTCAGAGGTTCAAACTACCCATGTCTCGAACAATTTTCTATGGTTCCAATGATGTTCGAGCCATTGAAGTACGACTGTATAAGCAGTGCTTACTAGATACCTCTGGTGGGGACTCCAAGATTTTGCATGAACTGGCTCATACACAAAATGATTTATCACAGCATTAAAGTTTAAAATTGTACATCAAAGCAAACAACTAGCACATGTGAATATATTCAAAACAAGAGGCTTATGGGCCACAATTCGCTCACCTAAGTAAAATAGCCATTGCATATCTGCAGATGCCAGGCAACAATCTGTCAGCATTGCCACAGAAACTAGGACAGAAATTTGACCTTGCTGTGAAAAGGGTCAGCATTTGAACAAACTTGGTAGAACTTGTGTCCCCAATGCTATGTATCAAGATTCAGACTCAAAGCTTTCTAAATTCTGGAGAATAAGATTTTTAAGTGTTTTTATCATATATGGGCATGGCAGCCGTCTTGTTCAATAGTGCAGAACCATTTGAACAAACGGACAATACATTTGTACCCCTTCAACAGAAGACCCCATGTGATATCTGGTGAAAACTGGTCAAGTGCTTTCAGAGAAGAAGACATTTAAAGATAACATAATTTTGTACATGTATATAGCCTAGGGACAAGGGCAGATATACCCCAGGGGATAAAATTTTGTCTGTAACTGCCGTGTTTTACTACTTTTATCATACATTGTAAATGTCAGCCACTAGTCTAATACATTTTGAGCAAAAATGATTTTTCAACATCAAATCTGAACTTGCCATAAAAAGGTCAAAGGTCATCCTAGGATCACTTGAACAATCTTGGTAGATCTAGAGTCCCCAATGCTATCTACCAAGATTCAGCCTCAAAGCTTTCTTGGTTCTGGAGAGGATTTTTTTTTACCATGGCATGGCATGGCAGCCATCTTGTTCAATGGTGCAGAATTATTTGAACTAACTGATGATACCCCTTTAGAAGAAGGCTCAATAAGGAATCTGGTGAAAATTGGTCAAGCTGTTTCGGAGAAGATGATGTTTAAAGATTACCCATTTTATGCATATTTATAGCCCAGGGGCAAGGGCATATAACCCAGGGGGACAAAACTTTGATTGCTACTAAAAGGAGATTGCTTCTTTTTTCATACATTGTAATTTCCAGCCTTTAGTCTTTAATACATTTTGAAAAAATTATTTTTCAATATTTTCTTGATATTAAGATTCAGCCTTAAAGTTTTCTTGGTTCTGGAGAAGATTTTTAAGTGGTTTGTAACATATATGACTATGGCGGCCACCTTACTTAATGGATTGTGACCATTTGTACAAATTTTCAATCCCCCTTTGACACAAGGCTCCACATGAATTTTGAAGAAAATTGGTCCAGAGGTTTCAAAGAAGAAGTCATTTAAAGGTGTGAATGGATGATGGATGGGAAGTGATCATAATAGCTCATCCTGGCTCAGGTGAGCTAAAAAAACAAACAAAACAAAACAAAACAAACAAAAAAACAACAGGAAACTTATCCTACTTATTATAGAGCCTTACCTCCAGATAAGGTACTTTTTTCAACCAAGAAGTTTTTACTTTCATTTTTCTCCACCAAAACATGTTGTGGGTACTCATTAGAAGTGCCTCATTGAGGCACTTCTAATGGGTACCCACAAAATGTTTTTGTGGGGAAATGAGAGAAATACTTTTCTACCCACTCCCTTCTTATCTGGAGCAACACAGCACTCTAGATAAGAGGGGTGTCCAGATAATTTTTTTCTCCATAAAATTTTAAGGGTACCCTTACAGGCACATTGCCAAGGTGCTTTGTGTGCAACATACTTTTGTAGAGAGACAAGAAAAATACCGATACCTTCATGGGCGCATCTAGGATGATGTCTGAGGAAGTTCTATTAGACAAAATTACTGCACTTACACTATGTATTTGGACAGAAAATCCTTAACAAACAGTGTAGGCCCAGATCAGATGCCGCAAAGTGCAGCATCTGATCAGGGTCTACATTGTTTGTCACTCATTCAGCAATTTTACACACATTACACAAATTTACACACTTTTGCAGGCAGTAAAATTGACTTAAAGTATAAGGTAAAGAGCAAGGGTGTGAATATTTAGGGTAAATACAGCATTCCAAATTTATCTAAAAATTTTCCATGCATTGAAATTTTTAGTAAAGAGTGGTGAGTGGTTCAACTAAACACAACACCCCCCCCCCCCCCCCCCCCCACCCTCTCCGAATCCCCTGTGAATCTGCCCCAGACATTTTGGTTAAAGAGAAAATCATATCTAAAGATACACATCAACCTCTTTATAACACGGTTTGTTATAACATGGTTTTGGATACAACACGGTTCAAAGATGGATCCCAAAAATGTATAGATTATACAGAAAAATGACCATAAATCGTAACAGTTTTTTTGTTTGGATATAACACAGTTGTATAACTAACATGGTTTATGCTTTGGACCCCAACAATAGTGTTATAAAAGGGTTGTGGTGATGTATACAGGCCCACTGCTTAAACCCTCTGTAGACTGAATCCTTACGTATTGAGAAAAAATAGCTATCTTAAGGAAAATGAATTGTCTTGTAAATAAAATCCACTTCCAGTCTATTAGAACAGCAGGGAAGCATTAAACCTAATGTGACCTTGATAATCCTTAATCATTAGAATGGCTTGTTTTATACTAAAATCCTTAGTACACTCATATCAAAATTGACAGACAAAGATGTGTTTCTTACTTTCTCAAAAAAAAAAAAAATAATAATAATAATAATACATGCAATAATATTTGAATCTCTTACTTGGTAGATTTAGGCTTAACACTTTGCATAATGGGTAAAATTTTCAGCAGACAACATTTGGAAATATTTTTTCTTATTTGTCCTAGATATTTCATGCAAATTGTAACCTAAGAGACAATTTGCATGACACTAGGCACTAAGTGCCGGCTCCTCATTTCCAACAAAAAAAAAAAAAAAAAAAAAAGGGGAAGAAAAATATCATCAGTTTGTCATCTGCTGAATATGTCCATAGCATGTAAGTTTGAAAGTGCTTAAATTGCAGCTGTATGGCACTTGTATAGTTTTAAAAGTTTGGAATGATTAAATACACCATGGTAAGCTTGTCTGTAGACACACAGCACATGAAATGTGGATCTTAACCCTTGTCAGGTTGAATAAATTAATATGCCACACCTATTTCTAATTGTCAGCCAAGCAGATTATTTTATCTAGATTGTCAATATATCAATATATATTCACATACTAAATGACAAGCAGTGCAGGTCCAGATCATTTGGCTAATGAAGATATGGCTTCTTTAGAAGCCAAGTCATCTGGATCTACACTATTTGCAAAGGCAGGCTATATCCGGATTCAGCAGGATCAATGTAAAAAAGTGGACAGACAAGACAGTGAATAGATAGCTGATGAAACTAGGTCAGGATATTTCATTTAAAGGGGGAGGGGGGATGGTGATACATTTTCAAGGGAGGTACGGTAACTATCAAAATAGTTTGTGCCTCCCTTCTGAAAAGGAGTCTACTCTAAATGGGAAGAATTTGTTCCCAAAGGGAGCATATTCTTTCCTTTCAGAGTAGACCCCCTTTCAGAAGAGGTATGGTTTTCAAGAAAGCCTCCAGTCACAAAAAAATTGTCCCCCTCTAAATCATGGTGGAAATTCTACCAAGTGTATCCACATTCCTTAAATTGTCTCTAAAAGAAGGACAGTTTGAATACAATTCCAGGCTGTATTTCTTAGAAAATAATGGACAAAATATTTTAACCCTTGCCCTGCTGAACCTGGACATACCCTGCCTTTGCAAACAGTGTAGATCCAGATCAGTTGGCTTCTAAGAAACCAACTGATCTGGATCTGCACTGTTTGCAATGCAGTATGTGAATTTATATCAACAATCTTGATCAAGTAAGCTGATTGGCTGAAACTTTGAAAGGGGGGTGGCATCTTAATTTATTCAGCAGGACAAGGGTTAAAATGATGTCTGAATATTTTGTTTGTGTTGAGGTTTTACCGCCCAGTCAACCCAATGGGGTCATGTCGAGCGCAGTCAGTTTACCTAACCACACGTTTACTGGGCAGGCTTAGTCCTCTAAGCAGTTAACCAGTATTGTGCACATTCTTTCACCAGAAACTGACTTCTGAATATTTAGATTTGACTGAACCACCAAAACTGGCCCTATATGTGTCAGTGGGACAACACACCAGTAATTACTATATTTACCCTAAGTATTCAGACATCTTCCTGATTATACTTGTCCTGAACTTTGAATGTGTCCATCTTCTACCTGTTGATATGGTTGTGTGGCAAACTATGTAAATCCCTGATCAGATGCTGCAACCTGAAAATCTGATCTGGGTCTACTATGTTTGCTCAGGCCTCTGTAAAAAACTTAGGGTAAATTTGGTAGACTGGTTTCCATCTATTAAATAAAGATATATAATTTAATCATAACACAGAACGCAACAATAAAAAGACTACACCAGCAGTAGTTCAAGGAAGAGCTGGATTCAGTAAAAACAAAAAAAAAAGAAAAAAAGGTGGAATTCAGTAGATGAAAGCTAAATACCTCTAAACTGACTGCTTCAGTATATCTAAATGGTTTTGTTTGTTTGTGATGAGGTTTTACGGCCCAGTCAACCCGATGGGGTCATGTCGAGTGCGGTCAGTTTACCTAACCACACGTTTACTGGGCAGGCTTAGTCCTCTAAGCAGTTAACCAGTATTGTGCACATTCTTTCACCAGAAACTGACAACTGCCCTTCTTGAATCAGCTGAAGGGAAAGAATGACCGTAGAAAATATTTCACGATCAATCTCCACGAAAGAATGTTGCCGATCTCGGCGGGGGTTGAACCCGCGACCTCCTGGTCTCCAGTCAGACGGCACATCCAACTGAACCACCGAGGTCAGCTTATATCTAAATGGTAATATGAAGAATGACTATCACTGACAACATGAATTTTAAACCAGTCTTTATGTAAATAGAATATTATTAACAACAACTTTATCAAGACATTGTCTCTCCTATTTTGTTTTTCCTTTTTTTCATATTAAAGGCAAAATTATCAAACCAATGACATGCCTGACTACCATACTGACCCAAAGCATTCAGATAGACATGTCTTATCAAATAATATAGATCCAGATCAGATGCTGAAGAATATGCAGTCTCTCCAGTAGATTCATGCAGGTGGCTAGGGTATGCATGTATACCCCTACCTGGCACCACTGCCAAAGGTAATGCATGGTCATGAAACTTTAACCTAATCCAAATCTTTTAAGTCCTCAAGGTCATGAGCAGGACATGCTTTGTACCTGTATGTAACATCAGTGCAAGTACAAGCTGAATTTCTTCAAAGGTTGTGTTGATATAATCACTTAGAAACTTTACCCGGTGTTAACAGAGAGACAAATTGAAAAACAGACAAATGATCTCTTTGAAACCTTGACTATTATCCAAAGTGTTAACCCTTGTCATGCTGAATAAATTAAGATGCCACACCTACTTCTAATTTTAAGACCATCAGATTACTTGATTTAGGTTGTTGATACATAATCAATGGCAAACAGTGCAGATCCAGATCAGTTGGCTTCTGAAGAAGCCAACTGATCTGGATCTACACTGTTTGCAAAGGCAGGGTAAGTCTGGGTTCAGCAGGACAAGGGTTAAGAGAGGGAAGATGGATGAACAGAAAAACAGCATGATGAAAACTATATACTCCCATGGCAAATTTTATAGACAGTTTACAGCAAAAAGAGCTATCATCAGACTGCATAGATGCACAGACCGATCTACCTTTACTGTTTGCATACATGTATACTCTTTGGTATCTTTTGTATAATACCTATCATTACGAAAATATGCCTATTCAATGTATACTGAAAATTTCACCACCAAAAAACTGAAAGTTTTCAGATAATTTTTTTTTATATTTTTCCCATTTCTGCTCAATACATAAATTGTGGGTACTCATTAGAACTGCCTCACTGAGGTGGTTCTAATGAGTACCTACAATCTATGTTTTTGTGCAGAAATAAGAAAAATAATGCACACCCCTGTAAACCTCAGTTGTACTATATAAAAGTGGGGTTTAAGGGTGTCAAAATTATATAGGTATGTTTTTGTGATGGATAATGATAATGCAGTGTGGGAAAAACACCCTCATTCCATCTGCAAAAAGCAAGGTTTAGATCAGCCTGCACAGTTATCATCTGATCATAACCATTACTGGCTGCTTTTTAGAATCAACTGTAGTGTGTATATAATTATAATGCTTTGAGCATAGGCTCATAGGTCTAGAAAAGGAACTTTTTTCAACCGAAAAAGTATTCCTATTTTTTCTCATTTCTCCACAAAAAAAAAACAAACAAACATGAAAACATGAATGTATGTTCTGGGTACTCATTAGAAGCACCATGCTGAGGCACTTCTAATGAGTACACACATCATATGTTTTTGTGTTTTTTTTGTTGTTGTTTTTTTTGATACCATAATAACCCTAAATACTGGGACAGACAGGCCTCATGTGCAAACAGCATAGACCCAGATCAGACACTGCAGAATGTGGCATCTGATCTGGGTCTACTCATCCAGCACTATTTTAGACACTTCAACAGGTAGTAAAATAGACTTTTTCAAATATTAGGACAAGTATGGTCAGGAGATGAATGTGTCGCAATACTTAGAGTAAATACAGTACCCTCTTTCATTAAGTTATACACTACAACCTCTTTATAAAATAGTTTGTTATAACACTGTTTTGGATATAACACGGTTCAAACATCGATCCCAAAAATGAATAAATGGTCATTTTTCAATATAATCTATACATTTTTGTTTGGATAAAACACGGTTGTTTAATTAACATGGTTTATGCTATGGACCCCAACAATAGTGTTATAAAGAGGTTGTGGTGTAACAAGCTGACCTGAGCTTTCAATGTTTATCTGCTTAGGAATGGCTCAATTATTTGTTTAACCCATTTATACTGAGTGGACTCTTCTACATCAACTTTTTGGACCGGTTCATTTCCTACATAGGAGCTGTCTGGTTAGTTTTCATTATTACCATGTTTGGTAGGAATTTCTGAATATAATGAAAAAGGTGTAGACCCTGACCATAGGCTGCATGCTGCGGCATCTGATCTGGGTCTGCACTGTTTGCCAATGTCCCTTTTATGGGACTCTAGGCATAAATGGGTTAAATGAGGTGACAAATTATTATATATTTCATTTTGAAAACACGCCTAATCAAATATATTGAAAAATTCACCACCAAAAAGTTAAATTTTTAGATAAAAATTCTGATATTTTTTATATTTCTGCTCAAAAACATAGATTGTGGGTACTCGCTAGAACCGCCTTGCCAAGACGGTTCTAACGAGTACCCACAATCTATCTTTTTTAGCAGAAATAAAATGATGTTTACCCACTGCAAACCCCAGTTTTACTATAAAGAAGTGGGGTTTAAGGGGGTCAAAATTATATAGGCATGATGTATTTATCCAAGAGCCACAATGGGAAAAGGGGTTTGTTGTATATACACATAGTGACCAATCAGTGCACCAGTTGGGTTTTGCCTGCATGTCGCCTGAAAACTATAGGAATCTACAAATGAAAAGATCTGTAGCCCAATCTTTGGTTTTTGATTGATTGTGTTGAGGTTTAACAACACATCAACCCTTGTGGGTCATTTTGTGTCATCTCTCAGAGAAAGGGAGAAAAGAGATAGAAGAGATAGTAGAGGAGATGAAAGAGAGGGACAGAGAAGAAAGGGAAACAGGGATGAAAGGGATGAAACAGAAGAAATAAAAACATCCCCTCTACCCTTACCTGCTACAAAGATAGCAAGCCTTGCCCAACTGTAAGCCAATATCAGTTGGATGCCCCGGCAACGCAAGATAGACGACACCTTTGCCATATAAGGCCACCCCACCCAATCTTTGGACTTTGCTTATTATGCGGTGTGTAAGTAAAAGGAACCTCACCCATATGCAAACAGAGAAGTTCGATATCAACCTGAGTATCTACCGTATTTGACCTAATTACCGCACATACCCTTATAAGCATACAATCAAGCAATTTCGTAGTCTTTAAATTACAGTTCTTGTACTTTTATCTGCTTCTTAAAAAAGCAGATGTTGTTGGTACTCATTTGAATTGCCTCAACAAGTTGAGGCAATTCAAATGAGTGCTAACAACATATGTTTTTTTTTTAAAGAAAATGTTGTTGGTACTCATTTGAATCACTTCAACAAGTTGAGACAATTCAAATGAGTACGAACACCATATGCTTTTATGAAGAAAATGAGAAAAAAAAAAATAACAACAAAAAAAACAACACGTAAATATCATTAAATTATCGTCTCATGAAGTCATCTTATTTTTCTTTATAGTATAGTTCTTATCTGGTGGATATTTTAATACAAGTTTTTCTAGCAATTTTGAAAATCCTAAGCGCACAGTGGGGTAATTACGTGGAATACGGTATGTTGTCTGATCAGGTCCTTCTCTGTTCACTGTTAATATTAAACAGATAATAAAAGTCTAGATCAATCTGCACAATTTTGCAGGATTGTCTGGGCCTTGAGTTTTGCAACTGGTTGAAGGGCCTTTTCCTATATCATTACGAAAACCTGCCTATTCAAATATATTGAAAATTTTACCACCAAAAATGTAAATTTTCAGATAAAAAATTCAGATATTCTTCATATATCTGCTCAAAATATAGATTGTGGGTATCCATTAGAACTGCCTCGGTGAGGTGGTTCTAATACGTACCCACAATCTATGTTATGAGCGGTTCTGATACGTACCCACAATCTATGTTTTTGAGCAGAAATAAGAAATATAATGTCTACCCATATAATCCCCAGTTTAACTATATAAAAGTGGGCTCTAAGGAGGTCAAAATTATATAGGCATGTTTTTGTGATATTGCACATCAAATTCAAGTTCATTCAACCCTCAAAACACTAAACACAATTGCAGCAGACGAAATTTTGTTTTTTGTAATTTTTCAGAGAGAATAAGACTTGGCATTTCATGTGAATCGTCTGCCTAACAGAAAAGAATTAGAATGTTGTCTGCTACAGTTTTGCTTTAAGTTTTCTGGGTTTATAACAATAGGAGGTGAATACAAGAAATCATTATAATAGTTTAGCGCTTAGCACTCTGGGTAAAATTTTCAGCAGATGACATTTTGAAATATTTTTCTTATTTTTCCCAGAAAACAGGATTTGACATTTCATGCAAATTGTCTCCTGAGGAGACAATTTGCATGAAATGTCAAATCCTTTTTTCTGGGGAAAATAAGAAAAATATCATCAGTTTGTCATCTGCTGAAAATGCCCAGAGAGTGGTAAAGGTTAAGCCCCTCTGAGTGTGTGTGTTTGTTTGAGTTGGAGTTTTACAGCCCAATCAACACTGTTTAGGTCATAACTTTCTCAGACTTTACCTAGGCAGGCTTAGTCTTATGAGGGGTTGTGCAGTACTTGTACACACACTTTTGCTAGTAATTGACAGCAGCCCTTCCTGAACCTATGGAAGGGAGAGAATGGCCATTGAAACAATTTCATGATCAATCTACACAAAAGGTATGTGGCTGCGCTTGGATTCCAACTTACGACCCCTGGATCTGCAGTCAGACGCCCAACTGGGCTATGGACCCCGGCCTCTTTATGTTATATTTCTTTTCATTGGAAGTTAATATGTTTGCTAGGAGATTAACCCTTGTCCTGCTGAACCTGGATATACCCTGCCTTTGCAAACAGTGTAAATCCAGATCAGTTGGCTTCTGAAGAAGCCACCTGATCTGAATCTGTATTGTTTGCCATTTAGTATGTGAATTTATATCAACAATCTGGATCAAGGAATCTGACTGGCTGACAATTAGAAATGGGAATAGCATCTTAATTTATTCAGAAGGACAAGGGTTAAAAATAATCTGCCACATGAAAAGATATGAATATAAATATGCTCTGAGAGTTTGTAGATTTTTCACATGGCTCAAAATAGAAAAAAGTATTTAAATGACTTGGTGTCATTGGTAGGCTATGTTCTATGCTTGTAGCTCTTCCTGGACACCTTCTAGACTATTTAACCCTTGTCCTGCAGAATAAATTAAGATCCCACGCCCACTTCTAATTTACAGTCAATCAGATTACTTGATTCAGATTGTTGCTATAAATTCACATACTTAATGGCAAACAATGCAGATCCAGATCAGTTGGCTTCTTCAGAAGCCAACTGATCTGGATCTACACGGTTTGCAAAGGCAGGGTATATCCAGGTATAGCATGACAATGGTTAATTTTATTTTCAGTTCAGCCTTTGTTAATGATATATATACAAATCTTACCATGATTGTAAAATTATTTTGCATTGATGTACATACATGTAGAATCAATATATGATTAATGTTACTAATGAAACCCGAAAACAATTAAACAAGAGGGTCATATGGCCCTGGATCGCTCACCTGAGCTCAAGATAGCTTGTGGTAAAGATGGTGTCATGGTTTGAGAAATGTCAAGTAAAGGTGGCCATCATGTTTGGATGCCATAGCAAAACTTTAAAGTAGGGAATTTGTGAAGCACCAGCAGGGAAAGAAGACCATGTGAAGCACCAACAGGAAAAGAGTCTCTTGTCTATTTTTAGCTCTGGCGGTCATTTTGTTAGCCGAGTGGAGCCACATTAGCAATTTTAGTAAAATGGCATATGAAAACATTTCTGTGAAATTATTTGAAATCCAGCCACTGGCCTAGAAGGAGATGTTGTTTAAAGGTTTTTTTCTATTTTTAGCTCTGCTGACCATTTTGTTCAGCCAAGCAGAACCATTTTAGCAATTTTGGTAAAGGGACATATGAGGAACACATCTATGAAATAGGGCCACAGGCCTAAGAGGAGATGTTGTTTAAAGGTTTTTCTATTTTTAGCTCTGGTGGCCATTTTTTTTCAACCGAACGAAACCATTTTAGCAATTTTGGTAAAAGGCCACAAAAGGAATATACCTGAGAAATTATTTTGAAATTGGGCCATGGAGGAGATGTCCTTTAAAAGTTTTTTTTTTTTTATTTTTAGCTCTGGCAGCTATTTTGTTCAGCCAAGGGGAACCATTTTTGCAATTTTGGTAAAGGGTCATTCAAAGAGCATTTCTGTGAAATTATAAATTAAATCAGGCTATTTTTAGCTTTTGCGGCCATTTTGTTCAGTCAAGCGAACCATTTTAGTAATTTTGGTGAAAAGCAATAAGAGAAACATTTCTGTGAAATAATGTTTTAAATTGGGTCACTAGTCAAGGAGGAGATGTTGTTTAAAGATTTTTTACTTTTAGCTCTTGCTGCCATCTTGTTCAATGGAGCGTAACCATTTGAGCAATTTTGGTAAAGGGCAATAAATGAAACAATGCTGTAAAGTTTGAAGGAAATTGGTTTAGTAGTCTAAGAAGAGATGTTGTTTAAAAACACTGATAATGACAGACTATGCACAGACTGACAATGGACAAAGAAAACAAGTTGATCACAATAACTCGCCTTGAGCACTTCATGCTCAGGTGAGCTAAAAACTGTAAACAAGTAACAAATTGTTCTTTTTCAGAGCTCATAACATAAGAAATATCCAGATAATTGTTTTTTCATTTCTTCACAAAACCATATGTGGTGGGTACTCATTAGAAGTGCCTCACTGAGGCACTTCTAATGAGTACCCACAACATATGTCTTCATGGAGAAATAACAAAAATATAATCATTTTTTGGTTGAAAAAATCAATTTATCTGGAGCTATTCATTCTCCTCATAAAGTTCTTTTCTGCTATTTAATATCATATTCACTGTAAATATTAGACAGAAAATGGCTGAACTAACAGTGAGGACCTAGATCAAAAGGAACAGTCAGACACTGTTTGCTATTCCATCAGCAATTTATACAAGTTACCATGAACTCAAAATGACATTTCAGTTTTTGGACAAATATGGCAGAGTCCAAATATTTACTGATGAATATGGCAGCAATAACCATTCTAGTAAGAACACAAGAGATGTGTTTCAAAACAAGAAACACCTGCCCTGACATAGGAAACAGTGTCTTTAACAGTGTCTTTAACCCATTGTAGTCTGGAGACCCCTAAATGGGTATTTGGCAAACAGTGCAGACCCAGATCAGATGCCACAGAATGTGGCATCTGATCAGGGTCTCCACTGTTTGCAAATAGTTCAACCATTTTTCTCTCAGAATATCTAAAGCACACAGCCTGACAAACATAAAATCAAAATTAGAACCTTCCAATATATAGTGTGGGAGAGTTCATTCAGTCTACAACGGGTTAAAGAGTGTGTGGCTAGTCTGCAATTGTACAGCCTGATCAGAACTTCACAAATTAAATCCTTGGTACTGTAGGATACATCAGTGAAGTTGAACATGAAAGGCCTTGATCAGCCTATATCAATGTCTTCTGGACTCACTGTTTTGCACACACTTGTAGATGTTCAGTCATGGCACGACTCATACAACAGTGCTGTCCCAAAAAGCACCCTCAATTGGATGCTTCAATATGTCACATCTCTAGATAACAAGATATTTTTCTTATTCCTCCATAAATACATATGCTGGATGCGCAGTGATTCCAACGACTGCTGCATAGGTCTAGATAAGGGAGGGTATCCGGTGAATCTCCACGAAAACATATGTTGTGGGTACTCATTAGAAGCGCCTCTGTGAGGCGCTTCTAATGAGTACCACAACATATGTTTTCGTGGAGAAATAAGAAAAATATTAACACTTTTGGATCGAAAAAAGCGCCTTAACTAATGCTATGCTGCTCACAATATATGTTGTTTTTTTTTTTTGTTTTTTTTTGTTTTTCGTTTTTTTTTTCTGGAGAAACAAGAAAAAATATCAATTCTATTTGACTCAAACCTAGATCTATGATGTATTCAATATCTCTGCAATCAACTGTCCTGACTATATCCAATATTTTTGCAATCAGGGCCGAGTTGTTCAAAACTAACAATGTCGTTAGTTAATGAATCGTTAAAACTTTGATCATTAAATTATGGCATATAAGCTAAAAGTTTTGCTGACAAAATGTGAGTAGCTACTCACATTTTTTCAGCAAAGATACCTATGAACTAGGTATTGTACTTACTAGAACAGTTAACGTTTTGACCACTTACAAGCTCATTAAGCTAACCATGCTTTGAACAACAGGGCCCAGATCTTCTGACCAGACTGGAAAGATGCCACATACCTTCCTCCAGATAAGGCATTTTTTAATCAAAATATCTTGTCATTCCTATTTCTCCACCAAACATATGTTGTTGGTATTTATTTGAATCAACCATAGCTTTTGATAAGGCGCTTTTTTCAAACAAAAAGTATCTAAATTTTTCGTATTTCTCGAAAAAAACATATGTTGTGGGTACTCATTAGAAGCACCTTCTTTTAGAAGCACCTCAAGAAGGTGCTTCTAATGAGTACCCACAACATATGTTTTTGTCGTGAAATAAGAAAAATATTAACCTGATACCCACTCTTTTCTAGACCTATGGCACCTCACTAAGACACTTCTACATAATAGTCAGTGTATCTGGTTTCACAGTGGTTGTGGTTTCGCATGGCTAATGTAAAATGATTCTTAATTGAAAAAATGCTTTAATTTACCTTTGAATAAATGAAATATGACACCTTGAATATTCGTCTTCAATTCTATTTCATGGTCATATCAGATGTACATAGCCCTGTTTACAGTGTAGTAGCCATTAATATCTCATTAGCATATCTACATAAAAGGGTGACATTTCAAAATGAACAAAATAATGTTTTATGATATCATACTTATGGATACCCTAATAACCTTAACAGTGCTGACCCTGATCAGATGCCACATTCTGCATTGGGTCTACATTTTTTTGCAAAGACCTATCTGTCCCAGTACTTAAGATTATTACAGTAATCATAATTCCAAGTTACCATTAGGAAATCATGCTAATTTCATAATTGGATATTTTTCTCCTGGTACTTAGCCCTTGGTTATGCAAACAAAGGCTAAACTGTCAGTAGTACTATTGACATCCCCATTACATGCTGTGTATTTTGAGGAGAAATCATCATTTAAGGGACAGAGCACCAGTAGGTTTAGTTTTTATATAAATCAATTACTAATTAACAAATCTATTTAGTCTTCCACATATGTAAGTAAACTGTACAGTAATTTATATGTGCATATTCATTACCTAGTTCAACTTTTTCAACAGAAACTTTGGGGTGTGAAATCAGGTACATTCACCCCTAAAATAGCAAGAAACTAGAAATGTCAGTATGATACAGATGCCCCCGCCCAGGGCCATCCTCACCCCGCAGGTATTTTGCGAAAAATGAAGTTGAAAAAAGGGCCTTAACTCTCATAATAATTGGCAGATTTTACAATAAATCGAACTTGACCATATTTTATGATTATATTACCAGAGTATAAAATATGAATCCAATACACATATCAATCTTTTTTAAAAAAAAATAACAGAAGGAAAACATCTTTTAAAGGTGAAAAAGGGCCATAACTCCCATAATAATGGGTTGAATTTACCTGTATTGGAACTTGACCTCTGTTTTATGATTATATACCTGTGTGTTAAATATGAATTCAATACACTAATGTCCGATATCAAACAAAAACTATTTTTCAAAGTTGAAAAAGAGCTGTAACTCCAAATATAATTGGTGGATTTTACCCTAAATCAAACTTGACCTATATTTTATAATTATATGCTTGTGTATAAAATATAAATCCAATACACTAATCTTTTCAAAAGTTATGGAACGGAAACCATTTTTCAAAGTTGAAAAAGGGCCATAACTCCAAAAATAATTGGTGGATTTTAGCCTAAATCCAACTCGACATATATTTTATGATTATATACCTGTGTATAAAATTTGAATCCAATACACTAATCTTTTCAAAAGATATCGAATGAAAAACCATTTTTTTAACTATTTTTCTACACTGATAAAGGGCCATAACTCCAAAAATAATAGGTGGATTTTACCCTAAATCGAACTTGACCTATATTTTATAATTATATGCTTGTGTATAAAATATGAATCCAATACACCAATCTTTTCAAAAGTTATAGAACGGAAACCATTTTTCAAAGTTGAAAAAGGGCCATAACTCCCAAAATAATAGATGGATTTTACTCTAAATCGAACTTGACCTACATTTTATGATTATATACCTGTGTACAAAATTTCAATCCAATACACCCACCCTTTTAAAACATATCGCACGGAAACCATTTTTCAAAGTTGAAAATTTTTCAAAGTTGAAAAGGGCCATAACTCCCAAAATAATTGGCGGATTTTACCCTAAATCGAACTTGACCAACATTTTATGACTATATACCTGTGTATAAAATTTCAATCCAATACACCAATCCTTTCAAAAGATATCTCACGGAAACCAAAAGTGTTACGTACGGGACAGACAGACGGACGAACATACGGACAGCGGTTATACTATATGCCCCCCCCCACTGAAAATGGCGGGGACATAAAAAAACTGCTAAAAAAAAAAAAAAATGATTAGCCCCTTCGACTACATTATTAGTATGAAAGCAGTAAATATTTATTTATAAATAAATACAGTCATGCATATACTTGAACATATACCTTTAGTTGTTCGTTATGTCCTGTTTTAAATATCCTAAAAATGTAGCAAGAACTATGCGAAACCAGGTACACTCACATTACCCACAACAGATGATTTAGTAAAGAAGTATCCCTGTATTATCTGGAGCTATGAGACTGATCTTTGACTCTTCTGTATGTCATAAGGTGCCTTGTCCCACCAACACAGCATATTTGGTTAAAAACATATCTGATTTGCTGAAGTTATTAATTAATCTGACCAGACTATAAATTTCTTCTGTTTCTCGGAGCTAAGAATGTAGGAACCAGAAGGATGCCAGGAACAGGCAATCACAGCATGACTGAAACAGAAATTAGAAGCATATACAGTAAACCCTTGTTATAACGGCAGTATTTGTTCCCAAAGATATTGTCGTTAAAATGAATTTGCTGTTGTAAAAAATCCTTCATGGACAGAATGAAATGAAAAACAAACCTTGCTTTATTTTTATTTCTTCATAGAACATCTGTTTGGATATTTATTAGAATTGCCTCACTGAGGCAATTCTAACAAATATCCAAAACATATGTTGTTTGAAGGTTTAATGCAATATTCCTGCATAATTTCTCATTAACTGTTACCTCTAAAGCGAAAGTTTTGTGACATTTAAATTGTCATCATAACGAATTTTGTCGCTGTATCAAGTGTCGGTATAAAGAGGGTTGTCTATACTGTATTTACTGTACGGGAGACAAATCTGTCAATTTATTTTACCTTCCCTCTGAAAAGGGGTCCCGTGGGAAGCAAATTAGTAGAGAAATATCTTTGTTCCCAAAGATAAAATAGCAAGTAAAATGTTTACTGCTTTCCTTTTAGAGAAAACTCCATTTACAGATTGGGCTTGGTGTGCAGGAGAGCTAAATGTAGGTTACCAAAGTTGTCTCCCTTGTACAAAAAGGCCAAATACCTACCAAGTGTATGTATTCTCTTTAGTTTTCTTTTTTACTTTGTTTCTTCATCGAGTTCAGGTTTTACGGCCCAGTCAACCCATTAGGGTCATGTTGAGAGCGGTCAGTCTACTTAACCATAACTTTATTATATTTTATTTATTTTATTTTATTTTATTTTATTTTTTTATTTTTTTATTTTATTTTTTTTTGATTGAGTTGAGGTTTTATGGCCCAGTCAACCTGTTAGGGTCATGTTGAGAGCGGTCAGTTTACCTAACAACACTTTTCCTGACAGGCTTAGTCCTCAAAGCATTTTACCAGTATTTGTGCACATTCTTTTGCCAGAAACTTACAAATGCCCATCTTGAATCTATTTAAATAGTCTGTAGCTTAACTCCCTACCATACTGGGTCTAAAATTTGAACATTTCCATTTTACTACCAATTGTTTTGTCTAAAAACTGCTGGACAAGTGATATAGTGTAGAACTGATCAGATGCTGCTACCTATGATCCGAGTCTACACTATTTGCTCAGGCATAAGTGTCCAAAGACAAAGTATAAATACAGTAATTAGATGGTAGAGATCAACATGTCACCCACGTTATATAACAAGAAATATTTAACTTGCATAGCTCTAGTTAAGGCGCTTTTTTCAATCCGAAAGTATTGATATTTTTCTTATTTCTCCATGAAAACATATGTTGTGGTACTCATTAGAAGCGCCTTGCCAAGGTGCTTCTAATGAGTACTTACAACATATGTTTTTGTCAAGAAATAAGGAAAATATTAACCTGATACCCACTCTTATCTAGGCCTATGTGAAATTAAGGTATGAGAATTTTGGTATTTTATTGGCAAAAGCATATTCGTGGAAAAGTTAAATCATAATCTACCAAGTCACGTTGCCATATTAAGTGACTCAGTCAGATGCATTTCCAACTGGTGATCAGGTCAGGGGTTCAATCCCTGCCGGGTATGGCGACATTCTTTGGTGAAGATTGATCATAGAAAATAGTCATTCTCTCCCTTCTGCTGATTCAAGAAGAGCAGTTGTCAGTTTCTGGCAAACAAATGTGCATGAGTACTGGTTAAACATTTAGAGGACTAAGCCTGCCCAGGTAAAGTGTGATTAGGTAAACTGACTGGCACACTAGTGTACACTAAGCCATTAAACTCAAACCAACCAATCAAGTTACATTCATGATCTATCCATCTTTATTATAAGTATGCCTTTTCTTGTTAAAGAGGTATATTTGATGATTTGTTTGTTTGTGTTGAGGTTTTACGGCCCAGTCAACCCAATGGGGTCATGTCGAGCGCGGTCAGTTTACCTAACCACACGTTTACTGGGCAGGCTTAGTCCTCTAAGCGGTTAACCAGTATTGTGCACATTCTTTCGCCAGAAAATATTTGATGATAAATCAAGGATATTTTTTCCAGTTCTCCATAAAAGCATATGTTGTGGGTAATCATTAGAATGAGTACCCACAACATATGTATTTATGGAGAGCTAGAGAAAATTATCCCAGAATTATCCTCAAATACTCCTCTGTAACAAGTCATCTGCTTGCCTTATCCAGTTTTTTTCCCCTTTGAAAATTCTAAGCTGGCTCACACATAACGGGAAATATTGAAAAATGAATCGGTCCAGCCGATGATGTCATCACCTAACTAATTTCCATAGGAAAAAAAATTTGATACTTGTCACGAGAACTAATGACAATTGATTGTGTTAGGGTTTAACGACACGTCAACCCTTGTGGGTCATTTTGTGTCGTCTCCCAGAGAAAGGGAAAATAGAGATAGAAGAGACAGTAGAAGAGATGAAAAAAAGAGGGAAGGGAAGAAAGAGGAACAGGAGTGAAAGTGAAGAAACAGAAGAAATAAAAACATTCCCCCTCTACCCTTACCTGCTACAAGGATAGCAGGCCTTGCCCAACTATAAGCCGATATCAGTTGGACGCCCCAGTGACGTGAGATACACGACACCTTCGCACCACCCGACCACCTGGAACTAATGACAATAAGTGAAGTCCTATGAATTAATCCCGATTTTCGTACAATGGTCGTACATTGTTGTGTTTGGTGGAGTTCTTGGTTTCAAACATTTAAAGACGTTTAGCTACGCATGTAAAAGCAAATACAAGACTAGAACGTGTTCGTAGGCAAAGCGGACATGATAGAAGACATCATACTTGATTGACAAGTGGACAGGGGAGACAACCTGATATGGCTGAGAGTATAATTACTGGGACTATATACAAGACAAGACAAGACTCTGGGACAAGAATTGTTGTTTGCGCTACCCATCATGTAAAATGGGAAAGAAAAAAAAAAATAAAAATATGAAATGTACCATGTTATTGTACTTCTTTGGTTTCCTGAGGTTATTTTCCTTTCACTATGTGTTTCTAATGTGTTGTTTTATGTCAAGTGGTGACCGATCATATTTGATACCCGCCTGTCCCGGGTAAAGACCTCGTTTTATGCGTTGTGCTGCAGCTAGCCATTACAACTTTATTCCATTTCTCCTCAAGCGTTTATTTAGCCCAAAGCTAATTACTTTCACACAACCACTGTAATCTCGCAAGATTCGAGATAACACAATGAACTATGAGATCTCAGGTAATTTGTTTACACAACTTGACTCGAGGCGATTATTGGATTAGTCATGTGTAATTAACGGATTGACATCTGAGCTAGGTAAGTTTAGAATTTGAGAATATCCTAAATATCTGACAGAATCGGAGAAAATGTCCTTAGTATTGGCCCAGTATGGGACCGATTTCTTTTTGGCTTTTAGCTGTTTCCAATCGGTCCCAATTTCTGAATTTTGGTCTGGGACCGAAAGAAATTCAGTTTTCCCGAGCCCTGGTTTAAAGTGATGTTCGTGAAAATAGCAAGTAATAGCTTGATAATGTGTCTTTTAAGCATATGTGACCAACTGGCCAATCTAATTTAATAGGGTTTTTTGCTGTTCTTTGAAACATTCAGCAGAGGTCAATTATTCTGTGTTTGAGTTGAGTTTATATGGCCCAGTCAACCCTTTAAGGTCATGTTGAGCAGGTCCGTTCACCTAACCACAATTATTCTCAGTGTTCTAGATAAGAGTTTGGTACAATAAGTATTTTACCCCCTGCTTTAAAGCTTAATATTTAAATGCCCATTTGAAACTAGAGCTGGTGTTTGTAAAACACTATGCCCCTAACTGCCTGACTCTAACACTGTTTGTCTCCAACACTGCTTAGCCATGACGGTAACAACAGTACAAATATATGATTTCAATGTTATTTTATCAAAGGGAAATAACTCTTAAATAGGAGATGATTGGGATAAGAAAAAAATACGGATCACCTATTTTTTCATGAGGAATCAAAACATGAAATTTCAAAACATTAGCATACATGGTTCTAAACTTATGCCATACACAATAAAGCAACGACATTAAATGGCCCGAAATTGCGAAGGGCCATAACTCCAACATTTCATTTAATTGGTTCAAAATTTATTCAGGTGATCTCCTCCTCAATCCCAATCAGTATACCAAATATCATGGCTCTAGCTTAAATACTTTTTGAGATATCTTGCTGAAAAAGTCAAAATGCCTAGAACTACAAAGGGCCATAACTACATCAATTTTTCATGGAATTCCCTAAAAAACAAACCAGGTAATCTCCACATCATTCCCAATCAGCATATAAGATTTCAAGACCCTAGCTTAAGTGCTTTTTGAGAAATCTTGCTGACAAGGTCAAAATGAGCAGAAATGCAAAGGGCCGTAACTTTATCAATATTTTCATGGAATTCTCTCAAAATATAAGCGGGTAATGTACACATCATTCCCACTCACTGTATCGAATTTCAAGAACCCAGCTTAAATACTTTTCAAGATATCTTGCTCACAAGATTTAATTCTGATTTTTTTCAAAGGGGCATAACTTTAAATAAACATGCTAGACAAGAAACAAAATACGGGTCGGCTATTTTTTCATTGGGAACCCAAATATAAAATTTCAAAACCCTAGCGTGCAAGGTTCTTAAGATATGGCATGCACAAAAAAAACTTGATGAACGGACAAACAGTCGGATGGACAAATGAAGGCAAAATAATATGCCCCATCAATTTCATTCGAAACTGGGGGCATAATCAGGTCATCTACTCATCGCTACCAATCTATTCATCAAGTTTCAAGGCTCCAGCTTCAATAGTTTTTGAGATATTTTGTTCACAAGGGAAACATACCCAAATTTACAAAGGGCCATTACTTATGAAATATTTTTCAGAATTTACAAAAAAATTAATCAGGTCATCTACTCATCATTACCAATCAATTCACCAAGTTTCAAGTCTCTAGCTCTAATAGTTTTTGAGATATTTTGCTGACAAGATAAAAATGCCCAAAATAACAAAGGGGCATAACTCAAGAAGTATATTTCAAAATTTCTTCAAAAGTTAATCAGGTTGTCTACTCATCACTACCAGTCTATTCATCAAGTGTCAAGGCTCTAGTTCCAACAGTTTTTGAGATATTTTGCTGACAAGGTAAAATTGCCCAAAATTACAAAGGGCCATAACTCATGAAGTATTTTTCAGAATTTCTTCAAAAATTAATCAGGTCATCTACTCATCACTACAAATCCATTTACTAAGTTTCAAGGCTCTAGCTCTAACAGTTTTTGAGATATTTTGCTGACAAGATAAAAATGCCTAAAATTACAAAGGGGCATAACTCAAGAAGTATATTTCAAAATTTCTTCAAAAGTTTATCAGGTTGTCTACTCATCACAACCAGTCAATTCATCAAGTTTCAAGGCTCTAGCTTCAATAGTTTTTGAGATATTTTGCTGACAAGTTAAAAATGCCCTAAATTACAAAGGGCCATAACTCATGAAGTGTTTTTCAGAATTACTTCAAAAGTTAATCAGGTCATCTACACATCACTACAAATCCATTTACTAAGTTTCAAGGCTCAAGCTCTAACAGTTTTTGAGATATTTTGCTGACAAGGTAAAAATGCCCAAAATTACAAAGGGCCATAACTCAAAAGGCATTTTTCAAAATTTCTTCAAAAGTTAATCAGGTTGTCTACTCATCACTACCAGTCTATTCATTAAGTTTCAAGGCTCTAGCTCCAACGGTTTTTGAGATATTTTGCTGACAAGATAAAAATGCCTAAAATTACAAAGGGCCATAACTCATGAAGTATTTTTCAGAATTTCTTCAAAAGTTAATCAGGTCATCTACTCATCACTACAAATCCATTTACTAAGTTTCAAGGCTCTAGCTCTAACAGTTTTTGAGATATTTTGCTGACAAGGTAAAATTGCCCAAAATTACAAAGGGCCATAACTCAAGAAGTATTTTTCAAAATTTCTTCAAAAGTTAATCAGGTTGTCTACTCATCACTACCAGTCTATTCATCAAGTTTCAAGGCTCTAGCTTTAATAGTTTTTGAGATATTTTGCTGACAAGATTGCATCCATATTTTTTCAAAGGGCCATAACTCAGAAAAGGGGCATAATCCTGTCAAGAAAAAAAATACGTGTCAGCTATTTTTTCATGAGGAATCCATATATGAAATTTCAAAACAGTAGCATTCACGGTTTTAAAGTTATGCTATGCATCAAAAAGCGTGACGAACGGACGGACGGACGGACGGACTAACAACCCAGAAGCAATATGCCCCTCCAACTTCTTTGAAGTTGGGGGCATAATGAGTAACACTTAAAGCACCATGAGCAAGTGTAGCATACAAAATTCTAATTTGTTTCAGAGAATATAAAGCTTGGCATTTCATGTGAATTGTCTGCTAAGCAGACAATTCACAGGAAATACCAAGCTTTATTTTCTCTGAAAAACAACAACAACAACAGCAAAACAACCTAGAATGCAAGAAGTTGTCATCACTACTTTAAGGGTTAAATCCTTTCTGATCTAGTGTACTGCTACTGCTCACAAGAGAAACAGTGTGAAGGAGATTGCTTTATGTTAAAAGATGTAAAGTTCAATTATGCCCTAAATTTGATTTCAGTGCTAAAATCCAAAATTTCATTGAGTATTTTATCCCCTTAACAAATTTCAATGCTGATTTTCAAAAAATGCAAAGCCCTGTATTCAATATATCAAGAGCCCTGTATTCTGTAAGGGGATGCAAAGACATTAAAAGTATTGCTTGGTGTGCATGTTGATCTTTGTCCTCGTTGACCATAAACATTCATTCTCCAGACTCATTCTTTCATGGTATGGACTGACTGTGCAAGAATCTGAATATGTTTAAAACACCACATTTGTCACTGTAATATACAGATATTTTTTCTGATTCCTCCACAAAGACATATATTGTGGGTACTCATCAGAAATGCCACACGTTTTTATGGAGAAAAAAAGTTATCCAATACCCCCAATCCCACCCTCTTATCTGACACCTCCTCCTCCCCCACTTCTCTTATCTGAACTTTGTACCTACGATGATGAATCTATTGTTTGTGTTGCAATTTTAAGGCCCAGTCAACACTATGGGGTCATTTCGAGTGTGGTCAGTTTACCTAACCACACTTTTACTGAGCAGGCTTAGTCCTCTAAGCAATTAACCAGTATTGTGCACATTCTTTCACCAGACACTGACAACTGCACTTCTTGAATCAGCAGAAGGGAGAGAATGACTGAAGAAAGTATTTCATGATCAATCTCCACGAAAGAATGTTTGAAGAATCTAACCAGATTGGTTATCATACAGTACAAACTTTAACACATGAACTTGACTTACCTATGTTCCTTAAGCACTTGTTCCACTTTTCCATTTGCAACATTCCAAATAAACACGGAACCATCTGAGGAACCAGCCATTGCAAAACTTGCATCAGGACTGTAGGAACAAATATAAATTGTCATAGAAATCTTTTTACCGGCACACATAAACAAAGTCTGTTTAGAGAGGGTGTGAAAAAGTATACTTAGGGTATGTACAGTAAAATAAATCCACTGAGCAAAAATCTTGGAACTTTCTTTGCAGAATTTTTAACATAAGCTGTTTAATATGTTTGAATAAGCTGTTAAATTTGTTTTTTTTTTAAGTAAATATGGCCAATGAGGAATTAATATCATTTTTGTGGATGTTTTTAATTTGTAAATGGTGGTGAATCACTCATAAACTTCACATAAATCAATTCAGGCCATTCAATCACAGCAGTAACATCCATAAAAATTAAATTCATTTTAAGTTATTAATTCAGATACAGTGGACTCTTGTTATCTCAACTTCGCTTATGTCGAATAACCGCTTATCTTGAAGTGAAAATCTGGTCCTTGTTTTAACATGGAAGTCAAACAACAGGTAATAAAATAAAGTGGAAAAGGGAAGAAATGGAGCTAATTCTTCTTTTTTCCAGAATATTTTCACTATAATCTCTAACTTCAGGAGTCAAATTACATATTCATCTGTAAAATGTGGTTGTTTGATTTATTTTTTCCTCGATTCTGCAAATCTGGTACAGATATCTCGAAGTATTTCAGAGAGCTCCTTGGACTTTGAGATAATGAGAGTCGACTGTACATTGTACTATTTTAACAAACAGGTTCTAGTTGTTCAAAGTATATTAGCTTAACAAGCTCATTAATGACAAACTCGTCAACTGTTGTAGCTAAGGTATTTTCAAACACATTGATATTTTTGCTGAAAAAAATATCAATGTGTCTGCCATATTTTAACATCTCGTTAGCTAACAACTTTGTTAAGTTCAGACATGTTATGTTTTGAAAAATAAAATGAGGGAGACAGCGCGGTTGAACCAGGTTGGTGAGTGCCAAAGGCGAGAAGCCAAGCTTGAGGGGTCTGTGGGCATGCTCCACCAGAAAATCTTTTAAGAAATTGGTGAAAAATGGTGCATTCTAAGAGCTATTTATTACACTTACGCTCATTTTTTTAACACCATTCATAGGTGATTCTGTCCTCTAGCAATAAGCCTTTTTCTTGTTAATCACTGTCAATGACCAGGGCTTCATTTATTTATTAAATTAATATGCCATTCTTCCTTTATCTCTCTATTGATGTCATCATCAATACATATAATGTTATGTCCTGGAGTCTGAGAAGTCTAGGAAAAACTTAATAATGGAGCAACAGTTATATGCCTTAGGTAAAAATAAAAATAATAATAAAAACAGCAATTAGTTTATTTTCTTTTTATTCAGAGCTTCCTTTCACAATAATTAAATAACCTGCATATTGTGCAGTACTACGCTTGGAGAGCCCCTCTGTTATTTTTTTTTTTTCACCCATTTTCTCGAATTCCGAACAGTAACTTGTGTTCTGACGAATTTTAGATCCCACTCTGTGACTGAAGAAAGTTTTACGGAAAGAGATTTTTACGATTGCGCAGATGCTTATTAAATTGTGGGTCATCCCAACTGGCGGTTCAAACCATCACCATTTTGATATAACTTGTCAACAAGAAGCAGATTGTTTTATTTCTGATTTGTCCCATTTTCTAGGATCTTGAGGATGGAATACAGTGTCTTAGTTTATTGTAACACATTTTTTCAGGAAGCAAAGCCCTGGAGATGCCGATCTTTTCTCCATTTTGGGCAACACTCTCCCACTATGCAATTAAGGCATCAAGACACTTTGATTTTCATGTTTAATGCATTTTCCCCATTCAATCCAAGCATTTATGTGTTTTTGATTGCTATTTGGACTACTTCGGATCAAGCTGGAGATTTTCCAATTTACAAGCTTAGCTTTTCAAAAAAGTTTCGACCCAAAATCCTCATTTTCGTTTTGTTTTTGTTTTTTTTTTTAGTTTTTTTTTTTAAATTTCGTGAGGCGTGAGAAAAGCTGTTTTTCCGTGATCCTCCCACGATTTTCTAGAGACTTAACATGTCTGTAAGTTTTGAACAACTGTACATTGGTTAATTTTTTAATGAATCCATTTACATTGAGTGAACTCTTCTACTACAACTCTCTGGACCAGTCTATTTTCAATAGCAGGATGTCTAGTTAGTTGTTTTTTTTTTATTACTATGTTTTATAGAATTTCCTGTATTTAATGCAAACAGTGTAGACCCTGATCAGATGCCGCATTCTGCGGCATCAGGTCTGGGTCTTCACTGTTTGCCAATGTCCTTTTTGATGTGACGCTAGGCATAAATGGGTTAATTTTACCTGAACACAGCTCTTGTTGAATCGGAAAAAGTCTTGAAGCTTTCAGCACTGAAAAAGATGAGATATTACCATATGACAGGGCTGTGGAAGTACTAGGCCCAACTTGTACACTTGCTACATTTTACTGAGGGCAAGCATATATTTTCAGTTGTCCATGGACAAAAGCAATGCATATACTTATCCCAATACAAGTCTATATACCTCTTATGGTGAACAGCTTAAAAAAAAGAAAAAAAAAAGACAATAACAACATGAAAGTTAGTAATAGTGTTTAAAGAGAAAACAGATATCCCCCCACTATGAATTTTCAGTTTTTCTACTGCTGTGCCCTTGAAAATCAAGTCAGTCACGAAAATCTAATCAATTCTTTGTTATGTCCTGATCATATACCCTTGAAAATTTGATAAGAATCCAACTACTAGTTCACAAGATACAGTCAACTCTCATTATCTCGACTTCGCTTATCTTGAATAACCTTTATCTCAAAGTGAAAATCCGGTCCCTTTTAAACATGAAAATCTAACAACAGGCAACAAAATATTGTGAAAAAGAGGAGAAATTGCTCCTGAAGAGCAATTTCTCCTCTTTTCCACAATATTTTCAATATATCTCTATCTTCAGGAATCAAATTACATATCCATTTGTGAAATGTGGTTGTTCGATCTATTTTTTCCTCAATTCTGTAAATCTGATATGTAGAGGTATGGATATCTCGAAGTAATTCAGAGAGTCCCTTGGACTTCAAGATAATGAGAGTCGATTGTATTGTGCAGACAAGAAAGTGTTTAGCTCAGCTAAAATGAAACTAACTGTAAAGTTTTACAGTTTGTAAACTTCTTATAGGGTGAACGCTAGGGCCAATACTAGGATGGAATAAGTACATGGATGAAGGAACAGAAGGAAACTTGCACACCTAAGTCGCCCATGATAACATCACGAAAACATACCTATATAATTTTGACCCCCTTAAACCCTACTTTTATATAGTACCACTGGGATTTACAGGGGTATACATTAATTTTCTTATTTCTGCACAAAAAAATATGTTTTCCTCAAAAACTATGTTTTGAGCAGAAATATGAAAAATATCAGAATTTTTATCTGAAAACTTTCAGTTTTTGGTGGTGAAATTTTAATATATTCGAATAGGTGTGTTTTCGTAATAATGCAGGTGCGACGAAAATATGAATGTGCTGCAGTGTCAGAAAACATTTGTTTAAATCTCTGATTTGGAGTTTTACAGCCCAGTCAACACTGTTAAGGTCATGTTGAGCTGATCAGTTAACCCTTGTCATGCTGAATAAATTAAGATGCCATGCCCACTTCTAATTTTCAGCAAATCAGATTACTTGATCCTTGTTCATACAAATTAACATACTTACTGATAAATTGCAGATCCAGATCAGTTGGCTTCTGAACTGGATCTACACTGTTTGCAAAGGCAAAGTATATCTGGATTCAGCAGGAAAAGGGTTAACCTACTCACATTTTTCCTGGGCAGGCTTACTCCTCTAAGCAGTTAAGCAGTCCTTGTGCTCACACTTTTGCTAGTAACTGACAATTGCCCTTCTTGAATCAGCGATAGAGGGAAAATAACTGAAGAATTGTTAAATTTTGTTTGAGTTGAAGTTAAATGGCCCAGTCAACCCATTAGGGTCAAGTCAAGCTGGTAAATGAACAAAAAAATTATTTCATGATCAATCTCCAAGAAAGTTATGTGGCCAGGGGTTTGAACTGGCACTCCCCCACCACCCCCCCACCCTGGATCTGCAGTCAGATGTGGTACCGACTGCACTATGGAGCCTGGCAGATCAGAAAATTTACCTTTGGACAAGTGTGACCTGTGAAAATTCAGATCAGCCTGCACATTCTCCAGTCTGATCAAATCAAAAGTCTACACGACTGCCTTTGGAAACAAAGAACAAACACATTACAGATAGAAAATGGGAGTCTTGGTCTTATTGACTCTTCATAAACAGTAATGAAATTTGCAACACTGCTTACACCCTCTAGCCTATATGAGCAGAACTCCATTTTCAAAGATACCCCAATGGGCCCAATGATACCAAAGGAAATGAAAATATAATCTACACTATGGTGAAAGAGATCAGTCTTCACTTGGCTCATTTTCATTACGAAAACACGCCTATTCAAATATATTGAAAATTTTACAACCAAAAAAGGAAAATATTCAGATAAGAAATTCTGGTATGTTTCATATTTCTGCTCAAAACATAGATTGTGGGTACTCGTTAGAACCGCCTTGTCGAGGCGGTTCTAACGAGTACACACAATCTATTTTTGGAGCAGAATTAAGAAAAATAATGTATACCCCTGTAAACCCCAGTTTTACTACATAAAAGTGGGATTTAAGGGGGTCAAAATTATATAGGCGTGTTTTCGTAATGAGATAGCCAAGAATGCGAAGTTTCTTCATGCACACAACAAAGATTTAAATCAGACCAGTTTTTGTTGGGTGCACATATCAGATGATATGTTTTCTTCCTTTGTGGCTCAAAATGTAAAAATTTAACCTTACATTTAATGTGATGTGGATGGGGATGCTAACACTGACACTGAGATGACAACAAAAACAACTTCAAGCTAATAAATAAATCTCTATACTTGCCCTAACGTTTGAGATATTTGGTTCATTCTCAAATCTAACACCTTTAAGGTTTCATCTCTTACACAAGCTAGTAGTGACAAACGATCTGTAACAATCAAATAAAAAATCTGTAGCAATCAAATTCTTACGACATGAAAGTCATAACAAAGGAATGAAGCACAGCTGAAAAAAAATTTCCCACCTATTGTGGGATTCGAACCTCGTCTGTCTGGATAAAAATCCAATGCTCTAACCACTGAGCCAAAGAGTCGACTCCCTGATGCAGTTGTCAGAGAGTGAATATATACCTATTAGCTATGTGTAATCTGCCAAGGCTGATGATCGTTGGTCGGAGTGCTAGGTCATAACACTCCCCCTTTTCAAGGAAGTCATCATGTATAATGACATGAAACCATTTTCAGCCAAATAAAGTCCTATCGCAGGTGAGCCCCCATCTTATGACATGAAAGTCATAACAAAGGAATGAAGCATAGCTTAAAACATTTCCGACATCTCATGGGGTTGGAACCTGCTCTGCCCGTATAAAAATCCAATGCTCTAACCACTGAGCCAAAGAGTTGACTCCCTGACCCAATTGTCAGAGATTGAATATGTACCTATAAGCTATGAGTAATCTACCGAGGCTGATAATCGACGGTTGGAGTGCTAGGTAGACAAAGTGCCCAGTGGGGGCACATATACTCCCGACCATTGCTACCGCCTCTTTTTAACAAGTGCAAAGCTTTGACTCTGGAGATGGCAGTTATATGCTATATTAATTCAACATTAAAAGAATTTAGTCAAACAATATGTGAAGCCCACGACCTTGACCTCAAAGGTAAGGCATGGGTGCAGGGATCATGCTAAATAAAACTTTGACCTATAATTATCACCACAACAAATGCTAGTGAAATCAATCAGTCTTTATGATTTAAGCAAAACCTTTGACACTTGAATGAAAAATCTAAGTCTTTATAATTTAAGCAAAAACTTTTGACACTTGAATGAAACAAGAGGCCCACGGGCCACGGCTCACTCACCTGAGTGACATAACCACTGCTGATATGCAGATGTTATGCAACATTTTTCCAATCCTATCATCACAACAGTAGGATCAATGCGAAATTTGGGGGAAATTGGCTAAGTGGTTCCTGAAGAATTATGATTTTATACACGTAAACAGCACAGTGGCAGGGAAATATAATAAATATAAACAAGATGACGGCCATCTTAGATTTCCAATCAGAACAATTTTAACTACTGTTGATCTACAAGTCACTTCGATACTTTCAATATAAATGTATATGGCTCATACAAATGCATGGGGAAGCAAATTTGACCTTGGAGGTAAAAAGGTCAAATGTCAACATAGAACCATCATTTCAGCAATTTTGGTAGATCTCCTGTCCCCCATAATTTGTGTAAAGATTAGGGCCCAGGGATTATTTGGTTCTGAAGAAGATTTTAAAGGTTTTTATCATACATGGGCAAGGCAGCCATTTTGATAAATGGACCATGCCCATTTTAGCAATCTTTCATTCTCCTGCCCAAGGAGGCTCCGAATGAAGTTTGAGCAACACTGGCCCAGAGGCTTCAGAGGAAAAATCATTTGAAATTATTAACATTTTTTCCATACAAATGTATGGGGCCCATACAAATGCATACAGAAGCAAATTTGACCTCGCCGTAAAAAGGTCAAATGCCAATGTATGACAATTATTTTAGCAACTTTGGTAGACCACCCGTTCCTGATGATATATGCAAAGATTCAGTCACAAGGCATCCTCGGTTTTGGAGAAGAAGATTTTTTAAATGTTTTTTCCCATACAAATACATAGGGAAGCAAACTTGACCTTGCCGTAAAAGGTCAAATGTCAATATACGACCATTATTTTAGCAACTTTGGTAGACCCCCCATCCCTGATGATTTAAGCAAAGATTCAGCCCCAAGGCATCCTAGGTGCTGGAGAAGAAGATTTTTAAAGGTTTTACCGTATATGGGCATGGTGTCCATCTCGGTCAACAAACTGCAACTATTTTAGCAATCTTTCGTTCCCTCAACCTAAGGAGGCTCCATATGAAATTTGAGCAAAATTGGCCCAGAGGCTCCAGAAAAGAAGTCTTTTGAAATTCTGAACATTTTCCCATACAAATGCATAAGGAAGCAAAATTGACCTTACCGTAAAAAGGTCAAATGTCAATGAACGACCATTATTTTAGCACCTTTGGTAGACCTCCTGTTTACGATGATATATGCAAAGATTCAGCCACAAGGCATCCTCGGTTTTGGAGAAGAAGATTTTTAAAGGTTTTTCCCATGCAAATGCATAGGGAAGCAAACTTGACCTTGCCGTAAAAAGGTCAAATGTCAATACATGATCTTTATTTTAGCAATTTTGGTAGACCTCCCGTCCCCAATGATTTAAGCAAAGATTCAGCCCCAAGGCATCCTCGGTTCTGGAGAAGAAGAATTTTAAAGGTTTTTACCATATATGGGCATGGCGACCATCTTGGTCAACAAGCCGCTGCCATTTTAGCAATCTTTCATTCCCCCAACCTAAGGAGGCTCCATATGAAATTTGAGCAAAATTGGCCCAGAGGCTCCAGAGTAGAAGTCGTTTGAAATACTGAACATTTTTCCCATACAAATGCATAAGGAAGCAAAATTGACCTAACCGTAAAAAGGTCAAAATGTCAATGTACAACCATTAGTTTAGCAACTTTGGTAGACTTCCCGTTTCCAATGATATATGCAAAGATTCAGCCACAAGGCATCCTCGGTTTCGGAGAAGAAGATTTTTAAAGGTTTTTCCCATACAAATGCGTAGGGAAGCAAACTTGACCTTGCCGTAAAAAGGTCAAATGTCAATATACGACCTTTATTTTAGCAATTTTGGTAGACCTCCCATCCCTGATGATTTATGCAAAGATTCAGCCCCAAGACATCCTAGGTTCTGGAGAAGAAGATTTTTAAAATGTTTTTAACATATATGGGCATGGCAGCCATCTTGGTCAATGGACAGCAACCATTTTAGCAATTTTTGGTTCCCCCAACCTAAGAAGGCTCCAAATGAAATTTGAGCAAAACTGGCTCAAGGGCTTCAGAGGAGAAGTCGTTTGAAAATGTTAACGGACGGATGCATGGACGAACGGACGCATGGACGGACGGACGATGGAGGAAAAGTGATCACAATAGCTCATCCTGAGCATAGCTCAGGTGAGCTGAAAATCTAAGTCCGTGATCTTGATCTCAAAGCCATGCCCCAGCTTGGGGACGGCACTGAGAAAATCTTTAGACCTATGTATATGATCATGCCAGATATTAATGAAATCAATCAAAGGGTCTTGATAATATAGCTATGTAAACTTTAATGCAAAAAGTTTGACTTTTATATAAAATTCTAAGTCTGTGACCTTGACTTCAAGGTTTCGCCCAGAATTTCTCAGAGTAAAACTTTCTTGAAACCTATATCTACTATCACGCCAAATATAAATGGAATTAATCAAAAGGTCTTAATGATATAGCTATATAAACTTATAAATCCTTTTTTACTTTTATTATACATTTTGATTTTTATATGAAAATTCTGCAACCTTGACCTCAAATTCATACCCCGGGGTTGAGATTGTGCTGAATTAGACCTATTTCTACCATCATACCAAATAAACATGAAATTCATTAAAGGGTCTTGATAATATAGCCATATAAAATTAAGAGCAAAAATTTTGACTCTTATATGAAAGTTCTGTGACCCTGACCTCAAGGTAAGGCCCCGGTTTGGGGATGGCACTGAGTAAAACTTTACACCTATAATTACCATCAACCTAAATAGAAATGAAATCCATCAATGGGTCTTTATAATGTAAGGTCTTATAAACACTGACTCAAAAAACTTTGACCCTTGTTTAACAAACATGTCAGAAAAATGAACAAATGAATGAATGTATGTACCTACAAATAAACGAATGGAAAGGCAAAAACTATATACTCCTCCACATACTTCATATTTCGAGGGTACGGTATAGCTATGTAAACTTAAATGTAAAAAGTTTTACTTTTATATGAAAATTCTAAGTCTGTGACCTTAACCTCAAGGTCAAGCCCCGGGACACAAATTTCTCTGAGTAAAACTTTAAACTTGTATCTTCTATCATGCCAAATATAAATAAATTCATCAAAAGGTCTTGATGATATAGCTATATAAACTTAACTGTAAACATTTTAACTTTTATATGAAAATTCTAAGTCTGTCCCAGGGTGGGGTTGTGCTGAGTAAAACTCTAGACCTATATCTTCCATCCTGCCAAATACACTTGAAATTCATTATTGAGTCTTGATAATATAGCTATACAAGAGGGACAAGATGGCCCTCTACACTCACCTGATTACCAGACAAGATTGAGTCAACTGGCCTTTCAGTTCATGAGAAAAAGATGGTGGCCATCTTGGATTTCCAATCAGAACAATTTAAGTTACTTTTTTTATCAACAAGTCACCTCGATACTTCCAATGAAGTTTGAGTCAATTGCCCTTTTGGTTCAAAATAAAAAGTTCAAAATAGATTTTCAACATGGCTGCTAGGGCGACCATCTGGATTTCCGATCCGAATGACTTTAGCTATTTTTAATCTACAAGTCACCCTGATACTTCCTATCAAATTTCAACTCAATGGGCTTTTCTATTCAGGAGAAGAAATTCAAAATAGATTTTCAAGATGGCAACTGTGGAGGCCATCTTGTATTTCCAATTGGAACAATTTTAGCTATTTTTGATCTACAAGTCACCTCGATGTCTCTTACCAAGTTTCAAGTCAATTGGCCTTTCGATTAAGGAGAAGAAGCGAAAAATAGATTTTCAAGATGGTTGCCATGGTGGCCATCTTGGATTTCCGACTGGAACGATTTTAGCTATTTTTGATCTACCAGTCGCCCCTATGCTTCCTAACAAGTTTTGAGTCAACTGGCCTTTTGGTTCCGGAGAAGCAGCGAAAAATAGATTTTGAAGACCATGGCAGCCATTTTTTTTGATTTCCGATCAGAACAATTTTAGCTATTTAAGATCTACAAAGCTTCCTATCCAGGTTCTAGTCAATTGGCCTTTCAGTTCAGAAGAAGTGAAAAACAGATTTTTAAGATTGCCTCATGGCAGCCATCTTGGATTTCAGATCGGAATGATTTTACCTTTTTTTTTTTTTTTTTTTTTTATCTACAAGTCACCCTGATGCTTCCTACCAAGTTTCGAGTCAATTGGCCTTTCGGTTCAGGAGAAGAAGTGAAAAATAGATTTGAAGATGGCCACCATGGGGGCCATCTTGGATTTCCGATAGGAACTATTTTAGCTACTTTTGACCTACAAGTCACCCAGTTGCTTCCTGCCAAGTTTCCAGTCAATTGGCCTTTCTGTTCAGAAGAAGAAGCGAAAAATAGATTTTAAAGATGGCCGTCTTGGATTTCCGATCGCAACGATTTTAGCGATTTTTTTTATCTACAAGTCACCCCGATGCTTCCTACCAAGTTTCTAGTCAGTTGGCCTTTTGGTTCAAGAGAAGAAGCCAAAAAAAGATTTTTAAGATGGCGGCCATCTTGGGTTTCCAATTGGAACTATTTTAACTACTTTTGACTTACAAGTCACCCAGATGCTTCCTGCCAAGTTTCAAGTCAATTGGCCTTTCTGTTCAGGAGAAGAAGCAAAAAATAGATTTTAAAGATGGCCATCTTGGATTTCCGATTGCAACGATTTTAGCAATTTTTGATCTACAAGTAACCCCGATGCTTCCTACCAAGTTTCTAGTCAGTTGGCCTTTTGGTTCAAGAGAAGAAGCGAAAAATAGATTTTTAAGATGGCGGCCATCTTGGGTTTCAATTGGAACTATTTTAGCTATTTTTGATCTACAAGTCACCCAAATGCTTCCTACCAAGTTTCGAGTCAATTTGCCTTTGGGTTCAGGAGAAGAAGCGAAAAATAGATTTTCAAGATGGCGGCCATCTTGGATTTCCCATCTGAGATATTTTAGCTATTTTTTTTTATCTACGTCATCCTGATGCTTCCTACAGTTTCGAGCCAATTGGCCTTTTAGTTAAGGAAGCGAAAAATAAATTTTCAAGATGGCTGCCATTGCGGCAATTTTGGATTTCCAATCCTAATGATTTTTTATCTACAAGTCACCCGAATGCTTCCTTCCAAATTAAGAGTCGATTGGCCTTTCTGTTCAGTAGAGGATGCTAAAAATAGCTTTTCAAGGGGGCAGCCATGGTGGCCATCTTGGATTTCTGATCAGAACCATTTTAGCTATTTTTGCACAAGTCACCCGACAATTCTTACCAAGTTTCGAGTCAATTGGCCTTTTGGTTCAGAAGAAGCGAAAAATAGATTTTCAAGATGGCCCCCATGGCGGCCATCTTGGACATTAGATCGAAATGATTTTAGCTATTTTTGTTCTTCAAGTCATCCCAATGCTTCCTACCAAGTTTTGAGGCAATTGGCCTTTCGCTTCAGGAGAAGAAGAGAAAAATAGATTTTCAAGATGGCTGCCATGGTGGCCATCTTGGATTTCCAGAATCATTTTAGCTACTTTTAATCTACAAGTCACCCTGATGTTTCCTACCAAGTTTTGAGTCAGTTGGCCTTTTGGTTCAGGAGAATAAGTGAAAAATAGATTTTCAAGATGTCCGCCATGGCAGCCAACTTGAATTTCCGATAGGAAAGATTTTAGCTATTTTTGATCTACAAGTCTACCCGATGCTACCTACCAAGTTTCGAGTCAATTGGCCTAGGGGTGTAGGAGGAGTAGGCTTTTAAAGCAATCATTGATGCCGCAAGACGGACGATGGACATTGACTGACCACAATAGCTCACTTTGAGCACTTCGTGCTCAGGTGAGCTAATAAACTTAAGTGCAAAAATTTTGACTTTTATATAAAAGTTCTGTCTGTGACCTTGACCTCAAGGTCAGGCCCCGGGTGGGGATGGCACTGAGTAAAACTTTAGACCTATATCTACCAGCATGCAAAACATAAATTAAATCCATGAAAGGGTCTTTATTAAATAAGGTTTTATGAACTTTGATGCAAAAACTTTGACCCTAGTATCCATGAACGTAACGGAAAGACCAATGAACCAACGTACATAGGAACAAATGAATGGATGGAAAAACAAAAACTACATACCCCTCAACATACTTTGTATGTCTGGGGTATAAAAATTAAGTCTGAAACATTCAGATAAAAGATCTGCAGCAATCAAATAAAGTCTGAAATAATCACATAAAAGATCTATAGCAACAAGTATCGCAGATGATACAAATCCTCTTGCACAAGACTACTTGGTGTGGGCAAACACTGAACTGGGATATTTCATGACATATAAAAGTTATATGAATGAAGAAACAAAAAGCCTGTGACCTTAATGATAATATGACCTTGACAACAAGCTACAGTATTGTAAACATTCAGATTTTCAGGCTGGGAGAGATTCAATCTCCCATGATAGAAAATATTTCAGTCATGTCAACCTTGATCTTGAGCACAGGACCTGTATGCAGAAACCAACATTATGTTTCATACAGATTAAGTTCTTGCGCTTTGCCTACATTACTGTCTTTTTTGCCAAAAAATACTTTTAATATTCTCTATCATATATGCATGGACAATGTGACATACTCTTGAAATATGCTGAATGTTTTTGTTACTGTTTCATGTATTTACAAAAATACAATGATTAAAAGCTTGGACTTTTTTTCAAGTTGTTTGCCAAATGGAAGACCCAGTGAATTAATTATAACCTGACAACTGGAATGACTGACATGATAGGAACTGGTGAGGAATATAATTATTCTTTTTTTCAGGGGAAGGCAATATAATTTTTTGAGTAGGGATATAAACAGTGGTTAGGAGGTAAAGGACAAAAAATATCTGGGCCCGGTTGTTCAAAGCGTCGTTAGCTTAACGAGCTCGTTAAGGGTCATTTCGTTAACTGTTTCAGCAGATTCAATATACAAAATTCTGATATTTTTTGCTGAAAAAATGTGAGAAGCTTTTGCACTGCAAAAGCTACTCACATTTTTTCAGCAAAAAATTTCAGTATATTT
This sequence comes from Anodontia alba, assembly GCA_964016985.1. Lineage (NCBI taxonomy): Eukaryota > Metazoa > Mollusca > Bivalvia > Lucinida > Lucinidae > Anodontia > Anodontia alba. The sequence continues at coordinate 82,915,538 of OZ024832.1, forward strand.
GCGTATCACTTGATGTAAATTTTAACGAATCGTTAACTAACGACATCGTTAGCTTTGAACAACTGGGCCCTGGTGAATTCAGCAATGACAAATCAAGGATATTTTTCTTACTTTTCCTAGAAAATACAGTCTGACATAAAGACAGTCAAAAGCATAAAAGAGCTTATGTTAATTGTTACATATCTGTTATTCTGTCTTTAAACAAACCTTCATCTTATCTTAGACAGTTCCAAACTCAAAACAGGGGCTGACAAAACCAAAATAGGATATTCCATGCAAGTTGTGTAAAACCCTATTTTCTGGAAAAATATGAAAAAATATCTGAAAATGTCATCTACCAGAATTATTGCCCAGTTCAGCATAAATTCAATTCATTTCAATCCTGTAAATGCCTGTTTTTAATTTTACAATGTGCAAGTCATTAACAGTTAAAAGCTGACTATCAACTTTATGATATCAAGCTTTATTAAGACAATCAAACTATTTGTAAAGTACCGTAATAACCCAAAATTTTGGGACATACAGGCCTGAGAAAACAGGGTAGACCCAGATCAGATGCAACATAATGCAGTGTCTGATCTGGGTCTATACCGTCTACCACCAATCCAGCACTATTTCAGACATATCAATAGGTAGTAAAATACTCTTTTTTTTATTTTTCAAATTTAGGACTTGTAAAACTTGTAAAATATGTATCCACCTATACTAAGGGTATACTAAAAAAGATCAGCAAAAGACTTGTCTGCTGATACTTAGGTGATTTTTTTTTTCTGATTTTCTTTATAAAAGCATATGTTGTGGGTACTCATTTGAATTGCATCAACAAGTTGATGCAATTCAAATGAGCACCCACAACATATGCCTTTATAAAGATGTAGAGAAAAAATACAATGGCTGTAATGTGAAGACAACAGAATTGCTTGACTGTGCGCTTTTAGGGGTGTGTGCGGTAATTAGCTCAAATATGATATATCTACAGATATGTGATAAGTGAGCTGGTATGTTTGTAGCAAAACACATTCCATGGGTTTTCCTTGGAACTGTCAAGGTGACAGATTCCAATGAGTACCCACAAGATATGCTTTGGGAGAAAAATAAATAACAAAAATATCTTCTGAATTCACCCCTTATACTAAGGAAAAATATGTAAAACATCAGTTTGTTGTCTGCTGAATTTGCCCAGAGAGCGGTAAAGTGACATGGAAGTCGAACAAAGGAATGAAGCATAGCTTAAAAAATTTCCTGCCTATTGTAGGATTCAAACTTGGTCTGCCCATATAAAAATCCAATCCTCTAACCACTGAGCCAGGGATTGAATATATACCTACAAGCTATGCGTAATCTGCCAAGGCTGGGGTGGTCGGGTGGTGCGAAGGTGCTGTGTATCTTACATCACCGGGGCGTCCAACTGATATTGGCTTACAACTGGGCAAGGCCTGCTATCCTTGTAGTGGGTAAGGGTAGAGGGGGAATGTTTTTATTTCTTCTGTTTCTTCACTTTCTTTCCTGTTTCTCTTTCTTCCCTGTCCCTCCCTTTCATCTCCTCTACTCTCTCTTCTATCTCTTTTCTCTCTTTCTCTGGGAGATGACACAAAATGACCCTCAAGGGTTGACGTGTCGTTAAACCCCAACACAATCAATCAATCTGCCAAGGCAGATAATCGAAGGTAGGAAGGCTAGGTCATAACACTCCCCCTTTTCAAAGAAGTCATCATTTGTGATGACGTGAAGCCATTTTCAGCAAAGTAAATCCCAAAGAAGCCCCCGTCTTACTACATGGAAGTTGTAACAAAGGAATGAAGCATAGCTGAAAAAAATTCCCGCCTATTGTGGGAATCAAACTTGGTCTGCCCTGATAAAGATCCAATGCTCTAGCCACTGAACCAAAGAGCCCTGGTACAGTTGTCAGAGATTGAATACATACTGACAAGCTAAGCATAATCTGCCAAGGCAGATAATTGAAGGTTCCTACAGAGTGCTAGGTCGTAACAGTAAAGTACAAAGGTAATACCTGGAGATAATGCGAGTGATGTGACTCTACCCGTAAGAAGAACTTCCGTGCTTGTATGTTCTGATCTAGAATCCCAGAATCTAACTCTTCTGTCAAAGTGTCCACTTATAACATTACTGCCTTGTAAAGTGACAAGATCATTACAGCTTGATCCAGCAAATAGTGTCTTAATACCTGAAACAAGACAATATCATTACAGCTTGATCCAGCAAACAGTCTTAATACCTGAAACAAGACAAGATCATTACAGCTTAATCCAGCAAACAGTCTTAATACCTGAAACAAGACAAGATATTTACAGCTTAATCTAGCAAACATCGTCTTTATACCTGAAACAAGACAAGATTATTACTGCTTGATTAAGCAAACAGTGTCTTAACACCTAAAACAAGACAAGCTCATTACAGCTTAATCCAGCAAACAGTGTCTTAATACCCGAAATGAGGCAAGATCATTACTGCTTGATCCAGCAAACAGTGTCTTAATACCTGAAATGAGACAAGCTCATTACAGCTTGAACAAGCAAACAGTGTCTTAATACCTGAAACAAGACAAGATCAGCTTGATCCAGCAAACAGTGTCTTAATACCTGAAACAAGACAAGACCATCACAGCTTGATCAAGCAAACAGTGTCTTATTTTATTTCTTGGGGATCATTGAGCCCATCCTGGTTATTCTGAAAATCAAATACTGCTTAAGGCAGCGCTAGGGGGGCGTATGCAGCCTCGGAAACTACAGTGTTGCAAATGAAGAGACTCAATCAAACCGAGTCTCCGATTTTTGTGATTTTGTGTGTGTTTTATTTCCACAGGCAATCCTTTTTGACTTTTATTTTAATACCTGAAATATGACAAGATCATCACAGCTTGATCCAGCAAACAGTGTCTTAAACCTGAAACATGACAAGCTCATTGTAGCTTGATAGAACAAACAGTGTCTTAATACCTGAAACCAGACAAGATTTTTACAGCTTGATCCAGCAAACAGTGTCTTAATACCTGAAACCAGACAAGATTTTTACAGCTTGATCCAGCAAACAGTCTTAATACTGATTATTACAGCTTGATCCAGCAAACAGTGTCTTAATACCTGAAACAAGACAAGATCATTACAGCCTGATCCAGCAAACAGTGTTATAGTGCTCCAGATAGTGTCTGTCAGCTGTTAATTACGGATCTTTTTGCACCAAATACGGGTCAATTTGAAAAATAGCCAGTACAGAATAAGGACGCATTTTTACCGATACATTGCTGTTTTTGCTGTCACCCGTAAAAGTGCAACTTTGTGTCTGTTTTTAAATAAACTAGCTTGAATCAGAAGAGGCTCAATGGCTTAGATAAGCTGTGTATTTTCTGTAAATACCCAAACATATTTTATAAAGAAAACAATTGAAATCAATTTGTAGCACATCACAACGTAAACAAAATCCGTTGTATGCAAAACAATAATTTTTGTATGCTTATTCCCGCTCTGGACACCACGAAAGTTTCACCCTAATACACAGTGTGACTATTTCCCAAGCTAAACGTCTGCGCATAATAGCCACTGGTTCCCTGCATCATTGTCTAGATAACTACTAACAACATAATATCACAGGTAACCATTCCACGTTGGGGTTTTCCAAGATTGTAGAAGCATGGCCTCCAGAAAATGAGGAATGAGGAAAGAGATTGCAAAACTGCATCAAATAAAATTATGGGATATTTTACCCAATCATCGCCATTTAATCCAGTGCCTTCATTTAGTGCATACTATAACTGATGAAGTCACTGATGCATGCAACGAATGCACACAGAATCCCTTCTGCGATCATGACCAATCTGTGTAAACAAATAAAAAGTCCAAAGAAAATCACCCAAATACTAGGCAAGGTGATTAGTTCTGTTATTAAAACAAGAGGATGTGGCAGATAGCACCCATTTCTGAACTTTTATTGTTTAACTTAGTGATATTGTTTTACTTTAAAATGGAAAAATTGATTGGCCTTATTGTACAGTGTGAAAACAAATAATAATGGAGACATACAGGAGGAAACACAAACAAAAATCAAAGCATTAAAAGACATACCTGAAAGCAAATTATGTAAACCACAGTGCACCCCCTCCACACCAGCCCCTGGGCCAAGAAATGTAACTAAAAATATCTGCCGCATGATGGGTACTGATTCCAGAATCCCGGTGTTAGTCATTATAGACTGGTCTTAAATTTGACGAGTACAATACTGATTAGAAAAATAATTATCTGGAGCATTGGTGTCATTAGATGTGCCTCGGAAAGTTGAGTACCCATAACATACGTTTTTGTAATCAAATAAGAAAAATATCTGAGCCCAGTTGTTCAAAGCTAACGACTCCTTTTAACGATTCGTTAAAATTTACATCGAGTGATACGCAAATATGCTGAAATTTTTTGCTGAAAAAAATGTGAGTAGCTTTGCAAAAGCTACTCACAAATTTTTCAGCAAAAAATATCAGAATATTCTGTATTGAATCCGCTAAAACAGTTAACAAAATGACCCTTAACGAGCTTGTTAAGCTAACAACGCTTTGAAAAACTGGGCCCTGTACTTTTCAATGGAAAAGAAACAAAAAAAAAAAAAAAAAAAAAGAAAAGCCCCATCTGAAGCAATGGGATGGTACCATAATTACCCTAAGTATTCAGACACCTTATCTACTTACTATACTTGTTCTAGAATTTTAAATAGTCTATTCTCCTACCTCTTGATGTGGTTAAAATATTGCCTTATATATGGCGAACAGTGTAGACCCTGATCAGACACTGCATTCTGCAGTGTCTGATCTGGATCTAGATGGTTTGCAAAGGCCTATCTGTCCCAATACTTAGGGTTATTACAGTACAGTTGACTCTTGTTATTTCGACCTCGCTTATCTCAAATAACTGCTTATCTTGAAGTGAAAATCTGGTCGCTGCCTAAAGATGAAAATCTAACAAAGGTAACAAAATATTGTGGAAAAGAGAAGAAATTGCTCGAAAAGAGCAATTTCTCCTCTTTTTCGAAATATTTTCAATGTATCTCAAATTTCAAGTGTCCAATTACATATACATTTGTTAAATGTGGTTGTTCGATTTATTTTTTCCTCAATTCTGCAATTCTGATATGTTGAGGTACGGATATCTCAAAGTATTTCAGAGAGTCCCTTGGAATTTGAGACAACGAGAGTCAACTGTAATTTAGAAAATCAAAATAGTAGATTTCTCAAAGAAGCACATGGAATTTTACCCTATTTGTTCATAAGATGAAAATAGGGACATCAAATTTGCTCTAAACCCAGGTTTTGTTTTATAGAAAAGAGATTTACACAAAGCACTTCTAATGAGTACTCACAACATGTGTTTGCAGAGAACAAGAATATATCAACACATTTTAGTTAAAAAAAATACACAAACAGCTATTAGATGCAGGTTCAGACAAAGGACTTTTTCTTGACCAAAGAGTGTTTTATTTTCATATTACTTCACAAAACTTGTTTTTCAACCAAAAAGTGTTGATATTTCCCTGTTTCTCTGCAAAAACATATATTGTTGGTACTCATTAGAAGCACCTTGCACATGTTTTTATGGAGAGATAAGGAAAATATGTATTTATTTGGATACTCTTTCAGGATCCCTAGCAGGCCCTTTTGTAAATAAAGGTATTTTACAAAGCCTCATGTTTCTCAAATACAGGTTTTTTTTGGGTGAATTTTAAACAAACTTAAGAGCAAACAAGAAAAACACCTAACGGCATTATGGACTGATTTTTTAAATAAAGAAGAAAGTGAGAGTTGTTTCTATTGCATGGGAAACACCTACTGGTCCTCCTCTTCATCCCTACCAAATATGAAAGCAATCCACTGAAGAATAAAGGTAACATATATTTTGAAAAAGGTTAACCAAAAGGCTAACCTGGGACGATGCCTGCCTGCCCGCCCATCCCCCCGCCCCCGCCCGATACCCGCCCGCCCACACATCTTTTGAAAAACCCTTCTAAAAATGGGTTAAATTTTTCACCTCGTTTCTAGTTTCTGTGCCATAAATACCTGCTATGACGAACAATATTCATGTGAATTCACAATTCTGGGTCTATCACATACTGTGTCTCATTATTCTATTGTTAGTGGTGAAATCAATGTATATCTGAGGAAAATAAAATTGGTATCAATCACCAGTGAAATGATATCCTATCATTTCAATGATATCCTATCATCTCACTAGTGACTGATACAATTTATATTTTCACTCCTTGCTTTGGATGACTTCGGTTTTCTTCATTGTTTCAAAAGCCTATGTTACCTCTACCTCAGATTTTTTAACACCACCAACTTCTTTGTGAACTAAACTACACTACAACCTCTTTATAACACAGTTTGTTATAACACGGTTTGGGATATAACACGGTTCAAAGATGGATCCAAAAAATGTATAGATTATATTGAAAAAAGACCATAAATAGTCATTTTTCAATATAATCTATACATTTTTGTTTGGATATAACATGGTTGTTTAACTAACATGGTTTATGCTATGGACGCCAACAATTGTGTTATAAAGAGGTTGTGGTGTACCCAGTTGGGTATGCATTTTCTTAATTAGAAAGTAAAGTGAAAATATTGTTTTTATTACACTCACTCCAATAGAGCAAATATTCTCTATATATTTTACTTGACCATGATTCTGCCTCCTTTGTCAGAAAAAAACAAACTTTTATGCCCCCTACTTGCAAAGTACAGTATAACCTCAATGGCTCGAACCCGGACGGCTCGTTTACCGTGGATGATTCAAACTTTTTTTTCAGTCCCTACAAAATCCTTCCAATAGCTCAAGAGAACAAATATTTAGGGATTTTTTGTTATTTTATCATCGAATTGTATGTTGTGTACTCATTAGAGTTGCCTCATCAAAGCAATTCTAATGAGTGCAATCAACATACAACCATTGTGAAGAAAATCGAAAAGATTTCCCTAAATTATCGCTATTTGCTTTCTGAACTGGTGCCATGATTAACCCTAAGTGGCTCAACTACCTATGTCTCGAACGAATTTCCATGGTCCCAAAGATGTTCGAGCCATTGAGGTTCGACTATATGCTGTGAGGATACAATATCTTCTTCATTCCATCCATACGTTTGCCTATATGTCTGTCCTTCCATCCATATGATAATTTGCCAAAAATAAAGGTTTCTAAAATACAGGTCTTTACATGTATACAGCCAAATTAAGTTTTTAAAGGATTTGAAGCAAACTCAAGATCTTTTAAGGTGTTAGATTGCCCTAGAGGGCCTGCTCTTCTTATCTGGAGCTGTGTTAGAGCTATGGGATACCATAACTGGTAGCTCCATTTTTATCAATGTTGTAGTATCAAAAACATAGCTCTTGATAAGATCTTTTGTTTCAATCCAAATTATTGATATTTTTCTTATTTCTCCATGAAAACCTATGTTGTGAGTACTCATTAGAAGTGCCTCGGTGAGGCACTTCTAATGAGTACTCACAACATGGGTTTTCGTGGAGAAATAAGAAAAAAATTATCTGATACCCACGCTTATTTAGACCAATGGAAAATAATACTTACAAGCAGCTCTATGTGGATCCCAGATTTTCAATGTTCTATCATGGCTTCCTGTTACAACTCTATTATGATCACCCAGAAATTTGGCTGCTAAAACTCTTGCACTGTGCCCTGTTAAAGAAGTCTGAAATACGAAAGTAAAATTAACCTTCAATGGTTTTGTTTGTTTGTGTTGAGGTTTTAAGGACAAGACAATCCATTAGGGTCATGACAAGCGAGGTCAGTTTACCAAACCACACTTTTTCCTGAGCAGGGTTTGTCCTCTAAGCGGCTGACCAGTACTTGTGCACATTCTCTTGCCAGAAACTGACAACTGCCCTTCCTTAATCAGCCAAAGGGGGAGAATGGCCGTAGAATGTACTTCATGATCAATCTCCACGAAAGAATGTTGCCTGACCCTGCTGTGATTGAACCCGAGACCTTCTAATCATCTTTCTGGGAAAAAATAAGAAAAAATTTTCAAAATGTCGTCTGCTGCAATTGTTATCCAGTATGATAAGTGTTAAAGTATGATAAATTGAACAGCGATTATAATTTGCATCAGTATCTCAAGCTGTCTTTTTCCTTCATTTCTTCCTTTACAAATTCAAAAAGTAACCAACTAACAAAGGTTCATTGAGATAATTGATAGTGATTACGATTTAACTGCAGCTGATTAGGTTGGTTTGGATTTCAACAGCCGACTCAACACTGTTAAGGTTGTGTCGAGCCAGTTTAGCTAACCACACCTTTTGTTGGGCAGGCTTAGTCCTCGAAATGGTTACCAGTACATTCTATCACCAGAAACTGACAGTTGCCCTTCTTGAATCAGTGGAAAGAAAAGAGCGACTGTAGAAAATATTTCACGATAAATCTCCTTGAAAGAATGTTTCCAGACCTGGCAGGGACTGAGTCTGTGACCTGATCACCAGTAGGATGCACCACCCACTGACCCACCCATGTCGGCTATACCAGGGCCCAGTTGTTCAAAGCGTCGTTAGCTTAACAAGCTCATTAAGGGTCATTCCGTTAACTGTTTTAGCGGATTCAGTATACAATATTCTGATATTTTTTGCTGAAAAAATGTGAGTAGCTTTTGCATTTCAGGATATTTGCGTATCACGATGTAAATTTTTAACGAATCATTAACTAACGACATCGTTAGCTTTGAACAACTGGGCCCTGAACTTTGAATAAGAGCAAGCAACAAATGCATTTTAACCCTTTGCATTCTGCGTAAAAATGACAGTAAATGATAGTTTGAAATACAGTCGACTCTCATTATCTCAAAGTCCACAGGACTCTCTGAAACACTATGAGATATCCAGTACCTTGACATATTAGATTAGTAGAACTGAGGAAAAATTAAATCGAACAATGACATTTCACTAATGAATATATAATTGGACCCCTGAAGATATATTGATAGAGATATATTGAAAATATTGTGGAAAAGAGGAGAAACCTAGGAGTAATTTCTCCATTTTTCCACAATATTTTGTTATCTATTGTTAGATTTTTGTCTTTAAACAGGGACCAGATTTTCACTTCGAGACAAGTGGTTATTCGAGTCAAGGGAAGTCCAGATAATGAGAGTCGACTGTATCTTTTTTTTTTTTAATTTTCAACACAGATACCTTTGACATTTAATGAAATTGTCTCCTTTGGAAAGGATATGCCAAAGCCTATTTTCTGGGAAAAAAATGTCATTAATTAGTCATCTGTTGAATTTGCTCAGCATGTAGTAAAGGTTATCCAAAATATCCAAAATCTTTGGTCCTACATACATACCCGTAATCTTTGATCCGAAAGAGACCATATTCTACAAGCATAGTCATTTGAAGCACCTAGAATCATACTATCCTACAACAGACAGAAAACAAGAAAGGTCAATAAGAAGTGCTTTTTAGATACCCTCTGCTAAAACAAAAACGTAAAGGATGGTCGGACTGACGGACATCCAGACAACATCAAAACAGTATAACCCACCACATACACAGTTTGCGGTGGGAGAGGTAGGGGGTGTGGGGGGAGGTGGTTGTATAATCAAGCAAATTAACTTTTAGCTCACTAAACTTAAAAGGGGAACCATAGGTCTAGATAAGAGAGGGTATCCGGTAATTATTTTTCTTATTTCTCCACGAAAAAAACATATGTTGTGGGTACTCATTAGAAGCACCTTGGCGAGGCGCTTCTAATGAGTACCAACAATATATGTTTTTGTGGAGAAATAAAAACATCAATACTTTTGGATTGAAAAAAGTGCCTTAACTAGTGCACTTGCTATGAAGCAACTGTGTCAACTTTTGTCTCCCTTCTGAAAAGGGGTCTTCTCTAAAAGGAAAGAATTTACTCCTCAAGGGAGGTCTACTCTAAAAGTAAAGTGTTTGCTCTCCTTCATCTCTAAAAGGAAAGTCTACTCTAAAAGAAAAGAATTTGCTCCCCTTTTAGTCTCTAAAAGGAAAGTATTTGCTCCATCAGGGAACGAATTCTTTGCTTTCAGAAGTAGACTCCTTTCATAAGAGGTTTGGTATGCAAGAAAGGAAACAGGAAGTCACAAAAGTCATCTCCCCTGCAAATATAGCAAAAAAAAAAAAAATACCAAGTGCATCCAGTCCTTTTGAAACATTTTCACAACAAATGCCGTCTGCTTTGTCATCCGCTTATGATTTTAAAAGTCATTTTTGCAAACAGCGTGGACCCTGATCAGACTGCTCCTCTAGGAGCAGTCTGATCAGGGTCCACACTGTTTGCCTATATGCAAAAATAGGTTTGAAAAGTTCGCAAGAATATTCAGCAGACGGCATAAACAGACGACATTTTCAGATGTAGTTTTGCTTGGCATCTTAAGGGTTAAAACAGGATTTGGCACTTAATTCAAACTCTCTCCTATATAGGCAGTTTGAATGAAATCATAGATCCAGATAAGGGGATATGTGGATAAATATTTGAGCCAGCGTATGACAACACTTACAAAATGACAAAGTCTGCCCAGTCGTATCAGAGTCTTTGCTGTCAGCATGAAGAAAGCTTAGGTCCTAAGGAATCCACTGAATGCACAGCAAAGACTCTGATCAGACTGGACAGATGCCCAGGCCGATTTGAATCTTTGCTGGGCGCACATGCCATTTTGTAGGTTTTGTCATGCGCTGGCTAATTTTGCTTATTTTTCTCCACCACAACATGTTTTCATGGAGAATATGCAGGAGATGCAATTCAGTACTTTTTGGTTGAAAAAAAAAAAAAACAACAAGAGGCCCACGGGCCACGGGTCGCTCACCTGAGTGACATAGCCACTGCAGATATGCAGACGTTATGCAACATTTTTCACATCCTGTCATCGCAACTAATGAAAAGATCATCATTTAAGCAGTTCTTAATTATGAAGAATATATATGGCATGACAGTCAATAGACCGTGATCATTTGAACAAACTCTCAATCACATTTCAACAGTAGGATAAATGTGAAATTTGGTGGCAAATGGCTAAGTGGTTTCTGAAGAATCATGATTTTATACATGTAAACAGCTCAGTGGCAGGGAAATATAATAAACATAAACAAGATGGCAGCCATCTTGGATTTCCAATCAGAATGATTTTAGCTACTGTTGAGCTACAAGTCACCTCGATACTTCACATGAACTTTTAGTCAATTGCCCTTTCAGTTCAGGAGAAAAAGTTCAAAACAGATTTTCAAGATGGCAATTTGGGATTTCCTATCGCTATGATTTGAGCTATTTTTTTATCTACAAGTCACCCCGATGCTTCCTACCAAGTTTCAAGTCAATTGGCCTTTCAGTTCAGAAGAAGAAGGGAAAAATAGATTTTCAAGATGGCCACCATCTTGGATTTCCAATTGGAAGGATTTTAGCTATTTTTATATCTACAAGTCATCCCGATGCTTCCTACCAATTTTCAAATTAACTGGCCCTTTGGTTCAGGAAAATAAGCGAAAAAAAAAAAAAGAGTTTCAAGAAAGCCGCCATGGTGGCCATCTTGGATTTCCGATCCAAACAATTTAAGCTATTTTAGATCTACAAGTCACCCCAATGCTTCCTAACAAGTTTCGAGTCAAATAGCCTTTCAGTTGAGGAGAAGAAGCGAAAAATAGATTTTCAAGTTGGCTGTCATGGCGGCCATCTTGGATTTCTGATAGGGACGATTTTAGCTATTTTTGATCTACAGGTCACCCTGATGCTTCCAACCTTGTTTTAAGTCTATAAGCCTTTTGGTTCAGTAGAAGAAGTGAAAAGTAGATATACAAGATGGCCACCATGGCGGCCATCTTGGATTTCCAATCGGAACGATTTTAGCCATTTTTGATCTATAAGTCACCCTGATGCTTCCTACGAAGTTTCAAGTCAATTGGCTTTTGGGTTTAGGAGAAGAAGCGAAAAAAAGATTTTCAAGATGGCCCCCATGGTGGCCATCTTGGATTTCCGATCAGCAGGATTTTAGCTATTTTTGACCTACAAGTCACCCTGATGCTTCCTATTAAGTTCGGAGTCAACTGGCCTTTCGGCTCAGGAGATGAAGAGAAAAATAGATTTTCAAGATGGCAGCCATGGCAGCCATCTTGGATTTCCAATCAGAATGATTTTAACTATTTTTTATCTACAAGTCACCCCGATGCTTCCTACCAAGTTTTGAGTCAACTGGCATTTGGGTTTAGGAGAAGAAGCGAAAAATAGATTTTCAACATGGCCACCATGGTGGCCATTTTGGATTTATGATCAGCATGATTTTAGCTATTTTTGATCTACAAGTCACCCCAATGCCTCCAACCAAGTTTCCAGTCAAATGGCCTTTCAGTGCAGGAGAAGTAGTGAAAAATAGATTTTCAAGATGGCGGCCATCTTGGATTTCCGATCCAAACGATTTTAGCTATTTTTGAGCTACAAGTCACCCTGATGCTTCCTACTAAGTTTCGAGTCAACTGACTTTTGGGTTTAGGAGAAAAAGCAACAAATAGATTTTCAAGATGGCGGCCATGGTCGCCAACTTGGATTTACGATCGGCACGATTTTCAGCTATTTTTGATCTACAAATCATTCCAATGCTTCCTACCAAGTTTGGAGTCAACTGGCCTTTCTGTACAGGAGAAGACGCCAAAAACAGATTTTCAAGATGGCTGCCATGGCGGCCATCTTGGATTTCCAATCGGCAAGATTTTAACTATTTTTGATCTACAAGTCCCCCAGAAGCTTCCTAGCAAGTTTGGAGTCAATTGGCCTTTCAGTTCAGGAGGAGAAGCGAAAAATAGATTTTCAAGATCCTGGCTTTGCGATCGGCACGATTTTAGCTACTTTTGATCTCTAAGTCACCCCAATGCTTCTTACCAAGTTTGGAGTCAACTGGCTTTTGGGTTTAGGAGTAGAAGCAGAAAATAGATTTTCAAGATGGCTGCCATGGCGGCCATCTTGGATTTCCCATCAGCACGATTTTAGCTATTTTTGATCTACAAGTCACCCTGATGCTTCCTAGCAAGTTCGGAGTGAATTGGCCTTTTGGTTCAGGAGAAGAAGCGAAAAATAGATTTTCAAGATGGCGGCCATGGCGGCCATCTTGGATTTCCGATCGGAATGATTTTAGCTATCTTTGATCTACAAGTCACCCCGATGCTTCCTACCAAGTATCGAGTCATTTGGCCCAGGGGTGTAGGAGGAGTAGGCTTTTAAAGTAATTGTTGACGCCGCACGCCGCACAATAGACATTGACTGACCACAATAGCTCACCATGAGCACTTCATGCTCAGGTGAGCTAATAAATGATCAAGTAATTTGATTGGCTGAAAATTAGAAGTGGGTGTGGCACCTTAATTTATTCAGCAGGACAAGGGTTAACAAGTCCCAAGGAATGTGTTGAAAATTCAAGCTGTTTCAACTCTTCCCAAGTGACCCCGAATAGTAATGTATGGAAACTCATTTTATCATTATCAATATATAAAACTTACTTTTGTACCAGAAAATACACAAAAAGTAAGAAAATGCAAATGATGCATCCATTTTTCAATGGCAGAGAAACCGCAGGAGATTTTCTTGGTTTTTGAATATGTTGCTTTCAGGGCAGTGCTTCCATGTTATTGCTGACATCTATGCAAGTGAGGTCAGAATAGGCTGTGGGCCTTCAAGGTGATTATTCAAAGCAGCAGTGTATGAAAACCACAATTAAAAACCAGGGCCCAGTTGTTCAAAGCTAACGATGTCGTTAGTTAACGATTCGTTAAAATTTACATTGAGTGATACGCAAATACGCTGAAATTTTTTGCTGAAAAAATGTGAGTAGCGTTTGCATTGCAAAAGCTACTCACATTTTTTCAGCAAAAAATATCAGAATATTGTATATTGAATCAGCTAAAATAGTTAACGAAATGACCCTTTACGAGCTCGTTAAGCTAATGACACTTTGAACAACTGGGCCCAGTTCTCTCTTCATTAAAACATAACTGTTAGATATTGTGACATATATTTTTTATGTAATAATATGTGTTAATACTTATCATGCTATGGGCAGATTCAGCAGATATCAAATTGATGATTGGTTTTCTTATTTCTAGGAAAAATTTCTTCTCCTAAGGAGACAATTTGCATGAAGTGTTAGATTCTATTTTCTAGGAAAAATAAGAAATTTTTTTTCAAAATGTTGTCTGCTGAAATTTTTACCCAGCATGCAAAGTATTAAAGCTTTTCTAATGAGTAGGTACCACAACATATTTTCAAGGTGAAAGAAGAATACTTTTTGACTGAAAAAACACAAAAACAACATCTTATCAACCATTATATATTACTACAGTTTACAGAATCATCTCCAAGAAGATAACATTTACCTCATAATCAAATTCTATGGATGTTATACCCTGATTGCTACCAAGTAACGTGCCTTTACATGTACACTGTCCTCCTTGATACTCCCAGAGTTTGATTTTTCTGTCTGTACTACCTGAGGCAAACAGGCTACCAGTTGAACTCCACTGTATAGCATTTACCTCACCGTCATGAGCATCCTGCAATAAACACATAAAGTTTATCCTCTTTATCAAATCTTCACATTTTATACTGCAATAAACACATACAATTTATCCTCTTTATCAAATCTTCACATTTTATACTGCAATAAACACATACAATTTATCCTCTTTATCAAATCTTCACATTTTATACTGCAATAAACACATACAATTTATCCTGTTTATCAAATCTTCACATTTTATACTGCAATAAACACATACAATTTATCCTCTTTATCAAATAGTCACATTTTATACTGCAATAAACATGTTAACCCAGTAAACATTCTACATAAATCTATAGCGGTCCGTTAGCGGCCCGTCAGGGTAGCTGACGGGCCGCTAACGGCCCGCTGTAGATTTATGTAGAATGCTAGCTGGGAATCAGCTTCACTATATACCTTTACATTTGATACTGCAATAAACATTAGTCAGCTTCTCAATATACTTTTACATTTGATACTGCAATAAACATTAGTCAGCTTCTCAATATACTTTTACATTTGATACTGCAATAAACATTAGTCAGCTTCTCAATATACTTTTACATTTGATACTGCAATAAACATTAGTCAGCTTCTCAATATACTTTTACATTTGATACTGCAATAAACATTAGTCAGCTTCTCTATATACTTTTATATTTGATACTGCAATAAACATTAGTCAGCTTCTCAATATACTTTTACATTTGATACTGCAATAAACATTAGTCAGCTTCTCTATATACTTTTACATTTGATACTGCAATAAACATTAGTCACCTTCTCTATATACTTTTACATTTTGTCCTGCAATAAACATTAGTCAGCTTCTCAATATACTTTTACATTTTGTCCTGCAATAAACATGTTAGTCAGCTTCTCTATATACTTTTACATTTTATACTGCAATAAACATTAGTCAAGTTCTCTGTATACTTTTACATTTTGTCCTGCAATAAACATTAGTCAGCTTCTCAATATACTTTTACATTTTATACTGCAATAAACATTAGTCACCTTCTCTATATACTTTTACATTTTGTCCTGCAATAAACATTAGTCAGCTTCTCAATATACTTTTACATTTTGTCCTGCAATAAACATGTTAGTCAGCTTCTCTATATACTTTTACATTTGATACTGCAATAAACATTAGTCACCTTCTCTATATACTTTTACATTTTATACTGCATTCTAACACTCCTCGCCTATATAGCCAATGGTTAAACTCAGTGATATATTATGCAATAAATCACTGGGTGGAAATGCACGACGCTATCTGGCGCCTTTCCAACGTCATTTTGACACGCTGCTGACGTCAGTCTTAGTTTCTACGACGTTAGACGGTGTAACGTCGTTTTTCTCACTTCAACAACGTAAGAAATACATGTAAATCTCAGCGTTACAGTCAAAACTTTTGGCGGGATTTCTTTATTCGATGGCAGAAAGTTTGAAAAATCTGAAGGATACAATAACCTTTTCGTCGTTTTCTATGTGTTTGAATCGAAATAGATTAGCTCTTGTGCGTGATTTGTTGAGTAATAAATCACAGTTTGTCGGTCAGTTGTAAGAAGATAAATCACTCGTGCTCCGCGCTCGTGATTTGATCTACTTTACAACTGACCTCCAAACAGTGATTTATTACTCAACAAATCACTGCTAGAGCTGATCTATTTCTTAAATAAACATTAGTCAGCTTCTCTATATACTTTTACATTTGATACTGCAATAAACGTTAGTCACCTTCTCTATATACTTTTACATTTTGTCCTGCAATAAACATGTTAGTCAGCTTCTCTATATACTCTAGATCAGTAAAACACTGAGATGACTGTTTGTTTATCAAATTGTCCACTGTCATTGAAAATAATCAGGTAACTGACACATGTATTTGATGGGTTGGTGCATGCGTGCCATTCCCCAGGTAATCATTTACTCAATACACAGAGCATGTCGAATTTACTGAGTGATTTATTGTGAAAAGTGATTAGAAAGCTGAAAAAGTACCATATTTCACTGAAAACAACTGATGGTTATGGAGGTAACAGAGGCATTTTTTTTCCCCCTTGGCAATAGCGATTATGGACTGAATTTTAGATGTCCTTTTAAAGTCAAATTCGGTCTAGCTCACTAAAACTTGGTTTCAGACCAAAAAAAGGCAGTTTCTCGAGCCCTGCTCCTATTTATCTAAACTATGTGCCTATATCTGGAGAAGAAAGAAAAATCTTTGACCTACCACTGTACACTGTACTCTTGTAGGAACTGACAAAGTTAGACATGTAGGAACATAACGGCCATGACTGAAAGAAAATAAGACAAAGTTAGACACAGAGGAATGTAATGGCTATGACTGAAAGACAAAGTTAGACACAGAGGAATGTAATGGCTATGACTGAAAGACAAAGTTAGACACAGAGGAATGTAATGGCTATGACTGAAAGACAAAGTTAAACACAGAGGAATGTAATGACCATAACTGAAAGGCAAAGTTAAACACAGAAGAATGTAATGACCATGACTGAAAGACAAAGGTAGACACAGAGAAAGGTAATGGCCATGAATGAAAGACAAAGTTAAACACAAAGGAATGTAATAGCTATGACTGAAAGACAAAGTTTGACACAGAGGAATTTAACGGTTATGACTGAAAGACAGACAAAGAAGACTGTAATGACCACGACTGAAAGATAAAAGTAGACACAGAAAAATCTAATGACCATGACTTAAAGACAAAGTTAGACACAGAAGAATGTAATAGATATGACTAAAAGGCAAACATTTGAAAATAATGACCATGACTGAAAGACAAAGTTAGACACAGAGGAATGTAACAACCATCACTGAAAGACAAACATTTAAATGTAATGACCATCACTGAAAGACAAAGTTAGACACAGAGGAATGTAATGACCATGACTGAAAGACAAACATTTGAATGTAATGACCATGACTGAAAGACAAAGTTAGACACAGAGGAATGTAATGGCTATGACTGAAAGAAAATAAGAAAAAGTAAGACATGGAAAAATGGAATGGTCATGGCTGAAGGAATATATGACATAGATAGACATGAAGGAATGTAATGGCCATGACTAAAAGAAAGTAAGACATATTTAGACAAAGTTAGGCATGGATGAATGTAATGGCCATGACTGAAGGAATATTAGACAAAGTCAGACATGAAGAAATGTAATAGGCATAACTAAAGGAATATAAGGCAAAGTCAGACACAAAGTGATGTAATGGCCATGACTGAAACAAGATAATGAAAAACTCCTTTGGGTTTACTATATTTACCAGTTATATTGTGACATCGTACGCGCTAACAAGATGCCCTAAAATTGGAACATATTTCACTTCACAGCTTTTGTTTGTTTGTGTTGAGGTTTTACGGCCCAGTCAACCTAATGGGGTCATGTCAAGCGTGGTCAGTTTACCTAAGCACACATTTACTGGGCAGGCTTAGTCCTCTAAGCGGTTAACCAGTATTGTGCACATTCTTTCGCCAGAAACTGACAACTGCCCTTCTTGAATCAGCGGAAGGGAGAGAATGACTGTAGAAAATATTTCATGATCAATCTCCATGAAAGAATGTTGCCGACTTTGGCGGGGGTCGAACCCTTGACCTTTTGGTCTCCTGTCGGATGCGAATCCGACTGAGCCACCGAGGCCGGCACACTTCACAGCTGATTTATCCAAAGACTGCTGGATGAGTGGCAGTGTTGACCCAGGTCAGATACTGCATTCTGTGGTGCCTGATCTGGATCTACAGTGTCTGATCCTACCCACTTTACAGGATTCACAATGAGATTTTCATGCACAAATCAGTTCCTTTGATGTCATATTTCAATTGTTAAAAGTATACTGATCAAACAATAAATTGCCAATAAGCAGTGCTTATTAGATACCTCCTGCTAAGATAAAAATGTTAGAGACAAATGGACGGACTAAATGAGAAGATTTTGTTGGTGATATAATAATGAAGAACAAAAGATGATGACTGTCACTACAAGGAAACTGGTACCTTATGATATGTGTGAAACATACAAGTTAAGATAACAAGTATAAAAAGAGTGGGTTTTCCTTGATATTTTTCCTGCAAAACATATTGTGAAGTATCTGTTCAAGTAACGAATATTATTATATTGTACAGTACTGACGATATTCCACCAACCCTAATCTGCTACAAATTGGGATGTATTTTAACCCTTAAAGCGCCATTTTAACCCTTAAAGCACCAATGACAACAATTGTCGTCTGCTTTGTCATCTGCTTGTAATTTTAAAAGTCATTTCTGCAAACAGTGTGGACCCAGATCAGACTCCTCCTAAAGTCTGATCTGGGTCCACACTGTTTGCAGGTATGCAAAAAATAGCTTTGAGAAGTTTGCAAGAATATTCAGCAGACGACATAAACAGACGACATTTTCAGATGCAGTTTTTTTTGGTGCTTTAATGGTTGCTAAAATTTTTGCACATACCTTATGAGAGATAATCAAAAAGTTCTTGGCCCCTGAACTTTGGGAATGACCAAGAGAAGAAATTGTGCAGTTATTTCTTAATATAATCACCCTTTGCCTCGATGAACTTTTTCAAACACTGTTCCAGTTTGCTTATCCCTTCAAAATTGAAGTTTTCTTCCTGGTCCCCCTAGAACTCATCAACAGCATCTATGATGCCTTCATTGCTTCCAAAAATCCTGCCAAGAAGGTTAGTTTTCAGATTTGAAATCAGACAGGTCCAAAGGGGCTAAATCTGGAGAAGATAAGAAAGGACCTTAGTCATAGCAGCCATTTATCATGTAACCTTTCTCATATAATTCACTATGATAATCCTAAGATATTAATTAGTCAACATTACGAAAACACGCCTATTCAAATATACAGAAAATTTCACCTCCAAAAACTGAAAATTTTCAGATAAAAAACTCTGATATTTTTCATAGCTTTGCTCAAAACACAGATTATGGGTACTCATTAGAACCGCCTCGGTGAGGCAGTTCTAACGAGTACTCACAATCTATATTTTAAGCAAAAAAATAAGAAAAATAATGTATACCCCTGTAAACCCCAGTTTTACTATATAAAAGTGGGGTTTAAGGGGGTCAAAATTATATAGGCATGTTTTCGTGATGAGATAGACCAAACTGCTCCAAAACTAATGTTTATTTGTCTAGCTTATCATGTAGGTTTTCCCTGTCACACATGATCAGACTGTGCAAATGCTCAACATTTTAGTTTGTAGAAGCCTCTTTTGGGCGCGAAGATGAACAGACTATCTGAAAAGTGTTTGTGGTTGGTATAAGAATGAAGAACAAAAGATGATGACTGTCACTACAAGGAAACTGGTACCTTATGATATGTGTGAAACATACACGTTAACACAACGTATAAAAAGAGGGGATTTTCTTTGATATTTTTCCTGCAAAAGGTATCTGTTCAAGTAATGAATATTATGATATTGTATAGTATTGATGATATTCCACCAACCCAAGACCATTCATAATCCTCCATGCTCTCCCTCCCTTTCCTAAATTCAGTAGCCCATTTCTTCACCATGACGCAAGGACTCATCCCCACGGGTTTGAATGAAGTTGTCTTGAATTTGACTCTTACACGCCCTTCTTACAGAATATCCCTGTTTGTAGCAAATTCCTACTGAAATCAATAGCTTTAAAATTTTATTCTTTCTACCAAAGATGTTGAACAAGATAAAATTATCAATTGAAAGGGGTTTCATTTTAATTTATTTGTTCTAAGTATATTGGGCTGAGAACTTCTTGATCTTATCTGGTACAGTGTCCACTGTTTTCATACAACTTAAGACCTTGATGAGACTGCACAGACATGCCGGCTGTTCTGCATTTTTCTGTTCAAAATGCCATACAAATTTGAAGCAGCCGATATTCTAATTCTTTTCATTTTCTAAAAAAAGAATGCTAAAAATTTCTAAGACAATGCCCAACAGACAATACACATGAAATTTCAAGCATTATTTTCTCAGAAAAAGATTTTTTAAGAGTTTGTCTACTGTGGCTGTGACTGGCACTTTAAGAGTTAAAGGTGATGCATCTCCTAATTTCAGAATATTTCAAATTAAAGATATTGTTGTTACAACATTAATGTTGAAAACCACATTTTAAAATTCCTATTGGTTCAAAATTTACCTGCATTCAGAGTTGTAGTAACCTCTGTTGCTATTTATCCTACAATGCACTACTCTTTGATTGTTAAATTTCATTTAAACATCAATTGATTATGAAAATGTATTAGCACTGCAGCCCTTCATATAAATATGGAGGAGATCTGTTTCTCTCTGCATACATTCCCTGAATACTTTCCAAGTTAAAAGTTAAGAAAACATTTTTAAAATTATTCATAAGAATCAATGACATCACAAACGAGCAAAAACTTAAAATCTCAATAACTTGGTAAGTATTTGGAATATTTCAATGGGGTTTTCATCACTGGACTCGACAACCAAATGTCTTTCTTTTTAGCATATTTAAAACAAAAAGTGAAAAAAAGGGATGCCTCTGTTTTAAAGATCCCCTTATCTAAGAAACTCTTACTTATTAGGTACTGGAATATCTATTATCTGGTTTGCTGCTGCCCTCAGGTCCATCTGTATCTTCTCCTGCTGTTGCCTGTACAGAAAACAACAACAAAAACAATCTTTCACTGAACTGGTTTCATTCTTATATATTACACATCTTAGCTTTAATACTCAGCATGCTGGAAAAAATTTAGCAGATGACATTTTGAAATATCTTTTCTTATTTTTCCCAGACCACAGGCTATGACATTTCCAGCAAACTGTCTCCTTTAGAAACTTTTGCATGAAATGTCAAAAGCTTTTGTCTGGGAAAAGTAAATGAAAATGTATATTGTGGGTACTCATTAAATGAGATTTGATGAAATGAGATTTTCTCTATGGATATCCTTGCAGTTGATCATAGCACAAAATCAGGGCGCAGTTGTTCAAAGCTAACGATGTCGTTAGTTAACGATTCGTTAAAATTTACATCGAGTGATACGCAAATATGCTGAAATTTTTTGCTGAAAAAATGTGAGTAGCTTTTGCAATGCAAAAGCTACTCACATTTTTTCAGCAAAAAATATCAGAATATTGTATATTGAATTCGCTAAAACAGTTAAAGAAATGACCCTTAATGAGCTTGTTAAGCTAACGACGCTTTGAACAACTGGGCCCAGATTTTCTCTCTATGCATATCCTTGCGTTTTTTTCATAACACATATTAAAATTTTCTCTACACATTCACTTGCAGCTGCGAGTTCACAGCTTAAATTAATTTTTTCTTATACAAATTTTTGCAGTTAGGAATTCATAGTACAAAAGAATTTTCTCTATGTATACCCTTGTAGTTAGGAGTTCATAATATAACCTGAAATTTTCTCTGTGTTTGCCCTTGCAGTTAGACGCTCATATCACAAACTGAGATTTTTCTATGCATATCCTAGAAATAGTAGTTCAAAGCATAATCTGAGATTTTCTCTAAGTGTACACTTGCAGTTAGGAGTTAACAGCACAAATTAAATTTTTCTCTATGCATACACTTGCAGTTAGTTCATAGCACAAATAAAAATGCTCTATGTATACTTTTTCAATTTAGAGCACATAGCACAAACTAAGATTTGTGTTGTGCATACCCTGGTAGTTATGAGCTCATAGCACACACTGATATGTTTTCTGTCTATATCCTTGCAGTTAAAAATTCATAGCACAAACCGAGATTTTTTTTATTCATACCCTTGCAGTTAACCCTTGTCCTGCTGAGCCCGGATATACCCTGCATTTGCAAACAGTGTAGATCCAGATCAGTTGGCTTCTGAAGAAGCCAACTGATCTGGATCTGCAATGTTTGCCATTAAGTATGTGAATTTGTATCAACAACCTGGATCAAGTAATCTGATTGGCTGAAAATTGGAAATAGGCGTGGCATCTTAATTTATTCAGCATGACAAAGGTTAAGAGCTCATAGCACAAACTGAGATTTTCTTCAACAAATAATTTAATCTCAACTTCTTTTTGTGCTTTATTTTGGTCACTGTGATATCATTATTACAAGAGGGATGTGCTTTATTTTGGTCGCCATGGTATCATTATTACAAAAGGGATGTGCTTTATTTTGGTCACCATGGTATCATTATTACAAACGGGATGTGCTTTAATCTGGTAATGTGGTATCATTATTATGAGGGATGTGCTTTATTTTGGTCAACGTGGTATCATTATTATAAGAGAGATGTGGAAATGAGATGTTGTAGCTCCAGACGAGACACATTTTTCAACCAAATAATACAGTGAACCTCAATAGCTCAAACACCAATGGCCTCTTTACCATTTGTCCTAAAATTTGAACAAATTTATTAAACCAGATACTCTTGATAAGATGCTTTTTCAATCCAAAAGTGTTGATATTTTCCTTATTTCTCCACGAAAACATATGTTGTGTGTACTCATTAGAAGCACCTCAGCGAGGCACTTCTAATGAGTACCAAAAACATGTTTCCATGGAGAAAAAAAAATATTTACCTGGGACCAGTTGTTCAAAGCGTCGTTAGCTTAACAAGCTCGCTAAGGGTCATTTCGTTAACTGTTTTAGCGGATTCAATATACAATATTCTGATATTTTTTCAGCAAATGTAAATTTTAATGAATTTTTAACTAACGACGTCGTTAGCTTTGAACAACTGGGCCCTGATACCCACTTTTATCTAGACCTGTGTTACTACCTGCTAATGTGTCTAAACACTGCTGGATGAGTGGTAAACACTGTATAGATCTGGGCCCAGTTGTTCAAAACTAATGATGTCATTAGTTAACGTATCATTAAAACTTTGATCATTAAATATGGCATAAACACTAATATTTTTGCTGAAAAAAATGTGAGTAGCTTTTGCATTTGCTACCCACATTATTTCAGCAAAAATAACTGTGAATCAGATATTGTATTTACTAGGACAATTAACATTTTGACCACTAACGAACTCATTAAGCTAACAAAGCTTTGAACAACTCGGCCCTGATCAGATGTCATGTTCTGAGATGTCTGATCTGGGTCTCTACAGTTCGGCTTGGACTGTCTGTCCCAATATTTAGAGTGAGCATGCATCTGCTTATCCCTCTTATCCAGAGCTATAGGTGGAAAGGTGATACTGTGTGTAAAAGCATTTCGCAGGTTGAGGAATTTTGATGTTTATTGCACTTCAACCTCTTTATAACACGCTTCATTATAACACGGTTTTGGATATAACACGGTTCAAAGATGGATCCCAAAAATGTATAGATTATATTGAAAAATGACCATAAATGGTCATTTTTCAATATAATCTATATATTTTTGTTTGGATATAACACGGTAGTTTAATTAACACAGTTTATGCTATGGACCCATACAATAGTGCTATAAAGGGGTTGTGGTGTATTCAAACAGATGAAATCCCATCAAAGTCATGTAAATCCCATTTCTGACTTTCAGCCGATCAAATTAATTGATCCAGGTTGTTGAGACATATTAATAGAAACTGTGCAGATTCAGATCAGTTGGTTTCTGATCTGGATATACAATGTTTGCAAAGGCATGGGCATATCCAGGTTGAGTAGGACCAGGGTTAAAAAAAGCTACAGATGAAAGCACTCAAAGAATGTTACATAAGAAGGGACTTTAACAAACTGGCAAACAGAAAATGTAACACACACATTACTAGCACATAACCTGGGCTCTGAGATCATGAGTAGATGCTGTATTGAGGACAAGTAAAACAATATCAATAATTCAACACATGAAAGCATTCACAGAAAAAAGCACGGTAAGGGTAAGGGACTTTAACAAAACACTAAACAAAACTTAAACACAATTTAAGGGGAAATGAAACATTTTCAAGGGAGACAACTCAGTAAAAATTGGTTTTGCTTCCTTCTGAAAAGAGCACTGCACTAAGAGGAAAGAATTTGTTTTCCTTTAAGTGTAGAACCATTTCCAGAAAGAATATAGCATGCAAAAAATGCACACAGGTAATCACAAAAGTTGTCTCCCTTGTAAAAATTGGTGTAAGATTAACCAAAGCACATGATCTTGACAAAAAGTGCAAAACAGAAAGCAAAATGTCATTGGCTGACAGTTGAACAGACAGAAAGACGACGGACATGAAAACAGTATACATCGCCTCCCCTACAGAGCTTGTAGGGGTATAATTGGCCTCCAAGCAAAAACAAATCGGTTATATCCATACAAAATGAATAGAATCAATATAAAATTGACCAACAGGGGCCCCAAAATGAGCTGGGTTGTATCCAACAACCATGCCATAACAAGAAATATCAATACGCAGTGCTTATTAGATACTTCTACAAGGTAACCAAAACAAACAGGACAGACAGACAGACATACAGACACATCATTAATTCATAGCTCCAGAAATATTTCGAACCAAATAGCATTTGAGCCAGCACATGACAAAACCTACAATAAGACCTGTGTGACCAGCCAAGACTCAGATTAGCCTGTACATCCACCGAGGATGGCAAGGGCTCTCTTTCATACCCTCTGGATAGCCCAGAGGCTGTAGAAGGCTCATGCGATCAGCAAAGACTCTGATCAGACTGCACAGATGTGCATGATAATCTGAGTCTTCACTGGTTGCACAAATCTATTTGTAGGTTTTGCTGTGCACTGAATCATATGTCTTTCAGAGTCCAGTTTTAAAAGCATGTTACCAAGTTGTAGAAATAATGAGATGTTAAAAATCGAAGTACAATAATTTTAAATACACCTAACATGAAAAAAAAAAATATATATATATGAATAGCTTTTGTCGTGAATACTAATTATCTTTTTTTTTATCACAAAAACAACTGTGTAAAATCATCAAATAATAATTTCATTAGGCAGACTGAACAAATGACTTCAGGAGTCCAGACTATCCATTTTGACATTCATATTTTTCAATATATAAAAAACGTTTTCATGTTCATTGGAGACACCTAGTTTAGATGAGGTGAGTCTAATGAGCCTAGCTCCAGATAAGGTGCTTTCTTCAACCAAAATGTACATATTTTTCTTATTTCTCCATGAAAATATATGTTGTGGGTACTCATTAGAAGTACCTCAGCTAGGTGCTTCAAATGAGTACAGGGTTCATACAGGCAAGGCCAAGTCAAATTCAAGAACTTTTCAAGGATCAACCTCATAGTTTTCAAGGACTATAATACTTACACAAATTAGTAAATTCTGGCATTGTCATCCATTGGTTCCACATCCAGTGAAAAATTTTGGGTTAACCCTTGTCCTGCTGAATAAATTAAGATGCCACGCCCCCCTTCTAATTTTCAGCCAATCAGATTACTTGATCCGGATTGTTTCTATAAATTCAAATACGTAATGGCAAACAGTGCAGATCCAGATCAAGAAGCCAACTGATCTGGATCTACACTGTTTGCAAAGGCAGGGTATATCCGGGTTCAGCAAGACAAGGGTTAAAAAAACAGATAATTTCTGCCAAATAAAGTCACAATGAATTCTCTTAAAATCAAAAGTATTAGGTTGTGGTGTGGTTGCAGTTTCTGTTTTAACCTGTGAGAAATTTATGAATGTCCCGAGACATCGCTTTTTCTTGTTTCTTATGCCCCTCTCCCTGTGCCTGTGACCGCAATGCACTTTCACCCATTTGTATCAATGTCCTTATTACATGGCTGACAGTGTTTACTGTTTGTTTCCTTTACTCAAGGATATCGTTTTGGCCACTATCTGCTATAAACACACTTTCCCATTACGCAGATACAAATTCAGGTCAAAAAAAAAACACACACACTAAAGAACAGCCGACATCATTTTTGTTTTTTGTTTAGTCTGATTACTGGAACCGATTTTTTTTCAGCGATAAAAGTTGTCAAAATGAAGTTTTTTAAAAGTAAAACATATTTTAACGAGTAATACTTAACCTATAGATAATGTGCTATTCTCTTCTGTTTTCACACCTTCCACAGAAAAAACGACCTTTCAGTCGTTAATTAAAGTCTTAAACCAGAAGGTCCCTTAGGCAGTTACCTGTGTGACGTAACTCTTCCCGCTCAATTGACCACGTGTCAGTTTCTTTTATGTGTAAAACAATAGACACAATTAGGAGAGATAAGCGAGGGTGGGCGGAGGGAGATAATTGATTATCTATAGGTTAACTATTACTCGTTAAATTATGTTTTACTTTTAAAAAACTTCATTTTAACTTCATAATACATTAACCTATAGATAATGTGCTAGAATTTGCAGAATAGGAGGGAGGTGCTCTCCTAATTCTAACACCAATAATATCTCACCACTTCTGGTTAAGACTCAGGAAACTCAAAGGAATCAGATACATTCTAATTCTATATTTAATAGAAAGAATGATCTAGATTCACAAAATAGCATATCTTTAAGGTGTTATGATCTAACAACCTTATATATATTAGCAGACTCTAGAGGAAGCCAGTTCTTAAGTCTCAGAGACCTAACATTGCCCCCCCCCCCCCCCCCCCACAGAAAAAACGACCTTTCAGTCGTTAATTAAGTCTTAAACCAGAAGGTCCCTTAGGCAGTTACCTGTGTGACGTAACTCTTCCCGCTCAATTGACCACGTGTCAGTTTCTTTTATGTGTAAAACAATAGACACAATTAGGAGAGATAAGCGAGGGTGGGCGGAGGGAGATAATTGATTATCTATAGGTTAACTATTACTCGTTAAATTATGTTTTACTTTTAAAAAACTTCATTTTAACTTCATAATACATTAACCTATAGATAATGTGCTAGAATTTGCAGAATAGGAGGGAGGTGCTCTCCTAATTCTAACACCAATAATATCTCACCACTTTTGGTTAAGACTCAGGAAACTCAAAGGAATCAGATACATTCTAATTCTATATTTAATAGAAAGAATGATCTAGATTCACAAAATAGCATATCTTTAAGGTGTTATGATCTAACAACCTTATATATATTAGTAGACTCTAGAGGAAGCCAGTTCTTAAGTCTCAGAGACCTAACATTGCCCCCCCCCCCCCCCCTCTTTTTTTCTTTTTGGGAAACAACAATTGGCTTCAATGGCTTCAAAAAGAAAAGGGAGTCATTGAGACATAACATAAATATTCCATCGCAAAGTAAGCTAGGAATATAGAAATATTTTCAAAACAAAATTTGTAAAACAAAAAGCCAAAACCATACACTGTAAGTAGTCTATGTAGGGTCTTGAATAAATAAGGAAAAGTCTACTCGGTGGAGTTTCCTATAAATAACTGACATATGTAGATATTTTGGATAAAATTCTAGATATGTGAAGCTATGTAATTGTAATAGTCTAAGCTATTAGAATTATAAACTAATTAGATTCTGTTAATTGGAGCGACAGGACAGTTTCCGATGAACAGACACAGACTTAAAATAACCATAATATGTAATTATTTCCCTTTGATCAAATTAAAGAAGGGGAGATAATAAAAGTAGATGGAGTTAACTTAACTATAACTAAGTTATCCATCAGAAGAAAAAAAAGGTATAGACAAACATAATGGTTAAAACTATTGCTAGACTAATTGTATTACGAATTTTTAGTCAATCAATAAAATAATACAGAGTTTGCATATAACTGCTGGGAAGAAAAAACAACCTAAACCATTGATAATTAGTTTTGTCATAGACATAAAAAGCGTTTGATGTCCTGACAAAAAAATAAAGAATAAACTGTCAACATCATAACTTAAGAGTTTGACAGAGAATAAGAGAGATAAGAATAAGGTTGATCGCAGCAAACTGTATGACGGTCATAGTTTGGCTAAATCTTACCGTATTGATAAGATTAAGCAATAATAAATAAGCTGGATAGAATCTTTCTATACCAGAAGATTGCCATGAAAAGTACTCCTGAGTAAATAATCATGGAAATCAAGAAATGTTAAAAAATCCACTTTGATACGAATCAAAATGTTCATAAAAAGAGAAGGACTCAGAGAAAAAGTAATAGTGTGATAATCTCTGAAGAAAGATTATACAATAATACTGATTAATAATCTCAAAAAACACTTAATTTATAAGTTAAGAGATAGTATTACTATTCTATACGCATATTTAAGAATAGTAAGAAATATATTAATACTAAATAAAAATTATACTACTGAACAAAATTCCCGCTATAAATAATAGGTTAAGCATAACTATTTATTAAGCAAGGAATTATTAAACATATAACTCTCTATAAAATTACTGCCCGTAAATTTTATAGATAAACATTCAATCAAATTTTTAGAATTGAATATTAATAGAATAAAATCTATGTCTGCATAATTGGTAATTCCTGAAATATCAAATTACGTACTCGCAAATGAGTTCAGGAAGAAAATACATATATATACTCTCAAGATCTATGTGTAAACCATAGAGAGTAATAATATTATTACCGCGATCCCTGACGGAAGGGTAAAAACATGTATATGAAAGAGATAATAATTAATTTAACGTCATATAGGTTTAAGATAAAATTTGTTTAATCTTTAACCAATATGCAGCAACAGTGACTCGATATTCTGTATTCGTACGTAGAAAAGGAGTACTTAGTCATTAGAATTTTGTATGATTGAAATAGAGATAATGGGATCTAAAAGGATGTATCTCCATGAACTGAATCGAAGGATAATATCCATTCTAAAAAAAAAAACTAGGGCTTGTTTTAGGCTTAGTTTAACAAGCGTAGAATTGAATTATTTCCAAGTATTCATGAAGTCATTATGCTCTGAATACTGAGAAAAATGTTAAAATATTAAAGTGACTGTTCCACAATGTTAGCTAGATTTAAACCTGGAACGTAGCGAGAAGGTCAATCTAATTTAAAAGTAAGATGAGAAAGATAAATAATGAAGATAGATATATAAATATCGGAATAATATATTATCTCAAACAATTATCAAATAATCGGAATGTTTAAAAGTATAAATACTACTCGAAAGTTTATTTACCGAATGTATAATCGGAGAAAACTTTCAGTATGTTCAAAAACGTATCACAAAAGTAAGATCTGACCAGGAACGTAGGTGCAGCACTTACTAAGTTGTGAAGTTAATATAAACATATTTTATATTATAAATTGAAGTAGTGCATTTCAAAATCATCGACATCTTGAAATGACTTATTGTGAGGAAAAATAAATAAATATCCAGTTTCGGAAAAGATATTTATCTATATATATAGACCATTTTTGATGCGGACTGGAAATCAATATATTAATCTTTGCATTATTCGCAAACTGAACTTGAACTCTTAGCGAGAATTACTATGATCCCTTTAACGAATGTAAACATAAAGGAGGGGTAAAGAGATAATTAAGAGTGTCTTAATTCTTTACCGGCTCGTAATTAAGGATGTTTTCCCTTTTGTCTAAGCCTAGACTATAGACTGATTAATATAAATATAATAATATCTGCTATTATGAGGTAAACTCTCGTTAATTAACCTCTAAGCATATATCAAAAATATATATCAACATAATCTAGAGCTTCGGTAAGTTTAGAGGAAGGAAATGATTGACTTTGGCAGTTTCTGAATAGTTACAAAGTCAATAAAACAAAATATCAAAAGGAAAGTATTGTATATAATATCTAATTTAGGCAATAATAATCTGTCACGTACTGAATAATTAATGCCTTTACTAAATATGTATCCATTGTCAATACCAAAGTGCAAGAAAATTTTGATTGACATGGACTCTAGTTATAAATAAAATATTAGAGGTATAGAGCTAGTCGAAGTAAAACTGTTCCTCAATAAGATAAAGTAGACCTATAATATACGAGGATTAATTGGGTCTAGAAATTACAATCATAATAAAATTATTATTCCAATATGAAGAATCTTCGGCGTAATAGATTCTTACTGAGGCAAAAATATCTGGTATATTGCTATCGTAGTCTTAAATGATCCAGAAGAAAAAATAAAACAGGCAAAGTAAAGAACGTATCGAATTATATCTATGCCTAAATATAAGATTTTTATTTTTTTTTTTTTTTTTATTTTTTTTTTTTTATTTATTATTTTATAGCAGAGTTTAGACAGAGCACGACTGACCTAGACTCTTATATAATCAATCAAAAGATAGTATAAAATAGAATAATAGCTTATCGGATCAACTATTTTCCATGTAGAAAAGGCAAAAGGAAAATATGTACCTCAACTAGAATTTTAAATCGTAGTAATCTAGAGAGGTAGCGAATAAATAAATAAACTGTTAATTTATTTATCTGGTTGGTGTAAATTTCCGATACCTTAAGAATGAAAAATTAATAGAAAGTAGAAAAGATCGATTGCTACTTTCTTGTCAATTTACTCCTTAGATTACATGCTGATTACATATCGGAGCATGTAGAAGAAAAACAGGGGAGGAAAGAAGAAAATTTTTTTTAGATTTCGTGTATATTTTTCTTCTTATAAATAACGATAGTTTTATAGTTCACCTTTGCCCTAGAGCCGAATAAGGTGAATATGTAAGAAGTTAATCTCTTTGTAGCGAATAAAAGAGTTATAATTATAGCTGGAAGTATCTTCTACACTTAGTGAATGAATTGCGAATTTGATCGTAACCGATATTCTTAATTCATTTTCAATAATAAATATATATACAGAATTTGAGTCAAGTTCAAAAGTGACTGGACAGAATTCAACAATATAAATGGCTACTAGGTATTAGAACCCATCGCTGTAATTCAATAACCTATAATCCAAGACTATACATGTCTATAGTGGTTATTAAATAAATATATGTTGAGCGAGTACTAGTGACTACTACTCGCACACTAGTAATCCGACACAAAGTCTACGAAAATACTGCCCGGTGGAATTTCGTTAGAATGACCTGGCACTACTCTACGAAGTGCCTCCCGATGAAATTTTCGTTAGAGCCGGAATTTAACCGCTTTCTAGCGAATTAAAGAGATAAAACATCATTTGAATGACCTGGCACTAGTCTACGAACTGCTGCCCGGTAAGAATTTTGTTATAGTCGGAAGTTTAACTCTTTCTAGCGGATAAAAGAGATTAAACATAAGTTAATTTAAAATATTAATGGAATTACACACCTATAATAAGTCAATGGAATATTAAAGATTCTAGTCTGATTCGGGAAAGACTGTACAGAATTTTTTGTATAAAAAGTTATTATGTATTTCACTTAATAACCTATATCCATTGACTTAAACGTGAATGGAGCTCTATGAACGATAATAGATTGTTCGGAAATTAGTGATCATTATTTTCACACTAGTTACCCGACACAATGACCGGACACTAGTATTCGTAACTGTTGCCCGATAAAGTTACAAGTAATTTGACAAATTGATCGGATAGTAGTATTCGTAACTCTAGTCTGATGAAAAAGGGAGATTATATATGAAAACTGAGCGGGCACAAGTATTCGAAACTTTTTCCCGAAGATAATTAATTATTAGGCAAAAATTGACCAGACACTTTCTGTAAAAGTTTGCCTGGTGAAAAATCAGAAATAATATAATAATATGACCGGGTATAAGTATCAGAAATATTACTGATACTTTGCCCAGTGAAAAAATTTTTTAATAATTAGACATAATGACCGGAAGTTAGTATACGTGACTATTTTGTCCGGTGAAATATGTCAAAAACTAAGTCTTTCCAGAAAATAATTAAATTATTGACTGGAGACTAGTTGACTGGTGCCTGGTTGATCGGTGACTGGTGACTGGGTGACTGGGTGACTGGTGACTGGTGCCTGGTTGACTGGCACCTGGATGACTGGTGACTGGTGCCTGGCTGACTGGCACCTGATTGACTGGTGACTGGTGAAGCTGATTGACTGGTGCCTGGTTAACTGGTGACTGGATGACTGGTGACTTGTGGACTTAGACTTTATCGGATACTAAGTACCCAAAGATGCCACCTTGATGGGTCTTACCCCGGCAGTATAGCCATATGGGGTGGGGCTCCCATCAGTAAAGAATTGTCTTATAACCCATCAAGGGTTGACAAGTTCTTTACAATCAGCTTCTCCACCATGAGAATCTTTAGCCAACTGAAGATCTCTGCAAACAAAAGTCCAGGAAAAACATATCATAATTGCTGAATAACCTGGAACAAAAAGAACAAAAATATTCTGCATATATAAACACGACTATCGAACCGATCACGCACGAGCGTTGTGCCGATAGCGAGAGTCGCGAAAAAGCATGTGGAACAAGAGCTGTCGGAGGACAGCGAGCTCGCCTGCTGGGTACATTTTATATTGTAACATTTTTATCATTAAGCCATATAATATAGGTCACACTGACCTAGATGTATTTGTATGTAAATCATTTTGTCACATAGATATAATAATCCAGGTATGACAATTCTCCATGAAATAGTAATAAAAATAAAAGGCAAAATCACTGAAGCATGAAATATAGGTCACAATGACCTAGATATAGTAAGTGGTCATTCATTGGGTCACATGGAAGTAATATCCCAGGTGTGACATTTATCCAACAAATAGTATTCAAGATATAAGGCAAAATCACTGAACCATGAAATATAGGTCACACCAACAGAGATATATTTTGACGTCAATAATCGGGTCACAAGGAACTAATATCCCAGGTGTGACATTTATCCAACTAATAGTATTCAAGATATAAGGCAAAATCACTGAACCATGAAATATAGGTCACAATGACCTAGATATAGTAAGTGGTCATTCATTGGGTCACATGGAAGTAATATCCCAGGTGTGACATTTATCCAACAAATAGTATTCAAGATATAAGGCAAAATCACTGAACCATGAAATATAGGTCACACCAACAGAGATATATTTTGACGTCAATAATCGGGTCACAAGGAACTAATATCCCAGGTGTGACATTTATCCAACAAATAGTATTCAAGATATAAGGCAAAATCACTGAACCATGAAATATAGGTCACAATGACCTAGATATAGTAAGTGGTCATTCATTGGGTCACATGGAAGTAATATCCCAGGTGTGACATTTATCCAACAAATAGTATTCAAGATATAAGGCAAAATCACTGAACCATGAAATATAGGTCACACCAACAGAGATATATTTTGACGTCAATAATCGGGTCACAAGGAACTAATATCCCAGGTGTGACATTTATCCAACAAATAGTATTCAAGATATAAGGCAAAATCACTGAACCATGAAATATAGGTCACAATGACCTAGATATAGTAAGTGGTCATTCATTGGGTCACATGGAAGTAATATCCCAGGTGTGACATTTATCCAACAAATAGTATTCAAGATATAAGGCAAAATCACTGAACCATGAAATATAGGTCACACCAACAGAGATATATTTTGACGTCAATAATCGGGTCACAAGGAACTAATATCCCAGGTGTGACATTTAACCAACAAATAGTATTCAAGATATAAGGCAAAATCACTGAACCATGAAATATAGGTCACAATGACCTAGATATAGTAAGTGGTCATTCATTGGGTCACATGGAAGTAATATCCCAGGTGTGACATTTATCCAACAAATAGTATTCAAGATATAAGGCAAAATCACTGGACTGTGAAATCTAGGTGACCTGGACCGTAAAATGTAGGTCACCATGACCTTCACTCTCTTACACTTAAACCGATGTCACATAGTTAGCTGATGTATAACCAGTCGTGTCTATAACCTGTAGGCATATAAGATTTTACAAATGTGTCCTAGATTTTGACCCCTAGCCCCACCCCAAGGCCCACCCTGAGGTATGAACCCAGGGGTATGTTCTTTTGGAATCTCAGAAGACTCGTCCAGGTACCCAAATTCTAAATATGAATGCTCTATGAGGAGTGAAAGTCAAGATATAAGAATTTGAAAAACTTTAACACAGTATTACAAAGGTGTCCTAGATTCTGACCCCTAGCCCCACCCAGGGGCATGAACCCAGGGGTTTATTCTCTTGGAATCTCAGAAGACCCTCCAAGGTACCTAAGTTCCAAATTTGATGCCTCTGTGAGGAGTGACTGTTGAGATATAAGCATTTGAAAAACTTTAACACAGTGTGACGGGAACGGGAACGCAAACGCAAACGCAAACGTGGACGACCGGGGTGACTACAATAGCTCTCCTTGTACTTCGTACAGGCGAGCTAAAAAGACCAGTCAAAAATACATGAAATCGAAAATTGAAAATTTTAAATAATAACACAGAAAGTGAAAGGAGTGATAAACAAAAGAAACACAATGATACATAAATTTATCCGTGAGGAAAGAAATAATCCAAATTTCTATCACAGGAAATAATCCTTGTTGAATTTCTTTGTCCACAGAAAAGAAACTGACACGTGGTCAATTGAGCGGGAAGAGTTACGTCACACAGGTAACTGCCTAAGGGACCTTCTGGTTTAAGACTTTAATTAACGACTGAAAGGTCGTTTTTTCTGTGGAAGGTGTGAAAACAGAAGAGAATAGCACATTATCTATAGGTTAATGTATTATGAAGTTAAAATCGCCAAGTACCAGTCTGAAAGGGAGAAAAATCCAAACATCAAGTACGAAACATTTGAACCTATGTGTATTTGAACTTTGTTTTTGTGCTGAGCACATTCGACCTCTTAAATTATGCACTCCTGCTTCTCTATTGTTGCTCGAAACTCGCCGATTTTTTTCTAGGAACTCTATTTTTGATTCTCACAGAGATTTAAAAATTGTCTAGAATACAAACAAAATGTGAAATTCAAGTACTTTTCAAGGTCTATGGACAGTTTTCAAGGGCTCTTCAAGACAAATTTTGTTTTCAAGGACTTTTCAAGACTGCCCTTCAAGTACTTTTTAAGCCTAAGCGAACCCTGCAGTACACTCAATGTTTTCATGGAGAGTTACAATAAATATTAGGTGGCTAGGATCTATGAATGAGTACTCATGTTTCTGAACCAAAATAAGAAAAATATCTGAGGAATGCCATGGGAAAATGTGTCTGTGACATACCCGTAGCAAAGACTTAGGGCAGCCTGCACATCCAATATCTCATAGCTACAGATTAGAGGGGATATCTACATAATATTTTTCTTAGTTCTCCACAAAAACATACGTTGTGGGTACTCATTAGAAGTGCCTCACCGATGTGCTTCTAATGAGTACCCACAACATATGTTTTTGTGAAGAAATAAGAAAGATACCAGCAAATTTCGGATGAAAAAAGTGTCTTATCTGTTGCTATGATATCTGATCATGACCTTCACTCTCCACTGTCAGAACTGACTCCTCCACAGAACATACTTAACCATGCCCACATGGACATCGGTTAATTTGCTTTTGATAGACAAACCTTTCCTATTTACCTTTAACATGTACAAGTAAAAATCAATATGCAACATTTGTATCACCATTATTGTTAGACTTTCACCTCTATTTTCTCTTTCATTTTTTGTCAGCCAGTTCTGTGGAGGAATCAATTATTGGATACTGAAGATTGTATAGATAAGCACCAAATGAAATGATCAGTTAGCATGATGTTCAGGTTGACTTGGGACCTTTGCTATTCAATGCCCTGAAGAACCATTTTCATGTGGCATGACA
Source organism: Anodontia alba (assembly GCA_964016985.1). NCBI lineage: Eukaryota > Metazoa > Mollusca > Bivalvia > Lucinida > Lucinidae > Anodontia > Anodontia alba. The sequence continues at coordinate 82,951,684 of OZ024832.1, forward strand.
TTAATCTGAAAACTCTTCTTATCTGGAGAACTGAACTGATTATATCAACATATTACAACATGATATCTCACTGATGGTGTTTTTCCATATCGCTATTTTTCTGTTCTATTTCCTGCGTCTTGAGTTCTAACCATCGTGCCAGTAATTCACTCAAATCTTCCTGGCATTTCCTATATTTCTCTTCAATTGTTGTATACGCGAGCTGTAGCGTTTGGTGTTCATCTTTCAATAACTACAACAGATATGGAGACATGGACATAAGATGTAATGCTGATAATAGTAAGCTGTAATGGAGAAGTTTATATTAGTTTCTGGGTTAAAATAGAGGGATGTAGCTAGGGATGAAAAGGGAGAACCAGTGCAGGCACTATCTGTTGTTAAAACAATCATTACAACAGGCCAAGTGCACAAAAGCGGACCTTTTTGTGTATGTGAGATATCTCACCTATAAAATTCATCACATTCAAAATTTTTTGTTTCCACTTCTTTCCTCTTCTGTTCTAAAAATCGTTTCAGTATCTCATTATATTCTTCCTGACATTTCTTATATTTCTCTTCAGTAGCTGTATATGTGAGCTGTAATGCTTGATGCTCATCCTTCAACATCTAGAACAGATATATTGACATATATGTGAGCTGTAATGCTCTATATTTATATACACTTAGACAAACATATGTGCTGTAATGCTTTGATGATAATGTTCACATAAACACTTAAGACATACATGTGAGTTGTAATACTTGATATTTATGTTTACATATACACTTAGACATACATGTAGATATACAAGCGTGCTGTAATGCTTGATGCTTATCTTACATATACATTTAGACATGCACATAAGTTGTAATGCTTGATGTTTATGTTTACATATACATTTAGATATACATGTGTGATGTAATGCTTGATGTTTATGTTTACATATACACTGAAACATACATATGTGCTGTAATGCTTGATGTTTATGTTTACATATACAATTAGACATAAATGTATGCTGTAATGCTTGAAGTTTATCTTTAAATATATACTTGGACATACACTTGAGCTGTAATGATTGGTGTTTACCTATATATATACGCAGGCATACACGTGAGCTGTAACGCTTGATGCTTAGGTTTGCACTTAGACATACATGTGTGCTGTAATGCTTGATGTTTATGTTTACATATTTTGTACTGTAATGCTTGATGTTTATCTTTAAATATACACTTAGACATACATGCATGCTGTAATGCTTGGTGTTTATCTTTACATATCCACTTAGACATAAACATGAGCTGTAATGCTTGATGCTTAGATTTACCTATACACTATGGCAAACATGTGAGCTGTATTACTTGTTGTTTATTTTATATATACACTAAGGCATATATTTGAGCTGTTATACTTGATTTTTATGTCACGGACACACTTATACATGTGTGCTGTAATGTTTGATGTTTGTTTTTACATATACACTTAGACATACATCTGAGTTGTAATGCTTGATGTTCATCTTTACATATACACTTAGGCATACACATGAGCTGTAATACTTGATGTTTATGTGTTTACATATACTTAGACATACATGTGAGCTGTAATGCTTGCTGTTTATGTTTACATATATACTTAGGCATACATGTGTGCTGTAATGTTTGATGTTTATGCTTACATATGATGATGAGTTCAGGTTTAACGACGCATCAACCCATAAGGGTCATTTGCATCAAAAATGGTGAACTAACATGGTTCTGTAATGAAACGGTTATAATGGTAAGTCATATATGCAAAAAATGTAAAACTAGAACAAATTTAAGAATTAAAGCAGTTATACTTTGTTAAAAAGATTGAGGTGTTTTAAAAACACAAGTATGTTATCAACCGGTACATTTTCAAATAAGTATCTCAGGTCATTTGTTTGGAAGAATTGACGTTGCACATGAGAGAATTCAATGCAGTCGATCAGAAAGTGTTTCACAGTAAAAGGTTCATTACAGCTGATACAAAATGGCTGATCTTCTCGTTTGAGTAGATAAGAATGTGTGAGTCAAGTATGACCTATACGTTATGCTTACATATACACTTAGACATACATGTGTGCTGTAATGCTTGATGTTGACATTTATCTTGAAATCTTCCATGAAACATATTGTTTGTGTTGAGGTTTTATGGCCCAGTCAACCCAATAGGGTCATGTCAGTTTACCTAACTGCAGTTTTACTGGGCAGGCTTAGTCCTCTAAGTGGTTAACCAATATCGTGCATGTTCTTTCGCCAGAAACTGACAACTGCCCTTCTTGAATCAACGGAAGGGAGAGAATGACCATAGAAAATATTTCATGATTAATCTCTATGAAAGAATGTTGCCGACCTTGGCGGGGGTCAAACCCGCGCCCGCCTGTCTATAATGTCTTATATTTATCTTCAAATCTACACTTATATGATGCCAGCTGCTTATCTTTAAATCTCTACTGAGACGTATGTGTGCTGTAATGTTTGATGTTTAACTGAGATATATGTGTACTGTAATGCCTGATGTTAATCTTTAAATCTACACAGAGACATATACATGTGCTGTAATGTCTGATGTTTACCTTTAAATATGCACAGAGACATATATGTGTGCTGTATTGTCTTATCTTAAAATCAATACTGAGACAATATTGTGTTCTGTAATGTCTGATGTTTATCTTTAAATCTACACTGAGACAAAATTGTGGGCTGTAATGTCTGATGTTTATCTTTAAATCAACACTGAGACATATATTGTGGGCTGTAATGTCTGATGTTTATCTTTAAATCAACACTAAGACATATATTGTGTGCTGTTATGCCTGATGTTTACCTTTAAATCTACACGGTCATACTAGTGTATTGTAACGTCTGTAATGACTGATGTGTATCTTTAAATCTTCAATGAGACATATATCTGTGCTGTAATGTCTGATGTTTATCTTTAAATCTATACTGAGACATATATTGTGTGCTGTAATGCCTGATGTTTATCTTTAAATCTACACTGAGACATTTATATGTATGCTGTAATGTCTGATGTTTATCTTTAAATATATATATTGAGATATAAATGTGAGCTGTATGCCTGATGTATATCTTTAAACACACATGGAGGCATATATAAATGATGCCTATGTTTATCTATAAACTGTGAGCTGTTGTGCCTGATTTTTTGTCTTTAAATATACACTGAGACATATAGGTGTGCTGTAATGTCTGATGTTTTGCCTTTAAATATACATGGTGCCATATATATTGTGAGATGTTACGCCTGATTTTTATTTTAAATACTCACTGAGACATGTAGCTCAAATGTAAGCCCTGAAGTTTATCTTTAAATTGCACTTTAAAAATGTCATCTGCTGCAGTTATGATAGTACTGTCTTTTTATTACTTTTTAGAGAAAAAAGGCTTGATATTTCATGTCAATCATCTGCATAGCAGACAATTCATATGAAATATTAAGACTTATTTTTGTCTAAAAAAAAATCAAAATGTCATCTGCTGCAGTTATGATAGGGGCTTTAAGGATTAAAATTTCATTGGCCACAACTAGATCATGTGATGGCTGTCCCATAGCAGATGTATGTGTCTCACCTGATTGGTAGCTTCCAGCTCTAATATAGTCTGTTCTAAGTGTTTCCGCTCAGTTTTTAAACTATTTTCATTGGCTTGTGCATCAAGCAGTCTGAAAAATAATTTGTGCCATCATGTAAGAAAATGTACTTTTGGCTCCTCTTGCACATCCTTCCAGTCTGAACAGCAGACAACATTTTGAAATATTTTTTCTTATTTTTTCCCAGGAAACAGGATTTGACATTTCATGCAAACTATCTTCAATGGAGACAGTTTGCATGAAATGTCAAATACTGTTTTCTGGGAAAAATAATAAAAAAAAAAAATCACCAATCTGTCGTCTGCTGAATTAGCCCATACTGTGGTAATGGTTCAGGAGGATATTTGCTGATAATTCTGGGATAATTTTCTCAATTTCTCCATAAAAACATATGTTGTGGGTATTCATTAGAAGCATCTTGGTGAGGTACTTCTAATGAGTAAAAACAGCATATTTTTTATGGAGAAATAAGAACAAAAATATCACCAAATGGCTAAGTTGTGACTGCTGGTGGTATTCAAGAAATGGAGCTAAATGCAAAGACTAAATATTGTTCAGCCAAGAGTGTAAAGTAGATCATGGTCAATAACAGTTAATGGCAGGGGCCAGGATCAAGCATGGTGTATGAAGTTTCATTAGCCAAGATGCCTTAATGTTCAAGAAATGGAGCTAAACACACACCACACATGAAAAGTAGGTCATTGGTCAGTAATGGTCAATGGCAGTGGGCAAGGCACATCATGGCAGATTAGTAAATTAAGTTTCATTAGCCTAGACGCCTTGGTGTTTGAGAAACAGAGCAGTCAAACCTGTGTTAAGCAAGCACCTAAGGGAAAGCCAAACATTGGTTACTTCAGACAGGTGATTGCTTAATACAGGTAAATTCACACTAATTATCCTTTAATGGGACTAGTAAAACTTGCCTTAAAAACAGGTGATTGCTTAATAGAAGTGGCCTTTAAGACAGGTTAAACTATAAACATACACACTTAACATTGTTGCTGCTGGGGACAATGCCCTTGCTGAAAGATTTTAATGTCACTCCTGCTTGCAAAAGCAGTCATGACAAAAATGTACTTCTGGGTCTTTTTGCATAGTCTGAACAGTGGACTTGTTAAGGAGGAATATTTGATGATAGTTTTGGGATAATTTTATGATGTTCTTCATAAAAACACTTGTTGTGGGTATTCTAATCATAGAAGTGTCTTGGCAAGGTGCATCAAAAAGTACCCACAGCGTAAGCTTTTATGGAGATATAAGAAAAAAACATCCCAGAACTATCATCAAACACTCCTGAGTCCTCCTTAACAAGCTCTCTGGGTCAGTCTTTGCAGTCTGCCTGAAGAAACCTTGAAGCCATAGCAATCCAAAGATTACCCTTTGAAGAATCCATATCTCCAGGTAAGGTGCTATTTTCAACTGAAAAACATTGATATTTTTCATATTTCTCCATGAAAACATATGTTGTGATACTCATTATTGCATAAAAAGCAGTGTCGCACATTATTAACAACCGTGCATAAACTGGCGAAAAGCCGTGTATTCAGGCAATTCATGTACTGTTAATGCACGGCTACGCAACTTTCAATATGATCATACCAGGCCAAAGATTTGCTGCCATTACCAGATGGGTACTGCCCGGCCTTAGAATGAGCATAGTCTGTGGAAATTGCGTTCGCGAGACACTGGTGAAAAGGTGAAACAAGATAGTGCAAGAAATAATGCGAAATGTTGTTATGTCCAAGGCAGATAATCGAAGGTTGGAGTGCTTGGTCATAACATAATGGTATACTTATTTTCTGCAACAGGAAACATTCACCCATTGTAGACTGAATGAACTCCCCATACTATATATTGGAAGATTCTAATTTGGATTTTAGGTATGTCAGATAATGTGATTTAGAGATTCCGAGAGAAAAAGGGCTGAACTATTTGCAAACAGTTGGGACCCTGATCAGATGTCATATTCTGCAGCATCTGATCTGGGTCTGCACTGCTTGTAGATATATATTCAATATCTGACAACTGCATCAGGTAGTTGACTCTTTGGCTCAATGGTTAGAGTACTAGATTTTTATCAGCGCAGACCGGGTTCGAATCCCACCATAAGCGGGAAATTTTTTCAGCTATGCTTCATTCCTTTTTTACGACTTTCATGTCATAAGATGGGGGCTCGCCCTGGACTGGACTTTACTTCACCGAAAACAGCTTTGCGTCATCATAAATGATAACTTTCTTTAAAAGGGGGAGTGTTATGACCTAGCACTTCTACCTTCAATTATCTGCCTTGGCAGATTACACATAGCTTGTAGATATATATTCAGTCTCTGACAACTGCCTCAGGGGGTAAACTCATTGGCTCAGTGGTTAGAGTACTGGATTTTTATCCGGGCAGATGGGATCGAATCCCACTATAGGCAGAACATTTTTTCAGCTATGCTTCATTCCTTTGTTACGACTTTCATGTCGTAAGAATTAGTACTGAGACACCCCAATTAACAAAACCTATCCTAAATTTTAAACAGGCCATAAGCTCGATAAAAGATTTTTTTTCAACCCAAAACTTCTGGGCCCGGTTGTTCAAAGCATTGTTAGCTTAACAAGCTTGTTAGTGGTAAAAATGCGAACTGTTCTAGTAGGTAAAGTATCTAATTCACAGGTATTTTTGCTGAAAAAATGTGAGTAGCTGTTGCAAATGCAAACGCTACTCACATTTTTTCAGCAAACATATTAGCTTATAATGATCAAAGTTTTAACGATACGTTAACTAAGGACATCGTTAGTTTTGAACAACTGGGCCCTGATATTTTGTCTTATTTCTCCATGAAAACATATACTGTGGGTACTTTGATGAGATGCTTCTAACGGGCTAAGAAAAACATTTTCTTGACAAACCCTCTTATTTGGAGCTATGACAAGTCCATTTGACACCATTTAACTGTTTTACCCTAATTATGAATTGAAAGAGTCACTACAATATGCTAACTGACTGTCAGCTAGTGCAGACCTTGATCCTGAATATTTAGGGTAAACACTTGTTAAGGAGGTATATTCAGTGATAATTCTAAAAGTTAAAGAACTTCACTGAAGCTTATGTCTCACATGCATACTAAAATCTGGAAACAAGCACCAGAAAAGTGAGAGTTATCATTTAGCTCAGTCAGATAAAATAAAACAATCAGTGAAGTGAAACTAATGATAAAGTTTTCAGAGGCGGTGGGGTGGGGGTGTTGGGGTGAGGGCGATGTACTACAACTAACTAATGCTGTGAGTACCCATTATAAGTACCTCAGCGAGGCACTTCTAACAATTACCCACGTTTTTATGGAGAAATAAGAAAAAATTATCCCAGAATTATGACCAAACTCTCCCCCTGAACAAGCACTATGGGGATCAAACATGGTTTTTCATGCATTAACATTCGCCAGGTCCTTAGAGAGGTGTTGAAAACCGAGGCCAGAGGTTGCGGTTTTCAACACCTCCCTAGGGACCTTGCGAATGTTAATGTATTGAAAAACCATGTTCGATCGCTATTATTGCATAAAAAATGAAAACATTGGCTACATTTCGCATTATTTCTTGCACTATTTTGTTTTGCCTTTTCACTAATGTCTCGCGAACGCCATTTCCTCAGACTATGCTCGTTCTAGGGCTGGGCACTACACATCTCGTGACGGCAGCAATTCTGTGACCCCAGTACAGGCAGAGTTAAAGTTGCAGAGCCATGCATTAACAGCGTGTGAATTGCTTTGTTAATACACAGCTTTTCGCTGGTTAATGCACGGCTGTTAATAATGTGCGGCACTGCTTTTTATGCAATAATACAAGTTCTTACTTTTCCTCCTTGTGCTGTAGTTCTTTATCTTTTTCTTTCAAAGCATTTGTCAGATCAATAATTTGCTGGGCATTCTGAAACATAATGTATCGTAATAATCCTAATTATTGGGACAGATAGGCCTTTGCAAACAGTGTATACCCAGATCAGACATCTGAGCAGGTTCTGCACTGTTTGCCATACATACAGCAATATTTAAGATAAATCAGTAGATAGCAGAATGAACTTGTTCAAACTTTAGTGTAGGTGGTAAGGTGTCCTAATACTTAGGATACATTAATTGTGTTGGGTTTTAACGACACGTCAATACTTGTGGGTCATTTTGTGTCATCTCCCAGAGAAAGGAAGAAAAGAGATAGAAGAGATAGTAGAAGAGATGAAAGAGAGGGACAGGGAAAAAAGAGGAACAGGAGTGAAAGTGAAGAAACAGAAAAAATAAAAATATTCCCCCCCACCCCCTACCTGCTACAAGGATAGCAGGCCTTGCCCAACTGTAGGCCAATATCAGTTGGACGCCCCGGTGATGTGAGATACACGACACCTTTGCACCACCCAACCACCCCTTAGGATAAAGTAGGGTGACATCATGTCTCCCTCACAAATAAATCCTAACCTATTCTACTTGCATGGTAAAGACTGTCGCACTTTTAATACTTAATAAAGTAAGGCAGTCAAATGTTTTCAGCTTTTTATTTCAGTGGTAACAATATTTGAACTCATCTACCATTTGCTGCAAGTAAGGCAGATATAATCATTTCATGGTTCCTTTTGCAAAAGATTTGAGGACATTTCTCAAGAAATATGAACTAATCCTTCCAATGGTACTCCTCTTTCATTGCTTTTCAGTTAATTTCAGTACCCCACCCCAAAAAGGTTTGTTTGTTTGTGTTGAGGTTTTACGGCCCAGTCAACCCAATGGGGTCACGTCGAGAGCGGTCAGTTTAATAAACCACACGTTTACTGGGCAGGCTTAGTCCTCTAAGCGGTTAACCAGTATTGTGCACATTCTTTCGCCAGAAACTGACAACTGCCCTTCTTGAATCAGCGGAAGGGAGAGAATGACCATAGAATATATTTCATGATCAATCTCCACGAAAGAATGTTGCCGACCTCGGCGGGGGTTGAACCCGCGACCTCCTGGTCTCCAGTGGGATGGCGCATCCAACTGAGCCACCGAGGCCGGCCAAAAAGGTTTGTTGTTGCCTCACTCTGTATTGAGGGATTTTGAGTGGTATGGATGTTAAGTTAAACATATTTTAATCAAAATCAATTAAAGCTCTGTTATATGCTTTCCCAAACTTATATATAAATATATATCGGCACATTCTGATCATGAACATCTCTGTTGAGCTTCCCGCAAAACATTTGTAATGTGCCGCGATCAATACATGCTATAAAAAAATGTCCTGGTCTTGTTTACTGAAATTTCGATGTACTGCTTTCATTCATGGAAAAGTCTTGGTAATTTAGTTCTATTTTTAATATGTGTCTGTTTCATATCCAACATAGTAATAGTTTTTTTTTTCTCCAAAAAAGGTTTCCTGCCATGCTGTCATATGATGTTACCCTTGAGAGCACATGCTATCGTTACGAGCACACGCTTTCTTCATGTGGGAGCAATGGAAAATTTAAGTCATACTAGAAATGCAAGTCGTCTGAAATTCTGTACCATTGTTGGGGGTGCATCAGAGCAGTCCCGTTAGACTCTATACAGGGTTTACGGGATAGATTTTACTGGACATAGAAACTATTTCTTTTTTTAGTGGCCAGCAGGAATAACTGTTTTGATGCGAAGACTGATATCTCGCAAAGGGATAAGGTATTATTTTACTTGTGGCTACTTGTCATCTTTCAAACAGAAACTGGTAAGGGTGCGTGCTTGATGTCAAAGATAAAAATTCCGTGTCCAAAAATTTTGAAATGGTAAAAAAAGATAAGTTAACAACAACAACAAAAACAAAAAACTACCAGTCTCAAGCGATGAAAGATAATGACACCTGCGTGTGCATTTTTGATGAATCAGTCAGATGGTACAGGCAATACACAATGGGTAGAGGGGGTGCATAACAGTGTCAGTCACATCCTTTAATTGCTCAACCAGTTGATGATCACTGAAGTGTGAACTGCCACCATCATCATCAGACTTTTTTATTTATGGGCAGGTACAGGGGCAACATCCTCATCAGTGGGCCCTCATTCCAGGGAGCTGGCTTGCTGCACGCATGGCAGATCTCACACCAGATCTCCAGGTATATCATGAGGGTCTATAGCTCAGAGCTTCCACTCCCGGCAATCCCTCTCTGTCAGCTGCTTCCATGTCATCTTGGGCCTCCCAGGCCCACTCTTTCCATCAACCTGTATGTCAAAGGCTGTCTTGACTGCACCATTGGAGCGTTCCACATGTCCATACCAGGGGAGCCTTCTCTCCTTCAGAATGAAGTCCAGATCCTCGATGCCAAGCCACGCTAGTAGCACACTGGATCTGGTGGTGACAATATCTTGTGGCTAGACATTGCAGATCTGTCGAATCATTGCCCTGTCATTTCACTGCTGACATTGGGGGTTTGGCTTTGTCAATGGCCAAGTCTCACTGGCATGGAGCATTGCGTTCTGCACACAAATGTCTTAAAAGAGAGGTGGTGGGAAATGAGAAGTGGTAGCAGCTCCTTAAACTTCTTCCAGGCGGTTTTCACACATAATGTGATTGAAAGTTCACAGACACCAGCTGCTGAGAGCATGTCTCCTAAGTAGCAAAAGGAAGCTACCACCTCCAGCTTGTGAGGTCATACTTCCCTCTGTGGTCTGCCGTCCAAGAGGCATGCACCTGGCACCGTGTACATCTGTAATCAGGGTCATTTGTCAAGCTCTTGAGCCCACTGCATTTCTTGTGCATCCAGTGCTTGCAGCCATTGGAGAAAATGCTGTTGCTGCCCACTCCAGTGCCACAGATGGCACAAGGAAACTTGCCTGAGATCTGCAGGAAGTCCAGGCCCTGTACCACAGATCATGATCTTTGTCTTTCCTGCATTTACTCAATCCTTTCTTCTCCATTGCTTCTTTCCAAGTCAAGAGCCTCCTGACACATTCCTCAGGCAATTCAGTGATGATAACAAGGTCATCGGCATAGAGGTCCTCCCAGAAGACCCTAGAGTGGAACTCGCCTGACAAGGCTTCAAGCACAATGATGAAGAGCAGCGGGCTGAAAACTGAGCCTTGGTAATCACCGACCTTCACTTCAAACTCTTCACTGTACCCCTCACCAACACAGACACAGCTCCACTCATTGGCATACATCCCCTACACCAATCGCACAATCCACTCCCCAACACCTAGTTTTCTCAGCGTCCACCAGATGACCTTTTGAGGCATTCGGTCAAACGCCTTCTCCAGGTCTACGAAAGCCATGTAGAGTCTCTTGTGGGCAGCTAGATACTTCTCTTGCAGCTGCCTGACAACAAAGATTGCATCTGTTGTGCCTCTGCCTGGGATGAAGCCAAACTGAGAATCGTCGACTGACGCCAACTGTCTGATGAGGCTGTCCACAATCCTCTCCAGGACTTTCATGACCTGCTCTGTCAGCTTGAGACTGTGGTAGTTTCCCCTTTCCAGTGCAACCCTCTCACCCTTGTAGAGGCAGACAATGTAACTCTGCGCCATGTAAAATCTTGCCATCGCCAATGATTGCAGCTGGGAGGTCAAGAATCATGCAGGCGCCCGTATCACCAGCTGCTCGTATATTCTCCACCACTATGCCTGAAGGGCCCGGTGCTTTGCCCGCCTTCATCTGAGAGATTGCCTTCTTGGCCATATCAATGGTGATTGGGATGGGCGGGCCTTCCACTGGTGGTTTGTCAGACAGGTGATTTACAACACCTGTTATGCTATCGCTTGCTTAGCAAGTAAATAACAGTACTTTTGCAAATGTGAAATACATGCAGTGGATTATTACTGTTCTTTTAAGACTCTACCAACAGTACAAATACCATGTGGAAGACTTAGTAGACTTCAAACAGGAGGCCCATGGGCCACAATTCGCTCACCTGATAAAAACAGCTATTGCATATTTACAAATGCTATGCAACATTCTTCCAATATTGCCACAGCAACTGGGACACAAAACTGATCATACCATAAAAAGATCAAAGGTCATCCTAGTCTCATAAGTGAACAAATGGTAGACCTTGAGTCCCCGATGCTGTATACCAAGATTCAGCCTAAAATCTTTCTTAATACCAGAGAAGAAGATTTTTAAGTGTTTTTACCGTATATGGGCATGGCAACCATCTTCTTCAATGGGGAAGAATCATTTGAACAAATTGTGAACAACCTTTAGACAGAAGGCCCCATGTGAAATCTGGTGAAAATTAGTCAAGCGGTTTCAGAGAAGATGTTTAAAGATTTTATACATGTATACAGCCCAGAGCAAGAGCAGATAACCCCCAAAATGTTGATGGTAACTGAATAGTTTTACTGCTTAAATCATACATTGTTTGATTGTGTTGAGGTTTTATGGCCTAGTCAACCCAAAGGGGTCATGTCGAGAGCGGTCAATTTACCTAACCACACATTAACTGGGCAGGCTTAGTCCTCTAAGCGGTTAACCAGTATTGTGCACATTCTTTTGCCAGAAACTGACAACTGCCCTTCTCGAATCAGCAGAAGGGAGAGAATGACTGTAGAAAATATTTCATGATCGATCTCCATGAAAGAATGTCGCCGACCTCGGCAGGGGTTAAATCCCGCGATCTCCTGGTCTCCAGTCAGACGGCGCATCCAAGTGAGCCACCGAGGCCGAATCAAACATTGTGTTTCAGACATTAGTCTTCAATATTTTTTTGAGAAAATGAATTTCAACTTTTTCTCCATACAAATTCAACCATAAAGCTTTCTTGGTTCTGGAGAAGTAGATTTTTAAGTGTATTTTACCATATATTGGCATGGTAGCCATCTTGTTCAATGGTGCAAAACCATTTGAATAAATTGTCGATACCCCTTCGATAACAGACCCCATAGGATGTCTGATGAAAATTGGTTTCAGAAAAGAAGACGGTTAAAGATTACACAATTTTTATACCTGTATATAGCCCACGGGCAAAGGCAGATAACCCCTGGGGGGGGGTCAAAAGTTTGATCCTAACTAAAAACGTTAACTACTTTAATCATACATAGTAAGTCTCAGCCATTAGTCTTAAATACATATTGAAAAAAATGATTTTTCAACTTCCCCCCCCTACAAATGCATGGAGATGCAAATTTGACCTTGCTGTAAAAAGATCAAAAATCAACCTACAATCGCCATTTGAACAAATGTGGTAGGGCTTGAGACAGCAATGCTATGTACTAAGATTCAGCTTCAAAGCTTTACTGGTTCCGGAGAAGAAAATTTTTTAAGAGTTTTTACCATATATATGGCCATGGTGGCCATCTTGTTCAATGGTGTGGAACCATTTGAAGAAATTGGCAATACGCTTTCGCCAGAAGGCTCCATGTGAAATCTGGAAAAGTTTGCTCAAGCGCTTTCAGAGAAGATGACATTTGAAAATTGCACAATTTTACACATGTATATAGCCCAGGGGCAAGGGCAGATAACCCCCAGGGGACAAAAATTTGATTATAACTAAAATGTTTTACTACTTTAATCACACATTGTAAGTTTCAGTCATTAGTCTTTAGTACATTTTGAGAAAATGACTTTTCAACATTTTGCCTATAAAAATGCATGGGGTTGCAAATTTGGCCTTGTTGTATATAAATCAACAGTCAACCTACGGTTATCATTTGAACGAACTTGGTAGACCTCGTCCTCAATAGTAAATACCAAGATTTAAACGTTTTTACCATATATGGGCATGGCAGCTATCTTGTTTTCAACTCTTTCCCCATACAAATGCAAGGGGACGCAAATTTGACCTTGCTGTAAAAAGGTTAAAGGTAAACTTACAGTCATCATTTGAACAAACTTGGCAGACCTTGATTCTTCGATGCTATATACTAAAATTCAGCCCTAAACCTTTCTAGGTTCTGGAGAAGAAGCTTTTAAAGTGTTTTTGCCATATATGGGCATGGCGGCCTCTTAATTTACAGACTGTGACCATTTGTACAAATTGGTAATCCTTCATTAACAGAAGGCTCCAGATGAAGTTTGAAGAAAGTTGGTCCTGGGGTTTCAGAGGAAAAGGCGTTCAAAGGTTTGGATGGACGACTATGATTGACAGTGTTGTGGGAGAAAAAAGATAGAAGAGACAGTAGAGGAGATGAAAGAGAAGGACAGGGCAGAAAAAGGAACAGGAATGAAAGTGAAGAAACAGGAGAAATAGAAACATTCCCCCTCTACCCTTACCTGCTACAAGGATAGCAGGTCTTGACCAACTGTTAAGCCAATATCAGGATGGACGACAAACGGCAAGTGATCACCTTTGGCTAAGTGAGCTAATAATCCGATCATAATTAGCAGAAGTCCCACGGGGAAAAAAACATGCATCTGGCCTACTTGGTTTGAATTATGCACCCAAGAACCCTGGTAGAACCTGAACAAACACCACATTCTGTGTTAATCTGATCTGGCTCTACACTGTTTTCCAATGTCCCTTTCGTGGGATGCTAGGCATAAATGGGTTAGAATACATCTAATCTGATTTCTAACAGGATGTAAAATCAATGTTTCTGTGGTAGAAATACCAGATTTACCAAAAACAGCCATACAAGCAAAGAGTGTATACCCAAACAGTCCTTTACAGCAGTTTGATCAGTGTCTTCACTGATAACCATTTAGCCAGCACTTCTTGGACACATTATTATGTAGTCAAATCAACTTGTTCAAAGTTTAGTATAATACAGTAATGTAATAAGATGTTCAAATATTTAAGGTTATTACAATATTTTTACTGAGAGTCAATAGAGTCCTGCATACCCATACCAACAGATAAGGCGATTTTTTCATCCGAAAAATAATGATATCTTTCTTATTTCTCAACGAAAACATATGTTGTGGGTACTCACTAGAAGCGCCTTGGTGAGGCGCTTCTAATGAGTACCACAACATATGTATTCGTCGAGAAAATAAGAAAAATATTGTGGATACCCCCCCACCCTCCTTTTCTGTAGCTATGCATACCTCCCCTCTCTTTCTGTGAAGTTCTGTCAACTCTTCGTGAAGTTTCAATAATTTGTTTTCCAGTGCTTGGTTCCTCTCTCCTCCTGTGCCAACTATTGCTCCAGTCCTGGTATAAATAAATAAATAAATCAGAAGACATCAGTTATTTCCAAGAAATTCTTAGATGTCACAGAGCGCTTAGCACAAACTACTATATTATTGTTTCATGTTTTATAAGTGACATATTTGACTGTGGTTGTACAAATATTCGAAGAGAAATATAGGGTTATTGCACTGATATTGGTGAATATTGTCTCAGGTTGGGATATCAAAGGCTGGGAGCTTGCGAGGTGGCCCTGGGTTGGCCCTGGGATGACCCAGGTTTTGACTAATATGCAATTTATCTGGACTTTCCTGTTTGGGCAACTCATTCAAAATAGCAACAATAAGCAACTAGTAATGGTATTTTCAGAGAAAACAGATGTCCCCAACCATGAATTTTATTTTTCTACTGCTGTGACCTTGAAAATTTTGTTATATCTAAATTATATATCCTTGAAAATTTGATAAGTATCCAACCACTGGTTCACAAGATACTGTGCACGCAAGAAAGTGCCATGATGACCCCAATGTTAACAGCATCAGCACCAAAGTCAATATGTCCCCCTCCTCATAGGTTGGGGGACATAATTCAGATTCATAACCATAATGATAAATGTTAAGTTTTGCAATTAAGAAGTTTTCAATTTACAAATACAGTTAAATTTAGGGAAGCTACCCTGACTGACCAAAGACAGAGCTGTGGAAATACCATGCCCGACTTGTCCAACTTGTCCAATTTCCCTGAGGATAAGTAAGAAATTTCAATTTACTTGTCCTCGGACAAGTATTTCATAGCTCTGGCTAGATAGAGTATCAAGATTATAAGATACATATTTTTCTTATTTCTCTAAGACAACATATGTTGTGGGTACTCATTAGAAGCACCTCACTAATGAGTACCCACAACATATGTTTTCTTAGAGAAATAAGAAAAATGACAATTTTCAGGAAGTAAATCTTAGTAGACAAGTGGATTTTGACCATTTACTTGTCCACGGACAAGTAATAAAATTTGGTAATTCCTCACCCCTACAAAAGGTCTTGCTGATTGTATACTAGTACAGCAAACATGTAAGTAACAAATTGTACCAGGTATTTCCAGAATTCCAGGGATAAATTTTAGCACTTGCTAACTTGCTAAATGCTGGTTAATTTCCTCAAAAAGCAAGCTGCAATTTCCATCACTTGCTAATTCTAGCAAGTTGGAAAGATTCTCTTTAACTGGCAGAAGCTGAGGCATTGTTGCTGAAGTTTTGCAATTTCTTTATATGTGTGAAAAAGCAAGTCGGCTGAAAGATTTAGCAAGTATAAAATAATGCCACTTGCTAATTTTAGCAAGCTGTCAAAAAAAGTTAAATTTGAACCCTGAATTCTGACTGATTTAATCATGAAAGAAAAAACAAGAATTCCGCGGAAGGCGTCATCGCACCTGCTGGGGCAAAAGTCACAGGAGCCACAATCAGAATGTGGTTATTAAATAAGTTCATTTCATCGTTAGCAGTGCTTACTTGGAAAACTGGGTTGAAAAAAATGTAGACAAAGTGCCTAGTGGGGCACATATATTCAAGGCCAGTCCCATTCCCTCTAATGGCTATATCTTCAGCACTGACTTTTCGCATCATACAGCCCAATGATAATGGAACATTGACGTAAAATGAGTAAAAGTCACTGGAGCATGAAATATAGGTCAAGGTCTCAAGTCAAGGTACCTGCTAATTCAGTACATCAAGGAGAGGCACAATGCAAGGTATGGTGGTTGTAGGCCTTATAGTTGAGGAGTTATCAAACATCAACGTAAAATGTGTCAAATATAGGTCAAGGTCACTGGGTCAAGGTACCTGCCAAGCCAGTGCAATGAGGTGAAGCACTATGCAAGGTTTAGTGGTTGTAGGTCTTATATTTGAAGAGATACCGAACATCAATATAAAATGTGTCAAAGTCACTGGAGTGCACAATATAGGTCAAGGTCACCAGGTCAAGGTACCTGTCGAGTTAGTACATCAAGAAGAAGTGCTATATAAGGTTTGGTGGTTGAAGGCCTTACAGTTGAGGACATATGGAAGGGTGACGTAAAAGGTGTAAAAGTCAATGGAGCGTGAAATATAGGTCAAGGTCACCCAGTCAAGGTACCTGCAGAGTCCGTACATTGAGGAAAAGCACTATGCAAGGTTTGATGGTTGTAGGCCTTATAGCTGAGGAGATATTGAACGTTGACGTAAAATGTGTAAAAGGCACTGGAGCGCAAAATATAGGTCAAGGTCACCGGGTCGAGATACCTGCCAAGTCAGTACATATAGGAGAAGCACTATGCAAGCTTTGGTGGCTAGAGGTCTTACACTTGAGGAGATCTGGAACGTTGACGTAAATTATGTCAAAGTCACTGCAGCCAAAATATAGGTCAAGGTCACCAGGTCAAGGTATCTGCTAAGTCAGTACATTGAGGAGAAGCACTCTGCAAGGTTTGATGGTTGTAGGCCTTATAGTTGAGGAGATATCGAACATCGAAGCAAAATATGTCAAAGTCACTAGAGTGCAAAATATAGGTCAAGGTCACCGGGTCAAAGTACCTGCCTACATCTAGGAGAAGCACTATGCAAGGTTTGGTAGTTGTACGCCTTATTGTTGAGAAAATCTGGAACGTCAACGTAAATTGTGTCAGTCAATGGAGCGCAAAATATAGGTCAGGGTCACTGGGTCAACATATCTGCCAAGACAGGAGGTCAGGGAGATGTGTCATGCAAGGTATGATGGTTGTTGTAGAATTGTAGTTGATTAGAATACTAACTTTGACGTAAATGTCGTACTTCGACATAACAGAACTGTTAAGAGACAGACGGACGAACCGACAGACGAATGGAAAAGCGGGCACCTATGTCGCAAAGTCAGGAGGTCAGGGAGATATTTCATACAAGGTTTGATGGTTGTTTAGTCTTGTAGTTGATTAGAATACTAACTTTGACATAAATGTCGAACTTCGACATAACAGAACTGTTAAGAGACAGACAGACGAACAGACAGACGAATGGAAAAGTGGGCACCTATGTCGCAAAGTCAAGAGATCAGGGAGATGTTTCATGCAAGGTTTGATGGTTGTTTAGTCTTGTAGTTGATTAAAATACTAACTTTGACATAAATGTCGAACTTCCGACATAAATGTTGACAGATGGACGGACAAATGGACAGACATACGGAAAAGCGGACACCTATGTTGCAAAGTCAGGAGGTCAGGGAGATGTTTCATGCAAGGTTTGATGGTTGTTTAGTCTTGTAGTTGATTAGAATACTAACTTTGACATAAATGTCGAACGTCGACATAAATGTTGACAGACAAACGGACGGACTGACGGACAGAAAATCGGACGCCTATATCACACCCTGCTACAAGCAGGTGCGATAATAACAGATACTCACCCAGCATTGTCAGCTTTAATCTGAAGACTGAGATTTTCTTCTTTCAATTTATCATTCTTCGTCTTAAGAGAGGCAGCAGTCTCAAATAACTTCGTGTCTGAAAATAAAAAACATAGCGCCAGACTGAGCACTTTGTTTTCAACCTGAAAGTTTTGATATTTTTCTTATTTCACCACAAATACGTATTTTGCGCAATCTCATCAGAAGTGCCTTGGTAAGGAGTTTCTAATTAGTACCCAGGGATATAAATATTTCCACTCACCCACTCACATGTGTGAGTATAATAGGTGCTTGGGTGAGTAGAACTTGCACTGAGCTCGCCCTGTTTGGTGAGTGCATTTTTAGCCAGCAATATGCACAAATTCGGACATTTATTGCCAAAAGCATGACTGACGATCTTTTACTACTGCAACCTGATGTTTACATGCATGTTTCCAGACTGATTCTGTGCTGATTTCCCTTAGCCGCGGAACTCCCACTATGCTGTATGACTGCCATACCGCAAGGTAGTAACACCAGATGTTATCACCGGTTGTTGTTTACATTATCACCGCTGTATCCAAAGATGGGTCAGCGTAATATATGATCCCTTTTTGGGAAAACGTGTTGGAGATGATGAAAAAATGGACTCTCTGTGACTTTCTCATCAGGCAGAGAAAAGAAAGCAACAACAACTTACTATGACAAAAAAAAACAAAAAAAAACCGAGACTGAAGTTCTAGACAAATGGTTGTTTTGTCTAGACAGATTTCTAGAGCTCAGCTACATCATGAAAAATATGAATCATATCAAGATTTTGTTTGTGTTGAGGTTTTACGGCCCAGTCAACCCAATGGGGTCATGTCGAGCACCGTCAGTTTACATAACCACACGTTTACTGGGCAGGCTTAGTCCTCTAAGCGGTTAACCAGTATTGTGCACATTCTTTCGCCAGAAACTGGCGAAAGAATGTGCACAATACTGGTTAACCGCTTAGAGGATAGGGAGCTTCTGTTATCACCTTTCAATAATTTTACAGGTAGGGAACTGGATGTTCAGTTAAACAACACAATGAAGGTCTTTAGCTTCTTTTATTGTTTCTAGTTAACAGCATGAGATAACAAACACTTTTCTGACTCATAACTGAAATTTCAACAATCATCCCTTAGGGCAAGTGAAAAGCCCTGTAGGGCGAGTACCTTCTTTCACCCACTCACCCTGTAGTGCAAAAAGGCGGAAAAAAAAAATTCATACCCCTGGACTACTCACAAAATATAGCTTGCTGGAGAGAATTTTCCAGGGTAATCCTTGCACTTATCAATTCCTTGTTTCCAGAAATGCAAAGCTGATTCAAACAGTATAACATATTCTATTGGCCATTGATCATTTTTTGATTGATCAGGACTGCTAAAATCATGTAGGCTTGATTCTATCTACAGTCCAGATATGAGGGGGTATCCACATTTTGTTTGTTTGAGTTGAAGTTTTACCGCCCAGTCAACTCAATAGGGTCATATTGCGTGCGGACAGTCTACATGTTTTTTTTTATTTTTTGAATAGAGAAAGCCCTTTGTCAATTACCACCTGAGGCAGCAATGGTCTAATCTATTTATACAAATTTCAAACTACTGATCTGACAGTTTTAATGACAGACATAACTGATAAGGCAAAAAAAAAAAAAAAAAAAAAAGAAGATTTTCAGGCCCCGGCACACTGACCAAAAAGGCTGCACATGATTGTATATTTTTTATTCATGTCCAATTAAAAAAAACAAAAAAAATGTCCATATAAAGAAACAGCGATCCGGTACAAGATTATCGGTTAGTTTAACTGCCGTATGGTTCCGGATTTTATCCTTTAGGACTTTGCGGTCAATTGCGAGATTGTCTGTTTCTTTGAGTATCCTTTTCTGCTTTCGGTATTGCGCCGATTTTGGTGTTTTCAGCTGTTTTTTTTCCTAGTTTTCGAGCCCCCAAGGTGTAAGTATTCAGTCTGAGAGGTGAAAATAAATTAATTTGATGAGGAGATTTTGTCCCTTACCATTTTAATGCCTGACAAGTTGATATCAGTAAAATTTACCTATTCAAATAGTCAACTTTACACGAAATAGTCAACTTCACACAACACGAGTCTGTTCCAGAAAAAAAAAGTTACCTCATCCGTTTCATGGGTAAATAAAATATATATATAAAAAAAATCCTGCCTGCCTCATCTATATTTTCCAAAATTGGCCTGAGAATCTAATAATTAATCTTTTTTGGCCTAAGTGATCGTAATTTATTTTATAACTTCTGTTCTTGTTGTTTTTCTTGGTATGACTGAAAAAGTGCGACATTGTTTTTATAATCCAAACTGGACAATACTGGTACTTGTACCAGTATTGTCCAGTTTGGATTATAAAAACAGATTAGAATCCTTAAAATTACCAACATCAACATATAGATGTATGAGCGCAGATATGACAGATTTTTTTTCAAAATTACAACAGGAAAATATGACCTCGATTTATCACAATTATTCCAAATGACAGACAATGAAGAAAATTCAACGAAAATATACAAAAAACAAAAAGACCACAACTGAAATTACATAAATACACATTCTCATAGAGAACAGTAGATGTATGGAACAATATACCAAGCAATGTCATCTCTGCTAAAACTGTGATTTTTTTTTTTAACAAATCTTGATCTATATGCATTGGAAAAAACAGGAAGTGAAATATACATTGGAATGCCGTTATGATGCTGTCCCTTATAACATGGAAACAGTAACAATGCGGTTGGTCTGTGGCTCCCAGTTTTTGTGCAGTTTTTTTCCCAATTTTGAAAGTTTTGCTCTTTTTCCATGGAACTCAGCAGTTGAAAAAAATGTTTGCCATGACCGTATACAGTGTACTTGCCGATTTACACATTCTGTTTTACCCAAGTTGTCATCAGTATTTTGTCTTTTGGCTATTTCAGAGCACTTTACATGTCATTTTTTTTTTTTCATTCATCTACCTGGTGTCCGATAAAGGATTAACCCTTAAAGCGCCTATCACAACTGCAGCAGAAAACAATTTTACTTTTATTTCATTTTTTTTTTATCAGAGAATAAAGTTGACATTTCATGTGAATCATCTGCCAAGCATGAAATGCCAAGACATTTTCTCTGAAAAATAAATAATAATAAATAAAAAATTCAAAATGTTGCCTGCTACAAATTTTTGCTTGGCGCTTTAAGGGTTGTTTAAACTGTAGCTGTCAATCAGCTTTGATCTTGCCACAATACCGGTAAATGCCCTCATGTCATTTATGAGTGAAACCTGAGCAAAACAAAGAATGCCGAAAAGCACTTTGATGTTATCCTTGGTTGTGAACACAACCAATAGAGTGCCAAGAAAAATTTGTAGAAGACGACAATCTTAATTTATTTTTTTCTATTTTCAGGGAAAAAAGTCCTGACATTTTATGTGAATCATCTGCAAAGCAGATGATTCACATGAAATGTCAGGATGTGTTTTGTCTGGCAAATAAAACAAAATAGTCAAAATTGTCATCTACTGCAGTTGTGATTGATGGTTTAAGGGTTAACTGATACCTGATACATAGATGAGCCTTTTTTTTCTTTTTTTTTTTTTTGGTCTGCTGAAAAAATAAATGCCCAGAGCGTAACTTCATTTAATATCTGATCCAGCGCATGCCTTCTGCATCAGCAATAATTATAAAGCGCTTTATACACTGATTCCAAGCTCAGTACATTCTGGTGTCCCATTCTTCTCTGTCTGCGGGTCTTTCCGTTTCAACAGACAGAAAGGACAAATTTATTTATTTTTCTCTGAAAAGAATTGGGCTTCTTGGGTGTAAAAGAAGAACTGACTAGCTTTATTCATTAAACAAAGTTTATTGATGTGTAACAATTCATGTGTAACTTTTTTTTTTCATCGGATTGCACATGGAACTTCAATAGTATAGAAATGGGTGGGGTGTGAGGACCGAGTTTATGTCTGACCGCTATAACGTGTGATCACTTACAACGTGGTCAGCTGCCTTGGACCTCATCAACTGCGTTATAATGGCGTTGCAGTGTTATTACAGAGCAACTATTGCAATTGGACAAGACCCTCTGATAACATAAAATCGGCAGAGGATGAGCTGGTGTCACAGGCAGACAGCCTACTACTAGAATAAGAACACTGGATACTGTTTATCAGCCCTTTGGCTAAAGCATCTTGCCAGTATCTTCAGTATTTCTGGTATACGCTCTCCTGGTAAAGACTTAATTATTCCTGGCACATGTGAGGCTCTCCTAGTATGATGGTTGTACCAATTTTCCTGGCATTAAGATATAACTACATCCATATATAACGTCTCATCACATGAAGGTTTGATTGATTGTGTTGAGGTTTAACGACACGTCAACCCTTGTGGGCCTTGCCCAACTGTAAGCCAATATCAGTTGGACGCCCCAGTGATGCAAGATACACGACACCTTTGCCTCACCCAACCACCACCACATCACATGAAGGTTATTACAGTGAAAGCCAGGGCCCAGTTGTTCAAAGCGTTGTTAGCTTAACGAGCTTGTTAAGGGTCATTTCGTTAACTGTTTTAGCAGATTCAATATACAATATTCTGATATTTTTTGCTGAAAAAATGTGAGTAAGCTACTCACATTTTTTCAGCAAAAAATTTCAGCATATTTGCGTATCACTCAATGTAAATTTTAACGAATCGTTAACTAACCACATCGTTAGCTTTGAACAACTGGGTCCAGATTAA
This sequence comes from Anodontia alba, assembly GCA_964016985.1. NCBI lineage: Eukaryota > Metazoa > Mollusca > Bivalvia > Lucinida > Lucinidae > Anodontia > Anodontia alba. Next base: position 82,974,483 of record OZ024832.1, read on the forward strand.
TTGGACATCTGATGATAGGAATTTGGTTGTCCGAAACTGGTAGTAGCAAATATGATATATACCTTGTTAAGCCTTATCAAAAAAATGGCATTGCTTTGCCATCTTGAATTTGGCATCACGGTAAACATCACGTGACCAAATCTCATATGATGTCTCATAGCAAAGTTCCTTTTATCTCGTTCACCATCTTGAATTTGGCATCACGGTAAGCAGAACAATAAATAATAAGCCAAAAAAATGATAAATAACTTGATAAACAGGTTTAAAGTTGCTTTTAAATGAATAACAATAAGCTCTACTTAGTTTAAACAAAAAAAAAAAAAAAAAAATGCAAATAAAAAACTACCAACATATCACGTGACCTCATTTGGGACCGAGACAGTTCTCCAACAAAACAGTTCACTGACAAATATGAAGACAGTTCACTAACAAAAAATGTTATTATATGGGTTTTAATGAAGAAAATAAACAGCAAAACAATAGCAAGAATTTCACTAAATGAGATGGAAATAAATGGCGGAAAACTACAGTTTTGCTGTTTATTTGCCAAAGATTCGGGACACACTGGACAAGAAATGATACCATTTACTAACATAACTAAAAATTAACATCTTGTGAATTTTCTTACTAAGTTTTGTTATGTGAAGATGAAATGATAAAAAACATAGTATGTGAATGATTACAAGTCAATTTTTTACGCTTTTCATGATTTATTTGTAATACAAAGACATCTATTTATATTTTATTTATATAACTTATAGGTATTTTCAAAACACAAAGCAAGAGTTCTTTAAAAACAAAACTGCTAGGTTTAACTCGACTTGTAAAAGGTACAAGTAATACAGCAAGGAGCAAAGTTGCAGATCAGCCTGTGGACATGCGTGTATTTTGTTTCCTTTACCTAAGCTGTGGGACAATACGCCTAAAGAAATAGCATTCTCAGACCAGGATCAAATCAATAATATAACAAAGCACTTTTGCCGTAAAAGGTCAGAGTCTCAGACATGTTAAGTCTCCCCAAAATTGCGGGAGGGTCACAGAAAAACAGCTTTTCTCACGCCTCACGAAATTTTAAAAAAATCTCCCGAAAAAAAACAAAAGTCCCGATTTTGGGTCGAAACTTTTTGAAAAGCTACGCTTGTAAATTGGAAAAAACTCCGGTTCGATCCGAAGTAGTCCAAATATCGATCGAAAGCGCTTAAACGCTTGGATTGAATGGGAGACATGCATTAAATACTAAAATCAAAGCGTCTTGATGCCATTATTACATTGTGGGAAACTTTGTCCAAAATGGCGAAAAGATCGGCATTTCCGGGGCTTTGCTCCCCGAAAAAACGTGTTACAATAAACTGAAGCTCTGTAACCCGTCCTCAGGATCCTAGAAAAAGGGAGAAACCAGAAATAAAACAATCTGTTTCTTGTTGACAAGTTAAATCAAAATGGCGATACGACTGAACTGTCAATCATTTGATAAGCGTCTGCGCGGTCGTAAAAATCTTTCCGTAAGACGTGGGATCGTCAGAACACAAGTTAACCCTTAAAGCGCCAGTCACAACTATTGTCGTCTGCTTTGTCATCTGCTTGTGATTTTAAAAGTCATTTTTGCAAACAGTGTGGACCCAGAGAGCAGTCTGATCAGGGTCCAAACTGTTTGACTGTATGCAAAAATAGGCTTGAAAAGTCTGCAAGAATATTCAGCAGACGACATAAACAGACGACATTTTCAGATGCAGTTTTTCTTGGCGCTTTAAGGGTTAATGTTGACAATTCGAAAAAATGGGTGAAAAAAAAAAAAAAAAATGACAGAGGGGCTCTCCAAGCCTACTACACAATATGCATGTTATTAAACTCCAGGATATAAACATATGCATTGAAGCCCTGGACATTGACAGTGATTAACAAGAATAGGCTTATTGCTAGAGGACCGAATCAACTAAGCGTAGTGTTTAAAAAATGAGCAAAAGTGTAATAAATAGCTCTCAGAATGCACCATTTTACACCAATTTCTTAAAAATTTTCCGGGGAAGCATAGATTCACTTCACGCCTTCAGCGCTTGCTGTCCTGGCTCGACCACGCTGTCTCCCTCATTTTATTTTTCAAAACTTAACATGTCTGGAGTCTGCACGTTTGTCAAATCATCTTATGGTCGAATGAACTTTCAAATTTTAGGATAAGTAAGGCAAGGAGTTATGTTGTCCAAATAAATTGGTAAACACAAAAGACAGAGCCTAACGTTCCATATATGTCCAGAAAGTATGATGGGAAATATCATACAAACAAAACTATATCTTCCTTTTTTGTGAATACGTCATTTCTCATTATCTTGAAGTTTCACAAACATTTTTTTTGATGGTAACTGTCTTCAAATGTGTTGGTGAACTGTCTCCAATTTTGTCTGTGAACTGTCTCCAAATTACGCGCCAGTGAACTGTCTTGTCAGTGAACTGTCTCAGAACCCCTCATCTGACCCCCAACGCATAAGGCCAACTGTAAACAAACTGCTGTCAAATTTTATACATATCAGAAAAAATAGTTGGATGGGTGTGTTTGCATCAAAGGCAGTGCCTCTATTTCATATTGTATGTTGGTATGACATGAATTCTGGTGCTTCCTCGGAAACTGGTACATGGATCATAATAAAAATAAAATAAAAATAAAAAATGACAGGACGAAAACTAATGACTTCAATACGGTGCAAGATGACCGTTGTATACTGATGTTTGCTAAAAAGTGAAGATGCTGTCATTAGCGTACAAACGTTAATCATCTACTTACGTGCTTCAATGAGTTGTTCGAATTTGTATCTCTCTTGTCTGTTGCGCTGTTTTAACTGTTGAAGTATGATTCTCTTTCTGTCAGTCGCTGGAAGTAACGACGCCATTTTCGTTTAAAGTAGCCGCATCATCGTAAAAATCAACATGAAAAAAATCTTTAAACTCTATAGTGTATCGAAGAAAAAATAATTTTGAATATGCTTTCAACCATTATCTTACAAAATACTGCTGTACAAAAGTTTTTGGTTGATCTAGTTGAAAATATGAATATACGAAACCGTCTTTGAAAACGAAAGTACTTCCTTGTCCAGTCAAAGAACAACAACAAATCAACTTGCAACATCAACAACAGTAAGTTACTACCCTTAATGCTTAGAATCAGAATTTAGTTTTTCTTTCAGTTAAAGCAATCATACACTATCAGCCAACAAGACACTTCCCCAGTGTCCTTAGCTGAGCTTGAAAAAAATATCCTGGAGTGGAATCAGGAACTTTGTTATGCAGTCATATGGCGATGGTGTCTGGATATGGCACTTCCAGTATAGGCCTAGCGGTCCCCAGAAAATGGCTGGAGAATAAGAACGAAGGTACGCGTAGCGCACGTTGCTATGCTAGGCAACAAAATTGAAAAATAACCCCAGAATCATGTTTTTTCATAAAATTTTATGATAATATTAAAAAAAAGGAAAAGGACTTAGTATGGCTGGCCCCGTGGATGCTGGTCCATGTCTATGCTTTTGCAGTGTGTGGTAGCGCAGCCTGGTTGGGTCTATACTATGCGACATCTTGGTCTCCTTGCCGACAGCTTAATAATAGGTCAGCCTGCGCAGATGCACAGCCTGATTTTTTTATTTTCTTGGCCCATTTTACTTCCTCCTGGAGATCTGCTGTGCCTGAGCCTGTGGCATTTATTTGTATCCATTACGCTGCTGTTTGTTAATTTTGCATGCACACCAGTCTAAGGCTCAGATCAGCTTGCGCTCTATGGAAGACTGGGTTCATATATATCTTTTATGCAGCCGGTGAGGACTTCTATATGGCTGTGTGGATGCGCAGGCTGATCTTGGTCTTCGCATGTCGCATACATGTGTACTGTGGGAATTGTTGTGCCCCAGATAACTTGCTTTATTGTACATTGCCGCTATTTTTGGTGTGATGTAGCTGGCATGGCGCACCCCATCATGTTACGTTTTCATGTGTGACGTCATCTATTTCTATTGTTTATTACATCCTGAAGAAGCTGTGATGGCGAAATGTTGATGTTAATACATGTTGGTGTTGATTTACTATACATGTATACCAAATTATCTAAAGATATTAACTGATTCTGTGTGTTCAAACTTCAAAATGATGGCTGATTTCTTTTGATTTAACAGCTGATTGGATCATGTGACATTAGTGACAAAACCAGGTGCACATTTTCCAATGTAAAAGAGTTGTCAAAAGCATTTCAGCACAAAACTGAGTGAATTAATGCCTCTCAGGCAGCGAGATTTGTTTAAGCTGACTGAAAATATTGAAAATCTTATACACTGGCTATTTCAGTTAGGTTTGGTACTAGAATTGAGCAGTGTTTCACACGGTCAGGAAACTTCATAATCGGAGCCAGTGGCTCCAAAAAGCAAATGTTGTGTGCATCTTCCGGAGCATGTGCGGCTCTGAATATAGCGGCTGAAAAAAGTAAACAAAAGAGGTAGGTCAGTCACTCGGCAAAAGATTCTGTTTTTGTGGGGTAGTTTTTCTCAAAAAGGAGAATTACATGCTGCTCTCAAGTCTTTTAACAGTTTTCTCACCTAATAGATAGTTTGTAAATGTGTATGATCTCATCTGAATTACTTGTGGCGTGGGCTGATTGATGCTGAATAAACTGAGTGTCAAAGGTTCAGTGACACTATTCCTGGTTATTTTTTCATAAAATGCATATGCGCCTGGACTGTTTGGCATTTTTTATGTGTGAAATGATTGTTTGACCTTTCTCACTTACCGAAAAATGAAAATTGACAACAAACTAATGGAAATGGAGGGCAAATAAACAATGGCTCTGATGGTGTAGGGTGGCTCTGAATATATCGGTTGGCTCTGATAGCTGAGGGCTAATGTTTGCAGAACTATTATTATAAAAAACAGCCTCTGTCCATTTGTGAGTATTGAAGCCTGGCAGCAACATTTGTCTCTTTTGATCTTTGTATATGTATGGCTTCTTGAGAGAAAGCCGCAAACTGCGCTTTCTTTTCCCTTTATAGACACCCATTCTCTGAAATAGTTGATAAGATAAATAATTCAGAGCCAATCGCGGGGAGCGGCTGGGGAACTTCCCAGAATTTTGGTAGCTTTTGGGGCCAAAGACTTAGACTTACATAGAAACATTTTTATAATCTTGAAAACATGTTTTCCAGGCAAAACATAAATTTTAAGTCAGATTTACCATGCAAATATTAGTTTGAAACTGTTTAGCTTAATCCTGTTTTGCATGACTTCGTACAGAAAGCTACTTTTTGAGATACAAGTACATGTATATAAAAGTGGGTGGGTAACTATGTATCATGAGGAGTAGAGACATATTTGAATACAAAATGATGTCTAAGTTGATAGCACCTTTCCAATTTCAAAAATGGCTTTTTGAAGTAGTTTTAGTGCATACGTTTCAATAAGAATGTAAGCTGTCTAATTTCAAAACCCATGTTCAGAAGACCATGAAAAGTAGGTCAGTGTCATTAATCCTTGTCCTGCTGAATAAATTAGGATGCCACGCCCATTTCTAATTGTCAGCCAATCAGATAACTTAATCCAGATTGTTGATATAAATCCACATACTGAATGACAAACAGTGCAGATCCAGATCAGTTGGCTTCTTCAGAAGCCAACTGATCTGGATCTACACTGTTTGCAAAGGTAGGCTATATCCGGGTTCAGCAGGACAAGGGTTAATTTAAAAAAAAAATGACTTGTCCAAGAGATGCTACACAGGTTCAAGTTTCTTAAAATCAAAATGGACCAAAACTGTGAAATATACCTGTTTTAACTTCATAATACATTAACCTATAGATAATGTGCTGTTCTCTTCTGTTTTCACACCTTCCACAGAAAAAACGACCTTTCAGTCGTTAATTAAAGTCTTAAACCAGAAGGTCCCTTAGGCAGTTACCTGTGTGACGTAACTCTTCCCGCTCAATTGACCACCTGTCAGTTTCTTTTCTGTGGATAAAGAAATTCAACAAGGATTATTTACCTGTGATAGAAATTTGGATTATTTCTTTCCTCACGGATAAATTTATGTATCCTTGTGTTTTCTTTTGTTTATTTATCACTCCTTTCACTTTCTGTGTTATTATTTAAAATTTTCAATTTTCGATTTCATGTATTTTTGACTGGTCTTTTTCCACATGCGTTTTCGCGACTCTCGCTATTCGGCACAACGCTCGTGCGCGATCGGTTCGATAGTCGTGTTTATATATGCAGAATATTTTTGTTCTTTTCGTTCCAGGTTATTCAGCAATTACGATATGTTTTTCCTGGACTTTTGTTTGCAGAGATCTTCAGTTGGCTAAAGATTCTCATGGTGGAGAAGCTGATTGTAAAGAACTTGTCAACCCTTGATGGGTTATAAGACAATTCTTTACTGATGGGAGCCCCACCCCATATGGCTATACTGCCGGGGTAAGACCCATCAAGGTGGCATCTTTGGGTACTTAGTATCCGATAAAGTCTAAGTCCACCAGTCACCAGTCACCAGTCATCCAGTCACCAGTCACCAGTCAACCAGGCACCAGTCAATCAGCTTCACCAGTCACCAGTCAATCAGGTGCCAGTCAACCAGGCACCAGTCACCAGTCATCCAGGTGCCAGTCAACCAGGCACCAGTCACCAGTCACCAGTCACCGATCAACCAGGCACCAGTCAACTAGTCTCCAGTCAATAATTTAATTATTTTCTGGAAAGACTTAGTTTTTGACATATTTCACCGGACAAAATAGTCAAGTATACTAACTTCCGGTCATTATGTCTAATTATTAAAAAATTTTTTCACTGGGCAAAGTATCAGTAATATTTCTGATACTTATACCCGGTCATATTATTATATTATTTCTGATTTTTCACCAGGCAAACTTTTACAGAAAGTGTCAGGTCAATTTTTGCCTAATAATTAATTATCTTCGGGAAAAAGTTTCGAATACTTGTGCCCGCTCAGTTTTCATATATAATCTCCCTTTTTCATCGGACTAGAGTTAGGAATACTACTATCCGATCAATTTGTCAAATTACTTCTAACTTTACCGGGCAACAGTTACGAATACTAGTGTCCGGTCTTGTGCCGGGTAACTAGTGTCAAAATAATGATCACTAATTCCCGAACAATCTATTATCGTTCATAGAGCTCCATTCACGTTTAAGTCAATGGATATAGGTTATTAAGTGAAATACATAATAACTTTTTATACAAAAAATTCTGTACAGTCTTTCCCAAATCAGACTAGAATCTTTAATATTCCATTGACTTATTATAGGTGTGTAATTCCATTAATATTTTAAATTAACTTATGTTTTATCTCTTTTATCCGCTAGAAAGAGTTAAACTTCCGACTATAACAAAATTCTTACCGGGCAGCAGTTCGTAGACTAGTGCCAGGTCATTCAAATGATGTTTTATCTCTTTAATTCGCTAGAAAGCGGTTAAATTCTGGCTCTAACGAAAATTTCATCGGGAGGCACTTCGTAGAGTAGTGCCAGGTCATTCTAACGAAATTCCACCGGGCAGTAGTTTCGTAGACTTTGTGTCGGATTACTAGTGTGCGAGTAGTAGTCACTAGTACTCGCTCAACATATATTTATTTAATAACCACTATAGACATGTATAGTCTTGGATTATAGGTTATTGAATGACAGCAATGGGTTCTAATACCTAGTAGCCATTTATATTGTTGAATTCTGTCCAGTCACTTTTGAACTTGACTTAAATTCTATATATATATTTATTATTGAAAATGAATTAAGAATTATCGGTTACGATCAAATTCGCAATTCATTCACTAAGTGTAGAAGATACTTCCAGCTATAATTATATCTCTTTTATTCGCTACAAAGAGATTAACTTCTTACATATTCACCTTATTCGGCTCTAGGGCAAAGGTGAACTATAAAACTATCGTTATTTATAAGAAGAAAAATATACACAAAATCTAAAAAATTTTCTTCTTTCCTCCCCTGTTTTTCTTCTACATGCTCCGATATGTAATCAGCATGTAATCTAAGGAGTAAATTGACAAGAAAGTAGCAATCGATCTTTTCTACTTTCTATTAATTTTTCATTCTTAAGGTATCGGAAATTTACACCAACCAGATAAATAAATTAACAGTTTATTTATTTATTCGCTACCTCTCTAGATTACTACGATTTAAAATTCTAGTTGAGGTAAATATTTTCCTTTTGCCTTTTCAACATGGAAAATAGTTGATCCGATAAGCTATTATTCTATTTTATACTATTTTTTGATTGATTATATAAGAGTCTAGGTCAGTCGTGCTCTGTCTAAACTCTGCTATAAAATAATAAATAAGAAAAAAATCTTATATTTAGGCATAGATATAATTCGATACGTTCTTTACTTTGCCTGTTTTATTTTTTCTTCTGGATCATTTAAAACTACGATAGCAATATACCAGATATTTTTGCCTCAGTAAGAATCTATTACGCTGAAGATTCTTCATATTGGAATAATAATTTTATTATGATTATAATTCTAGACCCAATTAATCCTCGTATATTATAGGTCTACTTTATCTTATTGAGGAATAGTTTTGCTTCGACTAGCTCTATACCTCTAATATTTTATTTATAACTAGAGTCCATGTCAATCAAAATTTTCTTGCACTTTGGTATTGACAATGGATACATATTTAGTAAAGGCATTAATTATTCAGTACGTGACAGATTATTATTGCCTAAATTAGATATTATATACAATACTTTCCTTTTGATATTTTGTTTTATTGACTTTGTAACTATTCAGAAACTGCCAAAGTCAATCATTTCCTTCCTCTAAACTTACCGAAGCTCTAGATTATGTTGATATATATTTTTGATATATGCTTAGAGGTTAATTAACGAGAGTTTACCTCAGAATAGCAGATATTATTATATTTATATTAATCAATCTATAGTCTAGGCTTAGACAAAAGGGAAAACATCCTTAATTACGAGCCGGTAAAGAATTAAGACACTCTTAATTATCTCTTTACCCCTCCTTTATGTTTACATTCGTTAAAGGGATCATAGTAATTCTCGCTAAGAGTTCAAGTTCAGTTTGCGAATAATGCAAAGATTAATATCTTGATTTCCAGTCCGCATCAAAAATGGTCTATATATATAGATAAATATCTTTTCCGAAACTGGATATTTATTTATTTTCCACACAATAAGTCATTTCAAGATGTCGATGATTTTGAAATGCACTGCTTCAATTTATAATATAAAATATGTTTATATTAACTTCACAACTTAGTAAGTGCTGCACCTACGTTCACGGTCAGATCTTACTTTTGTGATACGTTTTTGAACATACTGAAAGTTTTCTCCGATTATACATTCGGTAAATAAACTTTCGAGTAGTATTTATGCTTTTAAACATTCAGATTATTTGATAATTGTTGGAGATAATATATTATTCCGATATTTATATATCTATCTTCATTATTTATCTTTCTCATCTTACTTTTAAATTAGATTGACCTTCTCGCTACCTTCCAGGTTTAAATCTAGCTAACATTGTGGAACAGTCACTTTTTTATTTCCTAAACAATATTTTAACATTTTTCTCAGTATTCAGAGCATAACGACTTCATGAATACTTGGAAATAATTCAATTCTACGCTTGTTAAACTAAGCCTAAAACAAGCCCTAGTTTTTTAGAATGGATATTATCCTTCGATTCAGTTCATGGAGATACATCCTTTTAGATTCCATTATCTCTATTTCAATCATACAAAATTCTAATGACTAAGTACTCCTTTTCTACGTACGAATACAGAATATCGAGTCACTGTTGCTGCATATTGGTTAAAGATTAAACAAATTTTATCTTAAACCTATATGACGTTAAATTAATTATTATCTCTTTCATATACATGTTTTTACCCTTCCGTCAGGGATCGCGGTAATAATATTATTACTCTCTATGGTTTACACATAGATCTCGAGAGTATATATATGTATTTTCTTCCTGAACTCATTTGCGAGTACGTAATTTGATATTTCAGGAATTACCAATTATGCAGACATAGATTTTATTCTATTAATATTCAATTCTAAAAATTTGATTGAATGTTTATCTATAAAATTTCCGGGCAGTAATTTTATAGAGTTATATGTTTAATAATTCCTTGCTTAAATAATAGTTACGCTTAACCTATTATTTATAGCTGGAATTTTGTTCAGTAGTATAATTTTTATTTAGTATTAATATATTTCTTACTATTCTTAAATATGCGTATAGAATAGTAATACTATCTCTTAACTTTTAAATTAAGTGTTTTTTGAGATTATTAATCAGTATTATTGTATAATCTTTCTTCAGAGATTATCACACTATAACTTTTTCTCTGAGTCCTTCTCTTTTTATGAACATTTTGATTCGTATCAAAGTAGATTTTTTAACATTTCTTGATTTCCATGATTATTTACTCAGGAGTACTTTTCATGGCAATCTTCTGGTATAGAAAGATTCTAACCAGCTTATTTATTATTGCTTAATCTTATCAATACGGTAAGATTTAGCCAAACTATGACCGTCATACAGTTTGCTGCAATCAACCTTATTCTTATCTCTCTTATTCTCTGTCAAACTCTTAAGTTATGATGTTGACAGTTTATTCTTTATTTTTTTGTCAGGACATCAAACGCTTTTATATGTCTATGACAAAACTAATTATCAATGGTTTAGGTTGTTTTTTCTTCCCAGCAGTTATATGCAAACTCTGTATTATTTTATTGCTTGACTAAAAATTCGTTATACAATTAGTCTAGCAATAGTTTTAACCATTATGTTTGTCTATACCTTTTTTCTTCTGATGGATAACTTAGTTATAGTTAAGTTAACTCCATCTACTTTTATTATCTCCCCTTCTTTAATTTGATCAAAGGGAAATAATTACACATTATGGTTATTTTAAGTCTGTGTCTGTTCATCGGAAACTGTCCTGTCGCTCCAATTAACAGAATCTAATTAGTTTATAATTCTAATAGCTTAGACTATTACAATTACATAGCTTCACATATCTAGAATTTTATCCAAAATATCTACATATGTCAGTTATCTATAGGAAACCACCGAGTAGACTTTTCCTTATTTATTCAAGATCCTACATAGATTACTTACAGTGTATGGTCTTGGCTTTTTGTTTTACAAATTTTGTTTTGAAAATATTTCTATATCCCTAGCTTACTTTGCGATGGAATATTTATGTTATGTCTCAATGACTTCCTTTTTCTTTTTGAAGCCAATTGTTGTTTCCCAAAAAGAAAAAAAGAGGGGGGGGGGGGTGGGGGGGCCAATGTTAGGTCTCTGAGACTTAAGAACTGGCTTCCTCTAGAGTCTACTAATATATATAAGGTTGTTAGATCATAACACCTTAAAGATATGCTATTTTGTGAATCTAGATCATTCTTTCTATTAAATATAGAATTAGAATGTATCTGATTCCTTTGAGTTTCCTGAGTCTTAACCAGAATGGGTTAGATATTATTGGTGTTAGAATTAGGAGAGCACCTCCCTCCTATTCTGCAAATTCTAGCACATTATCTATAGGTTAATGTATTATGAAGTTAAAATGAAGTTTTTTAAAAGTAAAACATATTTTAACGAGTAATACTTAACCTATAGATAATCAATTATCTCCCTCCGCCCACCCTCGCTTATCTCTCCTAATTGTGTCTATTGTTTTACACATAAAAGAAACTGACACGTGGTCAATTGAGCGGGAAGAGTTACGTCACACAGGTAACTGCCTAAGGGACCTTCTGGTTTAAGACTTTAATTAACGACTGAAAGGTCGTTTTTTCTGTGGAAGGTGTGAAAACAGAAGAGAATAGCACATTATCTATAGGTTTAAGTATTACTCGTTAAAATATGTTTTACTTTTAAAAAACTTCATTTTTCAATTATATATGTGTGTTCATTGGCGTGTGAAATTAGGTCAAATTCATATTTTGAATGTATCAATAGATGGAAATTTGCAAGATGAAGAAATAACCCATATGGCATACTTCTAGCAAGAACAATTCCTTAGAAAGCTAAAACAAAAATGAATTTGTGAGACAAAAAATCTTGAAACATGAAATGGTCGATATGATACTCTAAAACTTCTTCCAAATGCCATTCTTGTAATTATTTATGGTGCTTGGTTATCACCTTAGATTTCATTCTGAGTGTTTATGGAAGAAAAGTGTCTACGTCTAGATCGCTTGTTCAGAGATTTAAAACATTATGTATGTCTCTTATCCCCTACCATACATAGTTTGTTTGTGTTGAGGTTTTACGGCCCAGTCAACCCAGTGGGGTCATGTCGAGCGCGGTCAGTTTACCTAACCACACGTTTACTGGGCAGGCTTAGTCCTCTAAGCGGTTAACCAGTATTGTGCACATTCTTTCGCCAGAAACTGACAACTGCCCTTCTTGAATCAGTGGAAGGGAGAGAATGACCCTAGAAAATATTTCATGATCAATCTCCACGTTACATAGTTACCCTTACCGCTAAAACGATACCACAAAAATTGCACGTGTGATGTGATCGATTGAAACAGAAAAATCCACGTAAATCCACTACCAGAGGCCATAATCAGTTTCTGTGCTTGTTTTGATAAGGTTGTACGTCCCCGTCAAGACATTTTAGAGCAAAAATCAACTGTTACAGCACAGAATAGATGTCCAAAGATCAGAAGAGACAAACGTTGCTGCAAGGCTTCAATACTCGCAACTGGACAGAGGCTGTCTTTATAATAGTAGTTCTGCAAACATTAGCCCTCAGCTATCAGAGCCGACTGATATATTCAGAACCGCCCTACACCATCAGAGCCATTGTTTATTTGCCCTCCATTTCCATTAGTTTGTTGTCAATTTTTATTTATCAGTAAGTGAGACAGGTCAAACAATCATTTCACACATAAAAAATGCCAAACAGTCCAGGCGCATGTGCATTTTATGAAAAAATAACCGGGAATAGCGTCACTGAACCTTCGACGATCAGTTTATTCAGCATTGATCAGCCCATGCCACAAGTAATTCAGAGAAGATTGTACACATTTACAAACTATCTATTAGGTGAGAAAAATCGTTAAAAGACTTGAGAGCAGCATGTAATTCTCCTTTTTGAGAAAAACTACCCCACAAAAACAGATTCTTTCGATGAGTGACTGACCTACCTCTTTTGTTTACTTTTTTCAGCCGCTATATTCAGAGCCGCACATACTCTGGAAGACGCACACAACATTTGCTTATCTGAGGCTCTGGCTCCGATTATGAAGTTTCCTGACCATGTTCATGTAAATGCTCATTTTAAGAGTGCTGCCTATACTGAGCTGAGCAGTTCTGATTACTAGCTCTACTTTCTTGATGCTGAGTGCCAAGCACAAGAGCAGCTAGTACCATTTTTAAAGTTTTTAGTATGACTCGGCCATGGATTGAACCCACAACCTCCCGGTCACAAAGCAGATGCTCTACCAATTGAGCCACTTTGCCGGGTATCTGGGACTTTACAGAAAACAAAATTTGGCAACTGGAGATGGTGCAGCATATATATTGCAACTTTCATGGTCTTATCAGACAATAGATTTACCAGCAGCACCACACCTATGTCACAACAGCTTCAGTGGCCCATTCCTAAACAATGTAAGGCGCAGTCACAGGCCTTTATTCTGTTGCTTGGTCATCTGGGCACTTTGGCTCATTCGGCTCCCCTTGTGTCAGTCATTCTTATTACCTGTTGCTATGCAGTCACATTAGATTGCAACAACCTATTTCTGCTATATTAAATGCATTGCATAGAAATATTTCTCCCAATGTATTGTGACAATATCTGTCTTACATTTTGTTTAAAACAAGTTGAAAACAATTACTTAAGCTTTACCCCTCTCTGAGCTATTTGGCAGATAACAAAGTGGTGATAATTTTTCTATTTTCCCCAGACAACAGGTTATTAAATTTCATACAAATTGTCCCCTGAAGAGACAATTTGCATGAAATGTCAAAACCTGTTTTCAGAGAAAAATGAGAAAACTATTTCAAAATGTCATCTGCTGAAAACTTTACCCAGAGCGCTAAAGGTAAGGAATGCCTTTTGTTGTGCTGGCTGATGTAATAATCACAACATGATGGACCCTTTAAAGATTTTATCATTGTGTGAGTTCTTGCAAGCATGCATAAAGATGGTTTAGACTGATCTGGGTCTACCCTGTTTGCTAACACATACAGATCTGTCCCAAAACTTAGAATCATTACGATGCTCCTTAGTATCTCAAGAAGAATTTGTGTTTATAGAAAAAATAGCTACAATTATCCTAAACTATGAAAAGGGCATACTCCTAAGAAATACAAACTACAAAATATGCATGGGCGTCGGAACAGGGGCGGCAAGCGCCCCAATATTTTTTTCCCAATTATAAGAATTAGATACATAGAAACATGACAATTTTGAACAAAATAAAAGAAATAAATGAGAGATAAGTTTGTTTTCTCATGTAACAGTATGCCAAATTCACCATGTCATGACTTCAACCCCTTGTTGCCTATTGCACAGAAATGAATCAATCCATACAAAAGTTTTTCCACTTATGCCATATCTATGGAGTTTGCATTTCAGAAGTTCATGAGGAGGGATGTCAAGGGTCTTCTCAAAGTCCAAAATGAATGTACAGTCGACTCTCGTTATCTCGAACTCCAAGGGACTCTCAAAAATACTTCGAGATATCCGTACTTCGACATATCAGATTTGCAGACTTGAGGAAAAAATAAATCGAACAACCGCATTTAACAAATGTAGATGTAATTGGACTCTTGAAGTTAGACATATGTTGAAAATATTGTGGAAAAGAGGAGAAATTGCTCCTTTGGAGCAATTTCTCCTCTTTTCCACAATATTTTGCTACCTGTTATTAGATTTTCATTTTTAAGCAGGGACCAGATTTTCACTTTGAGATAAGCGATTATTCGAGATAAGCGAGGTCGAGATAACGAGAGTCTACTGTATCTACATATACTTGACCTCCTGCATCCAAAATTTTAGCCCAGTCATTTATTTAGATAAGAGAGGGTATCAAATAAGGCTGGCACAATTAATCGGATAATCAGTTAATTGATCAATAAATTCCTCAAAAATGATTATCATTACAGATTTGCTAATAATTGATCATTTGGTTTCTGTGTCTCTTACTTTACCGTATTTACCCTTAAATATTCAGACACCTCAACTCCTTAGCATACTTTATCTGAAATTTGACAAAGTACAATTTACTGCCCAGTGTTGTGTCTAAATATAGCTGGATGAGTGGCAAACAGGTAGACCCAGATGAGACGCTGCATTTTACGGCGTCTCATCTGGGTCACCCTCTTTGCTCACGCCTGTCTGACCAAATACATACAGTAAAATATAACATATGGTAAGAGTCAAGCTCAGACAAACAGGTAAAATTATGACCAAATCTTCAGTGATTAATACTAATCGATTATTGATCACAATGGCAGGACTGATAATCGATTACCTTTCAGCTCTAATTAGCCAGCCTTAGTATCAAATAAATATTTTTCTGATATGTTGTTGATACTCTTTAGAGCACATCAATGCAGTGCTTCTAATTAGTACCCACTCAGTAAGGTGCTTCAAATGATTACCCACAACATAAGTTTTGCAGAGAAATAAGAAGACTATCGTAAGGTCATAGTTGAATCAGTGAAGTCTGTCTATTTCTATATCTATACTGCTTACATGCAGGTGCACAGCAGTGCAATGTTAGTAAAATATAGATTGTAAAAATAAAAAGTTTCCATATTAAAGAGGTGTTAGTAAGAATGAAATAAAAGATGAAAGTTAATAAAATGTTAAAAGTCAGACTTGCTGACAATGAAAGCTTAAAGATAAAAAACAGCGCAGTTGGAGGATATATGTTTGTATAAAAAATCAGTCCTTTTATAATAACTCTAAATATTGGTATACGGGGAGGCCTGAGCAAACAGTGCAGACCCAGATTGAATGCAGCATCTGATCTTGGTCTCTCTACACTGTTTGCCAATCGTTCAACGAAGTTTTTAACTCGCGATATCTTTGCATGCTGGGTAATTTTGCATGCTTTTTTGGCATATGTGTTTTTTTGTTGTTGTTTTTTTTTTAAATTAACTTTTTCAAAAAATCTTTCAGGAATACCATGAGAGTGTCATATCAGATCAGGCCCGACGTTTTGTCAGGCCTGATCTTGGTCACAAATTCTTTGCAAAGATTATCAGCAGACGGCAAAAGTTGCCACTGGCCTGGAAGGAGTTAACCCTTGTCTTGCTGAATAAATTAAGATACCACACCCACTTCTGATTGTCAACCAGTCAGATTGCTTGATCTAGGTTGTTGATACAAATTCACATACTAAGTGACAAATAGTGCAGATCCAGATCAGCCAACTGATCTAGATCTACACTGTTTGCAAAGGCAGGACAGGGTTAAAACCATTATCTGATGGGCTTATTCATCAAATTGATATTCTGTGTTGAGGAAAATGATTGGTTGATGCATGTTTCATCATTTTCCACACTGATAACAAGTTCAGTAAGTATTGGCACAGATGGGCCTTTGCAAACAGTGTAGACCCAGATCAGACACTGCCATCACGAAAACATCCCTATATAATATTGACCCCTTAAACCCCACTTTTATACAGAAAAACTGGGGTTTACAGGGGTATACACTATTTTCTTTATTTCTGCTGAACAACATAGATTGTGGGTATTCGTATTCATTAGAACTGCCTCAACAAGGCAGTTCTAATGAATACCCACAGTCTATGTTTTTGAGTAGAAATATGAAAAATTCCAAAATTTTTTATCTGAAAATTTTCCTTTTTTGGTTGTAAATTTTTCAATATATTCAAATAGGCGTGTTTTAGTAAGGAGAATGCTGTTTGCCATGCATACAGTAATATTTTAGACACATCAACAGGTAGTAGAATAGACTATTTCAAATTTAGGACAAGTACGGTAAGTAGATAAAGTGTACTAATACTTGGAGTAATGTATTTTAAAATATATAACAGGTTAATATGTCCGAATATTTTTGGGTAAATACAAGACTTTACAGTGAAAAGTAAAATGCTACATGCATGTAACTTGAAATATTTAAGAGGTTAAGATGTCCCAATTTTTTTTTAGGCAATAAAGTAATTTTCAGAGAAAAGTAAGACAGCTACAAGTATTTTAAGATATTCATTTCTTTATCATGTTTAAGATCAAATGATTTATTTAAAATTGTAACTTCCTTGTCGGCTAAAATTACTTGTCACAGTAGACAATATGAGCATTTTATTAAGCCTTAAAGTACTAAACACAACTGCAGCAGACAACATTGTTATTTCTTTATTTTACAAAAAAAATAAAAGAAAAGAAAACAACAGTTAGGCTTGACATTTCATGTGAATTGTCTGCCTAGCAGATAGTTCATTTGGAATGCCAAGACTTTTTTTCTCAAAAATAATAATAAAAGAAATTAGAATGTTGTCTGCTACTATTTTGCTTAGCGATTTAACAAGGGTTTAACTATTTGCATGCTTTTTTATTGTCAGGAGATTTTTTTTTTTTAAATAAACTTTTTAAAAAATAAAAAAATCCGGAATACCATCAGTGTGTCAAACAGTTTCGATCCAGACCAAGCCCCACGTTTTTTCGGGCCTAGTCTGGATCCAAACTGTTTGCAAAGGTTATCAGCAGACGACAAAAGTCGCCACTAGTGAGGAAAGAGTTAACTGCTCAGTTTGGGATTCATTATCTACTTCAGATACTGCATATGTGGAGGGAAGTTTATATGTGGGGGAAGTTTCTTTTTAATACTTAGCATGCTGGGTAAAAATTTCAACGGATGTCATTTTGAAATATTTTTCATAATTTATTCCAGAAGATAGGCTTCAACATATCATGCAGTCTGCATGAAATGTCAAAGCCTGTTTTCTGACCATTCATGCAGATTGTCTCCTTAGGAGATAATTTGCATGAAATGTCAAAGCCTGTTTTCTGACACTTCATGCAGATTGTCTCCTTAGGAGATAATTTGCATGAAGTGTCAAAGCCGGTTTTCTGACACTACATGCAAATTGTCTTCTTGAAGACAATTTGCATTAAGTGTCAAATCTTTTTTTTCTGGGAAAAACAAAAAAATATTTTAAATTGGCATCTGCTTAAAATTTTACCCAGCATGCAAATTTAGTGTGAAGAATGCTTTTTTATTAGTATTTTGGTGATAATTTTATGTGCACAATACTGGTTAACCGCTTAGAGGACTAAGCCTGCCCAGTAAACGTGTGGTTAGGTAAACTGACCGCGCTAGACATGACCCCATTGGGTTGACTGGGCCGTAAAACCTCAACACAAACAATAAATATTAAGATAGTTTTTGTTACCATATCTATTTATTACATGTATTTACTATAAGTTTTTGGACAGACAGGCCTGTATAAGCAAACAGTGTAGACCCAGATCAGATGCCACAGAACACAGCCTCTGATCAGGGTCTGCACTGCTTACCACTCATTTTTAAGATACATCAACAGGCAGTAAAATGGTTAAGGACATGCACGCTAAGAAGTTAACTTATTTTAGTCTGGGACATCCAAAAAGGTAATTGTCAAACAGTGCAGACCCAGATCAGAAGCTGCAGAATGCAGCATCTGATCATTAGCTTCTCTGTTTTGCATAAACCACAGAACAGTTTAAAGATTTATATTAGAAGAGTCTACTCGAGGTAAGCAGTGCTTGCACTAACTGTCAAAATCAGGAAGTCCCAGGACTTCCTAACTCCATTATCTGGAAGTCCTGGTGATCAAATTTTTTCACTCACACTTTCAGAAATTCAACCTCAATATTCTTAAACCCTCATTTATGGAGTAAAGTCGCCATTCTTAAGCTAAATAACACATAAATTCATTCTAAGTTTTTGTTATATGCCCGTTTGAAAAACGGGACTTATTATGTTTGTATGGCATCCTTCCGTCCGTAAACTTTTTCGTTTCCGGCTAACTCCTCCTATAGTTTACATCTGATCAAGCTGAAACTTGGTATATAGTTAGACCATGATGTGGCGCAACACATATTGTTTCGGGGTTACAGTCCACTAAATATTTGCAGAGTTATGCCCCTTAGGAAATTTCTGTAAACTTTTCATTTCCAGTTAACTCCTACATTTTACATCCAATCAAGCTGAAACTTCATATATAGTTAGACCATGATGATTGTGGAGCAGAGCATATTGTTTCGAGGTTACAGTCCACCAAATATTAGCAGAGTTATGCCCCTTCGAAAATTTCAGTTGACTTTTCGTTTCCGGCTAACTCCTCCTACAGTTTACATCCAATCAAGCTGAAACTTGATTTGTAGTTAGACCATGATGTGGAGCAGCGCATATTGTTTCAAGGTTACAGTCCACCAAATATTAGCGGAGTTATACCCTTTTGAAAATTTCCATTAATTTTTCGTTTCTGGCTAAATCTTCCTATAGTTTACATCCGATCAAGCTGAAACTTCATAAATAGTTACACGATGATGTGGAGCAGCACATATGATTTCGAGCTTACAGTGCACCAAATATTTGCAGATTTATGCCCCTTTGAAAGTTTTTGTAAACTTTTTGCAGCATATTGTTTAGAGGTAATAGTGTGCAAATTCTATTTTATAATAGGTATATTTTTAGCAAATAACTAAAATTTTCGTCACATGGGCAAGATATTGATTATTTCTTTTTTTTTTTTTTTCTTCTCATATTAGATTTGCAAGGAAAGGTTGCCATTATTAAATCTTTATGTATACATAATTCTTTTTGGATTTTTTTTTTTAATATGACACAGTGACACAGATGCCCCCTCTCCCCCCCCCCCCCCCCCCCCCCAGGTCATTTTTTATACTCTTCTGATTTGGCTCCCTTGAAGAACAAAAATAAAATCAGTATTAAACAAGTGCAGCATTTTTTTTTTTGGGTTGTTTATTTTTGTTTTGTTATTGTATGATCAGATATTGAAGTATAGGAAAAACAAATCAGCCATAGTCATGCTTCTGTGATGTGTCCTCTGTCAGAAAGCACTTCTCCCTAGAAGCAGCAAACTTCTCCCTATTTTCCCAGGAGGGAGAAGTCTCTTGTTCCTTAATTCCTGGGCCAGCTTGGTTGCTTAGCTTACAGTTCACCAAATATCAGCAGAGATATGCCCCAATGAAATTTTTTTAATTTTTTTTTTTTTTTTTGTAATTCCACTTACAGTTTATATCCAGAGCACTGAATTATACAGAAGCCAGTTTTTGTGCTACATCTTTTTACTTGCCACGGGCGTATAATGCCCTGCTTTGCGGAGCTCTTGTTATAAATGACTAAATATCTTTAAAAGTTGGGAGTCCCAGACTTCTTGGCATTGATTTTTGGAAGTCCCAGGGCAATTTCTGGGAGTCTCTGACTCCCAGACTTCCCTTAATGCAAGCACTGGGTAAGTGGGATAAGATGTTTGAATATTTAAAAAAGGTAAATATGATATAGTAGTGATAATTTAGGAGATGTACTGTGTTTGACCTAATTACCACACATGGGCTTAGTTTTTTTTTCAAAATTACTGGAAAAAAATCAGTGATGGACTTATCGATGCTTATGCAATGTTTTTATGTGTTTTTTGTGATTTTTTGTTTATTAAAAGTATTATGTTGTGGGTTACCTCATTTGAATTGCATTGACAAGTGGATGCAGTTCAAATGGGTATACACAGCCTATGCCTTAATAAAATAGACAAAAAAGTACACTGGCTGTTATCTTAAGACTACAGAATTGCTTGACTGAGCACTCATAGGGATATGTGAGGTAATTAGGTTGTATACAATAGTGCGTAACTGCGTATCTGATACTTCCATTCATAGGAAAGTAGAACACTGCTTGTTGTAAAATAATAATAATAATAATAATCGACTTTATTTATAGAGGGTAACACATTTAGTAATCTAGTACTAATCTTCCATGTGGCCCTCTCTTTTCCTGGGTAGAAACCAGTACTAAGCAATGTGGATAAAGTCTCTTGCTCAAGGAAACAACACTTGCAGTTAGTGGGGATCGAACCCGGTACCTCTCGATCTCGAGTCCGACGCTTTACCACTGCACCAAAGCGCTCCACTAGGCGAGTAGGGAGTTGGCCGTTGAAGAGAGATAAATTGTATAGTAAGAATCTGAAGTGACTGTTATTACAAGGTGGCTGTTGTTGGGAGATACCTATTAATGATGATCTAGCTGTAATCTACTCAGGGTTTCTTTGTTTTTCAGGTCATCAGAATGTACTTCATAAATATAGACTTGGACTATCATATTCCTTCATAAAAATAAAAGTTAAAAATGCAAGCAAATTAAAATGGTAAGTGATGAACTCTAAACTCTTAGCATGCTTAGTAAATTTTTTCAGCTGATGAAATGTTGAAATATTTTTCTTATTTTCCCAGAAAACAGGATTAACCTATAGCAGATGGAAAGTTAAGCCTTTGGATGGCAAAGGGCAGTAACTAAGCTGATATTGTTGAGTGTAGTGCTTTCAGAGTTGTGACAACAATAACATCAATATGTCAAGCAGTTTAAATATGTTTTATTACTCTACTCCCAGACACTTTGCAAACAATGTAGATCGAGATCAGGATCTACTATGTTTGCCAGTCAATTTCTGATTGTTGGCTTGCCTGTACAAAAGTACAGAAAGAGCTATTACACTACCCACCCGCCCCCCACCCTCCCTCACCAGCATCGGTGTCAGTTTCAGTATTGGCATGTTAATGTTAAAGTTTTAAATATCTATATCTTCTGGATGCCTGGATGGATTTAGTTGATATATACTTGGACTCACAGTAGATGCTGGTAGCACGCCCACCTCATTGACCTAGAGGTCAAGGTCATAGACTTATGGTAGAATTGTTTCCCATTCTAAATGTTCTGTTTTTCGTTTGGTCTTGTCCTGGATATGCCCTACCTTTGCAAATACTGTAGATCCAGATCAGTTGGCTTCTCTGGATCTGCACTGTTTGTCACTTAATATGTGAATTTGTATCAACAATCTGATCAAGCAATCTGATCAGCTGACAAATAGAAATGGGCATGACATCTTAATTTATTCGGCATGGCAAGGGTTAAAGGGCTATGTCTCCAGAATACCTCGATGGATGTCATTGATACTTAGCTGGCTGTTAGATTCCAGTCCAAACTTTTGTTAAGTACAAGCTCCATCCTGCTTCATTGATTAGAGGTCAAGATCACAGATTATTTAGAATGTTTCCACGTGTTAAATCATAAAATTTTTGGTTAAAATGTTTAAAGATCTATGTCTCCAGAATAACTTGACAGATTTCATTGGTACTTGACCTGCTGTTAGATACTGGTCCAAAGTTTTGTTCTGTACAAGCACTGTCCCTGCCTCTGACTTAGGATTTTTTTGTATTCAGAATATTAGTGTTTTAAATTCAAGTTTTTCAGACCTGTGTAGCAGGCCTTAGTGGCTCGGGTGGATGCGCGCCCAACCGGTGATTAGGAGGCTGCTGGTTTGACCCTGTCGAGTTGGCAACATTCTTTCGTGGAGATTTGATCATGAAATATTTTCCACGGTCATTCTCTCCCTTCCACTGATTCAAAAAGGGCAGTTGTCAATTTCTGGAGAAAGAATGTGCACAATACTGGTTAACCACTTAGAGGACCATAAGCCTGCCCAGTAAAAGTATGCTTAGGTAAATTGACCATGATCGACATGACCACATTGGGTTGACTGGGCCATAAAACCTCAACACAAAATTTACAGATCTGTGTTCCTGGAATGCCAGGATAGATCCAGTTGATACAATGTACTAAAACTGATGTTAGATACAGGTCTAAGGTTTTGTTCAGTTTAAACCATCCACCATCAGGGACAGAGGTGTAGGTCTTAGGCATAGAATTTTTTTATTGTTTTATTTTATTTAAAGATGATAAAGGTATATAGCTCCTGAATGCCTGACCCTTTAGTACCCTGGTGACAGCAGATTGTGTATTTTATTTTTTCCTCTCCAGAAATAGGATTTGACAATTACTGTGGAACACCTTGGTAATGAATTTTCAGTCCTCTCGCTGTTTCTATAATAAACTGATGGATGAGTGGCAAACAGTATAGATCCTGATCAGATGCTGTATTTTGTAGCATCTGATCAGGCTTTACACTGTTTGCATAGGCATGTTTGTCCTAATACTTAGGGTTATTATGGTAGTTCCTTCATACCACCATAAAAGATTAAAAATATCTATATATTTTTCTATTTTTACTCTGTTGAAGGGATATGAATGCACTGAGAAAAGGTGATAATTCCTAATTAAACAAAATCATACAGGTTCTTATTATGAGAGATAAATTTGTTGTTCTGATCATGGGATACATATTCCATAATTATAGAGAGTGTCTTTATACCCATACATGAGGCTGAATACAGGTTTTACTGCAAAGAAAACACGGGGCATGTTTTATAAGAAGTAAGTTCTGTTAATGTACATGTATATCCTTTCAAACGTTTCAAACTGAAGTGATAGAGTTTAACCCTTCTCTTGCTGAACACAACATGCCCTGTCTTAGCAAACAGTGTAGATCCAGATCAGTTGGCTTCTGAAGAAGCCAACTGATCTGGATCTGCACTGTTTGTCATTAAATTTGTGAATTTCTATCAGAAACCCAGATCACGTAATCTGATTGGCTAGAAATTAGAAGTGGGTGTGGCATCTTAATTTAACTTAAAAATGCTGTAAATAAATGGTACACTTTAACAATCACAACAATTTTCGTCTGCTTTGTCGTCTGCTTGTGATTTTAAAAGTCATTTTAAAAGTCATTTTTTGCAAACAGTGTTGACCCAGATCAGACTGCTCCTCTAGGAGCAGTCTGATCAGGGTCCACACTGTTTGCCTGCATGCATAAAATAGGTTTGAAAAGTTTGCAAGAATATTCAGCAGACAACATAAACAGACGACATTTTCAGATGCGGGTTTTCTTGGCCTTTTAAGGTTAATAAGATGGTTGCTTTTAAGACAGTTTTGGTTTAGGATAAAAGACGGTTCAAATGTGGACCCTAAAAGTGTTGTATCCCAACAAAAATATAAAGATTGTTTAGAAAAGAAACGATTATGGTAATTTTCCTATATACTCTATATATTTTTGTTTGGATACAACACACAGTTGTTCAGCTAACATCGTTTTTGCATTCAATTCCAGCAACTACATATGTTCTAAAAGTTGTGGTATATTTAAAAAAGTGGAGGTGAGAAAAGCAAGAGGGACCCTTATTAGGTGAAACTAGAAAAGAAAAAATAATGTAGTCTGTCACTTAGGCTAGTTGACATTTTATCAACATGGGCAAGAAAAAGCAAGTTTCACTGCATGTAACTAGGGTCATATGAACAGAAGTGCCAGTAAGCATTTCACATGATTATGCAGGTAGTAGATCGGGGTGGTTGGGTGGTGCAAGGGTGTTGTGTACCTTACATCACTGGGGCGTCCAACTGATATTGGCTTACAGTTGGGCAAGGCCTGCTATCCTTGTAACAGGTAAGGGTAGAGGGGGAATGTTTTTATTTCTTCTATTTCTTCACTTTCACTCCTGTTCCGGTTTCTTCCCTGTCCCTCTCTTTCATCTCTTCTACTATCTCTTCTATCTCTTTTCTCCCTTTCTCTGGGAGACGACACAAAATGACCCTTAAGGGTTGACATGTCGTTAAACCCCAACACAATCAATCAAAGCAGGTAGTAGACTGGATCCAGTCTCCAGTGACTAAATATTTTTCTCTTAATCTTGTTTAATAATCCACTAAAATAAAACCGAAATAATATCATGACTATACAGGCTTGTCTAGAAACCAGTCTGTATAGTCATGATATTATTTTTGGTTTCATTTTAGAGGATTATTAAACAAGATTATAAGAAAAAAATATTTAGTCACTGGAGACTGGAGCCAGTCTGTGCAGGTAGTTAAATAAGTCACACTAATAATGTATAAAATCATTGGAAATACTGACCTGTTGATGTGTCTTTAGTCTGCTGGATGAGTGGCAAACAGTGTAGACCCTGATCCAGTGCCATTTTTTATGGCATCTGACAGGGTCTATACTAGTGTATTCAATCTAATTTCTGCATGGTGTGCTTAGTAATGTTGTGCCGATTAATCGAAACAATCGAAAACTAATCGGATGAGCCCACTATCGGCAACTATCGATAATATTTTTTCACTATCGATTATTTGAAATTCTATATTTAGAAACATGGGCCTAAGGTCACATAATGAGACCTACAAATTAAGAGTATTATGAAAGACTCATTGACTAGAAACATGGCTGCAAAATCTGCTTTGTCTTGAAACAATCTATAATTACCCTAGTTGTGCTATTATATGCTGTTGCATTTCAAGTCATATAGAAACATGAAGCGCATAATGATTTATTATTTGACGCCAGTTATGGGATATCCGATTGTATAATCGATAATCAATCAGTTTTACTTTCCCGATAATCGATTGTGATTTTCCTTTCCGATTCCCAACACTAGTGCTTAGGGTTTTCAAAATTACTGGGAAAACGTTTTAGTAAAATATGCATCTAATAAGGGCACACTTAAAAAAAGATTAGCAGAGCACTTCATGAGAGGATTATTAATGATGCATTATGCAATATTAGTTTCTGATTGTCTTTATAAAAGCATATGCTGTTGGTACTCATTTGAATTGCCTCGTCTTGTTGAGGCAATTCAAATGAGTACCCACAACATATGCTTGTATAAAACAATAGATACAAATACATTGGCTGTAACCTGAAGACTACGAAATTGCTGGACTGTGCGCTTATAGGGGTATGTGTGGTAATTAGGTCGAATACGGTATTTGTTGAGGTCTGTTTGTCCTAATACATAAGGTAAATATGGTATTTAATAATATTTTGATTTTATTTTGGTATGTTCAGATTTTATAAATATGATTAATTCATCACATTACAAAAACACGCCTATTCAAATATATAGAAAATTTCACGTCCAAAAACTGAAAGTTTTCAGATAAAAAACTCTTTTTTCATATTTTTGCTCAGAACATAGATTGTGGGTACCAGTTAGAACTGCCTCACAAGGCGGTTCTAACGAGTACCCACAATTTATGTTTTTGAGCAGAAATAAGAAAAAATTTGTATACCCCTGTTTTACTATACAAAAGTGGGGTTTAAGGGGGTCAAAATCATATAGGCATGTTTTCGTGATGATGAGTATTTGAACAGCTTCAAAGAAGCTAGAATCATTTTTGAAATGCCCTTGTACATGTATATTGAATTATGAATATTCTGACATATCTCTAAATAAGTGGGGTATCAGGTCACCGTTTTTCTTAACTTGTCCATGAAAACATATTTATTGGGTACTCATTAGAAGCGCCTTACCAGGGCACTTCAGATGAGTACCCACAACATATGTCTTCATGGACAAATAAGAAAATTATCAATACTTTTTTGTTGAAAAAAAGGACCTTACTTGGAGTTGTGTGTTTAGTTATTATCAAGATCATAAAAGTAACAGAAAAAATATATGTTGATGAACATTAAAGACAGGCATAAAAGACAACAGAACAAAGCCAAACAGGTGTAAAAGACAACAGATTAAGAGAAGAAGACAGGTGTAAAAGATAACAGAGTAATCAGAGACATGTATCAAACAAGATAGATGTAAAAACAATACCTGCTGGGTTACTGTGTTTTTGATCTTTGCCAGGGTTAATTGATAAAATCAAAACTTTGTGGAATAAACAATAATCTGATGTACTTATTACCAAGTTATTTGAACCAAAACAAGTACTATATTTACCCTAAGTATTCAGATAGTGCAAACAGTGTAGACCCAAATCAGATGATGCCAAAACAAGTACTGTATTTACCCTAAGTATTCAGGTAGTGCAAACAGTTTAGACCTAGATCAGATGATGCAAAATGCTTCTTTTGATCAGGTCTACACTGTTTGCCACTCAACCAGCAGTCTTAAGATATACCATAATGTCATACAATAGACTTGTTAAAATTTTAGGACATGTATGGTAAGGAGTTGGGGTGTCCTAATATTTAGGGTAAATACTGTAATTGTAATTTACTGTATTCACCCTAATTAAAACACTGTGCCTGAAATTTTTTGCTAAATCACTAGAAAAATTGTAGTACAATATCAGAAAGAAAGATCAGCAGAGAACTTCATAATGATACTTAATGCAATATTTTTCTGACTTTCTTTATAAAAGCGTATGTTGTTGGTACTCATTTGAATTGCCTCAGTAAGCTGAGGCAATTCAAATGAGTACCAACAACATATGCCTTTTTAAAGAAGTAAATAAAAGTACACTGGCTGTAATCTAAAGACCACTAATTTGCTTGTTTCTGGCGAAAGAGTGTGCACAATACTGGCTAACCGCTTAGAGGACTAAGTCTGCCCAGTAAAAGTGTGGTTAGGTAAACTGACCGCGCTCGACATTACCCCATTAGGTTGACTGGGCCATAAAAGCTCAACACAAAAGCTAAATTGCTTGTGACTGTGCACTTATAGGAGCATGTGATAATTAGGTCAAATACGGTAATTATGAGGTATTAAAGTAATCATTGCAATGTGATCTTGTTGGTGTTGGCCATAGCGCTGGCACAGTTTTTGTGTGCAGGATATCTTTTAAACTGGCAGGGGTACATCATTGGGACAAGCTGACTAGATTTTGGTGACCTCATCTTCAAGGTCAGCACAACTAGGACAGTGTCCGGCCAACATATATGATATCTTTTGAAATGATTGGCAGATTTTCATCTAACTTGCAGAGATACATCAGTGAGGCAAACTTCAGGGCTCTTTGCAAGAATGTAGGAAAAATAAAAAAAGTCACAAGGCGCACAAAATATTTTGAATTTGCTATAATCTTGCTTTTTCATAGCTGTCATTTCTGCTATGTTAGTAAATGATTTAACAGTGTATAATATTGCAAAAAGCAACAAAATTATGAGTTCTCCCATTTTTATTTTGAAAACAAAACTAATTTTCTAGTAAAAGAATACCAAACAAACTGATAGAAGACCATCTTTAAGTGACAGTGCACTATTTTTCACACCTCTAGATCAGGACCCAGTTGTTCAAAGCTAACGACGTCGTTAGTTAACGATTTGTTAAAATTTACATCGATTGATATGCAAATATTCTGAAATTTTTTGCTGAAAAAATGTAAGTAGCTTTTGCAGTGCAAAAGCTACTCACATTTTTTCAGCAAAAAAATATCAGAATATTGTGTATTGGATCAGCTAAAACAGTTAACGAAATGACCCTTAACGAGCTTGTTAAGCAAACGACGCTTTGAACAACTGGGCCCAGGTACATGTATCAGGAAAATTGACAGTAGACCATCTTTTAAGTGACAGAGTGCGCTATATACAAACTTTCTTCTTTAACCCTTCTCCTGCTGAATAAATTAAGATGCTATGCCCACTTCTAATTTTCAGCCAATCAGATTACTTGATCTGGATTGTTGCTATATATTTACATACTTGATGGCAAACAGTGCAGATCCAGATCAGTTGGCTTCTTCAGAAGCCAACTGATCTGGATCTACACTGTTTGCAAAGGCAGGGTATATCCGGCTTCAGCAGGACTCAGGTTAATTGGCATATGTGCATTTAAATAAATAATGTTGATGTCTACTTTTTTTGGTCTGCGATTTTTTCCTGTGATTTTTTTCTTGTGACTTTTTTTACGAGCACTTTTCAAGGCCTGTCTAGGACAGTCAAATAGATGTGGCGGTGCCCAAGAGTTTGTTTGTTGAAAACAGTTCTGGTGTCATTTCTAAGGTTTGTTACGGTAACTGTTTTCCCACAGGAAAGAATTTATATTGGCCTTCAGCCATCAAAAATCCGATGATGATGATGATGATGAGCCTGTTGTAAACAAAATTAGTTACACATGTAATTTCTAATTTTTACCCCAACAATCCATTTAGAATGTCTACTAGGAACCTAATTAGAAGGAAATGTCAAGCATCAGCCTATTTTTGGAAAAATAAGATATCATTTTGTCCCTAGAGAGTGCTGATGGTTAAAACTATGTAAAACTGAATAAGTGTTATGCCTTTTGTATAATTGTTGATCAAAGTAATACTCTATCAAAAGGTAATTTTGTTAAATTAAATTTTTTTACTCCTTTAATTGGTGTTGTCTGCATGTAGTTTACTCTTAAGTAAGCGACACATAAAAATGATTAAAAATGATTTAATAATACTGAAATCAAAATCTTGTGAAAATTTGAAGATACGAGTACATTTTTCCCATCTTTGAACATTTCAGTTTTATTATATATATATAATATATATATATATATATATATATATATATATATATATATATATATGTACTCACTGATACCATAATTACCTGATGTATTGGGAAAGAGAGACCTGAGCAAATTATCACTATGAAAATGGGCCTATTCAAATATATTGAGAATTTTACCACGAAAAATGAAAACTTTCAGATGAATAATTCTGATAGCTTTCATATTTTTGCTTAAAACATAGATTGTGGGTACTCGTTAGAACTGCCTATCTGACAAGTACCCACAATCTATGTTTTTTAGCAGAAATAAGATAAATAGTGTCTACCCCTGTAACTTTACTATGTAAAAGTGGGGTTTGAGGGGGGGGGGGGGGGGGGGTCAAAATTATATAGGCATGTTTTTGGTGATGAAACCAAGACTTGATGCTGCAGAATGCAGTTTCTGATCAGGGTCTACACTGTTCACCTCACATTTGGCAGATATTAGATCATTTGTTCAACACGGAGGTAGTACTAGTAGCTGTAGCAAATCATTTTGAATGACAAGTAGAGTAAAACAAGTACTCGCAAAACTGTTACCATTGGTTCGTTGGGGCTGGGCCAGAGGGTGGGGATATGTTAGATGAGGGTTGAATTTACACTTCAATGGAATGTGGCTGTGTATAATGTCTCATCAAATGCTGTGAAGAGCAGAACACCAATCCTGGTGCCCTGGATTGGTTTGGGTGGGGTGAGACCAGCGCCTACTGTGTACTGTTGCGAATGAAACAAGTGACATACAAAGTTTCTACTGTTATTCCTACTTCTTCCTCACTGGAAACGATTCAGGTGTTATGGGCTTTTTTTCCAAAAAATCGTGATCGATCTGTTGAAGTGAGTGCTGAAATTAATGGCAGCTTGAAATTTGGTATTTTCGGTCTTTTTTAGTGGGGGTAAAATCCAGCACCTGACTATCTAATGAAAAGTGGCATGTTTATGTGAAAGTAGGTTCACCTGTATGTGAACACTTGCTCTGAATGGTTGCATGTGGTATATAGTAAGTATGACAGGCTTAAGAGTTGACAGACCCCTCCAGCGCGACAATAGTCGCGATTAGCAGCCTAAGGGTTAACTAGAAAAAAATAAAAAAAGGTGATTTTGCTTTTTTTGTGTCAAAATCAACCCGAAAATGTCAAATCCGGGCTAAATTTTTGGGATTCTGTAGTTTTTCATCGGCTTTCTGTTAACATTAGAGAAGAATGAAGAATTACAGAGAAGAATGAAAGATTACAATATATTTTTGCTTACTGTAGAAGGTGCTAATTTCGTCGATAAATTGTCCATACCTAATTTACCCATTTGTGCCAGCCTCGGTGGCTCAGTTGGATGCGCGTCCAAATGGTGACCAGGAGGTTGCGGGTTCAACCCCCGCCGGGTTGGCAACATTCTTTTGTGAAGATTGATCGTGAAATATTTTCTGTGGTCAATCTCTCCCTTCCACTGATTCAAGAAGGGCAGTTGTCAGTTTTTGACAAAGTATGTGCACAATACTGGTTAACCACTTAGAGAACCAAGCCTTCCCCAGTAAACGTGTTGTTAGGTAAACTGACATGCTCAACATGACCCCATTGGGTTGACTGGGCCATAAAACCTCAACACAAACAAACAAACTTTACCCGTTTGTAAGTTTGTTTGTCTGTTTTGGATTAGTTAAGCAATTTTTATGTTTGGGATTTTATTTCATTAAATTCTGTTTCAGCATGGTTGATGCTATGAAGTTTCTAATTGAAGACTAATTAGTCAACAACAATAACTTAACCCTTTTATGCTGAACCCGGATATACCCTGCCTTTGCAAACAGTGTAGAAGAAGCCAACTGATTTGGATCTGCTCTGTTTCCCATTAAGTATGTGAATTTATAGCAACATTCCAGATCAAGCAATCTGATTGGCTGAAAATTAGAAGTGGGTATGGCAATCTGCTAATTGATCCCTGTGAAAATTTTAAGAACAGTTCAAGAAAAAATCATGTATTTTTCAAGAATTAAGTTCTTGAACTGTACTTGAAGTGTTCTTAAAATATTTACAAACATTTCAAGCTCAATTTGAAATGTTAAATTGGACAAATTTTAGGAACGATTTGTTCCTGCATTGTTCTTCAAAAATATCTAGAACAGTTTAAGAACTCAAGAACAAAATCAGTTCATAGACTGTAAATGAGCTAAAGAATACATTTTCTTGACCTGTTCTCAAACTCAAGAACTCCTATTCTTGAACAGGTCATAAACAGTTCTTGAACTATTCTTGCACTACTCTAGAACCAATCTTGCACAGTTGTAGAACTGTTCATTCAAGAACTGTTCTTTAAAATTTATGGAATAGAGAAGGTGATGGGATTTTTTTCCACCTCTCTTTCAATGACAGAGTTATCTATCAGTGTTCTTAAATTCAAACAAATTTAAGATCACCAAAACCCTATCCCCAATTTTTTATTTGCCAAAACATTGTTTTGGAAAAGTTTATTTCATGTCTACTGAGCCCATCACAACATATTCTAAAGACAAATTACATTTCTTTTATTCTTAAGTGGGTGGGGTAGGCATGTTTTTACAACAGAGAAGGAGTAGATGAACCTAGGTCATTTAACAGTTTGAATATGTTACATTTTTCAATTTTGCATCTTATTCTGCTGTCTAACACTAATTGTACTTACAAGAACTGTGAAAGGCTAAACTAAGAGACTTCGTTGTGATGTCTGATCTGTCTTCTGCAAAAATAGCCTTGAAAGAAAGCTCCCAGCATGTCACAGTGGTCATGTTACATCCTGCATGCATTCTTAAAGTGTTCATAATTTGTTCTAAAAAGGATTTAAGAACAGTTTAAGAACATATTGATCTGATTAAAGTGTTCCTAACATGTTCTTCCTTTGATTGAAGTGTTCCTAACATGTTCTTCCTTTGTTCTTGAAAAGAGTCGAGTACAGTTTAAGAAAAGGTGTTCTTAACATGTGATTCCTTTGTTCTTGAAAGGATTCAAGTACTGTTTAAGAACATTTGTTCTGATAAAAGTGTTCTTAACATTTCTTCCTTTGTTCTTGAAAGGATTTAAGAACAGTTCAAGAACATTTGTTCCTATTAAAGCTTTCTTAAACTGTTCTTCATTTTTACTAGAAAGGATTCAAGAACATGTTTGTTTTAACTGAAAGTTCTGGAACTGTTCTGTATTTGTTCTTGCATTTTTTGAGAACATTTCCAGACATTTTTTAATTCTTAAAATGTTCTTCATTAGTACTCATACATGTTCTGGAACACTTCAAGAACATTTGTTCTGGAACACAGCAAATGAACAGTTTAGGAACTGTTTTTAATGTTCCAGAACAATTTAAGAACAAAATTTTGCAAGGGCATATAAATTTTTGTTTCTTGCTAATTAATGTGTGTGCATGCATAGCCTATCCAAATAATTGTGAATAAGTTTCAAGCGCAACTTTTCTTAACAACTATGCATCTTATCACATATGTGAACAGAAAACCTAGGTCAGCCTGCATGATTATGCAATCACATCATGCAGGCTTTCACTACATGTATATTGTCACAGAATTGTTGACTTATTGTAAAAAATACAGAAGTACCATGTTTATTCTAAGTATTTGGACTCACATGCCTGGGCAATCAATGTAGACCCATATCAGATACAGCAGAATGCAGCTCCTGATTAAGGTCTACACTGTTAGACTCTCACCCAGCACTTCTTGAACACATCAACAGGTAGCCAAATGGACGTTTCCAATTATAAAGGCAAGTATGGTAAGAGCTGGTAAGGTCTGGGCCCAGTTGTTCAAAGCATGGTTAGCTTAACAAGCTCATTAGTGATCAAAATCTTAACTGTCCTAGTAAGTACAATATCTAATTTAAAGATATTTTTACTTAAAAAATGTGAGTAGCTTTTGCAATTGCAAAAGCTACCCACATTTTTTCAGGAAAAGTATTAGCATACATGTATATGCCATATTTAATGATCAAAGTTTTAACGATACTTTAACTAACGACATAGTTATAGTTTTGAACAACTGGGCCCTGAATATTTAGGGGAAACATCGTCAAATAAAAAATCCCTGTTCAGTCTGCATGGGTGCATATATGATTCTAAGTATTCATTGTATGCATATGCCAGGTGGCCCTTTTCTCCTATGTCGATTCACTATGTTGATTCATACAACTACTGCTACAACTACCGCTACTACCTTTAGTTATAATAATGATAATGGCCAGAATATGAGAAATGAGTCTTTTCTTAGTTGTGGACAGATAATCCTGCATTAGCTACCTTTTGGTAATGATAATACCGTAGTAACCCTAAGTATTTGGACTGGCCTACAGGAGCAAAAACTGAAGACCCTGATCAGACACTGCATAACAGGCCTTCTTTAATATAGAGAATTCTTAGAGTACTTTAGATTTAGAAAGTACAGTGAACCTTCATTACAACAACAACATTAATTTTGTTCCCAAAGATGTTGCCATTAAAATGAATTTTCTGTTGTAAAGAATCCTTAATGGACAGACTGATATGTAAGACAGACCTTATTTTATTCTTATTTCATCACAAAACATATGTTTTGGATATTTGTTAGAATTGCCTCGGTGAGGCAATTCTAACAAATATCCAAAACATATGTTACTTGAAGGTTTAAAACAATATTCTTGCATAATTTTGCATTAACTGTCACCTTTCCAGCGAAGGTTTTGTTACATTCAAATTGTCATTATAACGAATTTTGTCATTGTATCGAGTGTCGATATAAAGAGGGACTGACTGTAGAAGCACTGTACAGTGAATGACAAAGTCTCTGATCAAACTGCATGGATGTACAGGCTGATCTGCGACTTTGTTGTGTACAAAAAAAAAAAAAAAAAAAGGTTTTCTCATGCTGAGGCTCAGCTAGGAATGAAGAAAAGCAAGGATTTAGCCAGCTAAAATGGCTGTACATGTATGACTACAAACCATGTACAATTGGCTACTGTGCTTTCGACATCTTTCAGAAAGTAGTTTTTTGCTCGGCGCTTTAAACAGAAGAAGTAAATTTGCAAACTTTTGTCATGATTTAATGCAAAATCATTTGTCGTAACTACCTATGTGCAAAAAGTTTTATTCTAGTCAGTGGTTTTTAAAAATTCCAATATTTTCACTTTTTCCCATTGTAAAAATGAATGAAAATTATGCAGAAATTTGTAGGGTAGGTAACTAGGAGGAAGATTTTCAACAAGTTCTGCTTGTTCAATTTTTCTGAAATTTTCACAATATTGTTGTGAAACATCAATAATTCAAATTCAGCAAAGAAAAGTAAAAAATATTTACTAAGACAAAAGTTTCAAAAAATCACAATTCTATAGAAATTGCATAGGTCAGACCAACTTTTGGCGATAAATTTAATTTTAGGGTACATATTTGAGAACAAAACACAGAAACCGAAAAGACAAATGGTTTCTGATAAGATATAGGCAATCAGAACAAAATATTTTCATTTAAGATAAAACGCCAAGCAAAAAACGTCTTTCCAAGAGATGTCGAAAGGACAGTAATCATATGGGCCCATATGATTAGCCTATCATACGTGGTTTGTTTAGTCATACGGGCCCATTCGATTAGCCTATGTAGGCTATTTGTACGTGCCTGTATGATAAGCCTGTGTAGGCTATTTGTATGGGCCTGTACGATTAGCCACTGTCTTCACTAAAAGGTGTGCCCTGATATGGTTGGGCCATGGGGTAAGGCTTGGGCTTGGTGATGCAATCAAATTCTAATGTTTTTAGACAGTGGTAATGTAGTATTTCAAATAAACAGGAATAAACTTTAAAACAGGTTTTTACAGAAATATTTGACCTGGCCAGTTCAATGCTGAAGTGAGGAGATTTGCAAAGGCATGCCATTGACTGTTTCCATCTAAGATAAATACCCTAAAATTTCATACACCAAAGTGTCTGGCACAGTTGCAAATAGTGCAGACCCTGGGATCAGATTGTTCCTGAAGGAGCTGTCTGATCAGGATCCACTGTTTGCCATTCCATTAGGTATTTTAGGAAATAATTGGATGAAAAGCAAAATTTGTGCAAAAAAAAAAAAAAAAATATGGAATAAAGTGTTTGAAATTTGAGGACATTTACTATTGCATTTTCTTTGTTCTGTAATGAAGACTTTGTCTCTCCTATTCTTAGAGTTCCTTCTGTATTATACATATCCTGCAAGTAACCCATAACAGAAAATGTTAAAAAGTCTTTCTTTTTGGGTCAATTGATTACAACAGAGCCAAAGTATACATACACCGAAATTTCCTTAAGGTTTTTAAGTCCACGTGATTAACATTGAACAAAGAAATCGAACCACACATTTGTATGAAATTCAGGTAATGATTATTGATAGCTGCACTATTCTTGTCACTGTGATGTCAGAGTACCATGTAAAGAGGGTTATCTGTATAACTGGACTGGGACATTGGCAGACAGTGCAGACCTAGATCAGATACGACAGAATTTGACAACTGATCAGGGTCTGCACTGTTTTCTTAAATTACAGGAAGTTAAGGGTTAAATGAAACTGTCTTAAGTCTCCTTTTAGGACCATTTTCCCAGCCTACATTCAGAGATAATCGATCCATCAGTGCTGACAGTGCTTTGATTTTTAGCTCACCTGAGTGAATTTTAGCTCAGCGTGAACTGTTGTGATCACCCTCTGTCCTTCGTCCATCATTGTCTGTGGTTCGTTGTCCATCATCCGTCGTCCGTCATCAACAATTAGTTAGTTAATATTCTAGATGTCACAGTTTTGACCCAGTCTTAATGAAATTTGCTCAGAATATTTGCATTTATGAAATCTAGGTCAAGTTTGACACTGGGTCACTTGGGGTCAAAAACTAGGTCACCAGGTCAAATCAAAGGAAAATCTTGTTTACACTCTAGAGGTCACATTTTTAAAGTAATCATCATGAATCTTGCCCAAAATGTTTGTTGATGATTTCTAGGTCAAGTTCCAAACTGAGTCACTTGGGGTCACAAACTAGGTCACCAAGCCAAATCAAATGAAAACCTTGTTAACACTCCAGAGGTCACATTTTTAGCTCACCTGAGCACAAAGTGCTCAAGTTGAGCTATTGTGATCACCCTGTGTCCGGCGTACATGTCGTGTGTAGTCAACATTTATGTTGTTCACCCTTTAGAAGCTACAGTTTTGCGTCAGTCTTCATGAAACTTTACCAGAATGTTTGACATGATTATGTCTCGGTCAGGTTTGAATATCGGTCATGTCAGGTCTAGGTCCCAAGGTCAAATTTCTTTAAAACCTTATTCACCCTCTAGAGGCCATAGTTTTGCTTCAGTCTTCATGGAACTTTACAAGAATGTTTGTCTGGATGATATCTCAGTCAAGTTTGAATATGGGTCATGTCGGGTCAAAAACTAGGTCACTAGGTCAAATTTCTTTAAAACTTGGTTCACCCTCTAGAGTCCACAGTTTTTCTTCAATCTTCATGAAACTACACCAGAATGTTTGTCTTGATAATATCTTGGTCATATTTTAATATGGGTAATGTCGGATTAAAAACTAGGTCACTAGGTCAGATTTCTTTAAAACCTTGTTCACCCTGTAGAGGCCACAGTTTTGCTTCAGTCTTCATGAAACTTCACCAGAATGTTTGTCTGAATGATATCTCAGTCAAGTTCAAATATGGGTTATGTTGGCAAAAACTAGGTCACTAGGTCAAATGTCTTCAAAACCTTGTTCACCCTCTAGAGGCCACAGTTTTGCTTCAGTCTTCATGAAACTACACCAGAATGTTTGTCTTGATGATATCTTGGTCAAGTTCGAATATAGGTCATGGGTCAAAAACTAGGTCACTAGATAAGATTTGTTCAAAACCTTGTTCACCCTCTAGAGGCCACAGTTTTGCTTCAATCTTTATAAAATTTTACCAGAATATTTCTCTTCGTGATATCTCAGTCAGGTTCAAACAAGGGTCATGTTGGGTCTAAAACTAGGTCACTAGGTCAAATGTCTTTAAAACTTTGTTCACCCTCTAGAGGCCACAGTTTTACTTTAATCTTCATGGACTTTTACCGGAAAGTTTGTCTTGATGATATCTTTGTCAAGTTCAAATATGGGTCGATCATGTTGTGTCAAAATTTGGTCAGATTTGTTTAAAATCTTGTTCACCCTCTAGAGACCTTTGTTTTCCTTCAATCTTGATATTTTTTTTTTCAGAATGTTTCTCTTGATGATATCTCTGTCAAGTTTGAATATGGATCATGTTGGATCAGAAAATAGGTCACTAGGTTGATATCTTAAAACCTTGTTCACCTTTTCGAGGCCACAGTTTTTCTTCAATCTTCATGGAAGAGACTTGATGATATCTCGGTCAAGTTCGAATATGGGTCTTGTTAGATCAAAAACGTTCCGATTGGAAATCCGAGATGGCCCCAAGGCCGTCATCTTGAAAATCTATATCGAACTTCTTCTCTTTAACAGAAAAGCCAATTGACTTGAAACTTGTCTGGTAATCAGGTGAGAGATACAGAGCCATCTTGGCCCTCTTGTTTAAGTAATCACCATGAATATTGCTCAAAATATTTGTCTTGCTCATTTCTAGGTGAAGTTTGGAACTGGGTCATTTATGACTTATATTTCATGGTCAAGTGACTTTCTTGTTTTACATTTAGATCAGTTTCACAGTAACTATTGGTCCTCCAGCTGTGATACTTGGCACTTGCATACCTCTTAGCATGGCCTCTTGAATGCAGTCATCCATATTTGACCATGACTTGTTGTAGGTACTCATTAGAAGAGCCTCAGTAAGGATCAGTTTCCCCATCAAACTGCACCTAAAGAGCAGCTTGATTTGGGTTTACCCTGTTTGCTATAGACCCTTATCAAAGTGCACCTTTAAATGGAAGCAATTTGATCTAAGTCTACATTGCTTTTGCCCAGGTATATCTGTCTGGGCCCAGTTGTTCAAAGCATTGTTAGCTTAATGAGCTTGTTAGTGGTCAAAATGTTAACTGTTCTAGTAAGTACAATATCTAATTCATAGTTATTTTTGCTGAAAAAATGTGAGTAGCTTTTGCAAATACAAAAACTACTCCCATTTTTCAGCAAAAATATTAGCGTATATGCCATATTTAATGATCAAAGTTTTAACGATGCATTAACTGACAACATTGTTAGTTTTGAACAACTGGGCCCTGAATATTAACCCATTTATGCCTAGCTAGTGGACTATTCTACTTCTCTTTGGATAATTTCATTTCAAAGTTAACCCAGTGTATACTGAATAGAATCTCCCACACTTTATATTGGAAGAGTCCAATTTCAATTTTAGGTACGTCTGGCTATGAGATTTAGATATTCCTATAGATAAAAGGCTAAACTATTTGCAAACAGTGATGACCCTGATCAGACTCCGCATTCTGCGGAATCTGATCTGGTCTGCACTGTTTCCCAATTACCCATTTAGGGATCTCCAGACTGTAATGGGTTAAAGGGTTTCCAGTTTGTTTTGAAGTGTAGTCATGTAAGTATTATAGAAATTCCTGTACTTAATGCAAACAGTACAGCCCTGATCAGACAGTGCATTCTGGGGCATCTGATCTGGGTCTACACCACTTGCCAATGTCCCTTTTATGGAAGGCTGCTTGTAAATGAGTTAATACTAATAGCATGCTGGGTATAAAATTCAGCAGATGACATTTTGAAATATTTTTCTTATTTTTACCAGAAAATAAGAAATGACATTTCATGCAGATTGTTTCCTGAAGTGTCAAATCCTGTTTTCTTGGATAAATAAAAAAACAAAATATTATCAATTATCATTACCATTCGTCCTCTGCTGACTTTACTCTTAGTGTACATAAAAACTTCAGAATGCTCAACTTTTCTGGAGTATTTCCAGAATTTTCTGGGAATGAAGTCAGTCTCTGGAAGTGATTAGTTTAATTCCTTGATGAATCATCCTTCAGACAAAACAAAGTCTTCAGCCAAAGCTAATTGGTTAGGACACTGTCATCCACTAGAATCTGGTAATTGAATCCTATAGTACAGAAAAAAATCAATGCTTAGCATGCTGGGTAAAATTTTCAGTAGACATATTGAAATACTTTTCTTTTTTTCCCATGATAACAGGGTTTGACATTTCATGCAAATTGTCTCCATTGGAGACAATTTGCATGAAATGTCAAATCCTATTATCTGGGAAAAATAAGAAAAAAATCATCAGTTTGTCATCTGCTGAATTTGCTCATAGAATGGTAAAGGATAAGCAACTCCAAGTGAAAGTAGACCTTATAAGATTGGACTTGATGGGAGATCGGCCTATAATTCCCCATTATAACCTAGCTCTAGATAAAAAGATATTTTTTGTGACAGCAACTGTTATTTTTTTTTTTTTTTTTGCACCTAAACATAATATTGTGGGAACTCACTGGGAGATTCCAGTCATCACCCACAAAATTATGTTTTGGTGCAAAAAGAGTATTACCATATTTATACTAAGTGTTCAGAAACCTCAGCTCATTACCATGCTTGTTTGAATTTGAACAAATACAATTTACTTTTAATTTGATGCAAGAAGGACAACTCTTACTTTGTTCTTTTTCTTGTACACTCCACTGAAAAATTATTTAAGCCAAGTTCTTGTGCACTCAATGATTTCTTAATGGTTTGAAATATTTTGATAATATTTTGTAGAGGCATAGATAAGGACATGTCACGTGTGAGAAGGACAACCTCTGCAGTGGTTATTTTCCAGTTACCTCCCCTGAATGAATTTCTAAGCCAAATTCTTGTGTGGGTAAACATGTTTGAAATATTTTGATAATATTTGGTGGATGCATAAATAAGGACCAGTAGCATGTCCTGTTCAAGAGTACTCTCACTTTCTCCATTATGTACTTATCTCCCCTGATGCCAAAATCTTGTGCAGGCCATAACTTCCATACTGTTTGAGATAACTTGATAATATTTGGTAGAATGACAACCATTTTCCCCCATTTCTATGCCCTGCCACAAAAAGTGGAGAGGGTATTATGTTATACCATCCGAAATTTTGAGTGTACGTTCGTCCATCTGTCCGTCCATCAGCGCTTCCATCATTCATGTCTGCTCCATAACTCTGGTACCGTCCAAGATATTTTTGCGAAACTTCACACAAATATAAAGCACTATGAGACGATGAACAAAACTTATGAACCGTAACTCTGCTTTGCCTACTTTTAGGTTTATTGCCTTTTGTACATTGAACATAGCCATTTCTACCATGTACTTGTGTCCACTCTGTAAGTTGAAAACTTTTCGAGATATTTTCACAAAACTTCACTCAAATGTAAAGCACTGTGCGATGACATGCAGAACACATGAACCGTAACTCTGCTTTGCCTACTTTTGGAGTCGAGTCATTGCCCTTTGAACATTGAACATAGCCATTTCCACTATGTACTTGTGTCCGCTCTGTATGTTGAAAATTAAGCCGTTTGAGATGTTATTATGAAGTTTCTCACAAATGTAAAGCACCATCAGACAACATGCAGAACACAAAAACTGTAACTCTGGTTAACCTACCTTTTGAGTTGCGGCCCTTTAAACATAGTTGATACTGAAAATAGCCATTTCTACTGTGTACTTGTGTCCGCTCTGTTAGTTAAAAACTGTTCCAGATATTTTGAGGAAACTTCACATAAATGTAAAGCATCATAACAGGGGGTGCAGAACATCTGTCCATTTGTTTGTCACAATTTTTGATAGGTCTCGTAACTGTTAAGCATGTATGCTAGGGGCCTGAAATTTCATAAAAAGTAGTCCTTAAGCCAGGTTACAGTACACCAAATTTTTATATTCTTTCAAGGTTACAGTACACCAAAATTTCATAGATTTTACTTATTAAAATATCCTCACTTGCTTTCAGGCTAATTCCTCCAACAGTTTTCACCAGTATCAGTTGAGACTATGAAGTGATACATCACATATTGTTTTGAGGTTACAATTCACCAAGTTTTTGGTAGGGTTATTACACATTAAACACAGCTATCTTCTTTATGCATAAACATCATTCTTTCCGATTTTGAGTCAGTATGACCCAAAGTTTGAAGTATGTTATTAACTTCCCTTGTATTGTACTCATATGGCTTTGCCTGTTTTACTTTATTGGCAAAGTGTGATTCAGGAAAGCTTTGCTGTCCTGCAGCTCTCATCAAGTATTACTATTTAAGTGTCCCTTATACATGTGTATGGACAAGCATTTAGTTTGAGGGGCATTTATGGTTTCCAGAAAAAAGGGTTTGACATTTCATGCAAATTGTCTCCTTGTTGTCATGATCAGCTGCTATTGAAGTCCAGCAGGTTAAAGGTTAACCCTTTTCATGCTGAATAAATTAAGATACCACATCCATTTCTAATTTTCAACCTATCAGAATACTTGATCCAGTTGTTGATACAAATTCACGTATTTAATGACAAACAAGCAGATCCGGAGAAGTAAGAAACTAACTGATCTGTATCTACACTGTTTGCAAAGGCAGGGTGTATCTGGTTCAGCAGGACCAAGGTTAACCCTTGTCCTGCTGAATATATTAGGATGCCAGTTCCAATTTTCAGCCAATCAGATCACTTGATCCAGATTGTTGATATAAATTCACATTCTTAACGGCAAACAGTGCAGATCCAGATCAGTTGGCTTCTTCAGAAGCCAACTGATCTGGATCTACACTGTTTGCAAAGGCAGGGTATATCCCGGTTTAGCAGGACAAGGGTTAAAGATTTTTTTTTTCTGTTTCCAATTCCATGAAATGTGTGAAACAAAAAAGACACAGCTTATTCATTGTCTAAATATTTCAGCACATGTGCAGTTATAATCCAATGTAGGTGCCAGATAATTTCCAGATTGCTTATTTAATTCAAAACCTGCAGCAATTAACAGCTATTGCTGTTGATTTTCTAGGCATGCATTCTTTAGTATTTTTAGCAGCTCTAAGCATTCTCCAAGTCACAACAAAAGAAACTACCTGCAGGCTTAATTAGAATAGTATATATAATGTTGTTTTTTTTTTTAAGATAGATAAAAGTTTTACATTTTGTGTTGATTGTTCTTTCTTTCTTGCATGAATTGTCAAACCCCTGTTTCCTGGGAAAAATAAAAATATTTCAAAATGTCGTCTGCTGAAATTTTTTCCCAGCATTATGAGTATTTATCTCCTTTAACCCTTGTCCTGCTGAATATATTAAGATGCCACTCCCATTTCTAATTTTTAGCCAATCAGATTACTTGAAACAACTTGTTGATATAAATTTGCATACTTAATGGCATACAGTGCAAATCCAGATTAGTTGGCTTCTTCAGAAGCCAACTGATCTGGATCTTCACTGTTTGCAAAGAAAGGACATATCTGGGTTCAGCAGGACAAGGGTTAATTGATTAAGTTGATACTTGGGTTTTTGTTAGATACTGGTGCAAAGTTTTGGTCAGTGCAAGTCCCATCCTTCTCAATGATCTTGATCTGTATGTTAAAGTTTTAGAGTTTAATATCTCCTGAATTCATGGATGGATTTAGTTGATACTTGGAGTGATATTAGACATAGTCTAAGGCATTGAGTATTACCTGTTTGGTGATGCTTTTATTTTTCAGAAAAATGATGTTTACTTGCTTCCCTGCAGGCCTCAGTGGCTCAGTTGGATGCTCGTTCAACTGGTGATCAGGAGGTTGCGGGTTCGACCCCCACCGGGTCGGCAACATTCTTTCATGGAGATTTGATCTTGGAATATTTTCTATGGTCATTCTATCCCTTCCGCTGATTCAAGAAGGCCAGTTGTCAGTTTCTGGTGAAAGAATGTGCACAATACTGGTTAACCGCTTAGAGGACTAAGCCTGCCCAGTAAAAGTGTGGTTAGGTAAACTGACCGCGCTGGACATGATCCCATTGGGTTGACTGGGCTGTAAAGACACAACACCAACAAATTGCTTGCTTACCAATGCAATTTAGTTGAAGACCTATAAAGTTCTATTTTATTCAATGGCAAAGCAGTGCATTTTTTTTCTGACTATATTCTATAACCTGTATTCTGACAGTAATATTCTAAGGATTCCGGTGATATTTTTTAAACTTTTTAGTTATCTTGTAATGCTTCCCCATAAATTCAAGATTTGAAACTGTTTTGTGCTATGCACTGAATGCAGACTCATCTGCTGAACTTGCCCAGAGTGTGGTAAAGGTTAACCCTTGTCCTGCTGAATAAATTAAGATGCCATGCCCACTTCCAGTTTTCAGCCATTCAGATTACTTGATCCATATTGTTGCAGTAAATTCACATACTTAATGTCAAACAGTGCAGATCCAGATCAGTTGGCTTCTTCAGAAGCCAACTGATCTGGATCTTCACTGCTTGCAAAGGCAGGGTATATCGGGGTTCAGCAGGACAAGGGTTAAACTGGCTTCTACTGCTTACGGATGGTCAGGTATTTTTTCCTTGGGTTCTCCGGTTTTCGCCCACCTTTAATGAACGATCAGCTCGATATAAGTGAAATATTCTTGAAAGGGCCGTAAAATCCAAATCATGTAAAAATAATAAAAAAAAATGGCTTCTACTGATTAAATCCAGCAGGTTAAAGGTTAAAATTGCTTACTGCGCTTTTACAATTTTGAGCATTATACATAAAACATCTGTCTGTTCTATTCTGCCAGCAGTCTGTTATTGTCAAATTAGGTTATTGTGAGCCATGACTTCACCCACTGTAACAATTATGTGCATGACTTGAAAAAATTCAGTTGAGATCTGTTTTACAAGAGCAAAACAGTTTAATTGATGCATCTGCATTCTGCCAGTTACATGTGTGCAGTTTCAGAAAACAGATGATTTTCGACTGGAAACAGACAGTGGAATTGGGCTATTTATAGCTCCAGATAACAGCTTTGACATTTCATGCAAATGGAGATGACAATATGCATGAAATGTTAATCTTATTTTCTGAGAAAAATATCATGTCATCTGCTGAATTTGCCCGTAGCATTCTGTATTTACCCTGAGTATTGGGACAGACAGACCTGAGCAAATAATATGCCCAGATCAGTCTGATTAGGGTCTACACTGTTTGCCACTCATACAGCTGTTTTTCAAACACATTATTAGGTACTACAAGTGGCATATCAGAAGAGGCTCTTCTTATGCCACTTGGTACTAAAATGGACAAAATTTTTGGACTAATATGGTGAGGAGTTAAGGTGAACCAGTACTTCAGGGGCCAGTTGTTCAAAACATTGTTAGCTTAACAAGCTTGTTAGTGGTCAAATGTTAACTATTCTAGTAAGTACAAT
Source organism: Anodontia alba (assembly GCA_964016985.1). Taxonomy (NCBI): domain Eukaryota; kingdom Metazoa; phylum Mollusca; class Bivalvia; order Lucinida; family Lucinidae; genus Anodontia; species Anodontia alba. The sequence continues at coordinate 83,019,157 of OZ024832.1, forward strand.
ATCTAGTTCACATTTCAGCAAAAATATTAGTGTATATGCCATATTTAATTATCAAAGTTTTAATGATACGTTAACCAATGACATCACTAGTTTTTAACAACGGGGCCCAGGTAAATATGGTTGCATGTGTTAACCCTTGTCCTGCTGAATAGATTAAGATGCCACACCCACTTTTAATTTTCAGCCAATCAGATAACTTGATCCGGATTGTTGCTATAAATTCACGTACTTAATGGCAAACAGTGCAGATCCAGATCAGTTGGCTTCTTCAGAAGCCAACTGATCTGGATCTACACTGTTTGCAATGACAGGGTATATCTGGGTTCAGCAGGACAAGGATTAAATTGTCTGGAAACCCCTCTTATCTTGTGCTATTTTAGCTACCTAATCCTGAGCTCTGATAGAAAATTGAAAATTTATTTGGAACTACTGTTTCATCTGTAATTCATTTTGTAGTTATTATCTTCCTGAAGAAGTCAGCTGTAAAAATTGAATTGTATTTCTGTTTCGGTTTTAATGGATTCAGCAGCTAACAGACAGTGCAAATATTTTGTATAGGAATAAAAATTAAAAGATGATATTTTTTACTATTATAAGTTTGTGGAAGGCTATAAATAGTTTTGGACAAGGGACAGATCACTTAATTATACTGTCAAATAGTGGAATTATAGCTAAATTCAATTAATTCATAGCTCCAGATAGGAGAGAGTGTTCAGGTAAATATTTTTCTGATTTCTCCATGAAAATGTATGTGGGCCTCAGTGAGGCACTTCTGATGAGTACCAAAAATATGTTTTTGTGGAGAAATAAGAAAAAAAAATGATATTTTTGGTTGATAAAAAAGTGCCTTATCTGGAGCTATGTAGATTGTGCTGAAATTGTTAGAATTATACAAGATTATATAAGATAAATTTACCGTTTCTGTAAAAATGGTATTTTACATAATTACCGCACTGTGCACAGGATTTTCAAAATTAGTGAAAAAAACTTGTAGTAAAATATCCACCTGATAATTATAAGGACTATAAAGATAGATAAGAAGATGACTTCATGGGATGATTATATTTTATGATACTTATGCGATATTTTTTTCTGATTTTCTTCATAAAAGCATGTAGTATTGGTACTCATTTGAATTGCCTCAACTTGTGGGTGCAATTCAAATGAGTACCAACAACATAATTATGCTTTTATAAAAAAAAAAAGCAGATAAAAATACACAAGACTATGGAATTGCTTAACTGTGCGCTTGTAAGGGTATGTGCAGTAATTAGGTCGAATACGGTACTCAGAATCAGAATAGTGAAACTAGTGAACACTTTAAAACAGACAGTTACTCTGTTTGAACTACCCTGAGTATTTTACTAATGTACCACATTAACCCTAAATAATTACAGACAGCCCAGGACCCAGTTGACAAACTCATTAACTGCTGTTGCTAAGGTATTTTCCAATTCATTGATATTTTTCTGCAAAAATGTGAGTAGCTTTTGTATATGCCATATTTATAGAAGGATAGAAGTTTAAACTTCACGTTAGCTAACAACTTTTTTAAAAAGTTTTGAACAACTGGGCCTGGGCAAATAGTGTAGACCCACATCAAACTGTTCCCCTCAGGCACAATTTGGTCACAGTTCTGTGAGTACTTTTAAGACCCATTATGTTCAAATCTAATATAATTACCATGATACCTGAACTTTTAGGGCAGTTATGGTAACACCTAACCATGTCCCTCTTCATCTTTACCACTCTCTGGTCAGAGTCAGCAAATGACAAATTAATGATATTTTTCTTATTGTTTCCAGAGAGAAGACAATTCACATGAAATGTTTAAGTCTTTTTTTTTTTTTTTTTTTTGCTTTTTTTTTTTGAAAAATAAGAAACAAGTATTTCAAAATGTCTGCTGAAATTTTATTATTAGTTTAGCTGTTGTGTGTCTAAAGGGTTTTGCTGAATAGCAAACATTTCAGAGGCTGATCAAATTTCTTTATACTGTTTGCTCAGGCATGTCTGTCTAAATATTATTTGCAAATACAGTTCCTAGCTGCCATTACTACTGTAGTGGTAGGCTGTCCTCAATGCCTTTAGGGTTAAGGTCAATTGCTTAGATTTTCATGTTAAAGATTTACATTAAAGTTTCTAAAGATTTAGATCTTCTGAATGACTATTTTGGATTTAGTTGATAAGGAGATTGATGTTGGATACTCATCCAATGTTTGGTTCAGTCTGAGGGTCAGCTCACTCAGTGAGCTTTAGGTCAAGGTCACAGACTTAGAAAACATTCCTGGTTAAATGAAACAAAAGTTTTATGTTAAAGGTTTTAAAGATGTATATCTCCTGAGAGGCTGGGTGGATGAGGTTGAACTTTGGACTGATGTGAGATATTGCTTTCACAGATTTTCTGAGAAAGACTCGCCCACCAGTGACTTTGAGGTCAAGACTCACATAAAATATGCTCAGAAAAAAAGTTAGAATGTTGTCTGCTTGAATTTTGAATGGTTCTTCAGAATGATCCCTTTGTCTCCACAGAAAATGAAATTTCAGGGACAGTTTATCTCCTTTCTATGAGGATGGGATCAAATGTAATGCAGTTAACCCTTAAACTGCCAATCACAACAGTTGTCGTCTGCTTTGTCATCTGCTTGTGATTTTAAAAGTAATTTTTGCAAACAGTGTGGACCCAGATCAGACTGCTGCTTTAGGAGCAGTCTGATCTGGGTCCACACTATTTGCTGGTATGCAAAAATAGGTTTGAAAAGTTTGCAAGAATATTCAGCAGACGACATAAACAGATGACATTTTCAGATGCAGGTTTTCTTGGCGTTTTAAGGGTTAATGCTGTTAACCCATTGTAGATAGAATGAACTCCCCCACACTATATATTGAAAGATTCTAATTTTGATGTTAGGTATGTCAGGCTATGTGATTTAAACATTCCTTGAGAAAAATGGTTGAACTATTTGCAAACAGTGGAGACCCTGATCAGATGCTGCATTCTGTGGCATATCATCTGGGCCTGCACTGTTCGCCAATTACCCTTTTAGGGGTCTCCAGACTACAAGGGGTTACTCCAATCGTTGAAACTTTTCCTATAGCCCTTTTCTGAGGAGGTTAAATATGGCAGTGGGATGTGTGTTTTCTGCCTGAGCAAGCTAAAAAATTTTCTTGAGACGAGGAAACAGGAAAAATTCACAGGGGAGGGGGGTGGGGGGGGGGAAACTTTTCCTATAGCCCTTTTCTGAGGAGGTTAAATATGGCAGTGGGATGTGTGTTTTCTGCCTGAGCAAGCTAAAAAATTTTCTTGAGACGAGGGAACAGGAAAAATTCACAGGGGTGGGGTGGGGGGGGGGGGGTGGGGGTGGGTTAGATAGGGAGAATATGGCAGGTGTTCTAGAACATAGACCCCCTGTTCATTCAGAAATGATGTCATACTTCCAGTCTTGTGACTCGAGGCATTGTCATGTAACAAATACATGCCTTGGATACCTGTCTTTGGTCGCCGTTTCTGAAAGAATTTGAAAGCTTTCTGAGAACTTTTTTCATATAAAATCTTGCATTCATTGACTTGCCTTTGGGTACAGGGACCTGGATTGCTAGGAAAAGTGTGTTTAGGTAAACTGACTAGCTTTTGGTAACCTTAATGGGTTGACTGGGTGGTTAATACATGCCTTGTTGACGTTTCTGAAAGAATTTGAAAGCTTTCTAAGAACTTTTTTCTTATAAAATCTTGCATTCATTGACTTGCCTTTGGGTACAGGGACCTGGATTGCTAGGAAAAGTGTGTTTAGGTAAACTGACTAGCTTTTGGTAACCTTAATGGGTTGACTGGGTGGTTAATTCATGCCTTGTTGACATTTCTGAAAGGATTTGAAAGCTTTCTAAGAACTTTTTTCTTATAAAATCTTGCATTCATTGACTTGCCTTTGGGTACAGGGACCTGGATTACTAGGAAAAGTGTGTTTAGGTAAACTGACTAGCTTTTGGTAACCTTAATGGGTTGACTGGGTGGTTAATACATGCCTTATTGACGTTTCTGAAAGGATTTGAAAGCTTTCTAAGAACTTTTTTTCTTATAAAATCTTGCATTCATTGACTTGCCTTTGGGTACAGGGACCTGGATTACTAGGAAAAGTGTGGTTAGGTAAACTGACTAGCTTTTGGTAACCTTAATGGGTTGACTGGGTGGTTAATACATGCCTTGTTGATGTTTCTGAAAGGATTTGAAAGCTTTCTAAGAACTTTTTTCTTATAAAATCTTGCATTCATTGACTTGCCTTTGGGTACAGGGACCTGGATTACTAGGAAAAGTGCGGTTAGGTAAACTGACTAGCTTATGGTAACCTTAATGGCTTGACTGGGTGGTTAATACATGCCTTGTTGACGTTTCTGAAAGGATTTGAAAGCTTTCTAAGAACTTTTTTCTTATAAAATCTTGCATTCATTGACTTGCCTTTGGGTACAGGGACCTGGATTACTAGGAAAAGTGTGTTTAGGTAAACTGACTAGCTTTTGGTAACCTTAATGGGTTGACTGGGTGGTTAATACATGCCTTGTTGACGTTTCTGAAAGAATTTGAAAGCTTTCTGAGAACTTTTTTCATATAAAATCTTGCATTCATTGACTTGCCTTTGGGTACAGGGACCTGGATTGCTAGGAAAAGTGTGTTTAGGTAAACTGACTAGCTTTTGGTAACCTTAATGGGTTGACTGGGTGGTTAATACATGCCTTGTTGACGTTTCTGAAAGAATTTGAAAGCTTTCTAAGAACTTTTTTCTTATAAAATCTTGCATTCATTGACTTGCCTTTGGGTACAGGGACCTGGATTGCTAGGAAAAGTGTGTTTAGGTAAACTGACTAGCTTTTGGTAACCTTAATGGGTTGACTGGGTGGTTAATACATGCCTTGTTGACATTTCTGAAAGGATTTGAAAGCTTTCTAAGAACTTTTTTCTTATAAAATCTTGCATTCATTGACTTGCCTTTGGGTAAAGGGACCTGGATTACTAGGAAAAGTGTGTTTAGGTAAACTGACTAGCTTTTGGTAACCTTAATGGGTTGACTGGGTGGTTAATACATGCCTTGTTGACGTTTCTGAAAGGATTTGAAAGCTTTCTAAGAACTTTTTTCTTATAAAATCTTGCATTCATTGACTTGCCTTTGGGTACAGGGACCTGGATTGCTAGGAAAAGTGTGTTTAGGTAAACTGACTAGCTTTTGGTAACCTTAATGGGTTGACTGGGTGGTTAATACATGCCTTGTTGACGTTTCTGAAAGGATTTGAAAGCTTTCTAAGAACTTTTTTCTTATAAAATCTTGCATTCATTGACTTGCCTTTGGGTACAGGGACCTGGATTGCTAGGAAAAGTGTGTTTAGGTAAACTGACTAGCTTATGGTAACCTTAATGGGTTAACTGGGTGGTTAATACATGCCTTGTTGACGTTTCTGAAAGGATTTGAAAGCTTTCTAAGAACTTTTTTCTTATAAAATCTTGCATTCATTGACTTGCCTTTGGGTACAGGGACCTGGATTACTAGGAAAAGTGTGTTTAGGTAAACTGACTAGCTTTTGGTAACCTTAATGGGTTGACTGGGTGGTTAATACATGCCTTGTTGACGTTTCTGAAAGAATTTGTAAGCTTTCTAAGAACTTTTTTCTTATAAAATCTTGCATTCATTGACTTGCCTTTGGGTACAGGGACCTGGATTACTAGGAAAAGTGTGTTTAGGTAAACTGACTAGCTTTTTGTGACCTTAATGGGTTGACTGGGTGGTTAATACATGCCTTGTTGACGTTTCTGAAAGGATTTGAAAGCTTTCTAAGAACTTTTTTCTTATAAAATCTTGCATTCATTGACTTGCCTTTGGGTACAGGGACCTGGATTACTAGGAAAAGTGTGATTAGGTAAACTGACTAGCTTTTTGTGACCTTAATGGGTTGACTGGGTGGTTAATACATGCCTTGTTGATGTTTCTGAAAGAATTTGAAAGCTTTCTAAGAACTTTTTTCTTATAAAATCTTGCATTCATTGACTTGCCTTTGGGTACAGGGACCTGGATTACTAGGAAAAGTGTGATTAGGTAAACTGAACAGCTTTATGTAACCATAACCCTTGTCCTGCTGAGCCCGGATATACCCTGTTTTGCAAACAGTGTAGACCCAGATCAGTTGGCTTCTGAAGAAGCCAACTGATCTGAATCTGCACTATTTGCCATCAAGTATGCAAATTTATAACAAAAATCTGGATCAAGTAAACTGATTGGCTGAAAATTAGAAGTGGGCGTGGCATCTTAATTTATTCAGCAGGACAAGGGTTAATGGGCTGACTGGGCGGTAAAACTCTGAACTAAAATAAAAAAAAAATACCAATGTACCTCGTAGGGACAAAATGGCCATCCTTGTGCACTAAGTAAAACTTCAGTGCTTTAACCATTACCACTCTCTGGGCTAATTCAGCATATGACAAATTGGGTGATATTTTTCTTATTTTTCTCAGAAAACAGGATTTGTCATTTCATGCAAATTGTCTCCATTGGAGGTTTTATGGCCTACTCAACCCATAGGCTCATGTTGAGACTGTCAATTTACCTAACCACACTTTTCCTGGGCTTCTAGTCTTCTTCCATTGCCTCTGGAAGGCTGTACTTTGATTATGGCCTTTCTTTGGTATCTTCACCTTTTCATTAGGGAAACACAACTATTCAAATATATTGAAATTTTACAACCAAAAAAGGAAAATTTTCAGATAAAAAATTCTGATATTTTTCATATTCCTGCTGAAAACATAGATTGTGGGTACTCATTTTTGAGCAGAAATAAGAAAAATAATGTATACCCCCTGTAAATCCCAGTTTTACTATTTAAAAGTGGGGTTTAAGGGGGTCAAAATTATATAGGTATGTTTTCGTGATGATTATCCTGGTCCCAATTGTTCAAGCATTGTTAGGTGAATGAGCTAATGACAAACTAGTTAACTGTTGTTACGAAGGTATTTTCAAATACATTTTGCAATGCAAAAGCTACTCACATTGTTTTAGCAGAAATTTATCAATGTATTTGCCATATTTCATGATAGAAATTTTAATGTCAATTTGTTAACAACTACTCACATTTTTTCAGCAAAAAATATCAATGTATTAGCCATATTTCATGATAGAAATTTTAATGGCAATTTGCTAACAAGTATGAATGTTGTCTGCTACAAATTTTGCGTGGCTTTTTAAGAGTTAACAAAAATATTGCATGTCTAGATTTATTTCTTTCAAAAAACAGAGAAAAATATTTTATAACACTACCGCTTTAGTCTTTGTTACCTAAAAGAAGCTGGTTTAAAAGGTCAACTACTTAATATGAAAAGTGTGATCAGGAAATCTTTAGTTTCCTGGATTGAGTGTCAAATGATATTGTACGACATTCTTTACATTTATCATTATTTTAATGGATACTGGTAGAAAGAATCATAATGCATGGAAGTTTAGCTTGAATTTCAGCAAAAGGTTTGTCATATTAGTACAGTGTAGCTCCAATACATCGCGGTCCGTTATTTCGCGAAATCCAGTATATCGCGAATAGGCCATGGCTCCCAAATTTTCCAAAAGCAAAAAAAAAAAAAAAAAAAAAAAATTTTAAAAACATAAAATGTTTGTTGTTTTATTTAACTTCAGAAAAAAAAAGCGTTCCGCCTCCGGTAATTGATTTTTCGCGCCTATCCCGACGCTAAGTCGCGCGGCAGGTATTATATGATAAACAATCCACTTAATGTCAATCAGCGCACACGTTGATTATAATTTGCAAACAATAAATTATATCGCCGTAATTGTTGTAATCATTATCATCATTTAGTATATAGATCTACTCAATGCTCAATGAGTCAATGATGCCCACAAACTAATTTTGCTCAGCAGGGGAAAACGGTCCACCTCCTTTTCAACACCAGCAAATTTTACAAGACAGTAGTCTTACGATGTTTCTGTCCAACATACACAGATCGTAGTCCGCTTATTTTACACTTCTGTAGATATAAATATTTCAGAAGAAAACAACTGCGTCAAAAAAAAAAACAAAAAAAAAACAAACAATAAAAAAAATAAACAAAAAGAAATTAACTTTTTTTTTTTTTTTTGCGCCCGCAATATAAGCGAAGGGAAGCAACTCAAGTTATCTTAGCACAATGGAGTAACTTCCCTTCGCCAGAGTATCCAAAATGTCGTCAATCCGATGATTTCTTGTTTTCAAACGTAGTTTATTAGCTGGTTTCGATTGGAATTACTTGTTAGACATAGCGCACCATTGTAAATTATTCCATTGAGCAATTCTAATCCAATTTTAATTAGGAAATATGGTGACAACATAACTGAATGCCATTTATCCGTGATGTCTCAGCAAACTACCACAGCGACAAACCGAGCGAGAGTTATGCACGCCGTTATACATGCATGGTACATGTCGGGACTTATATCGCGCTCCGACCACATCGCGGTTTCAGGGTTATGGACCCGCGATACCGCGATATATTGGAGCTACACTGTATAAATTTAACCCCAGATAAAGGGAGGAATCAAAAGATAAGTTTTATCCCGTTTTAGACTGAATATTTAACCCCCCCACTGTACATATTGGAAGAGTTGAATTTCAGTTTTAAGTATGTCAGGCTATATGATTTAGATATTCCTAGAGAAAAAATGGCTAAAGTATTTGTAAACGGTGGATCATAAACCCTGATCATATGCGGCAGATTACCCTTTTAGGCGTCTCCTGACTAAAATGGGTTAATGTGTGTATTGGGAAAATCTCATACAGGATTGTTTATGTGTTAATTTTGTTATTAGCTTACCTGATCACAAAGTGCTTGAGGTGATCGAGCTATTGTGGTCAGTCAATTTCTGTCATCTGTTGTGTGTCATCAGAAAAGTGCATCATCAGCAGTGCAGCATCTGAACAGTTGGCTTTAAAAATCCACTCCTCCTAAACCCCTGGGCCAATTTACTCACAACTTGGTAGGAAGCTTTAGGGTGACTTGTAGATCAAATATAGTTAAAATCATTCTGATTGGAAATCCAAGATGGCCACCATGGCCACCATCTTGAAAATCCATTTTGCACTTCTTCTCCTGAACTAATAGGCCAATTGATTTGAAACTTAGCAGGAAGTATTGGGTCAACTTGCAGATAAAAAATAGCTAAAATTGTTTCGATCTGAAATCAAAGATGGCAGCCATCTTGAAAATATATTTTGTGCTTCTTCTCCTGAACTGAAAGACCAACTCTCTTGAAACTTGGTAGAAAGTATCGGGGCAACTTGTAGATCAAAAATAGCTAAAATCGTTCCAGTCTGAAATCCAAGATGGCCCCCATGGCCACCATTGTGAAAATCTATTTTTCTGCTTCTTCTCCTGAACAGAAAGGCCAATGTCTTGAAACTTGGTAGAAAGTATCAGCCGACTTGTAGATCAAAAATAGCTAAAATGGTTCCAGTCTGAAATCCAAGATAGCCCCCATGGCCACCATCGTGAAAATAGTTTTCTGCTTCTTCTCCTGAATAGAAAGGCCAACTGACTCGAAACTTGGTAGGAAATATTGGGATAACTTGTAGTTCAAAAAAAGCTAAAAATCGTTCAGATCGGAAATGAAAGATTGCCACCAAGGCGGCCATCTTGAAAATCTTTTTTGCCCTTCATCTCTTAAACCAAAAGGCCAGTTGACTCGAAACATGGTGGGAAGTATCATGGTGACATGCAGATCAAAAAGAGCTAAAATCGTTCTGATTGGAAATCCAAGATGGCCACCATGGGTGCCATCTTGAAAATCTATTTTGCTCTTCTACTCCTGAACCTCAAGCCATTTGACTAGAAACTTGGTTGGAAATATTGGGGCAACTTGTAGATAAAAAGTAGCTAAAATCATTACAGTCAGAAATCCAGGATGGACACCATGGCCCATCTTGAAAATCTATTTTGCACCTTGTCCTGAACAGAAAGGAAAATTTACTCAAAACTTGGTAGGAATGGTAGGAAGGGTCAGGGCTTTGTTGATAAAAAGTTAGCTAAAATAGTTCCGATCAGAAATCCAAGATGGCACCACAGCTGCCATCTTGAAAATCTGTATTGAACTTCTCTTGAACCAAGAGGACAATTGACTTGAAACTTGGTAGGAAGTATCTGGGTGGTTAGCGGATCAATATCAGCTAAAATCATTTTGATTGGAAATCCAAGACAGCTGCCTTGGCCGCCATCTTGAAAATCTATTTTGAACTTCTCCTGAACCAAAATGCCAATCAACTTGAAATTTGGTAGAAAGTATGTGGGTGACTTGCAGATCAAAAATAGCTAAAATTGTTTTGATCTGAAATCCAGTATGGCCACCACAGATAGGAAGTATTGGGTGACTTGTAGATCAAAAATAGCTACACTCATTCTGAACAGAAATTCAAGATGGTTGCCTTAGCATGCAGTCATATTGAAAACCTATTTTGAACTTTTTCTTTTGAATCAAAAGACCAATTGACTCAAAATGTCATTGGAAGTATAGAGATGACATGTAGATCAAAGTAGCTTAAATCATTCTGATTGGAATTCCAAGATGGTCACCATGGCTGCCATCTTGAAAATTGATATTTAGCTTCTTCTTTTGTTCATTTAGAAGAAAACATTTGTTTATCAATTCTTAAGCATCTAACTGCAGATCCAGGGGCACACAGCCACATAACTTTCATGGGGATTGATCATGAAATCATTTCTATGATCATTCTCCTCCTTTCACTGATTCAAGAAGGGCAGTTGTCAGTCAGTGGCAAAAGTATGTGCACAATGACTGGTTATAACAATGAAGAGGGCTGAGCTTGCCCAGGAAAGTGTGAAGAGATTAAATGACTCGCTCACCATGATCTTAATTAACAGTGTTGACTGGGCCATTGAAGTCCAAATCAAATCAAATTAAAAGTCAAGTCTAGCATGAGTTTTGGATCCTGATAGAAGTTAAAGATCAGGGCCCAGTTGTTCAAAGCGTCGTTAGCTTAACGAGCTCGTTAAGGGTCATTTCGTTAACTGTTTTAGCAGATTTAATATACAATATTCTGATATTTTTTGCTGAAAAAATGTGAGTAGCTTTTGCACTGCAAAAGCTACTCACATTTTTTCAGCAAAAAATTTGAGTATATTTGCATATCACTTGATGTAAATTTTAAGGAATCGTTAACTAACGACATCGTTAGTTTTGAACAACTGGGCCCAGTTTCCTTGAAATAACTTGGGTTCATTTCATTCATATCAAATGAAAGTTTTATTACATTGACTTACATGAAAAGTATTACCGTAATAACCCTGTAAGTATTGGGACAGATAGGCCTTTGCAAACAGTGAAAATCCAGGGTCTATGCTGTTTGCCATACATACAGCACTATTTTAGACACATCAAGGGGCAATAGAATGGACTGTTTCAAATTGTAGGACAAGTATGGTAAGTAGATAAGGTGTCCCAATACCTAGGTTATTACGGTATTTGCAGAGTATCCTGTAAGCATTTCTTATAGACATTTCAAGTTTCAAGGTATACAAGGGATAGGGTATTGTGCAGTGCTTTTTGCAGTGCTCTTATTGAAGAGAGGGTGCATTTATTTAAGATAATATAGCCTGGTTCCAAGGTTATAAAACCTTTTTCATGCTCAACTCAGCTGAGCATGAAATTTATCCTACTGACAAATTACTAACAATTGCAAATTCATTCTTGCTAAACATAGCTGAAGATGAAATTTTCTCTGCTAATAATTATAAAAATAACAACTATTGTTGGCATTTTTAGCTCACCTGAGCCAAAGGCTCAAGGTGAGCTGTTGTGATCACTCACTGTCCGTCATTGTGGTCATTGTCGTCGTTCTGTCCATCCATAATTTCTTTTAACAACATCTCCTCCTAAACCACTGAGCCAATTTTAACCAAACTTCACAGGATTGATCCTTGGATGATACTGACTGAAAATTGTTCAAAGATTTGGAATCCATGCAGGATTCTGGTTGCCATGGCAACAAAAAGAAAAAAAACTTGAAAAATCTTCTTGTCAGAAACCACTGGACCGATTTCAGTATAATTTGGCAGAAAAGCTTCTTTGGTGACCATCTTCCAAGATTGCTCAAGCCATCATGATTCGTCAAAAAATATGGCCACCAGGTGGCTGGGCTTATTTTCCCTATATAGTTATACAGAAAACTAAAAATCTTCTTGTCAGAAGCCAATGGACTGATTTCAGTATTACTTGGCAGAAATATTTCTTTAGTGACCCTCTATCAAGATTGTTCAAGCCGTCATGATTTGTCAAAAAAATATGGCCACCAGGGGGCAGGGCTTATTGTCTCTATATATCTAAACGGAAAACTTTAAAAATCTTCTTGTCAGAAACCACTGGACTGATTTCAATATAATTCATCAGAAATGTATCTTTTGTGACCCTCTACCAACATTGTTCAAGCCGTGATGATTTGTTAAAAATTATGGCCGCCAGTGGGCAGGGCTTATTTTTCCAATATATTTATATAGAAAACATTAAAACTCTTCTTGTCAGAAACCATTGGACCAATTTCAATATAATTCAACTCAATATAATAGTAGAACTGTTCCTTTGGTGACCTTCTACCAAGATTGTTAAAGCCATCCTGTTTGATCAAAAAATATGGCGGCCAAGGGCTGGGCTTATTTTCCTATATGTATATAGAGAAAACTTCAAAAATCTTATTGTCAGAAACCACTGGACTGATTTCAGTATAATTTAGCAGAACTGTTACTTTTGTGACCCTCTACCAAGATTGTTCAAGTCATCATGATGCGTCAAAAAACATGGCACCCATGAGGGGCTTATTTTCCCTATATATCTTTATTGAAGATCAGATTAAAAAAATGAGGCATTGATTGCTTGCCATATACGGTATCGCTACTTCATTTTATAGAACCATCATGTCACTCTTGAACATAAAATTTATACAAAATCTTAAAGCAGTGAACTTTGATGGAACTAAGTAGTCAGTATGCAAATCTTCTGTTTGCTCAGGCGAGCGATATAGGACCATCATGGTCCTCTTGTCATATTTATTAGTAGAGAAAATTTCATGCTCAGCTGAGTTGAGTATGAAAGAAGTTTTATCACTCCAAGGCGCAGTCGGTAACCAGCCTGACTGTACATCCAGTGGTCGCAAGTTTGAATCCCAGCTGAGTCACATAACTTTTGCGGAGTTTGATCATGAAGTCATTTCTATGGTCATTCTTCCCCTTCTGCTGATTCAAGAACGGCAGTGAAAGTATGGGCACAAGTACTGGTTAAATGCTTTAATAGAGGAATTAATTTTTTCTAGAAGTAACAAGGAAGACTGGGTTTGGGTACAATGTAGACCATTTAATTAGGCATAAAGCAAGCACATGACTTAGGCAAAATTGAAATTCAAAATATTTAAAATATTTATGAAGCAAATATATTTCATTTGCGTAGAAAGGCAAATGATCTCCAGTACACCACCAATGTCCATTTGTGAACACATCCGTCTCCAATAGAACATACATTTTTATGTTCTGATTATTATGTAAAATGCATGTAATGTCTTATCACAGTGTCCATTTTAACCATATCTATTGTCCATTAACACAAAATAACTATGGAATAATAATGGCAATAATTCACATTATGACATTGCAAATAGCAGGCATGCATTTAAATGGTCTACCTATTCTACTTCACTAAAACTACCAATAATAATAAAAATAAAAAATAATAGTAATAATAATAGAAAGAATAATAACAGAAGAAGAAAATGAACAGAAATCTCAGTAACAGAAAAATTGAAGACTGGTGCACATGTAGCAGAGAGGAGAGTGGGTGAAGAAACACAATTTGCAAAAGAGAAATCCAATATGACAGAAGCATGATGCTGCTCACTTGCGTTTGGCTTAAGCAATGAAGCTGGAATCGCCAGTGTAAGGGTCAGATACAATAGGGCTGAGGGATATGCTTAATCCTGATTGGTCAGATCAGAATTTGTTATGAAAAGGCAGAGGTAAGTGAATTCCGGGATTGCTAAATTACGGAGCTCAAGCAATATGTGCGAGAGGGTTCAGCTTAATCCTGATTGACTGAAAAGGACAGTATGATAAAAGGGTGGCAAACTGTTACAGATGAATCCGAGAGGCATCATAGAATCTTATCAATCACACACCTATTCTAAATTAAGAAACAGTTACACTATATATAATCATTAATCGTTGGTGTGATAGACTGAAAAGGACAGTGGTCCATGAATGGCTCCCTGGGAAACCCCTGCAGCTGCAATAAAGCTAAAAATTAATAATGGATTAAACCAATTAATCCTTAACTAAGCCTGCCCAGGAAAAGTTTGATTAGGTTAACTGACCGGCTCACTATGACCTTAGCAGTGTTGACTGGGTCATAAAACTCCAAACCAACCAATCAAATCAGGAGATTAAAATAGACCCACATTATAAAAACACGCCTATTCAAATATATTGAAAATTTCACCACCAAAAACTGAAAGTTTCAGATTAAACTTCTGGTATTTTTTCATATTTCTGCTCAAAACATAGATTGTGGGTACACGTTAGAACCGCCTCGCCGAGGCGGTTCTAACAAGTACCCACAATCTATGTTTTTGAGCAGAAATAAGAACAATAATGTATACCCTGTAAACCCCAGTTTTACTATAGAAAAGTGGGGTTTAAGGGGGTCAAAATTATATAGCTATGTTTTCGTGATGAGATGTCGCAAAATATGGCTTTTGTGTTCTCACTGAAATTACTATGCAAACACACAAGATTAGGGTTAAAGAATGACAAACACTATTGCTTTCTTTCAGAGATTCGTAGGACACAGAAGATGCCCATTATAATTAATTTAATTAAGTGTATTAGAGTAATGACTGTGATGAATTGCCTTTATAAAAACAGACCGCATAGGACTTGTCAAGGAGGAGACTGTTCAATGATATGCCTGGGATCATTTTCTTGTTTCTCCGTAAAAAAGACATATGTTGTGGGTACTCTTTAGAAGTGCCTCAGCAAGGAACTTCTAATGAGTACATACTGTATTTGACCTAATTACGGCACTGTGCTCTTAAATTTTTCAAAATTAGTGGGAAAAAAAATATAATAAAATTTCCTCCTAATAAGGGCACACTTTAAATAAATATGAGCAGAGGACTCCTGAGGGGCATATTTAATGATGCTTATGTGGTCTGATTTTCTTTATAAAAACATATGGTGGCCACTCATTTGAAGTACCTGGACAAGTCTATAAAAGCATATGTTGAGGGTACTCATTTGAATTGCCTCGACTTGTTGAGGCAATTCAGAGGAGTACCACAACATATGCTATTTTAAAGAAGTAGATAATATTACATGGACTGCAATCTGAAGCCTACAAAATTGCTTGACTGTGTGCATATAGGGGTGTGTATACAGGCCCCAACCTAGGCCCAACAAGTAGGGAGATGTGACTTCTTCCTCCAGCCCAAATAGGGAGAAGTGGAGGACCAGTGGGAGAAGTGACTATGACCATTCATGCAAAATGGTGGATGATGCAATATTATGAACAAAAAAAAATTTCAAAAACTGATTTATTGCTTTATTAAAACCTTAAACATTTTAAAACTATCTATCTAGATATTAGGTAAAGAACATGTACATGTAACTTTTCATTATTTGATTCAGCTCTTTGGCGAATGGTTATTTTTTTTTCTCACACAGCTCCAGAAAAATGGAGATAATTCAGTAATAATTTTAAAAATATACATTGTGGGTACTCATAATTAGAACTGACTTGAACTGATTCTAACAGGTACTCACAACATATTTTTTATCGCACCTGCTTGTAGCAGGGTGCAATATAGGCGTCCGATTTTCTGTCCGTCCGTCCGTCCGTCCGTCAACATTTATGTCGACGTTCAACATTTATGTCAAAGTTAGTATTCTAATCAACTACAAGACTAAACAACCATCAAAACTTGCATGAAACATCTCCCTGACCTTCTGACTTTGCAACATAGGCGTCCACTTTTCCGTATGTCTGTCCATTCATCCGTCCGTCTGTCAACATTTATGTCGAAGTTCGACATTTATGTCAAAGTTAGTATTTTAATCAACTACAAGACTAAACAACCATCAAACCTTGCATGAAACATCTCCCTGACCTCCCGACTTTGCGACACAGGTGCCCACTTTTCCATTCGTCTGTCTGTTCGTCTGTCTGTCTGTCCGTCTCTTAACAGTTCTGTTATGTCGAAGTTCGACATTTATGTCAAAGTTAGTATTCTAATCAACTACAAGACTAAACAACCATCAAACCTTGTATGAAATATCTCCCTGACCTCCTGACTTTGCGACATAGGTGCCCACTTTTCCATTCGTCTGTCCGTTCGTCTGTCCGTCTGTCTCTTAACAGTTCTGTTATGTCGAAGTTCGACATTTACGTCGACGTTCAATATCTCCTCAACTATAAGGCCTACAACCATCAAACCTTGCATAGTGCTTCTCCTCAATGTACGAACTGCAGGTACCTTGACTGGGTGACCTTGACCTATATTTCACGCTCCATTGACTTTTACACCTTTTAGGTCACCCTTCCATATGTCCTCAACTGTAAGGCCTTCAACCACCAAACCGTATATAGCACTTCTTCTCGATGTACTGACTCGACAGGTACCTTGACCTGGTGACCTTGACCTATATTGTGCACTCCAGTGACTTTGACACATTTTATATTGATGTTCGGTATCTCCTCAAATATAAGACCTACAACCACTAAACCTTGCATAGTGCTTCACCTCATTGCCCTGGCTTGGCAGGTACCTTGACCCAGTGACCTTGACCTATATTTGACACATTTTATGTTGATGTTTGATAACTCCTCAACTATAAGGCCTACAACCACCATACCTTGCATTATGCTTCTCCTTGATGTACTGAATTAGCAGGTACCTTGACCCGTGACCTTGACCAATATTTCATGCTCTGGTGACTTTTACACATTTTACGTCAGCGTTCCATTATCATTGGGCTGTATGATACGAAAAGTCAGTGCTGAAGATATAGCCATTAGAGGGAATGGGACTGGCCTGGAATATATGTGCCCCACTAGGCACTTTGTCTACATTTTTTTTCAACCCAGTTTTCCAAGTAAGCACTGCTAAGAATGAAATAAACTTATTTAATAACCACATTCTGATTGAGGCTCCTGTGACTTTTGCGTCAGCAGGTGCGATGACGCCTTCCGCGGAATTCTTGTTTAAAGAAGTAATAAAAAGTATCCCTAAATTGTCACTATTTCCCCTTTTTTATACGCCCGTTTGAAAAACGGGACGTATTATATTACGGGGTATGGCGTCCGTCCGTCCGTCTGTCCGTCCGTCTGTCCGTAAACTTTTTCGTTTCCGGCCAACTCTTCCTACAGTTTACATCTGATCAAGCTCAAACTTGGTATATAGTTAGACCATGATGTGGCGCAGTGCATGTTGTTTGGGGGTTACAGTCCACCAAATGTTTGCAGAGTTATGCCCCTTAGAAAATTTCTGTAAACTTTTCATATCCGGTTAACTCCTCCTACATTTTACATCTGATCAAGCTGAAACTTCATATATAGTTAGACCATGATGTGGAGCAGCGCATATTATTTCGAGGTTACAGTCCACCAAATATTAGCAGAGTTATGCCCCTTTGAAAATTTCAATAGACTTTTCGTTTTCGGCTAACTCCTCCTACAGTTTACATCCAATCAAGCTGAAACTTGGTATATAGTTAGACCATGATGTGGCGCAGCACATATTGTTTTGGGGTTACAGTCTATCAAATGTTTGCAGAGTTATGCCCCTTAGAAAATTTCTGTAAACTTCTCATTTCCGGTTAACTCCTCCTACATTTTACATCCGATCAAGCTGAAACTTCATGTATAGTTAGACAATGATGTGGAGCAGCGCATATAGTTTCGAGGTTACAGTCCACCAAATATTAGCGGAGTTATGCCTCTTTGAAAATTTCAGTAGACTTTTCGTTTCCGGCTAACTCCTAAGCTGAAACTTCATGTATAGTTAGACCATGATGTGGAGCAGCGCATATTATTTCAAGGTTACAGTCCACCAAATATTAGCAGAGTTATACTTCTTTGAAAATTGCGATTAATTTTTAGTTTATGGCTAAATCCTCCTACAGTTTACATCCAATCAAGCTGAAACTTCATGTACAATAAGACTATGATGTGGAGCAGCGCGTATTGTTTCGAGGTTACAGTCCACCAAATATTAGCAGAGTTAAACCCCTTCGAAAATGTCTATTAATTTTTTGTTTCCGGCTAAATCCTCCTACAGTTTACATCCGATCAAGCTGAAACTTGATTTGTAGTAAGACCATGATGTGGAGCAGCACATATTGTTTCAAGGTTACAGTCCACCAAATATTAGCAGAGTTAAACCCCTTTGAAAATTTCTATTAATTTTTTGTTTCCGGCTAAATCCTCCTACAGTTTACATCCGATCAAGCTGAAACTTCATAAATACTTACACATGATGATGTGGAGCAGCATATATTATTTTTAGGTTACAGTGCACCAAATATTTGCAGATTTATGCCCCTTTGAAAGTTTTTGTAAACTTTTCACAGCATATTGTTTAGAGGTAATGGTGTGCCAAAGGCTCATATGAGCTTATAATATAGCCATGCTTCTGTGGTGTGTCCTCCGTCAGAAAGAACTTCTCCCTAGAAGCAGCAAACTTCTCCCTTAATTTCTTGGCCAGCTTGGACCCTTAGGTTACAGTTCACCAAATATCAGCAGAGATTATGCCCCAATGAATTTTTTTTATTTTTTTTTTTTTTTGTAATTTCACTTACAGTTTATATCCGGAGCACTGAATTATACAGGAGCCAGTTAATGTGCATCATCTTATTACTTGCCACGGGTGTATAATGCCCCGCATGGCGGAGCTCTTGTTAACCCTTGTCCTGCTGAACCCCGATATACCCTGCCATTGCAAACAGTGTAGATCCAGACCAGGAAGCCACCTGATCTGGATCTGCACTATTTGCCATTAAGTATGTAAATTTATAGCAACATTCATAGCTACCGGGTTTGGGAGACCCAATTTTCAGCCAAGATGTGAGCGACATGACTGCCGTTTACGAACTGACATACGAAGAGGAGAAAAAAAAAAATGATTAATTTGATTAAACACTCATTTGAAAAACAAACAAACAGTTTTCAATTAAAGTGAAAGAAAAGACTATTCAATTAGCATCTATTAATCGGTACGTTAATCCGCTAATCACCACAATCTGACATTACCATTTGCATCCAAAGAGTCGCTGCCGAAAGAGATCAAAGAGTTTTTTATTTGTTTGTACTGTTATTTGAGCACAGAAGCGTGTCATCCAGGCAATCCTTTTGACGGTTATTGACACATTGGCCCCGCCCACTAAACGGTAAAATTGTCACTCTTACATTGTCCACGTGGTGCTTTTGGCCAATCGTTTTGGTCAGTTGTCATCACGGGTGATTGCATGGTATTCATTGTGGGTCACCGATGACATCAACACTAGTGATTATTGGATTAATCAAAGGAATATGGACGGTTATGGATTATTACCAATCAAGGTAATTATATCATGTTTTTGTAAACAACGAGTTGTTGTAGGTGTATCGCCGTTAGCGATCATTAAAGCAACTGTCAGTGTCTGCTGTAAAGAAGCAAAAAACCGACCCACCGGCGCAAGCAAAACCGAAAGTAGGTTTCGAAAATCTCCGAAAAACGGGCCGAAGTCGTCTTCTCCTTCCCGGACCGATAGGGCGAAGTCATAAGAATTTCGGCGACTTCTTCGCCCGATTCGCCCCCTCGGTGGAGGCCTGGTGTGGTAATTAGATTAAATAAGGTATGTTTGTCTGTAATGACAACTGGAGAAAACTATCTCAGAGTCTTCTGTCTCCAGATACGAAGGGTATCCAGATAATTTTTTTTTTTCATTCTCAAGAAGTATACTTTCTATGAGTATCCACAACATGTGTTTTCCTTTGCTTGTTTTTTTTTTTTTTTTCATTAACCCTTGTCATGCTGAATAAATTAAAATGCCATGCCCACTACTAATTTCCAGCCAATAAGATTACTTGATCCAGGTTGTTGATACAAATTCATATTTTCAATGACAAACAGTGCAGATCCAGATCAGTTGGCTTCTTCGGAAGCCATCTGATCTGGATTTACACTGTTTTCAAAGGCAGGGTAATTATCCGGGATCAGCAGGACCAGGGTTATTAAGAAGAACATCAGTACTTTCTGGCTGAAAAAAAGTCTACAGAGGTGCTTATAATTTCTGTAACTCCAAAAGTGTAATTTGATCTTAAGGACAAGTATTGATTTTAACATTCCCCACACTATGAATAAGTTCAGCAGATGACTACAATGTATTGATATTCATCAAGAAAACCTGCAATGACATTTTATGCAAACTGTCTCCAAATAGAGACAATTCACATGAAATGTCAAAACCTGTTTTCTGGGGAAAAGTAAGAAAAATATTTCAGAAATATTGTATTCTGGAACTTTTATACAGCATGCTAATCCTTAAATGGAATCTCTACTGATGTCTGAAGACAAATTAACCTTTACCACTCTCTGGGCTACTTCAGCAGATGACAAATTGGTGATGTTTTACTTATTTTTGTCAGAAAAAAGGTTTTGGCATTTCATGCAAATTGTCTCCAATGGAGACAATTTGCATAAAATGCCCAAATCTTTTTTCTGGAAAAAATAAGAAAAATATTCCTGAAATGTCATCTGTTGCAATTTTTACCCAAAGTGCTAAGCCTTAAAGACAGGGTCTAGAAGCTGATGATGAATATTTTCAGCTTAACGCTTAGTATGATGTGACAAATTTTCGGAAAACAACATTTTGAAACAATTTCTCTTTTTTTTTTTCTTTTTTTTTTCCGAGAAGCCAAAGTTTGAATTGTATGTAAAGAAGAAAAATATTACCAATTTTTTACAGTCTGCTGAATTTGCCCAGAGAGTGTTAAAGGTTAGTTATTGCTGTGGGTGTATGAATGTAACTATGTTAACCCTTAAGGCGCCAAGCAAAGTTTGTAGCAGACGATATTCAATTTTTTTTTTTTTTAAGCAGACGATTCACATGAAATATCAAGATTTGTTTTCTCTGAAAAATACAAAAAAAAAAAAAAAATGTCTGCTGCAGTTGTGATTGGGTTAACCCTGAAACTGCTATTCCCGACTATTGTCATTTTGGAGGGGTATACAAACTCTGAAGCCTGTTATACTTACTTTACACCAGATGCAACCATTCAGAGCAAGTGCTCCCATACAGAAAGTAATCTACTTTCATACAAACACACAGCTCTTCATTAGAAAGTCAGGTGCTGGATTTTACCCACGCTAATAAAGACCGAGTATACCGAATTTCAACCTGCCAGCAATTCCGGCATGTTCTTCATCGGTTTTATCATGATTTTTTGGAAATAAAAACACCTAGCATAACACCTAAATCATTTCCAGTGAGGAAGAAGTAGGAACAATAGTAGAATCTACATTATGTCACCCGTTTCTTTCTGAACAGCACACAGTAGTATGTGCTGGTCTCTTGTAATTTTTTTTTTTTTTAAGTGTCTTAAATGGTTCCCAGTTGCCATGTGACTGTCACCTGACTGGAAGTCATGTGATCATCACTTCTACCGTAAAATGGCAACATACAATCGGTAAATGAAAATGCCATCAAAATCAAGGGAGTAATGGCTTCTCAAGTAGGGGTTCACCCTCTAAAAGGTTCAATTTATGGTTTATTCCTTGGTCTAAGGGTTAAAGCATTTGTTCAGACAGGCCAGAACAAACATTGTAGATACAGACCATGTGCTGCAGTTTTACCATATTTACCCTAGAGACTGGGGCAGCAACCCTTGTCCTGCTGAACCCTGAATGCCCTGCCTTTACAAACAGTGTAGATCCAGATCACTGATCTGGATCTTCACTGTTTGTCATTCAGTATGTGAATTTGTAATTAATCTGGATTAAGTAATCTGATTGACTGACAATGAGAAATGGGCGTGGCATCTTAATTTATTCAGCTCGACAAGAATTAACTTCTTACCATACTTGTTCTATAATTTGAACAAGTCCATTTTTACTGTCAGCTGATGTTTCTAAAAACTGCTGAATGAATAACAAAGTGTGCAGACCATGATCAGATGCCACATTCTGCAGCATCTGATCTGGGTCTGTAATGTTTGCTCAGGTCTTAGGGTAAATATGGTATCCTGTGTACAAATTCTGGAATGGAAGAACGCATTTCAGAAATTTGTGGATGATTGTGGTTCACATAGCTGCAGATAAGGTACTTTAACCCATTGTAGACTGAATAGACTCTCCCACACTATAATATTAGAAGTCCAATTTCAATTTTAGGTCTGTCCCGTTATGAGATTTACATATTCCTAGAGAAAAATGGCTGAACTATTTGCAAACAGCCGAGACCCTGATCAGACGCCTGATCTGGGTCTGCACTGTTTGCCAGTTACCATTTTAGGGGTCTCCTGACTACAGTGGGTTATTTGACCAAAAATTATGGACATCTTTCTTATTTCGCCACAAAAACATATGTTGTGGTACTCATTAGAAAAATCCTAGCCAATGCACTTCTAATGAGTACCTACAGAATACATTTTCTTAGAGAAATAAGAAAACTTGATACCCCTTATCTGAAGCTGTGGATGATGAAGTTAATACAGACAACCCTCTTTATACCAACACTCGATACAACAAGATTCGTTATAATGGCAATTTGACTGTCACGAAACCTTCGCTTAAGAGGTAACAATTAGTCACAAATTATGCATGAATACTGTATTTAATACTTTAAAGAAACATATGTATTGGATATTTGTTAGAATTGCCTCACTGAGGCAATTCTAACAAATATCCAAAACATATGTTCTATGAGGAAATATGAACAAAACAAGACCTTTCTTACATATCAATCTGCTCATTAAGTATCTGTACAACAGCAAATTCATTTTAATGGCAACATCTTTCGGAACAAATGCTGCCTTTGTAACGAGGGTTCACTGTAAATGGAAAGCCTTCCTTTAGAAAATGCAATGAAGTGAATATTGGAGAACCCTTGAGAAATTTCAATTTTATGGCATAAACTTATTCAAATTTTATTGCTTTCATTATTTCCACAATAGCTTCGCAATGTACTTGTAATTGAAAATTATTTTCGGTCAAGTGCTTCAAATTGCCATTAGACTGACCGTCTACAACATCTAGGGTCAAAAGAATTACTGATCATAACACTAAATTTGGCAGTAAAGTAATAAAACCAAGTCATACAAGCTCTTCAAATGAAGTAGTAGCTGGGCTAAGTTTTATTGAAACTTCCTTCACACCTGGTTTAACACTTATCATGCTATGGGCAAATTTGCTTAGCAAACAACAAATTGATGATTTTATTTTTCCTGGAAAATAGGATTTGACATAAGGAGACAATTTGCATGAAATGTCCAATCCTTTTTTCTAGGAAAAATAAGGACATATTTCAAAATTTCATGTTGTCTGCTGGATTCTCCCAGCATGCTCTTATAAATCATAATTAAGAAATAATATTGAATTAGAGCTTTTAACACTATTCTGTAAAATGTGGATTTATTTATTTTTTTGTGTGTTTATTGTATCCATTCATGTTCAGTGTGTTGGGGACAGTCCGTTAGCTAAAATAGCTTCTTTGATAAAATTGATTATGGTTGTGATTTAGGGGACTATAATATATACTAATTTCTGTGACTTGGAAGATTTTCCAGTGCATCAGGTTGTATCAGGGTATCATTTTAATCTTTGTCATGCTGAATAAATTAAGATGCCACACCCACTTCTAATTCCCAGCCAATCAGATTACTTGATCCGGGTTTTTGATAGAAATTTTAGAAGCCAACTGATCTGGACCTACACTGTTTGCTACGACAGGGCATGACATGTTTAGCAAGAGAAGGGTTTAATATATATGTTTCTCATTAAAAGTACGTGATTTTGGAAATTTAATGAAGTTGTGATTTTGGACAATGCTGAAGGTTATGATTTAGGAGACTTTTTCAAGCTTCCTCAATAAATGTGATTGGAAACCTAATTATAGTTGTGATTCAGTGGACTATCAATGGTTCTGATTTAGGAGAGTTTTTCCCATCATTTTAGTGTATTGGAATATTCAGCTTCCTCAATAAATGTGATTGGGAACCTTATTATACCTGTGATTTAGGGGACTATTGATAGTTGTGATTTAGGAGAGTTTTTCCATCATATCAGTGTATTGGAATATTCAGCTTCCACAATAAATAAGACTGGAAAACTAAATATGGTTGTGATTTAGGGGACCACTGATGGTTATGACCTAGGAGAGTTTTTCTAGTGTATTTTTTTTTTTATTTGAAATATGTGTTCCTTAATAAAAGTGATTTGGGAAACTTTATTAACCTTTACATCTCTGTGGGCAAATTCAGCAGACAACACATTGACCACATTTCTCTTATTTTTCATTGAAAATAGGCTTTGACATTTCATGCACATTGTCTCTTGAGGAGACAATTTGCATGAAATGCCAAAGCCTACTTTCTGTCAAAAATAAGAAATAACTATTTTAAATTATTGTCTGCTGATATTTATAGCTGTGATTTAGGAGACTATTTAAGGTTGTGGGTAATTAGATACAAATTTTCTCCATAGAGTATTTGAAAATGTTGTCTGCTGAAATTTTAACCCAGCATGCAATGTTAAAAGACAATGTTTATATATATGTATATATATTAATTTATTTCTGTTGACAAAGTTGATAAACATAATTGTGCACTTCCTTTTCCTACAACTAACCCTTGAAGCACCAAGCAAAATTATAGCATGCAACAATCTAAATTTTTAAAATTATCTTTTTGAGAAAGTAAGACATGACATTTTGTGTGAATTATCTGGTAGGCAGACAATTCACATAAACTGGCAAGCCTTATTTGCTCTGAAAAAAAAATACACTACAGAAAATTCAAAATGTCATCTACTTTTGTTATTGGCAATTTAACCCCTTGTATACTGAATAGACTCCCACACTATATATTGTAAGAGTCCAATTTCAATTTTAGGTATGTCTGGCTATGAGATTTACATATTCCTAAAGAAAAATGGCAAACCTATTTGCAAACATTGGAGACCCTGATCAGATACCGCGTTCTGTGGTGTCCAATGTTTGCAAATTTTGCCAATTACCCTTTTACAGGTCTCCTGACTACAAAGGGTTAAGGTTATAACTCTGCACACTGTGGATGAATTTAGCAGAGAAGTGGCTCAGTTGGATGTGCGTCCGACTAGTGATCAGGAGATTGCAGGTTTGACCCCCGCCAGGGTCGGCAACATTCTTTCGTGGCGATTTGATCATGAAATATTTTCTACGGTCATTCTCTCCTTGCCACTGATTCAAGAAGGGCAGTTGTACGTTTCTGGCAAAAGAATGTGCACAATACTGGTTAACCGCTTAGAGGACTAAGCCTGCTTAGTAAAAGCATGGTTAGGTAAACTGACTGCACTCAACATTACCCCATTTGGTTGACACTGGGCCATAAAACCTCAACACAAACAAACAAAGCAGACAAGTGAAAGATCTTTTTTTCTTATTTTTCCAGAAAACAAGCATTGACTTTACATATGAGGAATCATTCCCGTTTTATTTTAACATTTCATGTATCCTAAATAAGTTGCTCACAGATAGAAAAAAAAGAGGAAAGAAAAGAATATTTTAGAATTTCAGCTAATATTTATTTTAATTATTACGCTGCCTGGAAAGAGTCAAGCACTTCTCTAGATGTTACTACATTAATTCGTCCAAAAACCGGACAGACAGGCCAGAACAAACAGTGTAGACCCACATCTTATGCTGCATCATGCAGCATCAGATGTGGGTCTACACTGTTTGTCACTCATCCAGTAGTATTTAAGACATACTATAAAGTGTACTTAAGTTGATAGTTTCAAAATTTAGAGGTAGCATTGTAATACAAAAACTATCTAAATATAATTATGGAAACCTAACTAATTTAAACAAGTCCATTTTACAATCTATTGACAGGTGTAAATATTGCTGATTGAATGGTAAACAGTGTAGACCCTCATTACACAGTTTGGTCAGGCTTATCCATCAAGTACTTCGGGTAAATAGCCACTAGATTTGGTTCAGGAAAACAAAACTTTGACTTCTTCCTTGTTGGATTGGTTATTTCCCTTGTCAAAGTGGTCAAGGGAGATAATTTATCAGCAGGTTCTGTGTTGCAGTAAGGCCTATTTTACCATAATACACCTATTTATTAATGATAAACAGATGGAAAAATCATAATTCATTAACCATATGGCATGCTCTTTTAATTTTTAGCACACAGGTTATAAATAAAAAACAGAGTATATTTAAAAATATACCATGATCATTGTTGCATTCTACAGCATCTAATCTGGGTCTACACAATGTGCCCAGGCCTGTCTGTCACAATAACTTGTGTAAATATGGTACGAAAAAGAGATTCCATGCAACATGCTACAATTTAAATTCAGCATGGTAATTGTTAGTACACAGAAATAATCATAATAGCTACTTCTGAATCTCTTACCATCACCCTGCTGAATTTAAACATTAGCAGATGACATTTCAAAGCCTTGTTTGCTTTTATCATCCTTAAAATAGATCTTGAACTTTCATTAACCCTTGTCCTGCTGAACCCCGATATACCCTGCCTTTGCAAACAGAGTAGATCCAGATCAGTTGGCTTATGAAGAAGCCAACTGATCTGGATCTGCAGTGTTTGTTATACAGTATGTGAATTTATATCAACAGCCTGGATCAAGTAATCTGATTGGCTGAAAATTGGAAGTGGGAGTGGCATCTTAATTTATTCAGCACAACAAGGTTAACACTTACCATGCTATGGGCAGATTCAGCAGACGACAAATTAATGATGTTCTTCTTATTTTTCATGGAAAATAGATCATACTCTACATGCAAATTGTCTCCTTTTGAGATAATTTGCATGAAGTGTCAAATCCCCATTTTCTAGGAAAATAAGGACACTATTTCAAAATGTTAGTTGCTGAAATTTTTACCCAGCGTGCAATGTGTTAAATTAAATCATATTTATTTTTTAGATATACTGAATTATTTAATATCAAGCCCTATCTTATGTACAATTTGAGAGAAAAACTTGAAGGTTTGTCATCAACCGATTTTACCTACAGCATGTTATAGTATAACCTGTTGAAATTGAACAGAAGCAGACATTTAAAAAAAAATATTTTTCTTATTTTTTTCCAGAAAATAGAGTTTGACATTTAATGTGAATGGTCTCCCAAAGATACTGTTCAGATAAAATGTCACACCCTATTTCAGTGAAAAAGTAAGAAATATACATGTATCATAATTTTTTGTCTGCTGAGTTTGACCTGAAAGTATCATAAAGTTTAGCGTTCAACTTCGGAACATCTCTAATATGCTTGTATAAAGTGATGCTCCACTCTGTTTTTGGGGATTGAAACCTCTCTAATTTGCTTATATAAAGTGATGCTCCATCCTGTTTCTTGGTTTGGAACCTCTCTAATGTGCTTGCAGAAAGTGATGCTCCACCCTGTTTCAGTGGTGTGGTTTTATAAACAGAAAATTTTCATAAATAATTTCTGGGTTTTAAACACAGTCGTGAAAAGAAATGCTTCTTTTATTCAGAATTGAGGCAACCCCACTTTATATAATAATAGGGGAAATCATTGATGAGGTTGCAGTCAAAAATTTAGGAAGTTCACATGATGATTGGGCCTCATGCAGCTTACCGGAATACCTGTGTGACTGGTTGTTTTGAAAAGTATCATAAGCACCATTTATTTTCTCAGAATAATAAAATGTAACAGCAATCAACAATAATGTATGTATGAACAAGAAAATACAGAATGTTTATGTTGGATTAATAATTACCTGGAGAAAATGACTTGGTAATTAATAATAGCTGGAATGTGAAAATATGTTTACAAGTGGCACTTAATCAGCTTCTTCTTACAGCCTATAATGTCTGACAGTCTGGGCCCAGTTGTTCAAAACTAACGATGTCAGTAGTTAAGGTATAGTTAAAACTTTGATCATTAATGATCATTAAATATGACATATACACTTATATTTTTGCTGAAAAAATGTGAGTAGCTTTTGCATTTGCAAAAGCTACTCACATTTTTTCAGCAAAAATACCTGTGAATTAGATATTGTACTTACTAGATCAGTTAATGTTTTGATCACTAACAAGCTTGTTAAGCTAACAATGCTTTGAACAACTAGGCCTAGGCTGAGCTGCTGCCTAGATGTACGAACTGTACTTAATACTCTAAACAGGGAAAAACACTAACAGTGTCTTAGTTGTCCGTGGCCACTAAATCTTGGGCTGCTCCTAACCCATTAACGACTGAATAAACTCCCCCACAATATATATTGGAAGAGTCCATTTTTAGCTCGCCGGGACTATATCCCTGGAGAGCTTATGTTGTCACTCAGGCGTTGGCGTTGGTGTGTGTGTCGGTGTCCGCGTTAGCACAATGTTTAAGTTTTCAAATGTGTGCATAGTTTTTTAACTGTTTAAGGTACTGCTTTCATATTTGGCCTACACCTACTTTAGGGTAAGACCTTTCAATAGCATACATTCCCATCCCCAAAATAGACTCTTTATATAGGTCAAGGTCAGTTCTTACTTTGTCTTTTACACCCATGTTTAAGTTTTGCGTTTAAGTTTTGAAAAGTGTACATAACTGCTGAAGTATTCAAGATAGAGCTCTAATATTTGGCCCACACCAGCCTTAGGGTTAGACCTTTCAATAACACACACCTCTTCCTCAGTTTGACCTTCTGCCTAGGTCAAGGTCAGGTCATACTTTGTCATTTGAACCCATGTTCGAGTTCTGCGTTTAAGTTTTGAAAAGTGTTTGTAACTGCTGAAGTATTCAAGATACTGCTTTAATATTTAGCCCACACCAACATTAGGGTAAGACCTTTCAATAGCACAGACTTTTCCTCAGTTTGACCTTCTGCCAAGGTCAAGGTCAGGCTATACTTTGTCATTTAAACCCATGTTTGAGTTTGGTGTTTAAGTTTTGAAAAGTGTTCGTAACTGCTGAAGTATTCAAGATGCTGTTTTAATGTTTGGCCTACACCTACCTTAGGGTAAGACCTTTCAATAGTACACACCCCTTCCTCAGTTTGACCTGCCTAGGTCAAAATCAGGTCATACTTTGTCATTTATACCTGTGTTTAGGTTTGAAAAGTGTACATGGCTCCTGAAGTATGTAAGATATAGCTTTCATGTTTCATCCACACCAGCCTAAGGGAAGATGTTTCAATGGCATATACCCCATCCCTCAGTTTGACATTCTTCCAACATCAAAGTCAGGCCATACTCTGTCATTTAATCTTTAATATTTAAAGATTGTTTTCTTATCGGATCAGCCCTTTCCGGCGAGCTGCGTTGTCTTCTGACAACTCTTGTTGATTTTAGGTATGTCAGACTATATGACGTAGATATTCCTAAAGAAAAATGGTTGAACTATTTGCAAACATTGGAGACCCTGATAAGATGCCGCATTCTGCAGCATCTGATCTGGGTCTGCACTGTTTGCCAGTTACCCATTTAGGGGTCTCCAGTCTTCAGTGGGCTTAAGTTTTGGGAGAAAATGCCTGTTATTGTAAACATTTCACTCTTACGACATTCTGCATGGCTCCTAAATGAAAATTCTGATGCTTTTTCCCTGCTAAAGATTTAGACTGTAATGTAGGAATGAACAGAGTAGACCCATTAAGATGGCAATTCTCATGACCTGTCAGACCCTATTTTCTGAAGAAAAAAATCATCAATTTATCGTTTGCTGATTTTGTCCGGTGATCACTTATTTCATCTGATTAATAAACCCATTTATGTCAGGTGGACTCTTCTTATGACTATGTTTTATAGAAATTCCTGTAGTTAATGCAAACAGTGTAGACCCTGATCAGACACTACATTATTCAGCATCTGATCTGGGTCTACACTGTTTGCCAATTATCCATTTTGAGAATTTCCCATCTAAAATGGGTTTACATGTATAACTATGTACAAAACATGTCAAATTATACATCCATGTATTATCAAATTATTGGAGTTTCCTTGTAAGAAAGATGACTAACTCAAAGCTTTGAACCATGTACAAGAATATTGATACACTATTAGACCTGATTACCACACTTTGCACTTAGATCTTTCAGAATTACTGGGAAAACGTGGTAAAATATGCATCTACCTACTAAGAGTGCACTTTAAGAAAAGATCAGCAAAGGACTTATTTGATGATGATTATGCATTTTTTTTCTGATTTTCTTTATAAAACATATATTTTGGGTTCTCATTTGAATTGCATCGACAAGTCAACGCAATTCAAATGGGTACCCCCTATATAATTTTATGCCTTTATAAAGAAGTAAATAAAAAGTGCACTGGGTGTTATTCAAGACTACGGAATTTCCTGACAGTGCACTTATAGGTATGTGCGGTAATTAGGTTGAATACTGTATGTACAGTTTGGACATAATTTGATAATTTTAATCCCTTTGGAAAAGAGAGGTTGCTAAATGAACAATAATGCCAATTTACATACATGAGTGTATGAATTTAATAGTGAGGGTTAAAATTTTATATTAAATAAAGAGGGAAATTATTCATGTCATAATTGTAGACCGAAGTCCCTAGTGACTTAATGTATTAATGTTTATAATTTTCTTTGATATAGACAATAAAATATACCACAACCTCTTTATAACACGATTGCTTGGATCCAAATTGAAAGCTGTGATAGCTAAACAACTATGTTGT
This sequence comes from Anodontia alba, assembly GCA_964016985.1. Classification (NCBI taxonomy): domain Eukaryota; kingdom Metazoa; phylum Mollusca; class Bivalvia; order Lucinida; family Lucinidae; genus Anodontia; species Anodontia alba. Next base: position 83,050,077 of record OZ024832.1, read on the forward strand.
ATCCAAACAAAAATGTCTAGATTATAAAGAAAAGATGACCATAAATGGTCATTTTTCTATATAATCTAATCATTTTTGTTTGGCTACAACACATTTGTGGTCCATCTACTTTAACCCGTTGTAGTTGGGAGACCCCTAAAAGGGTAATTGGCAAACAGTGCAGACCCACAATACTGGTTAACCGCTTAGAGGACTAAGCCTGCCCAGTAAACGTGTGGTTAGGTAAACTGACCGCGCTCGACATGACCCCATTGGGTTGACTGGGCCGTAAAACCTCAACACAAACAAAGACCCAGATCAGACGCCGCATTCTGTGGCGTCTGATCAGGGTCTTCACTGTTTGCAAATAGTTTATCCATTTTTCTTTATCTCATAGCCGGACATACCTAAAATTGAAATCGAACTCTTCCAATATCTAGTGTAGGTGAGTCTATTCAGTCTACAATGGGTTAAACCGTTTTATATAGGAACAGTCCTATAATGAATCATCTTATAAAGAGTTCTAGTGTAAAACAAAGTGAATATCAACATGCTAAGATTATGAAGGACTTGTGACCAGTCTATATCAGAGAATGATAAAAATTGCTAAATTTAGTCAGTAGGGACTGGAGCCAGTCTAGGCATAATTAATGTGCATGATTATTCATCAGTCCCAGAACATGAGAAAAGGGTCCTTTTTATCTAACTTAGCCCTTGTCCTGCTGAATAAATTAAGATGCCACGCCCACTTCTAATTTTCAGCCAATCGGAACACTTGATCTGGATTTTTGCTATAAAGTCACATACTAAATGGCAAACAGTGCAGATCCAGATCAGTTGGCTTCTTCAGAAGCCAACTGATCTGGATCTACACTGTTTGCAAAGGTAGGGTATATCCGCATTCAGCAGGACAAGGGTTAAATATTCAGACAGACAAGCCTGGCTGACAGATCAGATTTGATGGTGATCTAGCAGTAGTGCTATACTCCAGGGCCCATTTGTTCAAAGCTCACATTGTTGTTAGTTAACTTATTGTTAAAAGTATGATCATTAACCCTTGTCCTGCTGAACCCGGATATACCCTGCCTTTGCAAACAATGTAGATTCAGATCAGCTGGCTTCTGAAGAAGCCAGCTGATCTGGATCGGCACTGTTTGCCATTGAGTATCTGAATTTGTAGCAAAAATCCAGATCACATAATCTGATTGGTTGAAAATTAGAAGTGGGTGTGGCATCTTATTTTATTCAGCAGGGCAAGAGTTGAATATGGCATATATGCAAATATTTTTGCTGAAAAAATGTGATTAGCTATTACATTTGCAAAAGCTACCCAAATTTTCTAGCAAAAATACCTGTGAATTAGATATTGTACTTACTAACGAGCTCATTAAGCTAATGATGCTTTGAACAACTGGGCCCAGGTAGTTGATAGTTAACATCTTGCACACTTTGGACAAAATCAGCAGACAACAGATTTATATTTCTCTTATTTTTCCCAGAAAATAGGATTTGACATTTTAGATAAATTATCTCATAAGGAGACCTTCTGCATAAAATGTCAAGTCTTATTTTTGGGGGGAAAAATATTTCAAACTGTCATCTGCTGAAATTTTTACTCAGCATGCTAAGTGTTTAATGCTTAGAACTCTGGGTAAGATTTTGAGCAGATAACATATTGAAATCTTTTTTTTTTAGTTTCCTCAGAAAAGAGGATTTGGCATTTCATACAAACTGTCTCCTCAGAATTATTTCATACAAATTGTCTCCTTAGAAGATAAATTTGCTTGAAATGTCTAATCCTATTTTCTGGCAAAAAAAAAAAAAAAAATAAATAAATAAATAAATAAATAAAAATAAATAAAAAAATAAAAATGGTTCAAAATGCTGTCTGGTGAAATTTTTACTCAGCTTGCTAAGTGTTAACCTTTGTCCTGCTGAACCCGGATATACCCTGTTTTGCAAACAGTGTAGATCCAGATCACTTGGCTTCTGAAGAAGCCAACTGATCTGGATCTGCACTGTTTGCCATCAGGTAAGCAAATTTTTAGCAACAATCTGCATCAAGTAATCTGACTGGCTGAAAATTAGAAGTGGGCATGGCATCATAATTTATTCAGCAGGTCAAGGGTTAAATAGACTTGTTCAAATGTTAGGATAAATACAATGAGCTATGACCTCTGTTGTTTATTACAGCAGTAATATTTTATTGCCAGTTTTGTAACCAGTCAGCTGACATGTTAAGTGGATGCAGTGGTGATTGGTGGCTGTACCTTGACAGCAAGGTAGCCCACCGTCAGCAATAATTGTTAACACCAAAACTCCATCATACCATATTCAACCTAATTACCATACTGTGCACTTGGATGTTCCAAAATTACTGTAAAAACATGTACCAAAATATCCTTCTAAAAAGACCACTCTTAAAAGAAAAATCAGCAGGGTATTTAATGATATTATGCCATATTTATGTTAGATTTTTTTTTTTTTTTTTAGTAAAAGTTTACGTTGTTGGTGTTCATTTGAATAGTTCATTTCAACTTTTTGAGGCAATTCAAATAAATACCCACAACATCTGCTTTCACATAAAACTGGTTAAAATACAGAGACTGTCATATGAAGGCTCAGAAATTATTTGACTGTGTGCTTATAGGAATAGGTGCAGTAAATACATCAAATATGGTATTTCTAATGCATTTATATATATATAAGGCAGGGCAGTTGTAAATTGTAAGGAGCTGTATAGTGGGAAATTAATTTAGTATTCATGGATGTATTTCTATACATGTCTCTTTATACGTACCTGATCAGGTGGAAACGGATCTGACGACATAGATCCAGATGAAGGGACTATCATTGACCTTTAACACTCAAAGGGCAAATTTGGCAGATGACAGATTGACAACATTTTTCTTATTTTTCCCTGAAAATAGGCCTTGACATTTCATGCAAATTGTCTCCTGGGGAGACAATTTGCATGAAATGTCAAAGCCTATTTTCTGGAAAAAAAATATCAAGAATATTTCAAAATGCTGTCTGCTGAATTTTTTTACCTAGCATGCTATCTGTTAAATATATCCCCTTATCTGGAGTTCTTAGTATGTAAACCAGTATTGGCATAGATCAGGATTGGGGCAGTCTACACAGTTCATTTCTAGAATCATCCAAATCCAGGCATTCTTTTAATGAAGTGCTTAGACCCTGATCAAATTGTCTCAACCCTGATTATGTATGACATTTTGTGTAAGTCCTTTTTAATTTGGAGGACTACCATATTGAGTATTGGAAACATTGCTGTTTATTCTAAAATTAACATAAATCAAATGAAATGTGTTTAATAAAGTTAACCTAAATAATTAGACTGACATGCCTGAGCAAATAGTGTAGACCCAGATCAGATTTTCTAAGGAATAGTTTGATCTGAGTCTTCACTGATTGTCATTCAGTCAGTATTTTTTGGACATATAAGCACATGATCACTTGGTAGTCTGAGGTGGACATGTTCATTTCTTTTATAAGTTTTAAGTAAAGAGTTGTCCAAATTTTAGGTTAAATACGGTAATACTTAGGATCATTAACCCTTGTCCTGCTGAATAAATTAAGATGCCACGCCCACTTCTAATTTTCAGCCAATCAGCTTACTTGATCTGGATTGTTGCCATAAATTTGCATACTTAATGTCAAACAGTGCAGATCCATATCAGAAGCCAACTGATCTGGATCCACACTGTTTGCAAAAGCAGGGTATATCCGGGTTCAGCAGGACAAGGATTATTATTGTGCTTGTTACTAAATTTCTGTGTACTTTGATCTGAACTAAACAAATAAAAACACCATGCAGATCAAATGGAAACCAATACACCCAAATATCGCTAAAACAACAAAGGAGACAATAGAGACTGGGAAGAAGATGAATTTGATACAATGAGTCAGGACAACTATGGGAAGACTGTTGTAGTTTTTACATGGAAGTCATCAGCTGTTGAAAATATTTTCTGAGTTAAATAAACATTTCTGTGTACCCTTACAGTACAGTTTTCAGTTTTCATTCAGAGGATGGATTATTGGTTAAATGGTAGAAGTGATCTAGAAGTGCCGGCTCATTGATGTGAGGAAATGAAGTTGGCTCTCACTTATAAATACCAATTATCTTGTGGTTTCAATATCAAGGAGTAGACTAATGATATACTAGTATTCTGAAGGATAAAGGAATTTAAAAAAAAAAAAAAAAAAAATGTTTCTTTGTGGAATGGTTGATAATACAACCCGGTGGCCTTGGGATAGTAAAAGGTAAGATTGGTTGATTTAATTGATTGATTGACTGACCGACCAGTCAGTTGATTGATTGATTCTTTGATTGACTAGCTGAATCTGTGCCGATGCCTAAAATTTTATGCACCAAAGTTTCTGATGAAATGGCATACACAAACAGTGCAGACCCAGATCAGACTGCTCCTAAGACTGATCAGGGTATTTTGAAAAATTCCTGAGTATTTTAAAAAAAAAAATGCATAAAAAGCAAAATTTAGTGAAAAAAGTATGGAATAAATTATTCTAAGCTTTAGGACATGTACCATACTTAAATTGCATGTGTCCTGAAAATATATTTTTTGCTTGATGGTCTCATTTGTAATTGATTGATTGATTGATTGATTGACTGACTGACTGACTGGCTGGTTGAGTTGTTGGTTGGTTTGATTGATAGATCCACTGACAGGTGATCATTGGATCGATTCTGTTATGTTTTATTACACCAATTACAACAATGCCAGCCTCAGTGGCTCTGGTAGATGCATGTCAGACTGTTGATCAGGAGGTTGCGGGTTTGATCCCCCGCCTGGTCGGCAACATTCTTTCGTGGAAATTTGATTATGAAATATTTTCTATGGTCATTCTCTCGCTTCCGCTGATTCAAGAAGGGTAGTTGTCAGTTTCTGACGAAGGAATGTGCACAATATTGGTTAACCGCGTAGAGGACTAAGCCTGCCCAATAAAAGTGATTAAGTAAACTGACCACACTCAACATGACCCCATTGGATTGACTGGGCTGTAAAACCTCAACACAAACAAACAATTCCCTCTAATGTAGTATTGGGATTACAGCAGGAGAAAACTTCCATTCCCAGCAGGTAAACAACATCAAAATGACATCATATCAACGTCGATGCGATCACGTCGCATCGACGTTGATACGACGTCATTTGAACATTGTGTGCCCACTGGGATTATGACATGTGAATGAACATTAACCGGTTCAGCTGAGCCAAAATATGAGATGCCCCTAGCAAAGAGCTGAATCAGGCTGGGCATTTGTGCAGTCTGATTAGTCATTGCTATGTGTACTGTAAATAGCCAGGAACCTTTACCACTCTCTTGGCTAATTCAGCAGACTGCAAATTGATGATAAAGAAGGTTAGAGCGCATATATAGTTTAACCTTTACCCCTCTCTGGGCTAACTCAACAGACAACAAATTGGTGAAATTTTCTTATTTTTCCCTGAAAACAGGATTAGACGTTTCATGCAAATTGTCTCCAATCAAGACATTTGCATGAAATGTCAAATTCTGTTTACTGGCAGAAATAAGAAAAATATTTCAATATGTCATCTGCTGAAAATTTTACCCAGAGTGCTAAGCATTAAGTACTTTTGCTTTGCTAATATTTCCGAAAGTATTCTCTGTCCCCCAGCCAAAGAGGAGGGGGACATATTGTTTTTGGTTCAAGTCCCATTGGCATTGGCATGACACTGTCCTGTTAGTGTGATATCTCATGGACCAATAATCAGATTTTTACCAAATTCGCATAGGTATATCACCGGGACTAGATGATGAACTAATTAGGTTTTGGTGACCTTGACTTAATTTTCAAGGTCACTGCTGAACTAAAACTGTCAAATTTAAGCACCTTGACCTTGAACATATTTGTGTGACAGCCTTGACGTGATATTTTCTTGTCTATGTGATATCTCATGAAGCAGTCACACGATTCTTACCAATTTTGCAAAGATACTTGTATGTCATTGTGACTGGATGAAGAACTAATTGTTTTTTCCTTACCATCACGAAAACACGCCTATATAATTTTGACCCTCTCAAACCCCACTTTTATATAGTAAAACTGGGTTTACAGGGGTATAAATTATCTTTCTTATTTCTACTCAAAAACATAGATTGTGGGTACTCGTTAGAACCGCCTCGTCAAGGCGGTTCTAACGAGTACCCACAATCTATGTTTTGAGCAGAAATAGGAAAAATATGAGAGTTTTTCATCAGCAAATTTTCAGTTTTTGGAGATGAAATTTTCTATATATTTGTATAGGCGTGTTTTCGTAATGCAAAGAAACAATAATACAAAATGCGAAATTTTTTTCTCAGCATGCTGAGCCTTAAGGAATTACTTAAATTGAAACTGAGTGTATATATCACAGATGTATTACAGGTGTGCATGAAGAAATTTGATGCAATTAAGTTCAAACTTGGCATATAAGTTACTGTATTTACTCCATCACGAAAACATGCCTATATAATTTTGACCCCTTTAAACCCCACTTTTATATAATAAAACGAGGGTTTACAGGGGTATACATTATTTTTTCTTATTTTGCTAAAAAACATAGATTGTGGGTACTCGTTAGAACTGCTTTGCCGAGGCGGTTCTAACGAGTACCCACAATCTATGTTTTGAGAAAAAATATGAAAAATATTAGAATTTTTTATCTGAAAAATGTCCAGTTTTGGTTGTAAAATTTTCAGTATATTGAATAGGCATGTTTTCTTAATGTCAAATCATTGGGATAGATAGGCCTGAGCATCATTGTACACCTAAATCAGAGGCTGCAGGGTCTACACTGTTTTTCACTCATCCAGCAGATTTAACCCATTGTAGACTGAATAGACTCATCCACACTACACTGTAGATCCAATATATCGCGGTGCTTGGGGTCCAAGTTCAGCTAGCGCGATATATCCGGATCGCGATATAAGTCACGGTGGTAGTTTGTCGAGACGCCGCTAATCAATCCACACCAAATGACTGTCAGTAAAGCTATCGGCCATATTTCACCATTACAGTAGGTTCAGAATTACTTAATGGCAGTATATACACTAGGGGACTATGTCTACCAATTAATTTTAATCGAGACCAGCTGATAAACTACGTTTGAAAATATTTGTTCGCCAAAATGACAAATGAGGACGCCATTTTGGATATACTGGTTCCCTGTAACAGTGAAGGGGAGAAACTCGCATATCCTAAATGCGTAGACAATTTGAGTTGCTTCCCTTCACTTGTTACGTCAGCTGCAGGCCCAAAACTATCAGTTTATTTATCTTTTGATTTTTTTAGACGGCACGTGGACATCGTTGACTGATTGAGCATTGGGTAGATGTACTCAATATTATGACACTGATTATGACAAGTGCAGTGATTAAAATTAATTGTTTGCCAGTTATAATAAATGCATGTACTGATTGACGCTAATTGGATTGTTTGGTCATAATGCGTGGTGAGACTTCGCATCTGGATATGCGCAAAAAATCAAGACCAGAACAAATTAGTCAGTTTTTTTTTTGTTTCAAATTAAGTAAAACAATAAACATACTATAAGTTTTTTTTTTTTGTTTTTCTTTTTGGCTCGTGGTAAATTTGGGGTCCACTGACGATTCGTGATATTCTGGATTTCGTGTAATAACGGACCGCGATGTATTGGATCTGCAGTGTATTTATTGGAAGAGTCCAATTTCAATTTTAGGTACGTCCGGCTACGAGATTTAGATATTCCTAGAGAAAAAATGGATAAACTGTTTGCAAACAGTGAAGACCCTGATCAGACGTTGCATTCAGTGGCATCTGATCTGGGTCTGCATTGTTTGCCAGTTACCCTTTTAAGGGTCTCCGGACTACAATGGGTTAAGGCTCATGAGCAGGAAGTAAAAGTAGTTTTTCAAAATTTAGATCAGGAGTGATAAAGTGTCGAGACATTTAACCCATTGTAGACTGAATAGACTCTCCCACACTATATATCAGAAGAGTCCAATTTCAATTTTAGGTACGTCGAACTATGAGATTTACATATTCCTAGTGAAAAATGGTTAAACTATATGCAAACAGTGGAGACCCTGATCAGAGGCCACATGCTGCGGCGTCTGATCTGGGTCTGCACTGTTTGCCAGTTACCCTTTTACGGATCTCCCGACTACAATGGGTTAAAGTAAATACACTGCAAACAACTGTACATGAAGTTTGGTTTACAAACAAACAAAAAATTGTTTCAAACTTAGTCTAGATTCGCATAGGATTAGAGTGCATGTTTTGCACAATAAAACCTCCCACAGTTTCCAATCAGAATAGATTGCAATTGAAGATGTGCATTGTTTGATGCTGAGCAGTTAAATTTTGTCAAAATTCCAGATTTACAAAATTAATTTTTTTAGGAATTTATAGATATGTTATAATGCATACTTTGCGTTAGCCAAAGTTACTCCTGTCCAACCAAGATTTTCAAGGCTGAAATCTATATCATGTTTGCATCAGACATATTGAATCTGTGTTTAATTCTAAAACATAACTTTACCCCTTGTCTTGCTGAATAAATTTAGATGCCATGACCACTTCTAATTGTCAGCCAATCAGATTCCTTGATTCAGATTGTTGATATAAATTCATATAGTGAATGGCAGACAGTACAGATCCAGATCCAGAAGCCAACTGATCTAGATCTACACTGTTTGCAAAGGCAGGGTATATCCGGGTTCAGCAGGACAAGGGTTAAAGTTTGACAAAGTTCCAGTTTATCCAACCTGATCAGGTGCAGAGGGGGTTTGGGCCCTTTGAAGTCAAAATTTCATTTTCATGAGAAGTTTTGGATAAATTTGGAATACTTGATTTACCCGAAATATTTATACCTTTAGATACTGCTCTTTACCTCACAGTGGCACTTCTAATGAGAACATACAGTATTATAGCCTATGATTCTTGGAGAACTGAAGAATCTTCATAATCCCATTTCAGCTACTCTTCCTTAACCCTTGTCCTGCTGAACCCGGATATACCCTACCTTTGCAAACAGTGTAGATCCAGATCAGTTGGCTTCTGAAGAAGCCAACTGCTCCAGATCTGCACTGTTTGCCATTAAGTATATGACTTTATAGCAAAAATCTGTATCTAGTAATCTGATTGGCTGAAAATTAGAAGTAGGCATGGCATCTTAATTTATTCAGCAGGACAAGGGTTAACATAGTCTACAGTCCTGTCTGTCCAAATACTTAACCTTTGTCCTGCTGAATAAATTAAGATGCTACTCCCATTTCTAGATTACTTGATCAAGCTTGTTGATATAAATTCACATACTTAATGGCAAACAGTGCAGATCCAGATCAGTTGGCTTCTTCAGAAGCCAACTGATCTGGATCTACACTGTTTGCAAAGGCAGGATATATCTGGGTTCAGCAGGACAAGGGTTAACTTCGGATGATTTTTGTCTGGAAAGGTGTTTAGCAAACAGTGTAGACCCAGACCAGATGCCACAGAATGCAGCATTAGATCAGGGTCTCCACTGTTTGCAAATAGCTGAGACATTTTTCTCTAGGAATAACTAAATCCCATAGCCTGACATCCCTAAAACTGAAATTGGACTCTTCCAATGTATGGTGTGGGGGAGTTTATTAACCCATTGTAGTTGGGAGACCCGTAAAAGGGTAATTGGCAAACAATGCAGACCCAGATCAGACGCCGCAGAACACGATGTCTGATCAGGGTCTCCACTGTTTGCAAATAGTTTAGCTATTTTTCTCTAGGAATATGTAAATCTCCTAGCTTGCGGGCCCCCGTAGCCTAGTGGATAAGAGAGTTGACTCTTAATCCATTAGGTTTCTCACCGCTGTGGTTCGAGCCTAGCTCGGGTCATATGTGGGAAAGCCAAGTTCTGCTTACGGATGGTCAGGTGGTTTTTCTCCGGGTACTCCGGTTTTCGCCCACCTTCGATGAACGATCGGCTCGATATAAGTGAAATATTCTTGAAAGGGCCGTAAAATCCAAATAAAAAAAAAAAAAAAAAAATCTCCTAGCCGGGCAAGGTTATGTGGTGTATTTCAACACATTATGTTTTACATTAATTGGTCCTATAATAATTTCTTTTGATCTTGTAAGTCACTGAAGATTCTGGATGTTTTTCATATTGTTGGTTATTTTTGTAAACCTTTAATTAATCTGAACTCTAGTGAAGCCTCTAAGTGTAGAGTGCTAAAAAAAAAACAAACTCAAAACATGTAACGTTTGTATATCAGCTGAATTTCCGGCAAAAGAATGTGTACAATACTGGTTAATGACCAAGAGAAGCCTGCCCAGTAAAAGTGTGGTTAGGCAAACTGACCGTGCTTGACATGACCCCATTGGGTTGACTGGGCTGTAAAACCTCAACTTTAACAAACAGTACATCAGCTGAAAGTATACATTTCAAAAAAAAAAAAAAAAAAAGGTGAATGTAAATATTGGCAGATGCAGTTAAAATACTTTTTTTCTGAGCAAATAGGGCTGTTCATGTGATGATTCACTTGAAACACACCTAAATAGATACCATATTTTGCAGCATCTGATCTGGGTTTACACTGCCAACAAAGGTCAAATTCAGGAGTACTAATCATTAAATTCATTTTATCAAGATGGATGTTTTTCTTATATATGTTGTGGTACTCGGCTGAGGCCCTTATAACAAGTATTCACAACATACATTTTCATAAGAAATAAAAATAGCCATCAGAAGAGATGGCAAATCCCCCAGACCAAATTGCCCATTCCTAAATTTAGTGTATCATGGAAATATTGAAACAGAGCAAAGTAAAAGGATGCAAAGATAGTATGAAATGTGACCAAAATTATAAGTGAAAACAATAATAGGTGTAGTACTGTTAATGATTATATTTTTGTGTTTTTTTTTTTTGAATACTTTGAATTTGTGAGTGTACATATTCAAAAATAATAGCAAAAATAAATGCCTTGTAAAGGTAAAGGAACTTACTGTATGTTTGTTTAGGGTAAAAAATCAACAGATAAAAAGTTGTCCTTCTTGCATGCTACACACCTTCTTGCCCTGATATATGTCCCTACCAAAAATTATCAAGTTATCTTAAACAGTATGGGAGTTATGGCCTGCACAAGATTTTGGCATCAGGACAGATAAGTACATAATTGAGAAAGTGAGAGTACTCTTGAATATGACATGCCTACTGGTCCTTATCTATGCCTCTACCAAATATTATCAAAATATTTCAAACCACATACTCAAGACTTTGGCTTAGAAATTCATTCAGGGGAGGTAACTAGAAAATTTAACAAAGAAAGTGAGAGTTGTCTCTTTTGCACATGACATGCCTACTGGTCCTCCTCTTTATTTCTACAAAACATTATCAAAATATGTCTAAGCTAGGGTATCAAAGTAATGGAGCACACAAGATTTTGGCTTTATGGGAGATAACTACATAACAAAGAAAGTGAGAGTTGTCTCTTCTGCACACAACACACCTACTGGTCCTCTTCATTTCTACCAAATATTAAATATGTCTAAGGTATCAAAGTTATGGAGTGCACAAGGCTGCGTCTAAAAGATTTCTGTTTCAGGGGAGATAACTACATAATGAAGAAAGTGAGAGTTGCCTCTCATGCACGTAACACGCCTACTGATCCTCCTCTTCATCCCTTCCAAATATAATCATATTACCTCAAACAGTATGGGAGTTATTGCCTGCACAAGATTTCGGCTTCACAGGAGATAACTACATAAGGAAGAAAGTGAGAGTTGTCTCTCTTGCACGCGACAGGCCTGCTGGTCCTCCTCTTCATTCCTACCAAAATTATCAAAATATGTCTAAGGATATCAAAGTTATGGAGCGCACAAGGATGAGTCTACAATTTCTGCTTCAGGGGAGATACTACATAACAAAGTGAGAGTTGTCTCTCTTGCACGCGACATGCCTACTGGTTCTTCTCTTCATCCCTACCAGGGCTCTGGAAATTTTGAAATCTGAATCGGTCCAGCCGATGACGATGACGTCATCAATGAGCCCATTTCCAAAAAAAAAATGTGTATATCACCTGTCACGAAAACTAATGACAATTGGCAGTCCTATAACTCCTTTTAAATAATACACCTCAACTCCGTTATATGACGGAAGTCCGGGTACAACGAGCATGATCAAAGCTGGCGTCATCAATAAATACAGTCAGATATGTAAAAAGAAAGAAAAAAAAAAGAAAAAACGGTTTTGTTGTTATTTCCACCTTCCGCAGGGTTTTCCTAAACTATTTATAAACAACTGATTCCCGTCTTGTATAAGCGCGAAGATGGCGGGAAACAGGAGAGACGGAACGAAACGACTTTCATGGACCTAATTAGGTCTAATAAAAAAGGCCTGCGCCACGGGCGGTTTTGCAGTTTTCAGTGTTTCAAGATTTAATCAGACTGCTTAAATTTTAAGCACTGACCAATCTTGCCTAGCGCAAGTGGTGCATTACTTATTTTTACTGTGAAATCTACCTTGAATTATACTCGTGTGTTACGGCAATCAACGAAAAAAAAAAAAAAAAAAAGAAGCAATCAATTATACCCAGATCAGACGCCGTTGTATGCGACATCTGATCAGGACGTACACGGTTTGGGAATTTATTTATCGAATCTGGGACCGACAAACCGTGTTGATCAAAACAAAAAAGAAGAGGAAGAAAACGGATGTGTTCAAGCGGTGCATTCTTTTATCACTCTCAGTAAAGCGACCTTTGATCTTTTGGACACGCCGACTGCACCTGGAGGTTTTGCAGTCTCAGTGTATTCACACGTGTCACACAATCGGATTAATTATCAGACTACCGTTACTGATGATTCGTGTTAATCGCTTGTTTACCGCACAAAGGTCAGTGAAGTGTTGATTTTTTGACAATGTTTGGATAATGACGTAATTAATTTGTGCTGCGGGTAGGTTGCCGTTATTCAGCTGTCTCTCCAATATACATGTCAAATGACCGTTTAGAGCCTTTTAACTACCATAATATCGCATTTCAAAGGTGCGCGGACGTTGTCAGTTTGGAAAGACTAGACCGTTTGTGATTTTTTAGACATCATTGATTTGTGAATATTGGTTGGTTTGGGAAATGTTGGACCGATTTATTACCGTTTTGGGGTGTTTGAAATCGGTCCAGAATTCTTAATTTCGGTCCAGACCGGCTATTTTTCCGGTTTTCCCGAGCCCTGATCCCTACCAAATATTATCAAATTATCTCAAACAGTATGGGAGTTATGGCCTGTACAAGATTTTGGCTTCAGGGGAGAAAACTACATAATGAAGAGAGTAAGAGTTGTCTCACGCTTAATGGTCCTCCTCTTCATTGTTACCAAATATTACCAAAATATGTCTGAGGGTATCAAAGTTATGGTGCGCACAAGGATGAGTCTACAATTTTTGCATCAGGGGAGATAACTACATAACGAATGAAGTGAGTGTTGTCTCTCTTGCACTTGGGATGCCTTCTGGTCCTTCTCTTCATCCCTACCAAATATTATCAAATTATCTCAAAGCATATGGGAGTTATTGCCTGCACAAGATTTCGGCTTCAGGGGAGATAACTACATAATGAAGACAGTGAGAGTTGTCTCTCTTGCACGCAACATGCCTACTGGTCCTCCTCTACATTCCTACCATATATTATCAAATTATGTTTAAGGGTATCAAAGTTATGGAGCGCACAAGGATGTGTCTACGGACTAATGGACAGATGCCATGCTGATCGCTATATCCCCGAAACTATCAGTCGGGGGATAAAAATATAAACACGCTTTTGTTTGAAAAAGTGCCATATCTGAAGCATAGTTATCAACTTCCATTTTATTTTAACCCCTTTTATCTGGAGATATGTGATAATACATATATATTTTATAATGCTTATCTTAATCCAAGTCCTGCTGAACCCAGATAATTGTCCTGCCTTTGCAATTACATGTAGTGTGGGTCCAGATCAGTTGGTTTCTGAAGATCTGGATCCGCACTGTTTGCCATTAAGCATGTGTTTTTATCAACAATCAGGATCAAATAATCTGATTGGCTGAAAATTAGAAGTGGGCATGGCATCTTAATTTATTCAGTATGGCAAGGGTTAACTTTTACCACTGATAATGGGCATAGCATATAGGCTTTGACATTTTATGCAAATTATCATTATTCTTGTCATTGCTTGTTCCTCATCTCTTTTTCTTTAGGTGCCCTTAGGAAGTGTATGCTTTAAGATTGTGAATTTTCTTGGGTAACTTCAATTATATTTTTAATTTTATCATTTTACAGCATTTTTGATAAATTCCTATGGGGCACTTTTACAAATTGCATGTTATAGTTGTTTTATGGTTTTCTGAATTGATAACATTTTCAGAGTAATCAAACTTGACACAAGATCAAATAGATTGGGGTTTTATGACCAGTCAATATGTTATTTGGTAATAACATTTGACAATACTATAAAATTTGTTTGAAATGATAATGATGGAAACCATGCTTAATGGCTTCTAATTAGTATAAAATATACTCAACAAAATAATTTAAGGGACACTTAGTGCAATTTTCCATATATGCAAACTTTGACCGAGTCCATGGGCAAAACCACAGAAGATATTGAAATATTTTTTATTGTTTCTTAAAGTTGAACCTGAAAACAACTTTTGAAAAGAAAAATTTCATTTGAAAATTTGTTAAAAAATGCTACTTTTTACCCAAAAATGGAAAATTGACATTTGAACATAATAAGTTATGTCCAGACTTCAAATTGTGAATAAATCATAGAGAAAGCTTTAATTTCAACCAAGAAAGTCACATTTTCCTACAGGTACCCTCTATAGATTATTCACAGTCTATGGGGAATCACAGAGGCAATTTTAGCCACTTAAGGGGTTGACCTCTATTTCTGGGCATTTCTGCATGTCTTTTACCCCTAAGAAAGTAGAATTTGCAAGATTGTGTTTGGGGTAAATCATTCAATTTTGACAAAAAATAGAACATCAGATATTCTGAAAAAACATTGTTTTGTGGTAAAAAGTCATTTTTCAGAAATTTCCTCATTTTCTCAGAATCTTCTAGGTTGACATTATGTTTACGCCGTTGACACTTTTGTAGCTGAACATATTGCTAACATGTTGAGCTTATTGTAATGGGCTTGCAAGTAGTAGTATTGCCCACAGAATAATTTTAACAACTTATGGGTTGCATTTGAATGTTAATCAAAGGGAAACTGAAACTGGTGACTCGTTAATTATTTTGTTGAGTATATAATAAAGAGAGACCTGGATTCAAAACAATGAAAATCAACCTACAAACTAAAGTATTCCAAACCTTAACCTTTATCACTCTCTAGGCATTTTCAGCAGACGACAAATTGATGATATTTTTCTTATTTTTCCCAGAAAACAGGATATGACATTTCATGCAAATTGTCTCCTAAGGAGACAATTTGCATGAAATGTCATATCCTGTTTTCTGGGAAATTTCAAAATATCGTCTGCTGAAAATTTTACCCAGAGTGCTAAGCGTTAAAGGGAATGGATACACTTTCAGTGGTGGTAACTCTTAGATTGTTTTTGGCTCCTTCTGAAAAGGGGTCTACTCTATAAAGAAAGAATTTCTTCTCATAGGGATTAAATCTTTCCTTACAGAAAAGATCATTTTTCTGAATGGGATTGATCAACACGGTGCAGAGAAGCAAACAGGAAGTCACAAAAGTTGTCTACCTTGTAGAAAATGGCAGAAAACCTATCCGGTATATCCAGTTCCCTTAGCTCCTTATGATTGATATGTGACACTTCCTCAAATGGCTCTTTGTCATATTTACCATTTTATCTAACAGTCACTGTTTGTTGATGAGACAGTTTTTGTCTAATTATCACATTTTTGAAAAATACTTTCCTTGGAAGTGTTAGAAGAAGACTTTAAATATATATTATATCATCTTACATTTGTCACATGAATTGGGTCTACACTGTTTTTTGTTAAGGCCTGTCTGGAATACTTAGGTTATATAAGGCAAATACAAGTTTCCTGAAGCAAGGACATTCTGATATTTCTAGGCAAAGAAAAACTGATGTTGCCATAGAGAAAATATTTCCCAGTGAGTCTAAATACTTCCAGCATTTTCACCATTCTTAGTCATGAAGTTTATTTTCGTTTGTTGATTTATTCCAGTGGTTTTAAGACCAGTCTGCTTTATCTTTTCATCATTCCAGTTATTGCACACCTGGTAATCTTGTAAGGGGTAGCTGGTGGTTATGCACTCAAAATCTTTACAAGAACTTCCGGCCATAACTTTAAAGGGCTAAGTTCTTCTGATTTATTGATTTTTAGTCAATTTCATAGAGATATTTTGAAAAATTGGATAATACTATTCCCAACAATTTTCATTTCTGCGTAGGAAAAGATAGGTGTGGGCTTGAAAAACAAGGTGCTAATTTTTAGGAGCTACTTATTATGTGATCACCCTCTGTCCATCGTCAGTCGTCCGTCATCAACAATTAGTTTGTTAACACCCTAGAGGTCACAGTTTTTGCCCAATCTTGATGAAACTTGCACAGAATGTTTGCCCTTATGAAATCTAGGCCAAGTTCGAAACTGGGTCACTTGGGGTCAAAAACTAGGTCACCAGGTCAAATCAAAGGAAAAACTTGTTAACACTCTAGAGGTCACATTTTTGAAGCAGTCATCATGAATATTGCTCAAAATGTTTGCCTTGATGATTTCTAAGTCAAGTTCAAAACTGGGTCACTTGGGGTCAAAAACTAGGTCACTAGGTCAAATCAAATGAAAACCTTGTTAACACTCTAGCAGTCACATTTTTGGAGCAATCATCATGAATCTTGCCCAAATTGCTTGTCTTCATGAGTTCTAGGTCGTTTGAAACTGGGTCACTTGGGGTCAAAAACTAGGTCACCAGGCCAAATCAGCAGAATACTTTGTTAACACTCTAGCAGTCACATTTTTGAAGCAATCATCATGTGTTTTGCTTGAAATGTTTGTCTTGATGATTTTTAAGTCAAATTCAAAACTGGATCACTTGGGGTCAAAAAACTAGATCACCAGGCAAAATCAAAGGAAGACCTTGTTAACACTCTAGAGGTCACATTTTTGAAGCCATCATCATGAATCTTGCCCAAAATGTTTGTCTTAATGATTTCTAGGTCAAGTTTGGAACTGGGCACTTGGGGTCAAAAAGTAGTTCACCAGGCCAAATCAAAGGAAAACCTTGTTGACACTCCAAAGGTCACATTTTTTAAATAATCATCATAAATATTGCTCAAAATGTTCGTCTTGATGATTTCTAGGTCCAGTTTAAAACTGGGTCACTTCATATCAGAAACTAGGTCACCAGGCCAAATCAAAGGAAAACCTTGTTGACACTCTAGAGGTCACATTTGTGAAGTGATCATCATGAATCTTGCTCAAAATGTTTGTTTTGATTATTTCTAGGTGAAGTTTGGAACTGGGTCATTTATGACATGTATTTGACGGTCCAGTGACTTTCTAAAGTTTTTTCCCTTTAGGTCAGTTTCTCAATAATTATTGGTCCTACAGAGTGATGTTTGGCACTTGTAAAGTGTTTGTGTCAGTTTCGCAGTAACCATTGCTCCTACAGCCAGTGATACTTAGTACATGCATACATCTTAGCATGGCTTCTTAAGTGCAGTCATCCATATTTGACCTTGACCTCTATTTCACAGTCCATTAGACCTGCTACATTGTCTTACTTGTTAATATAATCATAATGAATTTTAATCAGAATGTTTGCCTTGATCAGTTCTAGGTCAGGTTCTCAAAGTGCTATGGTACTCAGGTGAGTGTTACAGGGCAATCATGGCCCTCTTGTTAATTAATTTCACCCGCAGAAGGGTAGTCTGATATTCCTGTTCAAAATGAAGATATTTTCAACTATCTGGGCTATGGAATACTTATTAAACATATCAGATAAGACATACTGCAACCTACCTCTACATTGAAATACACAAGATGCAAAATTTCCCAAGCATTTGTTCCAGGGACTGAAATATTTGTTTTGAATATGACTTACAAGGCTGATTACCCCTTTAATATGGGGGCATTAACCCTTACGGGGACAAGAAAGCTTATACATCACAAAGCGATTTTTACAGCAGTAAAATGAAACTTCTGTGTGAATTTGCTCAATTGATAGCTTCAAATATATGCAAACGTGACATATCAAAACCCAAAATACACTGCACATGCAAAATTACCTGAATGCCAAGTCAAGTGCTTTGTTTCATTAAAGATCGATATTCTTGTTTTGTTCTTAACCCTAGTCCTGCTGAACCCAGATATACCCTGTCTTTACAAACAGTGTAGCTCCAGATCAGTTGGCTTCTGAAGAAGCCAACTGATCTGGATCTGCACTGTTTGTCGTTAAATATGTGAATATGTATCATCAACCTGGATCAAGTAATCTGATTGGCTGAAAATTAGAAGTAGGTGTGGCATCTTATTATTCAGCAGGACAAGGGCTAAAATTGCAGAAAACAATAACAGTATAGTGGAGCTTGAAAATGAACTTACCACAGGCGGTTGAACACCAGAGTACATTGTGAGCCGCAGCTTGAGAAAATGTGCCTTCTGACATGTGCACTCAAATTGCATATAGTTCATAGCTCTTGATAAGACTTTTTTTTAGTCCAAAAGTATTGATATTTTTCTTATTTCTCAACGAAAACATATGTTGTTGGTACTCATTAGAAGCGCCTCGGTGAGGCGCTTCTAAAGAGTACCCACAAAGTATGTTTTTGTGGAAAAATAAGAAAAAAATGTTCACCTGATACCCACACTTATATAAACCTATACATACTCAAATCTGCCTGTGCATTCGTGTATTCTGATCAAAGTCTTAGTGGTCTGCATGAAGAAATTTTGCATTCTTGGCTATCCAAAATGTGCCCATTGAAGAGTCTGATTAGACTGTACAAAATTAATGTGCAGGTTGTTCTGAATCTTTACTGGGCTCACTTATCAGAAGGTACATATTCTGATGTTGCAGCTGAGATGTGTACTTTACCCTGGTACTCCTGAACCCAGATATGCCCTGTAGATCCAGATCAGTTGACTTCTTCAGATTAGTATGAGAATTTGTATCAACACCTTAGGTCAAGTAATCTGATTGGCTGACAATTAGAAGTGGGCGTGGCATCTTAATTTATTCAGCATGTCAGAAAGGTTAAAAATATGGTATTGTAGAATGTTGCTTTGTTGAAGTGTTCAGGTATTCCAATTCAGCGTAAATACGGTATTGTTAGTTTGAGACTGCTCTCGTTTTATGCTTTTGTTTTCCAGCAGACAATTCACATGAAATGTCAGGCATTAAAATATTTTGGAAATGTTGTCTGCTGCTGTTGTGACTGGTGCATGCTGGGTAATTTTGCCTTTTTGTCCCCTGTGGATTTTTTTTAAAATTAACTTTTTCAAAAAAAATCTTTAATGAATACCATTAGAGTGTCAAACAGTTTGGATCCAGATCAGGCCCAACAGAATGTTGGGCCTGATCTGGATCTGAACTGTTTGCAAATGTTATCAGCAGACGACAAAAGTTGCCACTAGCCGGGGAAAGAGTTAAGGGTTGAAACACCTGCAGAAACTCTAAATGTCTACACTAATTGGCATGATCTCTAACTAATAATTTCCCTTGTAAGTAGAATTTTCCCACTGGTATTGAAAGTCATTACTTTTTTTACATAGTTCTGAGTTAACTAATAAATAATGGAACAGAAAAATCAGAGATGTTTTGCAATTTCAGTAATCCTTATTATGCTGAATTTAAATAACAGCAGACGACATCTTACTTTGCTTAGCATGCTGGGTAAAAGTTTAAGCAGACTTTAAATTTTAAAATTAAAAAAAAAATAAATGAATAAAAAAATAAATAAAGAAAACATATTTTTTTCTCCAGACAATTAGGTTCTTGCAAATTATCTTCAAAAAAGACAATTTGCATGAAATGTTTTCCAGAAAAGAGGGTTCACATTCCTCAAAATTATCTTCAAAGGAGACAGTTTGCATGAAATGTCAAGCCTTGTTTTCTGAAAAGACAAAATGAAAAAACAGGAAAAACTGTCATCAGTTCATCATCTGTTGAATCTGCCTAGAGAGAGACTAAAGTTTAAGCATGTGTGTTATTTGCTTTAAGTTCTTCACCTGAGGAATTGGGAGTTGTTATCACTAATTTCTTTCATCTTCCTCTCCCTGGGGATTGATGAGGATGATATTGAAAAAAATCTGTAACTTCTTAAGTAATGTGCCATGGGGAAACCCTCCCTTCTTGCATTTATGCACACATTGAAAGCTGTCTAATTTTGCAGTCTTGTCAGAACCTTTCTATAGCTCAGCTTGTGCTCTTTGAGTTTGTATACTATCAGAAATGGTCCTGGTCATTCCAAATTTTGCTCAGACCTGTCCTGGTTGCCGCTATTTATATGACATAGCTCTAGATAAGAGGGTTATCCGCATAATATTTTTCTTATTTCTCCATGAAAACATATGTTGTGGGTACTCATTAAGAAGTGCATATGTTGTGGGTACTCATTAGAAGCACCTTGGTGAGGTGCTTCTAATGAGTACCCACAACACGTGTTTTTTTGTGAAGAAATAAGAAAAATACAGGTAATTTGTTGATGAAAAAAATGCCCAACACTGGTGCTATGATTGTATGACTGAATGATAAGGGAGAGTTTTTCCTGGCCTATTACTATCTTTTTCTGGTATTGGATAGATAAGGATTGTTGTAATAGGTGTAACCTTGTGCTCATTTAAAACTTTGTGATATTACTTTATCATAACAAAGATAAGGTGATATGATTACAGTGAATGATGCCATCAGTTTTTTACATGTTGGTTACAAGCAATCGTATTTAAATCCCATACTTCTTGGAGAAATAGGGATCTATTCATTCCATTCATTCAACCATTTGATCTACATCCACACTGTTTGCACAGGTCTTCCTGTCAGTATTAATCCTTAAATATTCAGATACATTTACTTCTTACCATACTTTTCCTAACATTTAAACAAGCTCATTACGAAAACACGCCTATTCATATACCACCACAATCTCTTTATAACACTATTGTTTGGGTCCATAGCATAAACCGTGCTAGATAAACAACCATGTTATATCCAAACAAAAATGTATAGATTATATTGAAAAATGACCATTTCAATATAATATATACATTTTTGGGATCCATCTTTGAACCGTTTTATATAGTCAATACTGTGTTATGACGAACCATGTTATAAAGAGGTTGTAGTGTATATTAAAAATTTAATTCACCACCAAAAACTGAAAGTTTTCAGATAAAAATTCTGATATTTTCATATTTCTGCTGAAAACATAGATTGTGGGTTTGTTTGTTTGTGTTGAGGTTTTACGGCCCAGTGAACCTAATGGGGTCATGTTGAGCGTAGTCAGTTTACCTAACCGCACGTTTACTGGGCAGGCTTAGTCCTCTAAGCGGTTAACCAATATTGTGCACATTCTTTGGCCAGAAACTGACAACTGCCCTTCTTGAATCAGCGGAAGGGAGAGAATGACTGTAGAAAATATTTCATGATCAGTCTCCACGAAAGAATGTTGCCGACCTCGGCGGGGGTTGAACCCGCGACCTCCTGGTCATAGATTGTGGGTACTCATTAGAACTGCCTTGCAGTTCTAACAAGTACCTACAATTTATGTTTTTGAGCAGAAATAAGAAAAATAATATATACTCCTGTAAACCCCAGTTTTACATTATATAAAAGTGGGGATTAAGGGGGTCAAAATTATATCGGTATGTTTTCATGATGCATTCTGCTTCCTTAACAGCTATTAGAGACCACTGGAAGAGTGGAAAATAGTGAAATTGGCCCAAGTAGTAAAGACCATATCCATAGGATTAAAGTATATCTGTCACCCACTCTGTCCTCTTTATAATCAACCTTAACAACAGAGACCTTGGCTGTACTATCATTGCCTATCACCAAACCCCACTCTGTCCACTTTATAAGCATAGCAGAAAAGACCATGGCTTTACAGTTTTTCTCTGACACCAAACCCCACTGTCTATCACCGAGTCCCTTTTTGTCTGCATTATTATCAACAAAAATAGCCAGTCACCAAGCGTATCCTGCTGTTCTGTCCACTTTATAATCAGACCATGGTCATACTGCCCTTGTCTATCACCAAACCCTTTTTGTCCATTTTATGATCAACCCAGATTGCACAGGCCATAACCATTCTAGCCTTGTCTGTCACCAAGCCCTTTTTTGCCCACTCTATAATCAACCCAAATAGTGAAGACCATGGTCATACCATCCTTGTCTATCACCATCCCATGCTATTCACTTTACAGTCACAACCCAAATAGCAAAGACCATGGTCATCCTTGTCTGTCGATCACCAAGCCCTTTTTGTCCACTTTATAATTAGCAGGGATCAATTTTAACACTTGCTAACTTGCTAAATGCTGGTTAATTTCCTCAAAAAGCAAGCTGCAATTTCCATCACTTGCTAATTCTAGCAAGTTGAAATGATTCTCTTTAATTGGCAGAACCTGAGGCATTGTTGCTGAAGTTTTGCAATTTCTTTTCCAAAAGCAATGATGATATTTTTCTTATTTTTCATAGAAAACAGGTTTTGACATTACATGCAAATTGTCTCCATAGGAGACAATTTGCATGTAATGTCAAAACCTGTTTTCTGGGAAAAATAAGAAAAATATTCAAAAATGTCTGCTGAAATTTTTACCCAGAGTGCTAAGGTTTAAAGCCACATTTAACAGTGTTTATAAGTGTGAAAAAGCAAGTTGGCTGAAAGGTTTAGCGAGTAAAAAATAATGCCACTTGCTAATTTTAGCAAGCTGTCAAAAAAGTTAAATTTGAACCTTGATCAGCCCCAATAGCAAAGACCATGCCCATGCAACCCTTGTCTATCATCAAGCCCATGCAGTTCACTTTATAATCAATGTAAATAGAAAAGGCCACAGTCATACAATCCTTGTCTATCACCAAGACCCTTTTTGTCCACTTTACAATCAACCCCAATAGCAAAAACCATGACCATACTTACCCTTGTTTATCACCAAGCCCTTGATGTCCAGGGCCCAGTTGTTCAAAGCTAACGACGTCGTTAGTTAACGATTTGTTAAAATTTACATCGAGTGATACGCAAATATTCTGAAATTTTTTGCTGAAAAAATGTGAGTAGCTTTTGCACTGCAAAAGCTACTCACATTTTTTCAGCAAAAAATTTCAGAAAATTGTATATTGAATCCGCTAAAATAGTTAACGAAATGGCCCTTAATGAGCTCGTTAAGCTAACAACGCTTTGAACAACTGGGCCCAGTTTATTATCAGCCCAGATAGCGAAGACCATAGCCATATGTTGTCGTAATCACCAAACTCATTCTGTCCACTATTCGAGGGTCCTGCAAAAAGTTCTGTCACTAATAGATTTCTTTAGTTTTATCCCAGGTATATTTTAAAATGCTTCACTGCACTTGAATGGTGTGTTGAATAGCTAACGATACCCATTTATTTTGCGCAAATTGCTTTCCAGCTGACCGAGTTATTTCAAATTGAAATAGATGCAGTCATATATACTGACCAATTTACTTGTTACAGTAAGAAACGACCAAGCAAAGGATGGTCAGGAGTCCACCATTTACATGACAACTCCTCATATCATAAGTGTGAGGTTGTGAAGGCTTTTTTGGCTTCTGAAAAGGTGAAAGTTTTAAATCATCTACCTTATTCACCTGACCTGAGTCCCTGTGACTTCTTTTTATTTCTGTGGCTTAAGAAAATGCTTTCTGGAAATAAGTATACATCTAGAAGTTCTCTTGGCAGCGCTATTCATCAGTGTCTTCAACAGATACCAAAAAAAGACTTTGTCTGCTTTTCACTACTGGGTAAAAAGGTTACAAAAGTGTGTTTCAGTAAAGGGGGAATACTTTAAAGGTTTGTAATAAAAATATGTTTGATAAAACGTAGCACTGAAGTAATCCGAACCCAATGACAAAACTTTTTGCAGGACCCTGGTGTAATCAACTCAGATAGTGAAGACCATGGCCATATTATCTTTGTCTATCATCAAAACTGTTAAGCCCCTTAACACTCTGTCATTGTCTGTCACTCAGCCTCACCCTGTCTACTTTAAAATTAAACCTAAATAGCAATGGCAGTGCCCAGACTGTCTTTGGTCATCATCATCATCAACAGATTTTTGATTACAAGGGTGAGTCAATAAGTAACCAGCCTAACTTATTTCCGGTTGAGATCCACCTCTTCTTTTTCGATGTAATTGCCCTCTAGTGTGATGCACTTAGACCAACGGTGTTCAAGTGCCATCAGCCCAGAACTGAAAAAGTCAGGGTCCTTTCCATTGACCCACTCCTCAACTGCCATCACGACTTCTTCATCAGACCAGAAATGAAGTCCATGGATATCCTTTTTCAAGTTTGGGAATAGGAAGAAGTGGCTAGGAGCTAGGTCAGGCGAATAGGCACGATGTGGTATTAATTTATACCTTTTCGCTCTACAGCATCCATTGCAACTTTGCAAGTGTGGACTCTCGCGTTGTCCTGTTGCAGCAAAACACCTTTAGAGAGTTTATCTCGGCGTTTTACACGGATGGCGGTTCTCAGCTGGTCTAACAAGTTTGCATAGTACACTCCAGTTATTGTACTTCTCTTGGGTAAAAAGTCCAATATGATAACGCCTTTTGCGTCCCAAAATACTGTGGCCATCACCTTGCCAGCAGATGGTTGCGTCTTGAACTTCTTTGGCCTCCGGGACCCAGGCCCTACCCACTGACAACTGAGCTTTATTCTCTGGCTCATAATAATGAACCCAAGTCTCATCTACAGTCACCAGACGCAACAGAAAACCATCTTTTGACCTAAAATGATTCAACAAGGTGCTGCATACTGATGCTCTGGTTGCCATTTGCTCATCGCTAAGGGATTTGGGGACCAAACAGGCTGTTAGCTTACGCATACCTAAACGATCATGTAAGATTGTTGAAATGCTACCATGTGAAATGCCTAATGCCTGCGCTATTTCTTCCACCTGAATTCACCTATCAGAGTATACCAGATCTGGAACTTTCTTACACATTTCTTCGTCGGTGGCATCCAGTGGGCGTCCAGACCTGGCTTCATCTTCTAAACACGTTCTACCGTGTTTGAATTCCCCTACCCAGAATTTAACCTGAGCATAAGATGGTGCAGAAGACCCATAAACATCGACTAACTAGCCGTGTATTTCCTTGCCTGTTTTACCTTTTAAATACAAGTACAGAATTACAGCACGGTACTCAACTTTAGATGAAAAGCATGCCTTTGCATCACTAGCCCTGTTTGACATTCAATATCTTATTAAAGAATGACTCGATATGCATGCAATTTTGTACCCATGTATAAAACATATATTGAAACAAAGCATGAAAATGGTGACCTTCTCGGTCCATTGGAATGGGATAGGCTGGTTACTTATTGACTCACCCTCGTAACATGCAGATACTGGGGCAACATCCACATCAGTGGGCCCCCTTCCAGGTAGCTGGCTTGCTGTACGCATGGCAATTCTCACACCAGATCTTCAGGTACGAGGGATGTTCGAAATGAATTGCTTATTGTCCTCTAGCTCGATATCCACGTGGTGCACGTTAAAAACCAATACATACCTGTATAGGGCTATTCAATATCTACACAATGGTGTATAAATGTACATGTTAGACTAAGTGTAAGACATAAAATTTTCCATTTGATTACACGCAGTCATTGACCACTGCAGTAAAAATGGTTCGTAGAAGCGTCAACAAAAAAGATGAAATACGGGCTTACATCAAAGCTCGCTCAAAACTTGGTTGTTCTTTGAAGAAGCTGATGACTGAAATTTCTACTGCTTTTGGACCTTCTTGTGTGTCTTATGACACAGTTCGGCGGTGGAAAAAGAAATTTGAGTCTGGTGTAGAGTCCATCAAAAATGCACCGAAATCAGGTAGGCCAAAATCTGCATCTCATAAAGAAATCGTTTCCAAAATAAAGGAAATCATTGAAGGAGATGCCAGATTTACAGTTCGTGATATTGCACAAAAGGTAGGCATATCACTATCAACGGTTCACCTTATTTTGAAGAAGCATTTGAAAGTCAGAAAGATTTCTGCTAGATGGGTGCCACATCTGTTGACTGATGAGCAAAAGAGGCAACGAGTTAAAGTGGCCAAAAAGCTGCTTCAAATGTTTCCAAAATATGACAAAAAGCAGTTTGCCAATGTCGTCACAGGTGATGAAACCTGGGTCCATTATTTTGAGCCCATCAGAAAGGTTAGCAATAAGATCTGGGCCACTACACAAAGCAAACGCCCAATAATTGCCAAACGTTCTTTGAGTACAAAGAAGGTTTTGTATGCAATCTTCTTCTCTGGTGAAGGAGTCGCAATAAAAGTGCCAGTGAAAAAGGGCAAAAGCATCACCGGAAAGTACTACAAAGACAAAATACCGAAGAAACTGAAAAAGTATTATCAGAAACGACGCCCTGCCACTGGCTTTAAACATGTCCGTCTTCTACATGACAATGCCCCAGCTCATACCTCCGCAATAGTTACGGCGTTTTTGAAGAAAGAAAAAGTAACTGTTTTGCCTCACCCCCCGTATTCCCCAGACCTTGCCCGATGTGATTTCTTTTTGTTTCCGAAATTGAAAGCATTCCTTGCTGGGCGGAAATACCAGTCCCGACAGGCACTTGGATCTGCCATTCATCAGTATCTTATTACTGTGCCCAAATCAGCGTACCGTGACTCCTTCAAGAAGTGGATACATCGGCCGAAACTTTGCATTTCTAGCCATGGGGAGTACTTCGAGGGCATGAAATGAGTACTTTTGGGCTAACTTGAAATTTGAAGTCTCCAGATAGAAATAAGCAATTCATTTCGAACATCCCTCGTATGTCTATCATGAGGGTCAGTAGCCAAGAGCTTCCACTCTCTGTAATCCCTCTCTGTCAGCTGCTTCCATGTCATCTTTGGCCTTCCAGGCCCACGCTTTCTATCAACCTGTAGGTCAAAGGCTGTCCATTGGAACATTCCACATGTCCATACCAGTGGAGCCTTCTCTCCTTCAGAATGAGGTCCAGATCCTCAGTGCCAAGCTGCGCAAGTAGCTCATTGGATCTTGTGGTGACAGTGTCTTGCGGCTTGACATTTCAGATCTGTCTGATCATTGCCCTGTCATTTTGCTGCAGACGTTGGAGGTTTGGCTTTGTCAATGGCCAAGTCTCACTGGCATGGAGCATTGCGCTCTGCACTCAAGAGCTGTACACGTGGCCGCATGTATTGAAAGAGAGGTGGTTGGAAGAGAGAACTGGTAGCAGCTCCTTGAACTTCTTCTAGGTGGTTTTCACACATGTTGTGGTTGAAAGTTCACAGCCACCTGTGCTGAGAGCACATGTCCTAGGTAGCAAAAGAAAGCTGCCACCTCCAGCTTGTCAGGTCCGATTTGGACTTCCCTCTGCGGTCTGCCATGCAAGGGGCATGCAGTTCCCTGGCACCATGTACATCTGTATTCAGGGTCCTTTGTCAAGTGCTTGAGCCCACTGCATTTCTTGTGCACCCAGTACTTGCAGCCATTGCAGAAGGTGCTGTTGCTACCCTTTCCAGTGCGACAGATGGCACATGGAAACTCACCTGAACTCTGCAAGAGTTATTGTATCTATGGTATTCATCTATACCCATTCCATCCACTTTATACCATATTCACTTCATAATCAATCCAAATGGTGAAGACTATGCTGTGGTTATTCACCAAGCCCTTTCTGTCCACTTTATACAAATGTAATTAACCCAGATAGCAAAGCATGGCCATACTACCCTTGTCTATCACCAAGCTCATGCTGTCCTCCTTATAATCAACCCAGGTAGTGAAGACCATGGCAATATTACCCTTGTCTATCATCAAGTCTATACTGTCCACTTTACCATCTATCCAAACAGTAAAGACGATGCCATGGTCATACCATCCTTGTCTATCATCTTGTCCTTTCTGTCGACTTTATAATCAACTCAGATAGCAAAGTCTGTGGCAGTACTACACTTGTCTATCATCAAGCCCATACTGTCCACTTTACAATCAACAAAACAGCAAAAGCAATGGTCATGCCATGCTTGTCTATCACCAAGTCTTTTCTTTCCACTTTAGAATCAGCCCAAGCAAAGCAAAGACTGGTCATACTTGTTTATCACCAAGCCCATTCTATCCACTTTTACCATTGTCATGTTACCTTTGTCTATGATAAAGCCTTAAACTGTCTAATTAACCAAAACAGCAAAAGGCCATGGTCATCTTGTCTGTCTCTTTTAAAACCCATTCTGTCCTGTTTATACTCAACATAAAAGAGCAAAGTTTTGAGTTGAAGTTTTAGGGTGTGCACATACTATAGCCATTAGCTGACAACTGCCCTTCTTGAATCAATGAAAGGGGAGAATGACAATAGAAATGGTTTAATGATCAGTCTCCATGGAAGGTTACAGGTTAGTGCATCCCCTCGATCTGCTGTCTGATGCACTACTGTCTGCACTATTGAGCCCGTCCAGATGGCAAAGACCATGGGCGTACTGTTGTGTCTATCACCAAGCCCATTGTGTTCATTTTATTATCAACCCAAACAACAACGGTCTTGGCTATATTTTCATTATCTGTCAACAAGGTTGTAACATCTACATTATAATCCATTACGAAAACACGCCTTTTCAAATATATAGAAAAATTTCACCTCCAAAAACTGAAAAAGCCCTGATATTTTTCATATTTCTGCTCAAAACATAGATTGTGGGTACTCGTTAGAACCGCCTCGCTGAGGCGGTTCTAATGAGTACCCACAATCTATTTTTTTGAGCAGAAATAAGAAAAATAATGTATACCCCTGTAAACCCCAGGTTTACTATATAAAAGTGGGGTTTAAGGGGGTCAAAATAATATAGGAATGTTTTTGTGATGAACTCCAATGGCAGTACTCTCATTGTCTAACACCAAGCCTCACTTTCTCTGCTTTATACTGAACCCAAAAATCAAAGACTATCATTGTGTCCTGTCATTGTCATTAAGTCCATCTTGGTATACTTTTAGTAGGGGCAAGCATTAAAGAAATATTAAGCCCGAGAAGAGCTTATTCATTGTTATGTATCTATATTATTGGACAAATTTTGCATGAAATGTCAAAATCTGTTTTTCTAGGAAAAATAAGAAAATATATTTCAAAATGTCATATCCATTGTCATGTATTGAAAAAATTACCCAGAGTGCTTAGAAGAACACTTTTTGCCATTCCATCAGCAATGTTAAGAAATATTGCAGTCAAACAGCCTTTTACAAATTTCAGGATAAGTACAGTAAAGAATTAAAATTAAATCAATGTGTCCAACCATTTAAGGAAATTTTGTACTGAATGTCTGAACATAAAGGCCTAGCTTCCCTACATTGTCTGCACCATCCAGCCAAGATGAGCCTATAAATTTGTCTTCTCCTTACATTCTGGGTAATTTTGCATGCTATTTTGTTGTCTGTGGACTTTTTTTTTTATATAAATTTTTTTTTTTCAAAAAAAAATAATTCAGGAATACCATCATTGTCAAACAGTTTGGATCCAGATCAGGCTGAACATTTTGTCACACCTGATCTAGGTCCTAACTGTTTGCAGAAGTTATCAACAGACGACAAAACTCGCCACTAGCATGGAAAGAGTTAAAAAAACATTTGGAATAAATCTTTGTTTATACAGTTATTCTTTGCTATTTTATATCTTTGTTTATACAGTTATTCTTTGCTATTTTATAGCCTCTTATATATTGATAGTTGTTATCATCAGGGCCTGCTGTTTATTTTTTGAAATTAAGAAGTTTATCTTCAAGCAGGAACTGTTTATTTTATGGCAGGTTATCTGTTGGTCAGATGATTGAACTGATATAGTGGCTCAGTTAAAAAGGCTATCAGAAAAAAACAAAATCAAATCTACCATATATATCCTGGGTATAAGGACAGACAGGCCTGAACAAACAGTGTAGACTCAGATCAGATGTCAAAGCCACTCATCCTACTGATTTTAGACACATCAACAGGTAGACAAATCGACATTCAAATTGTAGGACATGTATGGTATTATATCCATAAGGAGTTGAGGTGACCTGATATTTAGAGTAAATGCAGTGCCGGGTAGTGGCATGGGTTTAACCCGTAAAGCGCCAAGCAAAATTTGTAGCAGACGACATTTATTTATTTTTTTTTTTTTAATTTTTCAAAGAAAACAAGTCTTGATATTTCATGTGAATCATCTGCCAGCAGACGATTTACATGAAATATCAAGACTTGTTTTCTTTGAAAACTGAAAAAAAAATATAATTCAAAATGTTGTCTGCTGCAGTAGTGATTGGCGCTTTAAGGGTTAACCTTTACTGCTCTCTAGGCAAATTCAGCAGATGACAAATTCATTTCATGCAAAGGAGAGAATTAACATGAAATGTCAGTGCATATTTTCTGGAAAAAAAAATAAGAAAAATTTTTTCATATGTTTTCTGCCAAATTTTTTACCCAGAGTGCTAAGCCTTTAAACGGTATGAAGAAAAAGAATAAAAAATTGTAGTACCCAATGTTGATCAAGATAAAACAAGATGTTATGGATTATTGATGGTTGATTTTTTTTTTTTTTTTTTTGCTTATCCTTAAAATAAGGTCTGACATTTCTACAAATTATTTCGGAGAATATAAGACAAATAAATATTACCAGTATCTAGATACTCCTCTCATCTGGAGAAGTGGCTGAGTGGTTGGCACTCCTGACTTTGGATTACGAGGTTACAGGTTTGGATCCCGCTGGAGATGGAATTCAACTCAAGACTGTATGGCGCTTCATTACACAGAGCCTTTCAATATCATCCTTCCTTTATCTCCATATGACTTAAATTATGTTGAAAGGGATGTAAAAAACCAAACCATCATCCTCCATTATGAAAACACGATACACCTATTCAAATATATTGAAAATTTCACCACTGAAAACTGAAAGTTGATATTAATTTCAGATAAAAATTCTGATATTTTTTCATATTTCTGCTCGAAACATAGATTGTGAGCACTTGTTAGAATCGCCTTGGTGAGGCAGTTCTAACAAGTACCCACAATCTATGTTTTTGAGCAGAAATAAGAAAAAATATGTATAGCCCTGTAAACCCCAGTTTTACTATATAAAAGTGGGGTTTAAGGGGGTCAAAATTATATAGGTATGTTTTTGTGGTGATCCTCTCATCTGGGATGTGCACATTAGTTCCAGTCTTATTTCCTCATAAACACATATATTCTGAGTACTCTTTAGATGGGCCTCATTTAGGTGTCTCTAATATAAGCCAGTGCACCACAAAACCTACATTAACCCTGGTCCTGCTGAGCCCGGATAAACCCTGCCTTTGCAAACAGTGTAGGTCCAGATCAGTTCAGAAGCCAACTGATTTGGATCTGCACTGTTTGTCATTCAGTATTTGAATTTGTATGAACAACCTGAATCAAGTAATCTGATTGGCTGAATATTAGAAGTGGGTGTGGTATCTTAAGTTATTCAGCAGGACAAGAGTTAAGACTTGTATGACCAGCGAAGACTCAGATCAGTTTGTGCATCTGATCGCATGTGCCTTCTACAGCCTCAGAGCTATCCAAAGAGGGATACACAAGTACTCTTGCCATACTGGGCGGATGCATAGGCTGATCTGAGTCTTTGCTGGTCACACAGGTCTTATTGTAGGTTTTGTCATACTCTGGCTCATGTTTTCATGGAGAAATAAGAAATTTATAAATAGTACCTGCTGAAAAGTTTTTTATCCCTTGTGATGCTGAATAAATTGATGCCACACTCACTTCTAATTTCCAGCCAATCAGATTACTTGATCCAGGTTGTTGGTATAAATTCACATATAATGACAAATAGTGCAGATCTAGGTCAATTGGCTTCTGAAGAAGCCAACTGATCTGGATCTACACTGTTTGCAAAGGCAGGGTATATCTGGGATCAGCAGGACCAGGGTTTAGCTATGATGTCACTACATGTATATAAATTTTCCATGAAAGTAAATTCCACCTCATAAGTCTGTTTTCCTTAGACCTTTGTTGTTAAAACAAGTTTAAGGAGGTCCAAGACCATATTTTTTTATTGGATGGGTTTTTAAAAAATTCTGTCTTTTAAAATAGCGATGTTTGGGCGGGCGGACGTTGGGTTACCTTTTGGTTAACCTTTTTTCAAAGTTATATGTTACCTTTTTTCTTCCATGGATTGCTTTCATATTTGGTAGGCTTGTCATGTGCAAGAGAGACAATTCTCACTTTCTTTGTTATGTACTTATCTCCCCTGATTTTCGAGGTTTAAATTTTACCTTTTGGTTAACCTTTTTTCAAAGTTATATGTTACCTTTATTCTTCAGTGGATTGCTTTCATATTTGGTAGAGATGAAGAGGAGGACCAGTAGAGGACTATTAGGCGTGTCCCGTGCAAGAGAGACAACTCTCACTTTCTTTATTATGTACTTAGCTCCCCTGACACTGAAATCTTGTGCAGGCCATAACTCCCATACTGTTTGAGATAATTTGATGATATTTGATAAGGATATATATCAGGTCAAGAAGGAGTGTCGCATGCAAGGATAACTCTTGCTTCTTTATTTTTTTCTAATAGTTTTCTCCCCTGAACAAATTTCTAAGCCAAATTCTTGTGCACTTCATAACTTCTTAATGGTTTGAAATATTTTGATAATATTTGCTAGAGGCATTGATAAGGACCAGTAGGCATGTCACGTGCAAGAGAGGCAACTGTCTTTCTTGGCTATGTACTTATCTCCCCTGAAGCCAAAAGCTTAATTATGCAGCCAAAGCTGATTTTTTATCGGGTTTATCAAAAATTGGTCCTTTAAAATGGTGATGTCCAGGCTGGCGGAAGTCGGGCATTGGCTGTCGTCTGAGGTTTACCTTTTAGTTAACCTTTTTGAAAAACCCGTCCATAATGCTGTTAAGCATTTTTCTTGTTAACAAAGAAAATATTTTTCTGGTGCCCAAAATGATAGTTACAAGAAATCTGGAATCAAAATCAGGCTAATAAAGTTCCTGATACAGATCTAATGGATTACTGCAGGGGGCAGGTATGTCATTAAATCTGTATTAAATGCATGGCAGTTCTAGATTACTGTTTTATCTCTAATAAATATCCATTTTTTGTTTGTGTGTCTTTGGGTTAGCCATCACCACCCTATGGGCATATTCAGCAGATGACAGATTGATGGTATTTTTTTTTTGTATTTTTTTCCAGAAGGTAGGGGTTGACATTTCATGCAAATTGTAAACATGTTGAGTTGAAAGTGATTTTTAGCTCGCCTGTAATGGAGTTATTGTTAACACCCATGTGTCAGCATTGGTACCACAATTTTAAAGCTTTGCATTCAAGTTTAAAACACTTCTGCAAGAAGTCTATCCAAAATTCAAATGTTATGGTAAGCCAGCCTTGGTGGCTCAGTTGGATGCCATCTGATTGGTGATCAGGAGGTTGCAGGTTCAACCCCTGCTGGTTCGTCAACATTCTTTCGTGTAGATTGATCATTAAATGTTTTCTACGGTCATTCTCTCCCTTCTCTTGATTCAAGAAGGGCAGTAGTCAGTTTCTGGTGAAAGAATGTGCATAATACTGGTGAACTGCATAGAAGACTAAGCCTGCCCAGTAAAAATGTGAGGTAAACTGACCGCGCTCCACATGACCCCAATGAGTTGACTGGGCCAGTAAACCTTAACACAAACAAAGACTTTGTCTGTAAATTCAGAAAGATTCTTAACCCTTGTCCTGCTGAACCCAGATATACTTTGCCTTTGCAACTGATCTGGATCTGCACTGTTTGCCATTCAGTATCTGAATTTATGTCAGCAATCTGGATCAAGGAATCTGATTGGCTGAAAATTAGAAGTGGGTGGGGCATCTTAATTTATTCAGCAGGACAAGGGTTAATAATGATTTTTCAGAACAATTTAAAGATACATGATTTTTATACAGTAGACTGCTTCGATGGATGATTGGTAACTTCACCTCCCTCTTTAATCGCACAACACTGAGCTGCAGACTGAATGATGGCTCTCAAGATCTCCTCAGTTTCAGCAACTATCTCTTGACTGTTGGAAAGTTAAATGAAATTTTCACTGCAAAAAAAGAAAAAAAAAATTGAGAATGGGAAATAAAGAGAAGAAAGGATGGAAACATTAGGAATTCATAAAAATTTCCACACAAGTCATTGCTCTATATATGGTGCTTTTAAAAACCAAAGTGTATTAATATTCAGCCCTTGTCATGCTGAATAGATTAAGATGCCTCGCCCACTTCTAATTTTCAGCCAGTCAGATTACTTGATCCAGATTGTTGATACAAATTCAAATACAGAATGGTAAACAGTGCAGATTCAGATCATTTGGCTTCTTCAGAAGCCAACTGATCTGGATTTACACTGTTTGCAAAGGCATTGGTATATCCGGGTTCAGCAGGACTAGGGTTAAGACAAGATATTATTCATATTTCTTCATGGAAACATATGTTGTGGCACCCGTTAGAAGCACTTTGGTAAAGGGCTTCTAATGAGTAGCCCCAACATAATTTTTATGGAGAAATAAGAAAATGTTTGAATACCCCTCTTTTCTAAAGCTGTGGAAAATGTTTTCAGCTTTTTTTTTTTTTTTTTAGCTGCCCATCATTTTGTCAGTGAACTAGAATGATTGACTCGATCCAGCTTAATGCTTAGCATACTGGGTAAAAATTTCAGCAGACCACCGTTTGAATTTTTTTCTCCTGAAAAACTGAAAAAAACAGGCTTTGGCATTTTATGCTTTGGAGACACTTTGCATGAAATATCGAATCCTGCTTTCTGAAAAAGAAGTTAATAAGAAAAATATCATAAATTTGTTGTCTACATACTGAGCCCATACAGTGGTAATGGTTAAATTTGATATATCACTTTTGGATTCATTTCAAGCCAAACTTAGAACTAGAACTGTGAAGCTAGAAAGTGTGGAGAAATTCTGCTTAAGTCATCAGATTAGATAGGATGAAAGAAACAAGATAACAAGATTCATCTCTTATTGAAAGGGTCACTGAGTGCAACTTTTAGTTTCATAAATGTGCAAATAGATGAAATGCATTAGTTGAGTGTATGATACCACAGAATTGAAACCAGATGCTGGGTCTGACAGACTTATGCTTTTAAGTGCAAATTACAACTTCAGCAGACAACATTTTTGTATTAAATAAGGCCTGATTTTATGTGAATCAGCTGGTAGGGGCAGGTGATTCACATGAAATGCCAAGTCTTATTTTCTCTGAACAATCTCGGGGGAAGGGGGGGTTGGGGGAGGCATAGTACGGATGTGCATGCCGAATGGCCCCCCTTTTTCAGCGCTGCCAGGTATATGATTAGCCACCTTTTTTGGACAAAAAGTATATGACTGGCCCAATTTTTCTTGATTGGTATATGAAAGGCCCCACTTTTTCTGACATCCCAGTATATGCACATATTTTTCACTCATAGATTTTTTAGGCTGCTTGTTCTCTTGGTATTCAATGAATTGACTGCATTATTTGTCTAACTACCAGCAATAAATGGGTAAAAAAAATCAAAGGGCAGTATATGAATGGGTCATTATTTCAGATGATCTAGTATATGAATGTGTCCGTTTTTTCAAAGGCCAGTTATATGAATGGGGTAGGTTTCAAAATACTGGCTTGCACACCCATACCAAAATTACCCCCAAGTTACCCCCAAGTGAAAAGTAATTACAAGGGGTGTTTGAAAACTTCTGCAAATGACACATGTTTGTCTAGTTGTAACTTTCTGAATATTCCCCTTCAGCCAATTTTTGAAACAGTTTTCATACTTATCTTTGGGTACACACAACTTCAGAGCCCAATGCCCTTCTGGACCTATATCTCCTACCAGGGCCCAGTTGTTCAAAGCGTCGTTAGCTTAACGAGCTCGTTAAGGGTCATTTCGTTAACTGTTCTAGCGGATTCAATACACAATATTCTGATATTTTTTGCTGAAAAAATATGAGTAGCTTTTGCACTGCAAAAGCTACTCACATTTTTTCAGCAAAAAATTTCAGCATATTTGTGTATCACTCGATTAAAATTTTAACGAATCGTTAACTAACGACGTCGTTAGCTTTGAACAACTGGGCCCAGGTTTTTTCAATTTCGGAAAGACAAAAAATCCCACTGAGCCAGGTCTGGGCTGTAGAGAATGTGCGACAATATATTGACATTTTCAGACTTCAAAAACTGTGCTACAGTTGAGGAACTGTTGGCTGGAGCATTGTCATGTAACAAATGGACATGCTGGAGACCATTTTATGGACTTATACTTTTCTCATTTTTGTTCGCAGTTTTTTCAGAACCACATTCTTATAGAAGCTACCTGACGCACCCTTACCTTTTGGAACAGCACTCTGCATGAGTGGCCCAGAATTTCTGAAGAAAATAGTGTATAACACCTTCTTTGCTGTCAGTGCTTGTTTAGCAATACTTGGCGTTTTAGCATGTTTCATAGCCCCTATTCTGTTATCAACTTTCTGCTTCGGCTCATAAAAATGGACCCATGTCTCATCAGCAGTTATGAGACTATCAAACATCTATTTCAGGGCTCAGTTGTTCAAAGCTAACGACATCGTTAGTTAACGATTTGTTAAAATTTACATCCAGTAATACGCAAATATGCTGAAATTTTTTGCTGAAAAAATGTGAGTAGCTTTTGCAGTGCAAAAGCTACTCACATTTTTTTAGCAAAAAATACCAGAATATTGTATATTGAATCCACTAAAACAGTTAACGAAATGACCCTTAACGAGCTCGTTAAGCTAATGACGCTTTGAATAACTGGGCCCTGATATTTTGGGTACTGCTTCAACAGTTGCTTTGCCATTTGCACCCTTGTACGTTTCTGCTCATTGGTGAACAAATAGGGGATCCAGTGAGCACTTATCTTAGTAACCTTAAGAATTTTCTTCAGACTGAAGTGGACAGATGCTAAACCCAGTTTGACATCTGTGCCAGCTGTCTGACAGTGACACTTGCATCTTTCTCAATAATGGACTTGATCTTATTAATGTTTGATTTGGTAACTGCAGACCTGGGTCTTCCTGAATAAGGGGCATCTTTGACTGATTCCTGAACAGAACTGAATTTTGTAAACCACCTATAAACTGTGGAAACTGACATTTGTTTATCCCATAAATAACACATATCTCATCATCTATGCTTTTGACACTCACTTCCAACTTACAGGGGGGCTTTTTTATAAGCCCTGATTTCAGCAAGATTTTTTACTCCTTTTCTAACCATTTTCAATGCAGTGTCTATGAGTACACCTGAAAGCAGTGGAAATTGCAAAAGAACCGGCTTGCGAATTTCAAGTATATTTATACACAATGTACAGTAATGATCAGTCATCCATTTTGGTTTTGTACACGTAAATCTAGTGATTGTCAAGTATACAGTGCATTTGCAAAACTTTTCGAATAACTCTCGTAAAACAGAAATAGAATGTCATCTGCTACAATTTTGTTGAGAACTTTTATAAGTGTTAAAGCATTTTGGTTGCAGTATATTAGACAGATAGATAGTACAGAGTTTGATCGCAGGTTCAGTTCTACAGCATCTAATCAGCATGAACAGTTTTTTGCAGTGATCTATTTTAACCCTTGTCATGCTAAATAAAATAAGATGCCATGCCCACTTCTAATTTTCAGCCAGTCAGATTACTTGATCCAGGTTGTTGATGCAAATTCATATACTTTATGACAAACAGTGCCGATCCAGATTAGACGCCAACCGATCTGGATCTACACTTTTCATCAGCTGGGCTAAGGCATTATCTGCTCTGTAATGCAAAAACCTGTTTGAGATAATTTCATGAAACTTTACAGAAATATTAACCATCATGAGATGACATGCAGAACACAAGAACTATGACTATGGTTCACATACTTTTGGAGTTATGGCCCTTTGGACATTGTAAATAGTAATTTCGGTCTTATACTTATATCGGCTCTCTAACTAAAACAATTTCATGTAATTTCTCAAAACTTGACAGCAATATGTTAAGCACCATGACACGACAAGCAAAACATTCAAACCATAACTCTTGTTTACCAATTTTGGGGAGTTATGACCCTTTGATACTGACTAACTGTACAAAGTAGTACTTTAATAGGGGGAGGCATCTGTTTTCATATAGAAAACAAATTCTAGTTTAATTTTCTGATCCACTGAGATCTTCATAAAGGACCAGGCCCCGAGGTTATAAAACTTTTTTCATGCTCAACTTAGCGGAGCATGAAATTTTTCATGCTAATAAATCTCAAATTACTAACAATGCCAAATTCTTTCTTGCTAAACATAGCTGAGCATGGTGAAAATTTCTCTGCTAATAAATATGAAAATGCCAACTATTGTTGGCATTTTCATATTTATTAGCAGAGAAAATTTCATGCTCAGCTTTCCACTAATTCAAGAAGGGCAGTTGTCAGTTTCTGGCGAAAGAATGTGCACAATACTGGTTAACCGCTTAGAGGACTAAGCCTGCCCAGTAAACGTGTGGTTAGGTAAACTGACCGTGCTCGACATGACCCCATCGGGTTGACTGGGCCGTAAAACCTCAACACAAACACAAACAATTCATGCTCAGCTGAGTTGAGCATGAAAAAAGTTTTATAATCTTGGGGCCAGAAAATACAAACTGCACAATAGTAAAGCCTCAGAGTTCTTTCTTTCTGAGGTTCTGTCATCCAAAAAACAATTTTTCATTAAGGTCGGGAATGTACAAGTGCTGATGAGATCAAAGTGTGAATGATTCTGAAAATTTCTTTTTTTGTAGATAAAATAATATGCCATTATAGATCCAGATAAGGTTCTGTTTTTCAACAGAAAAATATTGATATTTTCCTTATTTCTCCACAAAAACATATGCTGTGGTACTCAGTAGAAACCCCTGACCAAGGCACTTCTAATGTCAATACCCACAACATATGTTTTTGTGGAGAAATAAGAAATTATTTGGTGGATGCCCCTCTTCTATTGAGCTATGGATATTTTTTTGTTATTTGTTTGCAGCAATGCAGACAATCTAGAATAAAGACAGTTTACCCTTACAGTGCTAATCACAGCTGCAGCAGACATTTTTTTTTTTTTTTTTTTTTTTTTTTCTGAGAAAATAAGACTTAACATTTCATGTGAATCATCTGCATAGCAGATGATTCACATGAAATGTTAGGTCTTATCTTCTCTGAAACGTAATAAAAACAAAATGAGAATGTTGCCTGCTACAATTTTGTTTAGTACTTAGAGGGTTAAGATCAAAAGAGACAGATTTATTATCTGTTGTCAGCTTAAAATGTATTTGATGAGGTATTTATTCTGTGTGGGGCATGGTAATTGAAGCCTGCTTCTAGGTAAATCAGCTTTTATGAGATATATGTGAAAACAGTAAAGATCCTAGCCTTATACTACATAAAGCACAGTCTAGAAAGGGACCTCATTTGCAGCATTGTAGGAAATGTTCAGTGTTTTGAATTTTGAAAAACATGAAACCTGTTTTGTTTTGAGGCAGGAGGGTTTGGTTTTGTAGAGAAATGAAAATAATGCCAATGTGCCATAAAAAATCAAAGCACTGACAGCACTGGTGGGTCCATTGTCTCTAAGAATAGGCTGGGAAAATGGTCCTGAATGGGGACTTAAAACTGTTTCATTAACCTTAACTTCCTGTAATTTAAGCAAAAAGTGCAGGCCATGATCAGACACCATGTTTCACAGCCATTAATTTGGGTGTGCACTGTTTGCCAATGTCCCAGTCCAGGTTTTACAGATAACCCTCTTTACACAGCTCCCAGTCCAGGTTTTACAGATAGCCCTCTTCCATAACACAGCACTCTGAAATCATGGTGATTAGATGGATTTCATAAATTTTGACACAGGTTTAATCACATTGGTCAATGAAAATGACATGGACAACTACTAAAGGAAATTTTGGCATTTATATACTATGGTTCAATTTATAAACAATTAACCCAAAAATTAGAAAAGAATAAGAAAAGAAAGAAAGAAAAAGCCTGTTCTTGGAGACCAATATGTGGTCCAGTCAGTCAGCCCATCTATTACTGAAATGAAAATTAGCCCTCTCTGTGCTGGCTAAAAATGTCAGCAGACATTTTGAAACATTTTTCTTATTATTAATGGAAAATATAATATTTGACATTTCATGCAGATTGTCTCCTAAGGACACACATTTTCTGGGAAAAATAATAAAAAATGTTATCGGTTTGCCATCTGCTGTATATGCCCATAGCATGCTAAGTATTAGCCCTTGTCATGCTGAATAAATTAAGATTCCATGCCCACTTCTAATTTTCAGCCTATCAGATCACTTGATCCAGATGGCTGATAGAAATTCACATACTAATCGGCAAACAGTGCAGATCCAGATCAGTTCAGAAGCCAACTGATCTGGATCTATGCTGTTTGCTAAGACGGGGCATGTCATGTTCAGCAAGAGAAGGGTCAGAGGTAAACCCAAAATGAAGCCATATAATATGATGTAGTATGATTGATATTCTATCAAAGAGTCAAGTTTAAAACCCTATTAAAGTTTGTGTCTTTCTATAAAAAATTGAGATAGACCAGTCAAAAAGGGGGTCAGCATGTACATGTATTTTCAAATAGATGGGGCTCATATCAGTAGAATACTTTGCTGTTTGAAGAAACATTGGTTACAGGAGAATCTGCTGCACTGGAGGAGATGTGTGAATCAACCATCAGATAGTCTAAATTCTGTGTGTTATCAGCCAATCAAATAGTCTGAATTTACAGTTAAATCTTATTAATCATTTTTGTGTCACCTGCGTAGCATGGCAGACACATAGGGATCATGTTGTCCGTCCGCGTTGGCGTCATTGTCACACTTTTCGTTTCCATTCAATAAATTTTAAAGGGATGTATGGATTTCATTCAAATTTTACAGAACTTTATATCACTATAAAATACAGGTCATTTTCGATATTGGTAACCATCTGCCAAATTTTGGCAGAGTTATGGCCCTTTTTCGACTTAGTTTTTGTTGTTCGCTTCCGCTCAATAACTTTTGAAGGGATGCATTGATTTCATTCAAACTTTGCAGAACTTTATATCAGTGTAAAATACAGGTCAAGTTTGATATTGGTAATCATCCACGGAATTTTGGCTGAGTTATGGCCCTTTTTTGACTTAGTTTTTGTTGGTGTGTTAATACTGGTTTCCGATCAGTATCTTTTCCAGGGATGCATTGATTTTATTGAAAGTTTGCAGGATATACCATTGTAAAATACAAGTAAAGTTCAATATTAGTAATTAGCCGCCAAATTTTGGCTGAGTTATGGCCCTTTTTCAACTTAGTTTTTGTTGTTGGGGTAAAATACAAGGTAAAGATATTGTTTCCCCACAATAACTTTTGAAGGGATGCATTGATTTCATTTGAAATTTGTAGTGAGGGGTTGCCTTTAGGGATAGGAGTGATTATAAGGACCAGTGTTTGTTTTTCCTTTTTCATATCAAATGGTTGGCGCTTTAAGCAGGCAACACTTCCAATTCTCGGAATTCTAGTTTGTTTAAGTGTTGCAGTTTCAACCAAAAATCTTTGAAAAATCAAAAACAAACACTGTAGAGCCTGTTGGGCCATAAATAGTTCATCTGATCTGGGTCTGCACTTTTTGCTAAATCAACAGGGCATCTGCAAGAGGTGTAATATCAGTCCTTCCAGAAATTAATAATTCCAGAGTTTTGCTGCCTCAGTGTATACTAATGAGTTTTGCAGTGTTACCCCAGGTAGACAGAACTTTCTTCAAGCCTGGAAAACAGATTAACCTTTAGCACTGTCTTGGCAAATTCAGCAGATGACACTTTGATTTTTTTATTATTTTCCTAGAAATTGGGTTAGGTATTTCATGTAAATTTTCTCTCTAGGAGACAATCTGCATGAATTGCCAAACCTTATTTCATGAGAAAAAAATATTTCTGAGTGTTGTCTGCTGAAATTTTCACCCAGCATGCTATGTTTAAACTTCCACACAATGCAGACAGATAGGCAAAATCAGTTGTTGACATTTGAATATTTTTCTTATATTACAGAAAAAACAAACAAACAGGGTTTGACATTTTCTTCAGATTGTAATGGTCAATTTAGCCTGCTGATCTAGCATGTCATGTTTGAATCACACTCGGGAAGGAACTCTTTGCA
Source organism: Anodontia alba (assembly GCA_964016985.1). Lineage (NCBI taxonomy): Eukaryota > Metazoa > Mollusca > Bivalvia > Lucinida > Lucinidae > Anodontia > Anodontia alba. Next base: position 83,092,424 of record OZ024832.1, read on the forward strand.
TGATTCTATGATGATTCTGTACCCAGATTACCATATTATCTCATTGATCTTATGCACAGCTATTACCTTGTTATCACAAAGGTCCTCTGCACAGAGCAATGGTGATCCCATGTCCAAAACAATTAGGCCAAATAAAAAATTATGTGTGTTTAGGATAACATGTTAGAAAAAAATAGGTAGGGTAGGCAGGGATTTTTTTTACATTTTTTTTATGAAGAATAATACCATAATTATCAACTATATTTGGACTTTGCACATAATGCACATAAAATTTTACCAAGTCTGTTTGATTTTCCTTAAATGTTTCTCAAAGTACTGATAGAATGGCAAACAGTGTAGACCCTGATCAAACTGCTTCTTTAGGAGCAGTTTGATCTGGGTCTACACTGTTTGCTCAGCCCTCCGTATCAGAATGTTTAGCACATTTTTTTTTTTTTTTTGAGAAAACATGAAAAAAAATTGCTAGGTTTCATCAGGAAAATTAGGTAGGGTAGGGTTACCCTAAACATACATTTTTGTTTTATTTGGCCTTATCATGTTATCATGATGATCTCTTGCACAATCATTACTATGTTATTACAGAGATCTTATGCACAATTTAAGCCATTACCATGTTATCATGATGATCTCTTGCACAATCATTACTATGTTATTACAGAGATCTTATGCACAATTTAAGCCATTACCATGTTATCATGATGATCCCTTGCACAATCATTACTATGTTATTACAGAGATCTTATGCACAATTTAAGCCATTACCATGTTATCATGATGATCCCTTGCACAATCATTACTATGTTATTACAGAGATCCTATGCACAATTTTAAGCCATTACCATGTTATCATGATGATCCCATGTACAGAGCAATTACCATGCTAATATGATGATCCCACATACACAGCCATTTCTGTGTTATCACTGAGATCCCATGCACAGAACCATTACCATGTTATCGCAGAGATCCCATTTGCAGGGCCAGTAACTTGTTGTTATGATGATCCCTGGTACAGAGCTGTTACTGTGTTATCACAATGGTCTCTTGTACAGTCATCACTGCCAGCCTCGGTGGCTCAGTCAGATGTGAGTCCAACTGGAGATCAGTAGGTTACGGGTTCGATCCCTGCCGGGTTCCAGGCAACAGTCTTTGGTGGAGATTGATCATGAAATATTTTCTACAGTTTTTCTCTGCCTTCCGCTGATTCAAGAAGGCCATTTGTCAGTTTTTGGTGAAAAAAATGTGCACAAGTACTGTTAACTGCTTCGAGGACTGAGCCTGTCCAGGAAAAAGTGTGGTTAGGTAAACTGACCAAGCTCGATGTGACCTCAAGGGGTTGACTGGGCCGTAAAGCCTCAACACAAATAATCAAACACAGTCATTACCATAATTTCACAGAGATCTCATTCTCAGAGCCATTAATTAGCATGTTATCATGATGTTCCCATGCTTACAGGCATTACCATATAATCCTGTCATTATTACCTGTATTATCATGATAATTGCATACACAGTCATTAACCCTTGTCCTGCTGAATAAATTAAGATGCCATGCCCACTTTAAATTTTCAGCCAATCAGATTACTTGATCCAGATTGTTGCTATACTGTGAGTCACATACTTAATGGCAAACTGCAGATCCAGATCAGTTGGCTTCTTCAGAAGCCAACTGATCTGGCTCTACACTGTTTGCAAAGGCAGGGTATATCCGGGTTCAGCAGGACAAGGGTTAACATGTTATCATGATCCCATGCACAGAGCCATTGCCATGTTATCAGGATGAAATCATGCACAGGTCTGTTACCATGTTATCATGATGATCCTATGCACAGACATTCACCTCATCATGATCCCGTGCACTGCAAAATGAAATGATGATAAGACATTAAAGAACTGTCAAAACAGTCAGTTGGAAGAAGACACTTCACATGAAATGTCTTGCACTATTTTTAAGGAAAAATAATAAAATATTTGCCATCTAGCCAGTGCTAATATCTGAATTCAGGAAGCTAATTGTTAAATTAATTTTTTAATTTCAGATACGCTAAACCTCCAAAGCTGCGACAAGTGCACACCAGAATGTCGGGAGCCTTCTTTCATAAAGGCATTTCCCGTTTCCAGGCGGAAATGCTGTTGACGAATGCTAAAGATGATGGCAGTTTCCTTGTTAGAGACAGTGAATCATTGACAGGTGCATATGTACTCTGTTTACTGTAAGTTTTACCATTTATCTTTTCATTTTCTGTAGCAGGACTGAGTTTGTTCCCTTTATGGGTGCTTGGTGCTTCTTCTCCACAAGGCCATGAAACTTAACTATACCACTCTTTGGGCATATTCAGACAAAAAATTGATGATTTGAAATGCTAAAGCCAGTTTTATTGGATAAATACTAAAAAAATATATTTCAAAATGTCATCTGCTGAAATTTTGACCCAGCATGCTTATCATTAACTATGGGTAAATAGCTAGCAATTGGTGAGGACCAATCAGTGATTGCGTTGTTACTTCTGTTGATCTTTGATTTTATGTACAGAAACATCACTCAGTATTAGGTTAAACAAAACTGGTTCTGGTTTGCAAACAGATATGGTTATACAATATCTGTCCATCTTGAAAAGTGAAAGTCACCATTGCCCACTTGTCATCCACACTGAACAGTTCATTAGTGGTCAGCCTCCAGGATTGGTATTTTTTGGTATTAATCTAAGTGTAACAATGGATGACTTGAATGAATGCACCCTAAGTGTGGTACAGTTTATTTTTCATTCTTCCATGGTAACAGAGGATCTTACATGAGTGGTCATTTAATATGAAATTTATAAAACGAGTTAGGGTAATTTCGGTATTTTGCGAGCCTTTAGGCACAAATGTGGCATCTGATCTGGGTCTACACTGTTTGCACAGGCCTATTCCAATACTTAGAGTTATTATGATATGCAACTTCACACAGTTGAGCGAAAATGTGGCCCAGGATTGAGATTTTATGTTGTCTCCCAGAGAAAGGGAGTAAAGTGACAAAAGAGTTAGTAGATGAGAGGGAGGACGAGGGGAAACATGAATGACAGTGCAGAAATAGAAGACATACTAGCATGTCCTTGTCCCCACCTGCTGCAAGTACTGTAGGCCCTTACCTCAGGTTTCTTGTTTTTTAACCCATTTTAGACTGAATGAACTCCCCCACACTATATATTGGAAGATTCTAATTTCGATTTTTAGGTATGTCAAGCTGTGTGATTTAGATATTCTTAGAGAAATATGGTTGAACTACATGTGTATTTGCAAACAGTAGAGACCCTGATCGGATGCCACATCCTGCAGTGTCTGATCTGGGTCTGCACTGTTTGGCAGTTACCCTTTTAGAGGTCTCCAGACTACAATGGGTTAAACAGCCTGTGCGGTAAAACAATAGTTCTGTTTTTAATATTATCTAAAAGATTTAGGGCACCAGACCTTTCAATCTTGTCTAATTTACCAAAATGTCAGAAACACACTTTTGTTTATGTAAGAAATTGGAAAGAATTTTACACCAATTTATGTCATTACTTCTGTCTGTCATTTCCAATACTTCATCAGTTTTAAATCCTGGGCCCAGTTGTTCAAAGCGTTGTTAGTTTAACAAGCTCGTTAAGGGTAATTTCGTTAACTGTTTTAGCGGATTCAATACACAATATTCTGTTATTTTTTGCTGAAAAAATGTGAGTAGCTTTTGCACTGCAAAAGCTACTCACATTTTTTCAGCAAAAAATTTCAGCATATTTGCATATCACTCGATGTAAATTTTAACGAATCGTTAACTAACGACATCCTTAGCTTTGAACAACTGGGCCCTGGAAAATTATAGTCTGCTTCCCACTTAACCTGTCAGGTGCTGGTTGTTGATCACTAGTTCATAAAGAGCTATTACTGATGAATGATGCTAAAAGCCAGTCGGACACAAATACTATACTTACACTAAGTATTCTGACACCTTAATTTCTTACCGTACTTGTAAAATTTGAATATGTCCAATTTGCACTGCAGAATTGTTGAATGAGTGGCAGACAGTCCAGACTTTGATCAGGTGCAGCATTCTGAGAATAATTTTAACTGATCAGGGTCTACACTATTTACTACTTATCCAGCAGTTTATAGACTCATCAACAGGCAGTAAAATGGACTTGAGATTCTAGGGCTACAGAAAATTGTGACAATTTCTACAAAAAAGATTTTTTGATTTTTGTTATTTGCCAGAAAAAATAAGACACCTCTTGTGAATTGTCTGCCTTAGACAACTCACAACAAATGTCGTGCCTTATTTTCTCCAAAAAAAAAAAAAAAAAAAAAGAGTCATTTGCTGTAATTGTGACTAGCACATTAACCTTTACCACTCTCAAGAGAAATTCAACAGACAACAAACTGATTATATTTTTTTCCCAGAAAATAGGCTTTGTCATTTCATGCAAATTGTCTCCAAGGAGACAATTTGCATGAAATGTCAAAGCCTATTTTCTGGGAAAAATCAGAAACATTTCAAAATATTGCCTGCTGAAATTTTTACCCATCTTGCTATGCATAAATGGTTAACCCTTGTCCTGGTGAACCCGGATATACCCTGCCTTTGCAAACAGTGTAGATCCAGATCAGAAGCCAACTGATCTGGATCTGCACTGTTTGTCATTAAGTATGTGAATTTGTATCAAAATCCAGAATCAAGTAATCTGATTGGCTGAAAATTAGAAATGGGTGTGGCTTCTTAATTTATTCAGCAGGTCAAGGGTTAAGATGAGAAGTTAAGGTAGGGTAAAAAGGAATGGATGAACAATTAGTGATGAACAATTTGAGGCTATACTCAACATTTAATAAATGATTGATCTAACAGGTGGGCTGTTCCATCAAAGCTTCAAATGAGTTATATCAGAGTAAAATTAATGTTTTTCATATTTATCCATGAAAAGCATGTATTGACCACTTCATTGGAACAATCTCAGTGAGATGCTTTTATGCCACTAGATATGTTTCTCTGGACAAAGTGAGAAATAAAGATCAGAATTGTAAGGGTAAAGAAAAAACAAACAAAACAAAACATCCTGTGTGTCAGTCTGTGATCCTGGAATTTGCATGTGTACTGCCAAAAAGAAATTTAAGCCACCTACAATAAAATTGGTGCAACCAGCAAAGACTCAAATCAGCCAGTGCATCTGCACAGTTTGATCAGAGTCTTTGCTGATGGCATGTGCCTTCTACAGCCTCCGGGCTATCCAAAGAGGAATAAACGAGAACCCTAGCCATACTGGGTGGATGTACAGGCTGATCTGAGTCTTTGCTGGTCACACAAGTCTTATTGTAGGTTTTGTCATGTGCTGGCTCATTTGTCTATGAAAAATAATTAATATACAGGGTGAGAAAGTGATCCTTTTAGGGCTGGCTAATCAGAGCTGAAAAGATAATCGATTATCAGTCCTGCCATTGTGATTGATAATCGATTAGTAATCGCTGAAGATTTGATCTTAATTTTACCTATGACCCTTTCATATGTTATATTGAGCAAACAGTGTAGATTCAGATGAATGCGGCATCTCATCAGGGTCTACACTGTTTGCCACTAACACAGCTATTTTAAACATAACAGTGGGTAGTATATCGGATTTGTTCAAATGTTAGATAAAGTATGATAAGGAGTTGAGGTATCTGAATACTAAGGGTAAATACGGTAAAGTAACAAATGCAGAAATCAAATGATCGATTATTAGCAAATCTGTAATGATAGTCATTTTTGTGGAATTTTAATTTGTCCGAAGGATCTAGGGCTGGCACGATTAATCAGATAATCGATTAATTGATCGATAAATAATTTATCGATCAATTAATCGATTATCTGATTAATCGTGCCAGCCCTAGATCCTTCGGACAAATGCACCCAATTAGGACACAGATCATTCTGCACATCTATGCAGTCTTACCAGAATCTTCATTTGCCACCTGAATAAATTTTGGATATTTTGCTTTCCATTGTGCAGGCTGATCTAAATCTTTGCTAAGCACATATGTCTGATAGTGCATTTTCTCACATTTTGATTCATGTTTTTTGGGTACCCATTATATAGACCTGCTTGTCCACAAAAACAGGTTGGTACTTCAAAAAATTACCTCAGTGTAGAGATTTCTGCAATAATGCTAAGTATTGGGACTGAGCAAATAATGTAGATCCAGATCAGACACCACAGAATGCAATATCTAATTCGCCATTTTTCAAGCTATCACGAAAACATACCTATATAATATTGACCCCCTTAAACCCCACTTTTATATAGTGGGGTTTACAGGGGTATACATTATTTTTCTTATTTCTGCCCAAAAACATAGATTGTGGGTACTTGTTAGAACTGCCTCGCCGAGGCAGTTCTAAGGAGTACCCACAATCTATGTTTTGAGCAGAAATAAGAAAAATGTTAGAGTTTTTTATCTGAAAATTTTCAGTTTTTGGAGGTGAAATTTTCTATATATTTGAATAGGCGTGTTTTCATAATGTTTTTTTTAGACACATCAGCAGGCAATAAAATTAGGCTGTTAGAAATTTTAGGACAAGTGTGGTAAGAAGTTTAGGTGTCCAAATATTTAGGTGATAACTGTATTAAAATATTCATTTGGGGTGGTATATTATCGGTTTTATGGTCGGAAATTTCGTTTTACAGCTCCGGATTGAAAATTTTCATTTGGGGGGGTATAGTGTCGGTTTTACGGTCGGAAATTTTCATAATATGGCGAGGCATCAGCAGAGCCGTAAAACGAAATTTCCAGCCGTAAAACCGACCATATACCTCCCCAAATGAATATATTCATTATGGGTATCCCTATTCTAATGCACTTTGTCAGCTTTAAAACCCCTAAGGAACCTCTAATGCTTGTTTTGTAATCATTTCTTTTGTACAAAAACTTGCACTATTTGCATAAAGCGGCAAGCGCTATGAGCTGTGTAAAACCAAATGCCAGTCAATAAAAAGTGATGTTATGTGATGATGTCGGGTTTCCTACAGTATATCACAGAATATACTGTAGCAAATTTTTGATGTTATCCAATCAGACGTCGCATTATAATTAGGGATAATACGGTAGTACCCACGGCATATTTTCAGGGTCCAGAAATAAGAGAAAAAATTAGTATCTCTTCAGGAAAAAATCATGTTTACTTGAGCCCTGTAACAGGTGTTCTTCTCATTCACAGGTATCAGCCAGTAATTTTGTTAATTGCTTTTTCTGCTATTTTAGAAATTTAAAAAACATGCCGGTTTCATTCAACCACATTGCAGCAGTTTAACCTTTACCACTCTTTGTGCATGTTCAGCAGATGACAAACTGATGATTTTTTTTTCTGATTTTTCTCAGGAAATAGGCATTGACATTTCATTTCTGAAGGAGACAATTTGCATGAAATGTCAAAGCCTATATTTTAGGGAAAGTAAGAAAAATATTTTAAATTGTTGTCTGCTGATATTTTTACCCAGCAGGCCAGTCATAAAGATAAACAAAACAATAAAAAAAGCACAGTTGTGGCTTTTTAACAAGACACCAGAACCACAGTTCAATTTGAGGTGATAATTGTGGCAATTCCAGTGGGTGGTGGTAAAATAACAAAACAGCCTTCTTTATCTGTGGCTATGTCTGAACAAGTCTATGAAAAAGTAATAAAATGTGCCTTAAATAAACTCCAGTGTATGTAGAACTTCGGTATTTTGTTCTTCACATAGTTAGCCACCTGAGCACATTGGGCTGAAGATGAGCTACTGTATTCGATCTAATTACCGCACATACCCCTATAAGCGCACACTCATGAAATTCCGTAGTCTTCAGATTACAGCCAGTGTACATTTTATTTACTTTTTTATTAAGGCATATGTTGTGGGTTCTCATTTGAATTGCATCGACTTGTCACTGCAATTCAAATGAGTACCCTCAACATATGCCTTTATAAAGAAAATCAGAAAAAAAAATCGCATAATCATCATCAAATAAGTCCTTTTCTGATCTTTTTATAATGTATCCTTAATAGGTATAGGTACATATTTTATCACATCTGAGTGTTCCCAGTAATTTTGAAAAACCTAAGCACACAGTGCGGTAATTAGGTCGAATACGGTATTTCAATAAGCCAGTTGTCCATTGTCTAGCACTTATTGTCCGTTGTTGTCCATCAGTTAACATTTGACCTCCTCCTAAGCCACTGGGCCAATATTGACCAAGTTTGATGGGAATGATCCTTGGTGGAACTGATTGTAAGGCTTTCCAAGCAGAGGCTAATTCACCCTAAGTGTCTATAGTGAAATCTTAAAAAAGTCTTCTTGTCCAAAACCAGTTGGATTTTCAGATAACTTTGCAAGAGTATTACTTGTATGACTCTGTTGAAGTTGTTCATGCCATATCTTTGAAAAAACATGGCTGCCAGGGAGGAGAGTTGGTTTCCCTATATAATTATGTACCTTGTTATGAGGGCGAGTCAATAAAAAACCAGCCTAACTTATTTCTGGGTGAGATCGATCTCTTCTTTTTCAATGTAATTGCCCTCTAGAATGATGCACTTGGACTAAAGGTGTTCCAGTGCCATCAGCCCAGAACTGAAGAAGCCAGGGTCCTTGTCTCTGACCCACTCCTCAACTGCTGCCACGACTTCTTCGTTGGACTGGAAATGACGTCCACGGATATCCTTTTTCAAGTTTGGGAATAGGAAATAGTCACTAGGAGCTAAGTCCAGAGAATAGGCGCGGTGCGGTATTAGCTCATACCCATTCCGCTCAACAGCATCCATTGCAATTTTGCAAGTGTGGATTCTCGCATTGTCCTGTTGGAGCAGAATCCCTTTGGAGAGTTTACCTCGGCATTTTTCACAGATCACAATTCTCAGTCAGTCGAGCAAATTTGCATAATTCCAACATAATAACGCTTTGTGCATCCCAAAATACAGTTGCCATCACCTTGCCAACAGAGGGTTGCGTTTTGAACTTCTTTGGCCTCGGAGACCCCGGCCCTACACTCTGGCGACTTTGAGCTTTATTCTCTGGCTCATAATAATGGACCCATCTACAGTCTCATCTACAGTCACCAGACGTGAAAGGAATCATCTTCCTTGACCTAAACCACTTCAGTAATGCGCTGTATACTGATGCTCTGGTTGCCATTTGCTCTTCGCTAAGGGATTTTGGGACCCAACAGGCTGTTAGCTTTTGCATACCCAAGCGATCATGTAAAGTTGTTGAAACTCTACCATGTGAAATGTGTAATGCATTCGCTATTTCTTCCCCCTTAATTCACCTATCAGAGGTCACCAGATCCCGTATTTTGTTACACATTTCTACATCAGTGGCATTTGATGGGCGTCCAGATCTGGTTTCATTTTCTAAAGATGAATTCCCCAACCCAGAATTTAACTTGTGCATACGACGGTGCAGAAGACCCATAAACATTGGTCAACTTGCAATGTATTTCCTGACCTGTTTTCCCTTTCAAATACAAGTACCGAATTACTGCACGGTACTCAACTTTTGACGAAAAGGTTACTTTTGCATCGCTAGCCATGTTTGACATTCAATATCTTATCAGTAAATGACACGATAAGGGTGCAATTTTGCCCTCAGGCCTAAAACATGTATTGAAACAAGGCATGAAAATCTTGGGTGTTTGGTGAATTGGAAATGGGATAGGCTGGTTACTTATTGACTTGCCTTCGTATCATCCCTAAATCGCTCGAGGAATGTGTCAGGAGGCTCTTGACTTGGAAAGAAATAATGGAAGAGAAAGGACTGAGAGTAAATGCAGGAAAAATGAAGATCATGATCTTTGGTATGGGCCTGGACCTTTTGCGTGGTTCAGGCAAGTTTCCATGTGCCATCTGTTGCACTGGAACGGGCAGCAACAGCATCTTCTGCAACAGCTGCAAGTACTAGGTGCACAAGAAATGCAGTGGGCTCAAGCGCGTGACAAAGGACCCTGATTACAGATGTATACAGTGCCAGGGAACTGGCAGACCACAGAGGGAAGTCCAAGTCAGACCTGACAAGCTGGAGGTGGTAGCTTCCTTTTGCTACCTAGGAGACATGCTCTCAGCAGCTGGTGGCTGTGAACTTTCAACCACAACACATGTGAAAAACACCTGGAAGAAGCTACTACCAGTTCTGTCTTCAAGGAGCTGCTACCAGTTCTCTCTTCCCACCACCTCTCTTTCAAGACACGTGGCCACGTGTACAGCTCTTGTGTGAGGAGCGCAATGGTCCATACCAGTGAGACTTGGCCATTGACAAAGCCAAACTCCAATGTCAGCAGTGAAATGACAGGGCAATGATCAGATACTGCAATGTCAAGCCGCAAGAGTTTGTCACCACCAGATCCTATGAGCTACTTGTGCTGCTTGGCATTGAGGATCTGGACCTCATTCTGAAGGAGAGAAGGCTCCACTGGTGCAGTCAAGATGGCCTTTGACCTACAGGTTGATGGAAAGTGTGGGCCTGGGATGCCAAAGATGACATGGAAGCAGCTGACAGAGAGGGATTGCAGAGAGTGGAAGCTCTCGGTTATTGACCCTCATGACAGATATACCTGGAGATCTAGTGTGAGATCTGCCATACTTGCAACAAGCCAGCTATGTGCAACAAGCCAGCTACCTGGAAGGAGGGGCCCACTGATGTGGATGTTGCCCTTGTACCTGCACGTTAATCAAAAATCTGTTGATGATGATGACAATGAAATTTTTAAATATCTTCTCAAAAAGCAGTAGTTGGATTTTCAAAAAACTAAAATTGGCATGAATGTCCCTTGGGGGGACTCTCTGTAAAAGTTATTTAAGCCATTTTGATTTGTTTAAGGAAACATGGCTGCCAGCATGCCAGGAGGTGGGACTGATTTTCCCTATACATGTTAGTCTACAAAAATGTATATAAATGTTAAAAAAAAACCTTATCAAAAACATGCGTCTGGATTCAAATAACTTCGTTTGCATGTTGCTTTAGTGATCCTCAGTAAAAATTGTTTTTAAAAATTTTAAGCCATGTCAATGTTTTCGAAAACATGTTGGCTTTGGGGCATAGATGATGGCTATATTTCCTTAGATGGATAATGTCTATATAGATAATTTTGCTTTCTAAAGGCCCTTAATTAGAATAGTTTAAATGAACTTGCTTGGCATAGGGGGAGGTGTGTGGGGATGGGCTATTGTTTTTCCAATATATATATCTAGATATAGAAAATATGAAAGATCTTCTTGGGCATTAATTGTCAGAATTCGAAACAAAACTACAGGCATTGTCACTAGGTCAGCCTTAAGCAGATAAACTAAAACAAACAATCATCCTAAACATGTGGCCACCATGGGTGGGGCTAAATTAACCCTTGTCATGCTGAATAAATTAAGATGCCATGCCTACTTCTAATTTTCAGCCAATCAGATTATTTGATTGGGATTGTTGCTATGAATTCACATACTTAATGGCAAACAGTGCAGATCCAGATCAGTTGGCTTCTTCAGAAGCCAACTGATCTGGATCTACACTGTTTGCAAAGGCAGGGTATATCCTGGTTCAGCAGGACAAGGGTTAAATACATGTAATTTAAATATTCCCTATATTAAAGGTAATGAATCTCAGGCAAGCAATTCAAGGCCATCTTGCCCTTTTTGATATAATTCACCTGAGGTAGCTTGGATCTGATAAGAAATCATACTGAACAGACAAACTGAGAGCTTGTTTTGACCGGTTCATTTATTTAAATTTGTCACAAATGGCTGCTTGTTGCAATTAAAGCTGCTGGAATGATATATGCATTAATGACCTCAATATAGAACAGATCTTTATTGAGAACTCCAAAGGGCTATAAAGCCCATCAGGACATAACATTTAACAGTGTGATGGCGAATATACACAATGACAACATTTTACATACATAAATCTGTAGTAAGGCTCAGTACTAATAAATATGTATTAATCCAAATGATTTGAAAAATTAGTTATCTGAACAACTACCCAGAAAGGACAAGCCAAAGTGATTGGGGCTTGTCTCTACCCGCTTTGGCTCACCTGTCTGGGCAGCTATTTTCAGCAGTAGAGTAGAAATCTGTTGTAATATACATCGTACTATTTATCCTTCAGACAAAATATTTGCAGACACTAATAAGACATAATATAGGAAATAGTAACATACTGAGAAGGTGTACACAGTTAAAATGATTTTATACATTGATTTTATTTATTTATTTTATTATTATTATTTATTTTTTTTTTTATATATATATACTTTTGCTTTGTAACCTGGAGCATGAGCTACCAAAGGATATGTACAAAAGTGTTTATTTATGAATAGAGTAGAATAGAATAGATTTATTTCAAAATTCCAATAGGTGCCCTTGAGGATATAATACAAACATATACGATGGCATATGACTTAGTCATTAAAGATACAAAAGCATTTTCTGTTATTACCTGAAAAAAAAAAAAAAAAAAAAAAAAAATCAATACATTGTGTATATAATTAATATTATGGGGTAATCAACATTATGTGGAGAAGATGATATCTCACAAAACAGGGAAATCAGAAAATTAAAACAGCAGGTCGTGAACAAACTCAGTTGCACCAGCCGTCTCTTGCCAGACATCTTAAAGAATCTCATGCTACAGGAACGTGTGGCGGACCAATGTCCAGACAGCACGTCCCTGCATTCTTTCTTCCTTATGCAAGACACATCGCGCACAGAACTGACCACAATCTGCCGTTCCAAAATCTGACACTACCAGTAGTTATCTAACACATAAGTTCTATGCGAACATATCTCAATTTAACTCTGTACATAAAATAATAATAACAGTAATAATAATGATAATAACAATAATCATAATAACAATAATAATAATAATTATTACTATTATTATTATAATAGCATTAATGTTCAACTCTTTTTTATATATATATATACATATATATATACATATACATATACACACATATATACGTATATATACACATACATACACATACACATACACATACATACACACATATAATACACACATGGCCAAATGCCATTCCATCTACACAGTGCTGCATATATGTACTCACTTAGATTATATTTCTAGACTAATTGCATTTTCATTTTTTCTTTTTTCAAAGAATGAATAAATCATGAGGACACAGACTGACTGGCAAATTGTACGGCCTGTCCACACTCATCTGCCATTATGTCAGCCCATATCCACATGCTCTACATCATTAAGTGAACTGCCTGTTATCTATTGATAGAAAAAAAAAAAAAAAAACAAAAAAAAAAAAAATCCCTTTTTTAAAGAATATGATATTCATCTGGAAAAATCTAGACTCTCAATTGCTTTTGCTGTTTTTTTTTTTTTTTTTTTTTTATCACAATTTAAACCTTGTCCTGCAGAACCAGGATATACCTGCCTTTGCAAACAGTGTATATAGGTCTAGATCATTTGGCTTCTTCAGAAGCCATCTGATTTGGATCTTCACTGTTTGTTAGTTAGTATGTATTTTTAGCTCACCTGTAGGAGAGTACAGGAAGAGCTATTGCACTACCCGCAGCATTGTCATTGGCGTTAACAAAAATGTTAAAGAGTTACGTCTAAAGTTTTTAAGACCTAACTTTTTCTAAATCCTCAGATGGATTTACTTTATATTTGGAATGATTATAGATGTTGGTCCAAAATTTTACTCAGCTCAATCCACGCACCTGCTCGTGACCTACAGGTCAAGATCACAGACTTAGAAGTTTGCATTAACAAAAATGTTTAAGTTTTACTATCTCTTAATATTTACTTTGTATTTGGCATGATTATAGATGTTGGTCCAAAATTTTATTCTGCGCTGTCCACACCCCTGCTTATGACAGAGGTCAAGATCAGAGACTAAGAAATTTTATGTTAATGTTTTTGCGTCAAAGTTTTAAGGTCTCTTAATTTCTAAATTCTTGCATGGATTTACCGTACTTTATATTTAGCATGATTATAGATATTGGTCCAAACTTTTATTTGGCACTATCCCCATCCCTGCTTATGACCTAGAGGTCAAGGTCACAGACTTAGAAATTTATGTTAAGGTTTTATGTCAAAGTTATTAAGATCTCTTAATTTTTAAATCCTTGCATGGATTTCTTTATATGAGGTACCATAGATATTGGTCCAAAATTTTTATTCACAACTATCCCCACCTTATGACCTAGAGGTCAAGGTCATGGACTTAGAAATTTTTTGTTAAAGTTTTACCTCAAAGGTCTTAAGATCTTGTATTTACTCAGCTAGTTTTCAAATCATACTGTTATCCTATCTGGTGACAGGTCTTGTTGTATCAACAACCTGGATCAAGTTACCATCTGAATGGCTGAAAATTAGAAGTGGGTGTGGCATCTTAATTTATTCAGCAGGGCAAGGGTTAATAAACTTAGCTGGGTAAGAGCCGGGCTTCCTAGTGCAGTCAGTAGCATGTCTGATGGCAGATCCAGGGGTTGAAAGTTTAAATCCCTGCCTGGCAACACAACTTCCTTAGACATTGATCATGAAATATTTAAATTTTCATTGTAATCATCTTAGATGAAGCACATTACGAAAACACGCCTATGCAAATATGTAGAAAATTTCACTTCCAAAAACTGAAAATTTTCAGATAAAAACCTCTGATATTTTTCATATTTCTGCTCAAAACATAGATTGTGGGTACTCTTTAGAACTGCCTCGCTGAGGCAGTTCTAACAAGTACCCACAATCTATGTTTTGAGCAGAAATATGAAAAATAATGTATACCCCTGTAAACCCCAGTTTTACTATATAAAAGTGGGGTTTAAGGGATCAAAATTATATAGGCATGTTTTCCTGATGAGTCATTCTTGTTGCACTTCATTTCTTGATGAAAAATATTACGATGTCATGTGATATAAGCCGTGCCTTAGGGCGGAGTGACGTCAGTGTCTGCCATTAATGCTTTTTGTTTATTGACGTTTGTGTGATGTTGGTCATGTATTGTCATGACGCTAAGCGCGCCATGTCTGCCTTTTGGCTGCTCCAAGACCTCTGACATTCAGCTATATTGAATACAAAATATTAGGAAACATAAAAACTTTCTGGCAAAGGCTTGGTTGATAAAAGATTAATAAAAAATATGTAAATATAAGAATTGAAACCAAAATTTAGAGGTTTCATTTAGTGATGTAAAACATTAGCTTAGTTTAATGTACACGAGAAGCCAGGGCTTCAGGTAGCCCTTCAGGCTTCACAAACATTAAACTAAGCTAATGTATTTCATTACTCAATGAAACCTCAAAGTTTTTATTTGAATTCTTAAATAAGAGCTAGGGTCATTCTTCCCTACAGCTGATTAAAGAAGGGCAGTCATCAGTTACTGGCAAAAGTATGTGCACAAAGTACTGGTAAGCTTAGAGAAATAAGTCTGCCCAGGAAAAGTGTAAGTTAACTGATCAGCTCAACATGACCTTAACAGTGTTGACTGGGCCATAAAACTCCAAATAAAAAGATCTATAAGAAACTTAACTGTTTGAAAGCAGTATCACCTATATACAAGCTGATTTTAAAAGGATTTGTGAGGTCTTTTAACTCTGAAAGTGCTAGTCACAACTGCAGTAGACAATATTTCGATATTATGTTTTATTTTTAAGAGAAAATAAGGCTTGACATTTCATGTGAGTTGTCTGTCTAGCAGACAATTTACATGAAATACCAAAATACCAAGTCAGTATTTTCTCTGAAAAAAAACACAACAAAATAAAGTAAAATAAAATAAAAAATAGATGCTCTTTCCTACAGTAACTGTTGTGCTTAGTGCTTTAATGGTTAAAGAGATGTCATTTATGGGGTCTTTTAAGAATTATTGCAGCATCCAAAAAAGTAATATCGTATATTTTAACAGGTAACTTAATTTATTATATACAAAGTAATGAAATATAGAGAATTATTAATGAAATAAAATGCATATTTCGAAAAAGTTATATTTTCACTAGTGAAAATATAAAACTTATATTTTCACTCCCCTGAGCAGTGAAAAATATAAGATCTGGAACTACTTTTTTCTTATTTACATTAATGGTCATTATGCACAAGTGAAAATTTGAATGTTTTCATTACACGAGATGAAATTTTTTATGGTATTCCCTGAAAAAGAGTAAATTTTCTTTTTATTTTATTGTTTACAGTCATGCCAATGCGCGTTTCTGACGTCATAACTAACATCACCAAACAAAGCATGAACGTCATGGCGTTAACATGTAAAACGCTGGAGAAAACAAAAAACAAAAAGTTTCGGCAAAGCAAAATAATTTTGATACCAACATATTCCTTACATTCTAACTAATGTTATGCGGTTCTTATATGTCACCGCCAAGGGACAAAACTGCGTGTCAGACTTCCTCTTGCAAATGCAAGATTTGCATCTCTTCTATTCTATCAAAAGTGATGTATATAATAAAAAGAAAATTCATCCTCTATGTATTTACCTTAAATAAGTGCATGCCTTAACTTGTTAACTTATTTTTCCTGAAATTTGATCAAGTCCACTTAACAACCCTTTGATGCATCAGAAACTGTTGGATGGGTGACAAACAATGTAGACCCAGGATTCAGGTCTACACTGGTTGCACAGGCCTGTCAGTCCACATACTTTGGGTAAATATGGTAGATCAAGCATTCAAAAACAGGGTTGGCATGAATTTTTTCAGCATGTTTTTAACATGAAATAAAAAGGCTGATAATCGGAAAATAAGCAAAATATTAAAAAAAAAGAAGAAAAAAGAAAAGAACTTGAAATTTCAGGGAAATAATCTCATTAGGAAACAATAATTGACATGAAATGTCTAACCATACTTTCTGGGGATATACTTATACATAAAAAATGAAAGAAAATCTCTGATTTCAATTTTGTTGTCTACCAATTTCAATGTTATACAAGTTAATATGGCATTTGCATGTGTAGCCGGCCTCGGTGGCTCAATTGGATACGCCGTCTGACTGGAGACTAGGAGGTCGCGGGTTCAACCCCGGCCGAGGTCGGCAACATTCTTTCGTGGCGATTGATCATGAAATATTTTCTACGGTCATTCTCTCCCTTCCGCTGATTCAAGAAGGGCAGTTGTCAGTTTCTGGCGAAAGAATGCGCACAATACTGGTTAACCGCTTAGAGGACTAAGCCTGCCCAGTAAATGTGTGGTTAGGTAAACTGACCACGCTCGACATGACCCCACTGGGTTGACTGGGCCGTAAAACCTCAACACAAAGCATGTGGAAGACAAGGGAAATAACATGTGCTCACATAAGGTTACCCTTCCTAAGATTCAGATCAGAAACATTAGCAGCAGGATAAGGGTTAATATGGCATTTGCAATTAAAACCAAGATAATGCAAAATAAACTGGACAGCCATGTTTAGAAATTTCTTCAATTTTATGCTAAATGGACTTCCATGTTTATGTAATTAAATGACAAGGCATGGTAAATGTCAGATGTAATTGGTTTCACCTTCAACAGACTGAAGGCAGATATTTACTGTTTTTTGTCTTTTTTCTCAGAAATTTAGGCTTAGCATTTTGTTCAAATTACATGTATATCTAAAGGAGGTAAAAATGGTGATATTTTCAAACCATGAAATAAATGAATAACAACAACAATAATAAATAAATAGAAAAATGATAATAAAGACAGATGTTAGAACATAACATGAACAACAATAATATTATGAAGCTTGGCAGTAATGAAGCATTGACTTGTTTGTATTTGAGCAGTTTGTACTCCTGACTTGTGTTAACAGTAATAATAATACAACCCGCATGAAGCCGGCCAAGGTGGCTCAGTTGGATGCAGGTCCGACTGGTGATCAGGCAGTTGTGGGTTTGACCCCCGCTGGGTTGGCAGCATTCTTTCGTTAAGATTTGATCATGAAATATTTTCATTCTCTCCCTTCTGCTGATTCAAGAAGGGCAGTTTCTAACTGCTTAGAGGACTAAGCCTGCCCAGTAAAAGTGTGATTAGATAAACTGACAGCCCTTGACATGACCCCATGGGTTGACTGGGCCGTAAAACCTCAATACAAACAAAACAATCCACATGAAAGGTCAAGCCATGCAGATAATGCACATAAAAGGTCAAGCCTTATTTTCATGAAAAAAAAAATAATAATAAAAAAAAGTATCTTTTGGAATATGTCATCTGCTACTTTTGTGACCTGTGTGGAGGAACTTTTCTTAGAACTTAATTAAGAACATAAATAAACAAAATATGTGGAACCAGGTTTTCTATGAAAAATTAAGAAAAGAAATATTTCAAAATGTTTTGCCCAGCATGCAAAGCATTACATGAATGGTAAAGACCCAGATCAGACTGCATGTACTTCTTTGTTTCTGTAACATTAATTGTGCTTTTTCTGCCATACCCAAGTATTTCATAGATCTGATCAGCTTGTATTCCACATTATGCTAGGAATTTAGAAAACAAAACTCCTTACAGTGTACTCAATACTTAACCCTTGTTCTGCTGAACCTGTGTATGCCCTGCCTTTGCAAACAGTGTAGATCCAGATCAGTTAGCTTCTGAAGAAGCCAACTGATCTGGATCTGCACTGTTTGCCATTAAGTATGTAAATTTATATTAATAATCTGGATCAAGTAATCTGATTGGCTGAAAGTAGGAAGTGGGCCTGGCATCTTAATCTATTCAGTATGACAATGGTTAACTATATTACATCCTGCTGATGTGTCTAAAATCCTGCTGGATGAATGGCAAAAGTGTAGACCCTGATCAGATGCCACATATTCTGTGGCATCTGAACTGGGTCTACACTGTTTGCTCAAGCCTGTCAGTTAAAATGCTTACCGTAATAACCCTAAGTATTAGGACAGATAGACCTTTGAAAACTGTGTAGACCCAGATCAGACACCGCAGAATGCGGCATCTGATCAGTGTCTACACTGTTTGCCATGCATACAGCAATATTTTAAGCACATCAAGCGGTAGTAGAATGGACTATTCCATATTTTAGGACAAGTATGGTAAGAAGATAAGGTGTCCCAATACTTAGGGTAAAAACAGTAGGCTGAAATATGTTAGATGCTGTGAGCCCTCTTTGTAGTCAATCAAAGTCAATTAATCCTTCTGAAACTTACTTATACAAGTTTTTGATCTGTAATTTTGGCATGACAGATTGCATCTGTCAACTTCACCAGAGCTGCTTTTAAATGATGTAAAAAGAACATCTGGAATTTCTTTGCCTTGATATCTGCTGCCAAGGAATCTGGATTTGAAGCAGGTTCAAGGCTTAGCACTCTGGGTAAAATTTTCTGCAAACGACATTTTGAAATATTTTTGTTATTTTGTCCAGAATACAGGTTTTGACATATCATGCAAATTGTCTCAAATGGAGACAATTTGAATGAAATTTCAAATCCTGTTTTCTGGGACAAATAAGAAAAATGTAATCAGTTTGTCTGCTGAATTAGTCCCGTGAGTGGTAAATGTTAATTTTTTGGTGCCAAATATTGTAATCCTTGAAGACCCATGCACAATGACCCCTTATTGGTATTTTCTTCCTTTTCTCTACTTTTTGAATTGATTGTTTGCAATCAAGCCATAGTAAATAAACACCAAAATTTCCTAAAGGTAGTTGTCCACGTGATTATCATTCACCAATGTAATCAAACCACACATTAGATGAAATCCAGGTAATGGTTATTTATAACCTCACTATTTTTGTCACTGTGACGTCAGAGTGCCGTGTGAAGAGGGTTAGCTGTAAAACCTGAACTGGGACATTGGCAAACAGTACAGACCCAGATCAGATGCTGCAGAACACGGTATCTGATCAGGGTCTGCACTGTTTGCTCAAATTACAGAAAGTTAAGGGTTAAATGAAAGTCTTAAGTCCTGTTCAGGACCATTTTTCCAGCCTACAATCTGAGACAATCGACTCACTAGTGCAGTCAGTGCTTTGATGTTTTACTGCAAATAACGTGAGTTCTCATTGGAGTCAATTGTTAGACATTTTCTGTGAGAACCCACAACATACCAGGGCCCAGTTGTTCAGAGCATCGTTAGCTTAATGAGCTTGTTAGTGGTTAAAATGTTAACTGTTCTAGTAAGTTCAAAATCTAATTCACAAGTGTTTTGCTGAAAAAATATGAGTAGCTTTTGCAAATACAAAAGCTACTCACATTTTTTCAGCAAAAATGGTAGCATATATGCCATTTTTAATGATCAAAGATTTAATGATATGTTAACTACCAGTAATGACATTGTTAGTTTTGAACAACTGGACCCAGAATGTTAACTGTTAGGAATATCAGGACACCTTACCTTAGTTCTTAGCCTGCATCATTTTCTTCTGATCTGTTTCTACAGAAGGGGTGCCCTTAACTTGAGCACCCATTATTATGCCCCCAGCTTCAAATAAGTTGGTGGATCATATTCTTTTGGGTCATTCTTCTGTCTGTCTGTTCGTCTATTTATCACACTTAGCATATGGTCAAGAACAGTTAGAGATAAAATCTTGAAATTTTATACATGGAATAAGGCTGGAAAATAAGCAAGCTCGTATTTTTTTCATTTTTTCCATCGGACTTGTTTGGAGTTATGCCCCTTTCTCTCATATAATATAATGAAATCTTGTGAGCGATACATTTCGAAACCTATTTGGGCAAAGGTCTTTAAACTTGGTAAGCTCATTTGGGGATGAGTAGATTACCTGATTAACTTGGAAAAAAAATCAGTTTAATTTTATGATAGTTTCCAACTTTGCATTTTGTATGGCTAAGCGTATAGTTGGGGGCATAGTGTTTTACAAACTCATTTCTAGTTGTTTGAACACCTTATTTCTTTACCATACTTCTTAACCCTTGTCCTGCCTTTTCAGACAGTGTAGATCCAGATCAGTTGGGTTCTGAAGAAGCCAACTGATCTGGATCTACACTGTTTTCCATTAAGTATATAAATTTATAGCAACAATCATGATCAATTAAACTGATTGGCTGAAGTTGGAGTGACAATCTATTCAGCAGGACAAGGGTTGATGCTTAGCATACTTGGGAAAATTTTCAGTAGCCAACATCTTGAAATATTTTTCTCAGAAAATAAGAAAGGACAGTTCATGCAAATTGTCTCATTAGGAGATTATTTGCATGAACTATCAAATTTTATTTCAGGGAAAATTAAGAAAAATACTTTTTTTTTTTCTTATTTTTCTCCCCAAAAATAAGATATGACATTCCATGTGAATTGTGTACTAAGAAATATTTTTCTTATTTTCCCAAGAAAACAGGATTGGACATTTCATGCAAATTGACTCCAAAGGAGACAATTTTGTATAAAAAGTCAAATCCTATTTTCTGCGAAAAATAAGAAAAATATCAATTATATAGTCATCTACTGAATAAGCTCAGAGAGTGGTAAAAGTTTTTATGTCACTGTTGGTCTAAAAACTTCTAAAACTTCAAACAGCTGGGCCAGGCCCTGAGGTTATAAAACCTTTTTCATGCTCAACTCAGCTGAGCATGAAACTTGTCCTGTTAATAAATCTCAAATTACGAACCATTGCTAATTGTTTTTGATATACATTTCACTGCTGGTTAATATGAAAAACATTTTATAATTATGCCAAAATAAGCTTCTGTTTTTTTTGTTTTTTTTTTTCTTTTTTAAATTTTTTTCAGACAACAGTCTAAGGTACACCAGTACAGAGTTCTCCCAGGACCAGACAGAAAACTTCATGTTCAGGTAGGGCCAGTTTTGTCACTACTGCTTTAGCATGCAGGCACTCGCCAGCATTGTCTTTAGTGTTGATATTGTTGTTGTTTGCATCAACAATATTAAGTCTGTGCATTTACCTCCGTTTCTCTGCAACGGTGGCTCAGTGGGATGCTCCGTCCGACTGGAGACCAGGAGGTCGCAGGTTCAACCGCCGCCGAGGTCGGCAACATTCTTTCGTGGCGATTGATCGTGAAATATTTTCTACGGTCATTCTCTCCTTTTCGCTGATTCAAGAAGGGCAGTTGTCAGTTTCTGGCGAAGGAATGTACACAATACTGGTTAACCGCTTAGAGGACTAAGCCTGCCCAGTAAACGTGTGGTTAGGTAAACTGACCGCGCTCGATATGACCCCATTGGGTTGACTGGGCCGTAAAACCTCAACACAAACAAACAAAACCTCCATTTCTAAAACACCAAGGCTTCTAGGATAATGAAACTCATACACTGATCCACCATGATACACCCTGCCAATGACTGTTACTAAATTTACCCTACATTTCACTCTTGGCTGAACAATGTTTAGTTTGTACATTCAGCTCGGTTTCTTGTACACCACCAGCAGTCACGACATAGCCATTCAGGGAATTTCTTGTTATGTAATAATTTTATCATACTTTTACAGATAAGGCAATTTTTAAACAAAAAGTACCGTGTTTACCCTAAATAAAGATGACACACCTTGTTATTTTCTCCATAGGCCTCAATGCTAAGTGTTTAAAAGTCTCTACAGTTCCATAGTCCCAAATCAGATCCAGGTTTTGGTGCGATGTGATGGCCACTTGAGTCAGCAAGGTCCTGGGATTTCGTATCATCTTCACCATTTCAAAAACATGATATTGCCCGCCATATGACGTCACAAAAACTCCTCTATTCAGGCCTACTCTTTGTAGCACTCCACACAGGCAAATAGTTCCCTACAAAATTTTTACTGTCTGGAATTTCTCTTCCAAGAATTTTCTGTTGCCTGAAATAAACAGAACAGTGCAATCTTCTTTTAGCTTTCACTGTATACACCATCTACTCCATACACTCTTTTTTTAGATAGACAAAGCAATGTGACATCAGTAGTAGTCTGGTTCCGAGTATTCAGACAGACAGCAATATTTAGACAGTAAACAGGTGGTAAAATAGGATTTTAAACTTTCAGGGAAAGTACAGTGATGAATTAATATGTCTGAACATTTAGGGTAAATATGGTATTGATATTTTTTTTATTTGTCCGCAGAAAATATTAAAAAAATTTTACATGCCGAAACTTTCATGTCTTTCATCCTATGCAAAAGAAATTTGTGTGATGGATTAATGATGAATAACCCATTTTAGACTGAATGCAGAATTCCCCTACACTATATATTGGAAGATTCTAATTACGATTTTAGGTATGTCAGGCTGTATGTGATTCCGAGAGAAAAATGGTTGAACAATTTACAAACAGTGGAGACCCTAATCAGATGCCACATTCTGCAGTGTCTGATCTGGGTCTGCACTATATGCCAATTACCCTTTTAGGGGTCTTCAGACTACAAAAGGTTAAACTTGATTTCAGCTCAATTCTGACATGAGTTATGGACCCTTGATAAATATTAGTTAGTTGAAAAATCAGCCACTGGTTTTGACAATAACATTTTTACGAGGGTCCTGCAAAAAGTTTTGTCACTGGGTTCAGATTACTTCAGTGCTACGTTTTATCAAACATATTTTTATTACAAACCTTCAGAGTATTCCCCCTTTACTGAAACACATTTTTGTAACCTTTTTACCCAGTCGCGAAAAGCAGATAAATAGTCTTCTTTTGGTATCTGTTGGAGACACTGATAAATAGCGCTGCCAAGAGAACTGCTAGATGTATACTTATTTCCAGAAAGCATTTTCTTAAGCCTTGGTAATGAAAACAAAAGTCACAGAGACTCAGGTCAGGTGAATAAGGTGAATGGTTTAAAACTCACCTTTTCAGAAGCCAAAAAAGACTTAACAACCTCACACTTATGAGAGGAGGCACTGTCATGTAAAAGGTGGACTCCTGACCATCCTTTACTTGGTCGTTTCTTATTGTAAAACTCTTTCACTTTCTTCAGTACAGAATTCTTGTAGAATCGGCCAGTGACTGTATGACCAGATGGACAAGGCACTTGAACGATTGGCCCACTTGAATTAAAGGAAATTGCGTACATCTTTTTTGAACTTATGGTTCTCTTGGCAATACATGGGCATTTTTGATCTTTTCACTTCCATTGCTTATTGTCAGTACTTCTTTGTGGCTCAAACATGTGCACCCAGATTTCATCACCTGTTAGCAAGTTAGAAATAACCCGACTATTACAGCCTTTGTATGTTTTCAAAAGTTCCTGGGCACATTTAAGGCGTTGTGTCTTTTGCTCCTCAGTGAGCAAATGAGGTATCCGTCTAGCGCAAACCTTTCTCAGGTCCAAACGCTTTTTCAGAATTGTTTGCACACAGCCTTCTGATATGCCAGTACAACTAGCTATATCTTTGACAGACAATCCTGCATCCTGTTCAATCACAATCTTTACAGCAGCGATGTTAGCCTTCGTAACAGAGGTTTTAGGCCTTCCAGGACGGGTATCATCTTCAACAGAAAATTTCCCAGCTTTAAAGCTTTAACACACCTAAAAACTGTGCGCATTGAAATGGTCTGAGGTCCATATATACCACACAATTCATTAAATATCTGCTTTGAATTTACATTAAGCCTAATGCGGCATTTAATATAGCTACGAATTTCAGTCTTCTGGTGCATGTTCCAATGTAACAAGTAAATTGGTCAGTGTATATGACTGCATCTATTTCAGTTTGAAATAACTCGGTCAGTTGGAAAGCAATTTGCACGAAATAAACGGGTATCATTAGCTATTCAACACACCATTTAAGTGCAGTGAAGCATTTAAAAATATACCTGGGATAAAACCAAGGAAGCCTATCAGTGACAGAACTTTTTGCAGGACCCTCGTACATTCTTTTCATTTTCTGAGAATAGAAGGCATTTTGACATTTCATTGAATTGTCTGCCTAGCAGACAGTTCACATGACATGTCAAAACATTTAAAAGTAATTTAGCCAATTTTAGTCTGGAGACCTCCAAAAGGTTAGGTGGCAAACAGTACAGACCCAGATCAGATGCCACTGAATGCAGCATCTGATCAGGGTCAACACTGTTTTCATTAAAAACAGGAATTTCTATAAAATGTAGTAATAATAAAAACTAACCAGACACCCTGCTATTGGAAATAGACCGGTCCAAAGAGTTGTAATGGAAGAGTCCACTTGTCCAAATTGGTTAAAAATGTAGAAAGTAGTCTGTGACAGTTTTGTTGCTTTAACCCGTTTTAGTCTGGAGACCTCCAAAAGGGTAACAGTGCAGACTCCAGTCAGATGCCACAGACTGTGGTGTCTGATCAGGGTCTACAATGTTTGCAAATAATTTAGCAATTTTTCTCTAGGAACATTTAAATCACGTAGCCTGACATACTTGAATTAGAAATTTGACTGACTGTTCCAATATATAGTGTTGGGGAGTCTATTCAGTTTAAAATGGGTTAATGGGTTAGCAAGGCCAGTTTGTGGCTCTGTCTGTTGATGTACATTAGTTACAGTATTTTACCCTAAAGGTGTCATTCGAAAGTATGGTAAATGTCCTATAATTTCAAACACTTTGGTGCGAAGGTTTCGTGCATCTTACGTCACTGGGGTGTCCAACTGATATTGGCTTACAGTTGGGCAAGGCCTGCTATCCTTGTAGCAGGTAAGGGTAGAGGGGGCAATGTTTTAAATTCTTCTGTTTCTTCACTTTCATTTCTGTTCCTCTTTCTTCCCTTTCCCTCTCTTTCGTCTCTTCTACTATATCTTCTATCTCTTATCTCCCTTTCTCTGGGAGACGACACAAAATGACCCACAAGGGTTGATGAGTGGTTAACCCCAACACAATCAATCAATAGAACACTTTATTCCATACTTTTTTTTGCCTAAAATTTGCTTTTTGTGCAGTTGCTTCTTAAAATACTTAGTGGAATGGCAAACAGTATAGACCCTGATCAGACTGCAGGAGCTGTCTGATCTTGGTCTACACTGTTTGCATAATCCAGTTTGTCAGAAACTGGTGTACGAAATTTTAGGACAGTTACTGTATAGCTAATGGCATTCTGTTATATTGTTTTTGAGAAATATAAACTTGATATTTCATGTGAATTTTATTTTCAGTCTGAGACGGGCACCATCCAGAGAGGTTACAATGACCTAACAGAATTGATAGCAGACTACATAAAAAGGGGGGACCAGAATGGCTTGGCTGGTGCCCTGATCCATCCTATACCTGTAGAGGGTATAACAGAAGAGCTGGAATCAGGTACTGACTGGTTTTCTTTTGTAATCAGTGATTTAATACCAGTTACCTCAAAGTATTTGATTATAATTCTGGGATTTCTTCAGGGTGTCCACGGTCAGGGAAAAAGTCAGGGAATTTTTTTTTTTTTCAAGGTCAGGGAATTGTCAGGGAATTCTGACATTGGTCAGGGAAGTTTGAAATTTCAGCAAAAGTCAGGGAAAAGTCAGGGAATTTTGAAAAAATATGTCCGTGAAGAGAAAAAAACAAAAGAATAAAGGCTAAGGCAGTTTCTTCCTGTTTGGCTTTTACTTTATGCTTATTCTAATGAATGATAGTAGATAATAATGTCTTGTCCTCTAAAGTATTGCATTTGTCAAATTATTCTTTCAGAAGAAACTGAAGGGATTGGCGCCCCTTGCCTCCCCAGCTAACATTTCTTTTTAAATGTGGAAGATTTTCAAAGGTCACAGCTGCATTATATTATGACTAAGAAAGATCTTGTCATTTTTTCACTAAGAATTTTGTCGCAAAGTACATTTTTCCTGGAGAGAAAATAATTTCTGTGTCTATGAAATAATTAAAAAAGAAGCTAAAAACTTATTACAGGCCCTTAACTATGAATAAAGCTACAAAAGTATTTGTTTCCAATTTCCTTACCTTTTCACTAACTTGTCCATAACAAAACTTATTTGGAAACATGAGAAATAGTTGACTCTTGTTTTCTTCCTTGAACCTGTGGAGAGTTGTTGAGATACTAACTTGTCTTTCCTGTCAAAGAAGTTTGATATGTAAACCCACCACTCTCTTTAGGTTCTTTAAAGTCACAGCAAAGTTAACTATTTTTAATTAAGGTGAGAATAGATGTACAACTTCTTTTTTTTCTTATACAGGTGATGATATGAATGATTCCAAAATTGCTTTCCTCTGCTATATACTAATCTAACCTGGTGTTTGGAGCTTTTGTAACCTCTGCTTTTATTCTCTCACAAACTAACTTGCTTTGAGGACACTATCTTGTGAATGATACACTTTCATAGTCATGAGTAGCAAACAAACAAAATTCAACAAAGACTGGATTAAAGACCCAGCATTCTCCAGCTGGGTTGGGAGTAGACCCAAATTCAGAAACTAAAGCCCGTTGCATGTTATGTGGCTACAATTTTGAATTAGGAAATATGGGGAAGAAATCTTTAGTTAGTCACGCCAATGGAAAAAAACATAAGTTGAAACATCAATTGTCTGTCAATGTAAAGCAGGAAATTAAACCTCTTGATGTCCATTTTGGGAAGGTTGCACCTTCCAGCAGTGCAGAGGATAAGCCGTTAAATGGAGCAGTGTTTGTGGTGTGCTTTGATGAGTCCCTGAACAAAGTGCTTCAGGAGGAACAAATGGACTTACACCTTAGGTTTTGGGACAATGAACTTAATAAGGTAGTAACACGTTACTTTGACTCTGTATTCTTGGGTCACACAAGATCAGGAGATCTCCTGGTGAAATTCAACGAAGCACTCTCAGGGCTGAACATGTCAAACATGTTGCAAATCTCCATGGATGGACCAAATACCAATTGGAAGTTCTACGACACTTTTGTTCAGAAACGGCATGATTCTGACGCAGACATTCCTATGTTACTCAACATTGGATCCTGTGGTCTCCATGTAGTTCATGGAGCATTCAAGTATGGAGCCAGTAAAACAGGATGGAAGTTAGATGGCATCATGAGAGCAGTCTATCACTGCTTCAATGACACACCTGCCAGACGAGAAGACTACCTGGTAGCAAATAAGGGTAGTGCACAGTTTGCCTTACAGTTTTGCAGTACCAGATGGTTGGAAGATGTTCCAGTTGCTGAGAGGGCAATCAAGATATGGCCAAATATAAAGACATACATTTCGGCAGAACAGAAATTAAGCAAAAGTCAGCAGCCGAAATGTCAATCATACATAAACTTGACAGAGTATTCACAGGACCAGCTTGTGCCAGCAAAGTTACATTTCTTTATAACCATTGCCAAGATTCTGGTTCCATTCTTGGAACTCTTTCAAACAGACAAGCCCATGGTGCCATTCTTGTGTAGTGGACTTGAAAATATCATGACCAACTTACTTCAGAGATTTGTAAAGAAACAATGTCTAGAAAGTACAACTAATGTGTCTAAAATAGACGTTTTTAAGAAGGACAATCTTGTTTCTCCAGATAAGGTAGATGTGGGGTTTGCTGCAAAACAGGTAGTAGACACTGTTCTTAAGGAGAAGAAAGCAAGTCCTCTTCGTGTACTGGAGTTTCAGAAAGAGTGCATAACATTCCTCCAGCATATGGTTGGAAAGCTTCAAGAAAGATGTCCTTTAAAGTATGCTACTGTAAAGGCAATGGACTGTCTTGATCCAGCTCTAGTTTGTGGTAACCCAGAGAAAGCTGTAGAAAAGATGGGTAGCATTTTGCAGAAACTGCTTAATAATAAGTGGCTGACAGCAAGCAAATGTGACGAATGTCTTCAGGAGTTTAAACAGTGGATCAGGGAAGAAGCAAAGGAGGAAAGTGAGCAACTGTCCTCCTTTGACAAGACAAAGGATAGATTAGATGAACTCTACTACAATCTGATGGGAGTAAATGGGAAGTACAAATCCTTGTGGGAGGTTGTCAAGATGGTTTTGATGATGTCTCATGGTCAGTCAACAGTAGAGAGGGGTTTCTCCACAAACAAGGATATTCTGAAAACAAACATGGGTAAGGAAACCTTGAAAGCATTCAGAATAGTTTATGATGGACTTGTGAATGCTCCTAAAGAGCGTAATGCAGACAAGGAGACAGGTGAGAAAGAGAAAGGACAACTTGATGTTTCACAAATAACTGTCACAAAAAAGATGATGGAAGCATGCAGAAATGCCAGGAGAAAGTATGATGCATATTTAGAAGAAGAAAAAATGAAGAAGGTTGCAAGTGTTGAAGAAACAAGGAAAAAAAACAGTTCAAGAACAATTGACAACATTGAAAGGGAAGAAAAGAAAATTGGAGTCCTGTGCAGAGACTCTGTTGAAAGAAGCAGATGACCTAGCTCAAGAGGCAGAAAAGAAAATGAAATGGGACCTGGTGACAAAGTCCAATGCCTTTAGAGAAAAGGCAAAGGAAAAGAAAAAGCAAGTTGAACAAACTGGAAAGGAAATAGAGACACTGGAGAAGACACTGAAAAAGATGTGAACTGTGAACTAAAACTGCACATCAGATTGTGCATGTGGAACATCGACTATTTGTGTATATGTGTTTTTTTCTTTATGGACAGCATATCCACTATGCAACAGCTCAATTTTGCCTAGATATAAAATCTTAAGAAGTATTGGGCTAGAATTGTATTGCTAGTTTCATCAGTAGATTAGAAGTCTTGCATATTAATATGTTTCTGCTAGTTGGTCATGGATATTTTTTCATTTCATGATATGGTACAGAAGTATGGTATGGCTGGTAAGAACAAAATCTCAAACAATATATATACCACTACCATTAATGTTATCACTATGTACCTCTCTCTCTCATCAGTCTGAACAAAGTCTATATAATGATACATGTTTCATTTGTAGGCTTTGTCTTGCCTCATGTTGAGCATAGTTTAGTTCATCTTTATCAAGTTTGTGCATCTGGTATGGTTTATGATATATTTAAGATTTGATACATCCTCTTATTTCTGTACCATACCATTTAATACAATTATGCCTAGGTCATGGTGGTTGTTGTATAACCTTTGCTTGAATTATGAGTCACATCTGAAAATTGTATTAACACACGTTTTCTCATTTTTCATACTGTTGGCTGTGGATGCTTGTTTGCTTTGTAACACTTTACCTTCTACACTTCTGTTGTGTTTAATTATCCTTTCAATTCAGCTTTGCATGTCTACTTATATAAAGTAGTAGTCAATATCTCTAACCCACAAATCATTATCAAATGCTCTACTTAATATATAAACTATGTTAAGCAAATTTACTGTACAATATTCACATGCATGGATTCAGTATGTGGTTCAAAAACTTTTTCCTTGTGCTCATTTCATAATTCTCACTTTAATATGAGTAGCTAGTTGTTCTATGAACTTTGTACCTCATTTAACTCTGTGGTTAAGGGCATTGTGTTTGAGCATGCAAAAAAAAAATAAATACAAGCTAGCCTTAAATTTTATATCAATGCCAAGTTGGAGGCTTAAACTGGTATGTATAAATACAATGTTAAAGTGCATACTTATGAACACATGGAGATATATCTTTTAGATTTGCTTGTATTTGTCCATTTTTGCATGCATCTAATTTAAGCACCACATCCAACAGCATAGTTTACTTTTTCAAATACATGTACATGTTTGTATTAATAAAAAAAACAACAACAGAAAACAATATAAAAAAAAAACAAAACAAAAAATTAACAAAATGAAAAATATAAACAGTAATAAAATGGTAATTGCTAGAGCAATAAAAGGTGGTAAGGGTTGGCTATAGGGGTGGAGGAGGCCAACAGAACCTTTTGTATTTGGACATACATTCTATTTCAAGGACTTCATTCAACAATAAATAACATGCAAATACATACATGTACATGTATGTATGTAGAAAAAATAAAGTAGAAATTAAGTTCAAAGTGAAACTACAAACAAACATATTAAAACAAGCAACAAAAACACTTTTAAAGAGTAAGACAATTACAGCTGGTTGTGTAAATGAAGCAAAGGGTTGGCTAAAGGGGATGAGGCAGATGCCAGAACTTTGCGCAAAATATCGAAAAAATTGGTCAGGGAAATTTGAGTTTTGGTCAGGGAAAAGTCAGGGAAAAGTCAGGGAATTTTGCTTTACTCAAATTGTGGACACCCTGTTCTTGTTTCTCCATTGAAACATATATTGTGGGTACTCATAAGAAATGCCTCAGTGAGGCACTTAGGCACTTCTAATGAGAACTGACAATGTAACTTTTTATGGAAGCGTGGAAAAAATTATCCTAGAATTATCAACAAATACTCCTTCTTAATCAGTCCTCTAAGGGATGTATACGATTTGGTACTGTACTGTAGAAGTAAATGATGTTCATGTAATATATATCATTAGAATCATCTCATTGAGACAGTTCCAGTTATACACTATAAATTAAGGTAAATAAATACACCTCTAATGGAGGTTACTCTCAACCAAACATATTTTCCTCCCTTCCCAAAGAAGTCACCCTTTAACCCTTAAAGCGTCAAGAAAAAACTGCATCTGAAAATGTCGTCTGTTTATGTCGTCTGCTGAATATTCTTGCAGACTTTTCAAACCTATTTTTGCATACAGGTGAACAGTGTGGACACTGATCAGACTGCTCCTAAAGGAGCAGTCTGATCTGGGTCCACACTGTTTGCAGAAATGACTTTTAAAACCACAAGCAGATGACAAAGCAGACGACAATAGTTGTGACTGGCGCTTTAAGGGTTAAGAAAGGAATTTTCTTCCTCCAGGAGCTTCTATTTTCTGTAACTCTTTCCCCGCTAGTGGCTACTTTTGTCGTCTGCTGATAACCTTTGCAAACAGTTTGGACCCAGATCAGGCCCAACAAAACCTTGGGCCTGATCTGGATCCAAACTGTTTGACACTATGATAGTATTTCTGAAAGATTTTTTGAATAAGTTAATTTAACCCATTTATACCGAGCATATTTTTTCTACCTTTCATCTTTGGACTGGTCCATTTACCATGTAAGGGGCATTCGGTTAGTTTTTACTGTTACTAGGTTTTATAGAAATTTCTGTATTTCATACAAACAATGTAGACCCTGATCAGACCCCGCATTCTGCAGCATTTGATCTGGGTCTACACTGTTTGCTTATGTCCCATTTATGGGACGCTAGGCTTAAATGGGTTAAAAAAAAACAAACCCACAGATGACAAAAAAGCATACAAAATTACCCAGTATGCAAAGAGTTATGAATTAGCCCTCTTTGAGAAGGGATCCATTTGTCACGGATGCCATCTCTTTTTTTTTTTCCAATAAACCAGTGCATAACATGTCACTGAAATTATCTCTGAAAGTGAAAGTTACATAAAATGTGGATCATCTTTTGGTAAAAAACAAATTTGAATAGTTTTGATATATTTTCTGCTAATATCTTCTAGACATTGTTAACCCTTGTCCTGCTGAATAAATTAAGATACCACACCCATTTCCAATCAGATTACTTAATCTAGATTTTTGATATAAATTTACATTCTGAATGACAAACAGTGCAGATCCAGATCAGTTGGCTTCTTCATGCAACATGTATGATTGAGCCCAATATGAAGGCACAATATTCCTGGGATCCATAGCAACAACCATGTTAGCTGAACAATCGTGTTGTATCCAAACTGCTCATTGCAGGCCCCCGTAGCCTAGTGGATAAAAAAGCTGACTCTTAATCTATTAGGTTTCTCACCACTGTGGTTTGAGCCTCGCTCAGGTCACATGTGGGAAAGCCAGTTTCTGCTTACGGATGGTTAGGTGTTTTTTCCCAGGGTTCTCTGGTTTTCACCCACCTTTGATGAACGATCGGCTCAATATAAGTGAAATATTGGAAAGGGCTTTAAAACCCAAATAAAAAAAAAAAAAAAAACTGCTCATTTTTCTGTATAATCTATAAAATTTTGTTTGGATACAACACATTTGGGGTCCATCTTATATCTGAAAATGTCTTATAATGACTGACAATTCAGCAGACGACAAATAGGTGATATTTTTCTCATTTTTCCCAGAAAACAGGATTTGACCTTTCATGAAAATTGTCTCCAATTTGCATGAAATATCAAATCCTGTTATCTGGGAAAAATAAGAAAAATATTTCAGTTTGTCATCTGCTGAAAATTTTACCCAGAGTGCTAAGCATTAAAGACTTGAGAGGTTCCGGAGTAGCAGAATCTGGCATTTTGGACTGCTGGACCTTTTTAATGGATTTTTATTTTGTTGCATGAGTGCCAAATAAACATGCTTAACAGTAAAATATCATCAATTTTTGGATGAGTATTTATTGCAATAAAACTTTTCAGAATATTAATTAACATTTACCACTCTCTGGGTTAATTCAGCAGATGATAAACTAACCATGCTTGATATGACCCCAATGGGTTGACTGGGCCTAAAACCTCAACACAAACAAAAATCAGTACCAGCAACATATGTTTTTGTGAAAAAAAACCTCAGTACTTTTTGGCTGAAAAAAAAAAAAAAAAAAAAAAAATTAACAAAAAAGCTATGATTTCATGGAGACTAATACAGCTGTAGATGTCTAGACTGCATACTGCTCTGTTAACATACTGGGCCCGGTTGTTCAAAGCGTCATTAGCTTAACAAGCTCGTTAAGGGTCATTTCGTTAACTGTTTTAGCAGATTTAATACACAATATTCTGATATTTTTTGCTGAAAAAATGTGAGTAGCTTTTGCACTGCAAAAGCTACTCACATTTTTTCAGCAAAAAATTTCAGCATATTTGCATATCACTCGATGTAAATTTTAACGAATTGTTAACTAACGACGTCGTTAGCTTTGAACAACTGGGCCCAGTTTTGCATTTTGGGTGAAAAATAATACCAGTATATTTCTAATCCTTTTCTAATCGTATTTTTCATTTTGTTTAAAAAATGTTTTCCCTTTCCTTTAAGGAATGTCTCATTCTATTATACCCTAATAATCATAAGTACTGAGACAGATAGCCTGAACAAACTGGTTAGACCCAGATCAGAGGCCACAAAA
This sequence comes from Anodontia alba, assembly GCA_964016985.1. NCBI lineage: Eukaryota > Metazoa > Mollusca > Bivalvia > Lucinida > Lucinidae > Anodontia > Anodontia alba. The sequence continues at coordinate 83,126,258 of OZ024832.1, forward strand.
TGTGGCATCTGATCAGTGTTGACACTATTTGCCACTCATCCAGCATCCATTTCAGATGATGATGATGAAGATTTTGAAGTGCCACCACCACAAGCCAGCCCTCCACTAACACCAGGCCATCGTAAGAGTTCCATACGCATGGAAGCAGATAGGGTTGATCTGCAGAAGAATTTTTCTAAATTGGATCTTTCAAAGTATGAACTTTTTTAATCGAGCCTGGCTCGGGTCATATGTGGGAAAGCCAAGTTCTGCTTACAGATGGTCAGGTGGTTTTTCTCCGGGTTCTCCGGTTTTCGCCCACCTTCGATGAACGATCGGCTCGATATAAGTGAAATATTCTTGAAAGGGCCGTAAAACCCAAATCAAAAAAAAAAAAAAAAAAAAAAAAACTTTTTTAATACTCTTAACCCTTAAATCATCAGTGTAAACTTGTAGCAGACAACATTCTAAATATTTTCTTTTTTTTTTCTAATTTTTCAGAGAAAGTTCACATGAAATGTCAAGGCTTGTTTTCTCTGAAAAATAAAAAAAATGTCAAGACTTGTTTTCTCTGAAAAATAAAAAAAAAAAAAAAATAAATAAATAAAATAAAAATTTCATGCTCAGCTAAGTTGAGCATGAAAAAAGTTTTATAACCTCAGGGCCAGATCAAACTGACTAGACCCAGATCAAAGTGTGATCAGAGTCTGTACATGTTGACATTCAACCAGGATCTTTTAGACACTTCACCAGGTAGTCACTTTTAACAAGGGAGGTAACTATTATGACTTCCTGTTTGCTTTACTACACACCAAGTCCCTTCTGAAAGAGCTCTTCTCTGAAAGCAATAATATGCTCCTAACAACTTCAAAAGAATTACCATATTTACCATATGTATTTGGACAGACAGGCCTGAGCAAAAAGTGAAGACCCAGATGAGATGCTGCAGAATGCAGCATCTCATCAGGGTCTACACTGCAACTCATCCAGCAATTTTTAGACACAACATTGGGTAGTAAATTGTACTTGTTCAAATTTTACGAAAAGTATGATGAGGAATTGAGGTGTCTGAATTCTTAGGATAAATACGGTATTTCCATTGAAAGGGTATTCATTCCCCTGAATAATACATGTACACAGAATTTTTTTCCTTTGCACACAATAAACTTTGCACAGCAATGGTTTCTCATAATCATGGATCATCTACTACCTCAGCATCAACGAGATCTACAAGGACCTGATGGTCACACTAGAGGAGGATGCCCATTTATACAGCATGCTGAAGAAATTCATTGTTGAGTTTGAACATGGCAGGGAGAGTCTGAAAGACACCCCAGCTCTGGGATGGCTTCTACCATCACACAGGAGACACCTGCCAAGAATCATGACATCATCCTGTCTACACAAAATATGTAGGACTACTGGACATATCCAACAAAAATTTTGTTTGGTGTGGCGAATATTCTAAGAACTTCAAGTACATTTTAATCATTTATAAGACAGACGTTGAAAAGTTTTCACATAGACTGCATCATCATGACAGATAGACAAGTAACAGGGCATTATATTGCAATGGAGCAGTCTGATCTGGGTCTTTTCTGTGTGCATATACCATTTTGTTGAAAAGGTTGGAGTATGAAATTTTGGGACTGTATGGACCATGTCAAGCAAAAGAGTGCCTATGAACAAGTGCAAAGTGTACAGATTCAGATCATCCTTTGCTCTCTCTTCAGTCTGTAGTATCCTTTGATCCATATAGCAGAAGAAGGCCCATTACAAAAACACGCCTATTCAATTATATAGAAAATTTCACCTCCAAAAACTGAAAATTTTTCAGATAAAAAACTCTGATATTTTTCATATATCTGCTCAAAACATAGATTGTGGGTACTCATTAGAACTGCCTCAATGAGGCAGTTCTAATGAGTACCCACAATCTATGTTTTTGAGCAGAAATAGGAAAAATAATGTATACCCCTGTGAACCCCAGTTTTACTATATAAAAGTGGGGTTTAAGAGGGTCAAAATTATATAGGTATGTTTTCGTAATGCCAAGATCAGACAGCATGGATGCACAGGCTGATCTGGGTCTTCACTGTCTGCGTATATCTCTGAAGACAAGCTCTCACATGAATTAGCCCATATACCAGTAGTTAAATAGTTGCTGTGAGTGATTAACTGTATTTGTAAGCCAGTGTTTTGTAAGCCACTTGACCAGGAAGGGTCCGGTTTGTGATTGTGTTAAGCATTTTGGTTATTTAACCCTTTAATGCCAAGTGGACTCTTTTACCGCAGTTCTTTGGACAGGTCCATTTCGAATAGAAGGGGTTTCTGGTTAGTTTTTATTATTACCATATTTTATAGAAATTCCTGAATTTAAAGTAAACAGTTTAGACTGATCAGATGCCACATTCTGTGGTGTCTGATCTGAGTCCACACTGTTTGCCAATGTCCCTTTTATGGGACGCTAGTCATAAATGGGTTAAGAATCTTCCTGTTTGTTACAGGAAGAAAATGCATAAAAAAAAATATGTCATTAGTCAATGATGTCGCCTTGCGACTTTTGTGGACAGAACAGAGCCAATCAGAACTCTAGATAAGAGTCTTTTTTCAGCTGTCAATAATTTTATTTTTCTTATTTCTCCATGTTGTGGGTAATCATTACAGTTTTTCTCCTAGAGGCATTTCTTAAGAATAAGAAGTGATTTTAGAGTGCTTCTAATGATTGACTATAGCTCAAGACTATAGCTCAAGATAAGAGGGGGGTATCCACATAATTTTCTTATTTCTCCACAAAAACATATGTTGTGGATACTCATTAGAAGCACCGAGGTGCTTGCAGCTTCTAATATGTTTTCTAATATGTTTTCGTGAAGAAATAAGAAAAATAATTGATACTTTTAGGCAAAAAAAAGCGCTGTATCTAAGGCTGTTGATCATTACCACACCATAAGTTTTCATTGAGAAAAAAGGAAGAAACAATATTTATCTGATTATCCATCTTATCTAGACTAGAGTTAGGGTATCTGTTATCTCTGATTGTCAAATCAGGGCCTTGGGCAGTGAACATGAAAGATGCTGTTGAGACTGTACAAATGTACTGGCTGGTCTTGGGCTTCATAGTTATCCTATATACCCAAGATATGTTTCTTGTGACACCATTGAATGCATCATGACATTACGGAAACAGGTCTATTCAAATGTATTGAAAGTTTTACAACCAAAAAAGGAAAGATTTCAGATAAAAAAATCTGATATTGTTCATATTTCTACTCAAAACATAGATTGTGGATACTTGTTAGAACTGCCTCAGCAAGGCGGTTCTAACGAGTACCCACAATCTATGGTTTTGAGCAGAAATAAGAAAAATAATATATACCCCTGCAAACTCCAGTTTTACTATATAAAAGTGGGGTTTAAAAAATTAAGGGGGTCAAAATTATATAGGTATGTTTTCGTGATGATTAATGAGGAGATATTATTTTAAGTACAGGTCTCGAGGTTATAAAACTTTTTTTACATGCTCAGCCTAGCTGAGCATCAAATTTTCTCTGCTAACAAATGTGAAAATGCCAACAATATTTATTAGCAGAGAAATTTTCATGCTCAGCTGTGATTTGCAGTTGTTAGTAATTTGAGATTTATTAGTAGGACAAATTTCATGCTCAGCTGAGTTGAACATGTAAAAGTTCTATAACCTGGAGGCCAGGATTTCATTTGGAATAGAATGATGGCCGCATATACAGCTCTTGTGGGTGGAGCACAATGCTCCATGCCAGTGAGACTTGACCATTGACAAATCCAAACCGCCAATGTCTGAATGACAGAGCAATGATCAGACGGATCTGAAATCTCAAGCCACAAGACATTGTCATCATCAGGTCCAATGAGCTACTTGGGGGTCTTGGCATTGAGGATCTGGACCTCATTCTGAAGGAGAGAAGGCTCCACTGGTATGTACATGTGGAATGCTCCAATGGTACAGTCAAGACAGCCTGTGACATACAGGTTGATGGAAAGTGTGGGCCTGGGAGGCCCAAGATGACATGGAAGCAGCTGACAGAGAGGGATTGCAGAGATTGGAAGCTCTTGGCTATGGACCGTCGTGATAGACATACCTGGAGATCTGTGTGAGATCTGCAACAAGCCAGCTACCTGGAAGGGGACCCATTGATCAAAAATATGATGATGATGATGGTGATGATGATGATGATGATAAGAATCTATCAACACTTATAGACAATACGCTAAATTGAGATTTTTTTAAGGTCTCCAAAGAAAATTAATCAAACTTTAACATCCTGGACTACAATAGTAGCAGCTGGCATTTTAAAATATATTTATGCCCCCAACTTTGAAAAAAGTTGGGGGGCATATTGCTTCTGGCTTGTCTCTTCGTTCGTTCATTTGTGTGTTCATTCATTCATTTGTCACATTTTCTGGTGCATAGCATAACTTTAGAACCAGATATGCTTATGTTTTGAAATTTCATATATGGATTCCTCATGAAAAAATAGGTGACCTGTATTTTTTTCTTATCCCATTTTAGAGTTATTGCCCTTTTATTAAAATAACATTGAAATCTGGTTGGCAAGATATCTCAAAAAGTATTTGAGCTAGAGCCTTGATATTTGGTGTACTGATTGGAACTGAGGAGGAGACCACTTGATTAAATTTTCAGCCAGTTTAATGAAATTTTGTTGGAGTTTGGCCCTTTGCAATTTTTGGCAATTTATTGCTTTCATGTGCATAGCATAAGTTTAGAACCATGTATGCTAATGTTTTGAAAATTTATATATGGATTCCTCATGAAAATATAGGTGACCCATATTTTTTTCTTATCCAAATTATCTCCCATTTTAGAGTTATTTCCCTTTTAATAAAATAACTCTGAAATCTCGTATATTTGTACTGTTATTACCTTCATGGGCAAGCAATGTTGGATACAACCAGTATTAAAGTCAGGCAGTGTTGGGGGCATAGTGTTTTACAAACACCAGCTCAAGTTTCTTCTTATTTTTCCTAGAAAATAGATCTGAATTTTTTTTTTTTTTTTAGACTGAAAAGAGGTCTGACCTGGGTCAGAACTCTTTTCCTCTTCTTTAGGTAACTACAGTAAATTTAAACGTCCAAAATCTTGGGAATTTTATAGTGATTTGCAGATAGTATGCAGTAGAGTGAAAGGTGTACTACCACATAATTCATAAACATAAAATACTAATTATACATATTCATGTTTTGACAGACTCCAGACTGTCAGGGTGAAAGAGAATGAGAGGCTAGTACACATGATATTTGAAAGATGAAAGAAAGAAAATACTGGAGAACCTCGTTTAGATATGACCCGGGTCTGAAAGAGGAATTGTAACAGGGTTAAAGGAATAAAATTTACAGATTTAAAAAAAAAAAAAAAAAAAATATTTCAAGCCCAGTTTTCTGGTCCCATGTGTAGCCGATTCTTTCCTTTAAGAGTAGCCTCTTCTATACAAACCCACTTTGAGCAGAGAGACATATATACTTTCAGATGTCAGAGTGATCTCCCTTAGAGTGTATCTGTTCACATTAACCTTTCAACTGCCACTCACAACAATTGTTGTCTGCTTTGTCATCTGCTTGTGATTTTAAAAGTCATTTTTGCAAACAGTGTGGACCCAGATCCGACTGCTCCTCTAGGAGCAGTCTGATCAGGGTCCACATTGTTCGCCTGTATGCAAAAATAGGTTTGAAAAGTTTGCAAGAATATTCAGCAGACAGCATAAACAGACGACATTTTCAGATGCAGTTTTCTTGGCATTTTAAGGGTTCAGTAGCTTCCTTAATTCATATCAGTCATGCCATGTGAAAAGGGGTCTTAGGGGCACATACAAAGGTTCAGCTCAGACTGCACATTTACCCTGTCTGATCAGTTCTACTCGTTCTTATTAATTCAGATCATGAGGTCCCGGATTTGAATCCTGCCGCAGACGGGTTTCACCTCATTACTGTACCCTGCTTCACTGCACAGAGCCTTTCATTATCACCCTTCCATTATCTCAGTATGACTGAAATAATGTTAAAAGGGACGTGAAACGCCAAATCATCATCATCATGTTCTTATAGATAAACACTTATAGCTTACTGTGGTATGCGCAGTAATTAGGTCGTATAAATAGACATATCCCTATAAGCACACAATTTAGCAATTCCATAGTCTTCAGATTACAGCAAGTGTACTACATTGTGTATGTCTATTTATTTATAAAGGCATATGTTGTTGGAACCCATTTGAATTGCATCGACTTGTCGATGCAATTCAAATGAATACACACAACTTATGCTTTTATGAAGAAAATCAGAAAAAAACCCACAACAACAGCATAAGCTTAACTTGATAAGTCCTTCGCTGATCATTTTTAAAAGTACCCTTAGTACATATTTTATCACAAGTTTTCCCAGATTTTTTTTAAAAAACCAAAGCACACAGTAAGGTAATTAGGTCTAATACGGTAATCTTCAGTATCCAATGATACTGTGAGTGGATAATGAAGGTCCTTATTAGACTGCACAGATGCACAGTCTCTTGATCAGACTGCACAAATGTGCAGTCTCCTGAAGGCACTTTATCACATGGCCCGGCTCATGTATATTCATGCCTGCCTTACTTCTTTATATTTGCTATTTGTAGATTTGATGGGAAATTTGCTCACGCATTGAAGGAGTATTCTGAGTTGGGATCAAAGAAAGATGGAGTCTCCGTCAATGTCGGTGATATGGAGCTTCACGAGTTTACTAAACTTCTTGAAATAGCAGCAGAGGGCCTCAAAAGGTACATGATAATATCATCACGAAAACATACCTATATAATTTTGACCCCCTTAAACCCCACTTTTATATAGTAAAACTGGGGTTTACAGGGGTATACTTTATTTTTCTTATTTCTGCTTAAAACATAGATTGTGGGTACTCGTTAGAACCGCCTCGTCGACGCGGTTCTAAAGAGTACCCACAATCTATGTTTTTTAGCAGAAATATGAAAAATATCAGAATTTTTTATCTGAAAATTTTCCTTTTTTGGTGGTAAAATTTTCAGTCTATTTGAATAGGCATGTTTTCGTAATGTTTAAATTTATGTTTAAAGTACAGTTGACTCTCGTTATCTCGACCTCGCTTATCTCGAATAACCGCTTCTCGAAGTGGAAATCTGGTCCCTGCCTAAACATGAAAATCTAACAACAGGTAAAAACATATTGTGGAAAAGAGGAGAAATTGCTCCTAATTTCTCCTTTTTTCCATATCTCTAACTTCAAGAGTCCAATTACACATATATTTGTTAAATGTGGTTTTTCGAATTATTTTTTCCTCAATGCTGCAAATCTGATATGTCGAGGTACAGATATCTCCAAGTATTTCAGAGAGTCCCTTGGAATTCGAGATAACGAGAGTTGACTGTCTTATAATAATATAGTCCCGGCATATATTTCTGAAAATTTTGAAATAATGAAAATAACAATATTCAGATAAGATGTTCTTATGGTGGTTGTTTTATCCTACCTAGTTTTGGACAGAATGCTTCAAACATAGTACATGTATAAGGTACTCTGGATGTCTTGTATGGAACAGTTTGCCAGAGGAAGTTAGAAATGCTCAGACAATTGCCACATTTCAAACAGATGCTTAAGATGGTTAGTGAATTAATCAAGAAGCAGTTATATAGTGTAAATTTAACTCTCCATTTTGTTTGTTTTCATGTTTCTATCCTGTTTTGAACATACTGTTTGTTATTAGTTGTGCATCCAATCTTTTATTTATGTTTCTTTCTAAAAAGTATAAACATACCTGTATATGGATCATTACGAAAACACGCCTGTTCAAGTATACTAAAACATTTTACCATCAAAAAAATGAAAATTTTCTGCTAAAAATCCCAATATTTTTCATATATTTCTGCTCAAAACATAGATTGAGGGTACTCATTAGAACCTCCTCAGTAAGGTGGTTCTAACGAGTACCCACAATCTATGTTTTTGAGCAGAAATAAGAAAAAATAATGTCTACCCCTGTAAACCCCAGTTTTACTATATAAAAGTGGGGTTTAAGGGGGTCAGAATCATACAGGCATGTTTTCATGATGAGTTATGCTTATAAAGAGACAGGCGCAGCCTCCTCTATAGTGTATAATGCAGTGTTTGTGTATATCCATTCTCACTCTGGAAAATATTGCAGTTCAGAAATAGCTGTATCAGACTGGTATATCGAGGGTAGAGCGCAAGACTATAGTAACTCAAACATATTTTTGAAATCCTTGTTTAGGGGCAACTTGGACCCCTTTGTAAACAATGCAAATTTAGGTGCCATTGCTCATATGAGCAATGGCACCTAAATTTTCATTGTTTACAGAAAGAAATTTTGTAATCTTCATAACGCCTTCATGGTGAGGAGATTAGGTTTGGGGAAAAACAACCATCTGACTTACCCTAGTCTTGCGCTCAGCCCTCGATATATTTTCTATCAAAATGTATACCAGTAAGTGATATATAATCTTATCTGGTAGAGTGGTAATTAGGTGTCTGCTTGAGGGTTAGGCAATTTCTGTCTCTTTTTTCTGCATTAATTGTACCTTTCCACACAATATTTCACTGGATCTCTTGCATTTCGTTTTGGTAAGATATCCCATTCATGAAAGATATAGTAATACTATCTACTTAAACGGTACCTTGACTGGAACTGTAATAAGTATTATCGGATATATAATAAAACAAAATGATTGTAAGGTGTGTTAGTGGGATGGTCCTCCCCAACCCACTGCACATCTGAATGACAGTGTGTTAGTGGGATGGTCCTCCCCGACCCACTGCACAGCTGAAGGATGGGGAGAATAAATGGGCATCCAGCTGGCTGTTCAAAAAAAAAAAAACAAAAAGGATATAGTAATGGAAGATATTGTAAGGAAGTTTTCCTATTTCCTTAAATTCAGACCTCAAACTGACACATAATTGCAATATCAGAAAAATTGTCAGTTTATAACCTGTTTATTTGTATATTTGTGTATATATGTAAATAGTGAGGGCCTCGTGGCCTTATGTATGCACTAAATGTTGTAACCCTCAATAAATAAAGTCTTTACCTACTTACTTACTAACTTTTGTATATTAGAGCTGTTTATCATATAAAATATGTTCATTTTGCATATGTGATACTGACCTGGCTTTCAAGCACATATCTATACCAGATTAAGATCATCCAAAGCCCATATCAGCGAATAAGCCATATCACACCTGACCCATATCAAGCCTCAGGGCAAAAAACCTATGTCACAATATTCGGAACACTCTTCGGTCTTGCATTTGACTGTCCTGTTCTGTTCTGTTTAACACGTTTGGGCAACTAGTCTTCAGCCACCATCTTTAATTTCTATTTTTACTGTAAAGATTTCCATGCTCAGTCTTAGTATTATCACACCTGATACAATATCAACTCGGTAAACTTGTCAGGAAGAAAAATCAAAGCACTGACAGCACTGGTGGTTTGATTGTCTCTGAGTGTAGGCTGGGAAAATGGTCCTGACCGGGGACTAAAGACTGTTTCTTAACTTCCTGTTATTGAAACAAACAGTGCAGACCCTGTTCAGATGTCGCACTCTGTGGCATCTGATCTGGGTCTGCACTGTTTGCAATGTCCCAGTTCAGGTTTTACAGACAGCCTTCTTTACACAGCACTCTGATGTCACAGTGACAAGAATAGCATGTCTATAAATAACCATTACCTGGATTTTGTACAAATGTGCTGTTTGATTTCATTGGTCAGTGATAATCGCGGGGACAACTACCTGAAGGAAATTTTGGTATATGTTTACGGCAGCTCGATTGTAAACAATGGACCCAAATATGTAAAAACTTAAGCATTTAAACCTGTCTAAAATGAAAAACAAAAAAGCACATTTTTTGCCTCTGCAATAAATAACATAATATTTACAGTTTTCATTATTTCCATAAAAATCTTTTAAGAATTTTAAGTCCGATTTTACAGGGAGTTGAACAGTTTTATGCAGAAAGTAGAAGTCCTGAATGATTTTCTAAGAGTTGGTGAGCATAGAACTTTAGATGGAAGAAAAAAGGTATGATTTATAGTTATTTTAATACTTAGCATGTGGAGTAAAAATTTCAACAGACAATATTTTCTTTTATATTTTTCAGAAAATAGGCTTTGACATTTCATGCAAATTGTCTTAGGAGACAATTTGCATGAAATGTCAAAGCCTATTTGCATGAAATGTCAAACCTATTTACTGGAAAAAATAAACAAATGTCATGAATTTGTCATCTGTTGAATTAGCCCAGAGAGTGGTAAAGGATAAGGGGAGAGGATATCATTTGTTAGAAGAGATACAACTTGTGATTTCCTGTTAGCGCTTTCCTGTACTTCAGTCCCTTTTCTGAAAAAGGGAAGTAAAACAGTTTTGATTAGCATCCAGATGGTGGAGTGGTTAGCCCTCCAGACTTCTGATGACGAGGTTCCGGGTTCGAATACCGCTGGAGGCTGAACTCATCTCATGACTGTATGGTGCTTCATTGCACAGAGCCTTTCATTATCACCCTTCTGTCATCTTGATATCACTTAAATAATGTTGAAAGGGACGTAAAACACCAAATTATCATCGTCAAAACAGTTTTGACAAAGTTGTCTCTCCTGAAAGTGTATCCATTCCTCTTAACAGCACATTTATAAATGGGTTTTTCCTCAGGGCTTTAAAATGAGTCTCAGGGACTCTCTTATGTGGAGTTAAGAGGTCCTTTAATAATATTAAGGGGTTTATTGTTTTAAAGAGTTAAACCTTTAAAGCGTTTATTGCAGCTGCAGCAAATGACAGTTTGAAGTATTTGTTGTTGTTTTTTTTTTTTTAAATCAGGCTTGACATTTCATGTGAACTGTCTGCAAAGCATCAGGAGGAAGTGCTAGGACTGGTTGCATCAATGCTAGTATAATGTAACTGGTGGTAATACCAAGTCAGTGTGTCTGATGTGTAATACTGCAGCTAGGCATCACTGTTAAAGGACATCAGGGACTACAGTCACATACAGACATTGGCACAACATGACTGAAAGATTATTAAAAGTGATGTTAGACCTCAACTCAAACCAATAAACTTATCACAGTTTGTTTTTCAAAATATTATTGTAAACAAAATTGTTATTCCTAAATAATGTCCTTCATAAATCAGATTTTATGTTATCATACAGAGCTATTCTAAGTGCCATTGTCTTAACAAAGTGGTTAAGTTAATTTGGTGTTAAAAATATTGAATCAGAAGTAAGTAGAAAAAATTTTAATTTCCTGATATTTATGATTATATGAAGTGTCAGAGATGCTTTTCCTGTTTTATCAGAATTATCAGTGCATTAAAAAGGGTTGAATATAGAACATTCCAGTTAGCTATTTTCTTTACCTAACAGTCTGGGTCCGGTTGTTCAAAGCGTCGTTAGCTTAACGAGCTCGTTAAGGGTCATTTCGTTAACTGTTTTAGCGGATTCAATACACAATATTCTGATATTTTTTGCTGAAAAAATGTGAGTAGCTTTTGCACTGCAAAAGCTACTCACATTTTTTCAGCAAAAAATATCAGAATATTTGCGTATCACTCGATGTAAATTTTAACGAATCGTTAACTAACGACATCGTTAGCTTTGAACAACTGGGCCCAGAAAAGTAGCTGTTATAAGGAGATGGAGGTAGTTAAGAGATGACCATTGGTGGAGGTTTTGCTGTAATTTTTATGGTTTGTTTTGTATTGTTGACAGTTAATGGGACCTGGTTTGCCAACAATGTTGGAGCAGTTATCTCGAGTCCGTGCTGACATTGTTTCATTACAGACTAAGGTAAGGCAATTTTCTCTATGATCATGCTGTTCTGAGAGGGATACTTTCTTATTATACTCCCTAAATCATGGTGAAGGATTATTATTATACCCCGCTAAATCATAGTGAAGGAGTATTATGTTTCTACATTGGATGTCCATTTGTCTGTCATTTGGATGTACTGTAAGATGCAAGTAATGGTAGAGGGACAGGTCTGAGCAACCAGTGTAGACTTGGATCAGTTGCTGCCAAATGTGGCATCGGGTCAGGGTCTGCATTGTTTGCCAGTCATCCAGTAATAATTTAGACACATTAACCCTTGTCATGCTGAATAAATTAAGATGCCATGCCTACTTGCAATTTTTAGCCAATCAGGTTACTTGATCCAGTTTGTTGATACAAATTCACATACTTAATGACAAACAGTGCAGATCCAAATCAGTTGGCTTCTTCAGAAAGCCAACTGATCTGGATCTACACTGTTTGCAAAGGCAGGGTATATCCGGGTTCAGCAGGACAAGGGTTAAGAGGTAGTAAAAATGGATTTATTCAGATTTTAGAACAAATGTGATAGGCAGTTAAGGTTCCCAATATTTGTGATAATATGTGATAATGTGGTTGTTTTGCATGGATTTCATTGAAACTTTTTATGTGCATTAGTATTAAGCGTAGCTCTTTATAAGATGCTTTTTTCAGTCCAAAAGTATTGATATTTTTCTTATTTCTCAAAGAAAACATATGTTGTGGGTGCTCATTAGAAATGCCTTGCTGAGGTACTTCTAATGAGTACCCACAACATATGTTTTCTTGGAGAAATACTAAAATTTAACTTTTTTTTTTTTTTTTTTTTTTTTTTTTTTTTTTTTGGCATTTGATTCACAAAATACTTGGTGGAATGGCAAATAATGTAGACACTAATCAGACTGCTCCTTCAATGCATTTAAAAGGGAAAAAATAACTTTTATTTGCAGGCACAAGAAACTATTCAGCTATCATCCATCAGCTCAGAATATGAATACCTGGATCAGCCGACAGCCAACAGTGGTGAAATATCGAACAATAATAATATGTCGCCATTTTTATCTTCCATGTATAGACCATGTATTCCACAAAGCAAATTTGATGTAAGTATTTTTTAACCCTTAAAGTGCCAAGCATATGCGTAGCAGACGACAATGTAAATACTTTTTTTATTATTATTTTAGAGAAAACAAAACATGACATTTCATGTGAATTGTTAGCATAGCAGACAATTTACATGAAATATTAAGTTTCATTTTCTCTGAAAAATAGTGAAAAAACATCAAAATGTGGTATGCTGCATTTGTGATTCGCACCTTAAGGGTTAAGTGTTACTATATTCTCAAACGCCTTAAAACTTAATGTGCAATCACAACTGCAGCAGACAACGTTTTGATTTTTTTTTTTTTTCTAAGAAAATTAGTCTTGATATCCCAAGTGAATATATGTCAGGAGGTTTGTTTTAATAAACTTAAGACTGATTTTGAATGTGGTCAGATGGGATCAAAATCTAAGTCTCTAGGTCAGAAAGAAAAACCTATGATCACTTTACTAAATTTATAAACCAGCAAAGAACCACATTTATAGTTTGTTGAATTTCGCAATAAAAATGACATCTTGAAAAAAAAAAAAATCTTATTTTTCCCAGAAAATAGGGTTTGACATTTTATACAAATTATCTCCTCGGGAGAAAAATGTTTTAAGAAAATTTAAAAAATAAATAAATAACAGTATTATGGTCTGTTGAATTTGACCAGAGAGTGCCAAAATTTTAAGAATATGGCAGATGAATACTACAGGATAGTTCTTGGTTTAGACTACTTTTATTTGTATAATACACAAGCTGCATACGTAGATACATTATGCAAGAAAACATCAATATCACACGTAGAAACATACAAAAGGAAAAAGAAAGTCCAAAGACTTATTTCAATCTGAGATAAATGTAAAATAATTCTGTTTAAACGTGAGATTATCAGTCATATTAACACTGATGTTAACCCTTGTCCTGCTGAATAAATTAAGTTGCCACGCCCTCTTCTAATTTGCAGCCAGTCAGATTACTTGATCCAGATTGTTGCTATAAATTCACATAATGGCAAACAGTGCAGATCCAGATCAGCTGGCTTCTTCAGAAGCCAACTGATCTGGATCTACAGTTTGCAAAGGCAGGGTATGTCCGTGTTCAGCAGGACTAGGGTTAATGTGCAATATAACAATGTAGTTCCCTAAACATTTCAAAGGAATTGTTAAGATAAATTGGGTAGAACAACAAAAGGAAAAGCAAAGAGCTGTAATAGACTGAAAGGCGGTCCAAGGTGAATGGAATTAAGAGTTCTATATTATCAGATTCAGCTATTTAAGGAGAAAGTAAATATTCTTCATATCTGAGCTAGGGTCATGTTTTATGGTAGTTTCAAAACTCACTCAATGGTATTCTGTCATCTGCTATCAATTCATCATTTTGGGATGTGGAAGTTTCCTATGGATATGAATTATTATTGGCCTGCCATGCTTAAATGTGTCTTTTGGCATATGCAGACAGTGAAGGCCTAGATCAGACTGCTCATCTGCCCAGTCTAATCAGGGCCTTTGCTGTCTGCAAAGGGAATCATTGGATACTACAAAATGTACAGTATAACCTCAATGGCTCGAACCTGGATGGCTCGTTTACCGTGGATGATTCGAACTCTTTTTTCAGTCCCTACAAAATCCTTCCAATAGCTAAAGAAAACAAATATTTAGGGATGTTTTCTTATTTTATCATAGAATTGTACATTGTGTGTACCCATTAGAATTGCCTCATTGAGGCAATTCTAATGAGTACACACAACATACAATCATTGTGTAGAAAATCTAAAAGATTTCCCTAAATTATCGCCATTTGCTTCCTGAACTGGTGCCATGATTAACCCTCAGTGGCTCGAACTACCCATATCTCGAACGAATTTTCATGGTCCCAAAGATGTTCGAGCCATTGAGGTTCGACTGTATAATAGGGAGTAAAGTCCCAGATGATAATTTGCACATGCGCAGGATGATGTGAATCAGCCCATGCTCGATGGCACTTTTTCACTTGACACGGACTATATATGACAATAGTTGAGAATAGTCATTGAAGTCAGTAGTTTTAAGAATAAAATATTTTACAGGTGAAGAAGATGAGACATGGGAGGAATACTAAGATTATCACACTGACTGTAGACTTACAGACTGGGAAATACTCTGTTATAAAACCAGCTGGCAAAGAAACGTTGGACCAGAATACTGTATCACATGAAGAAAGTAAGTTGGAACATTTACACCACAACCTCTTTATAACACTATTGTTGGGGTCTGTAGCATAAACCATGTTAGTTAAACAACCATGTTATATCCAAACAAAAATGTAAAGATTATATAGAAAAATGACCTTGCGAGCCTTTTTTGACCCATGTTATATTCAAAACCGTGTTATAACAAACTGTGTTATGTGACCCGGAGGTTGCGGGTTCAATCCCCAGCCGGGTCATACCAAAGGCTTTAAAAATGGTACTAGCTGCTCTTTTGCTTGGCGCTCAGCATTAAGAAAGTAGAGCTACCGGTAGAACTGGTCAGCCCAGTGTCAGTCTAATGTGACTGGGTGGAATATCATGTCAAATTGTCTGGGGCATGATATTTCCATCAGGCAGCACTCTAAAAGTGAGCATTGAGCTCCTTGCCACATCCAGACACCATCGCAATATGACTGAAAGATTGTTGAAAGCGACGTTAAGCCCAAATCAAACAAACAAATAAAGGAACCATGTTATAACCAAAACCGTGTTATAAACGATCCATGTTATAAATGAACCGTGTTTTAAATGAACCGTGTTATAAAGATGTTGCAGGGTATATACCTCTTTATAAGACAGATCATTATAGGACAGTTTCAGATATAAGACAATTTGAAGGTGGACCCCAAAAGTATTGTATCCAACAAAAATGTATAGATTATATAGAAAAATGACCATAAATGGTCATGTCAAAAGTATTGTATCCAACAAAAACGTATAGATTATATAGAAAAATGACCATAAATGGTCATTTCAAAAGTATTGTATCCAACAAAAATGTATAGATTATATAGAAAAATGACCATAAATGGTCATTTTTCTATATAATCTATACATTTTTGTTTGGATACAACACGATTGTTTATCTAACACAGTTCTTTCTTTGGATCCCAGCAACAGTGTTATGAAGAGGTGTATGAGTTTTGGTTAGGGCATTGGATACATCTGATATATTTTCTGCCATTTTTTTTTTTTTTTACAAGGGCGACTACATGTTATGAACTCCTGTTCACTTTTGCACATCAAGCCCTTTCTGAAAGGGGTCCACCCTAAAAGGAAAGAATTTGATCCAGAAGGGAGCAAACTCTTTCCTTTTCAGAGATTTGCCTATATTTTTGTTTCTGGATGATAACTTGAGAAAATGTCTATGGATTTTCACCAAACTTGGTATATGCATTGATATTGTTCAGATCTGGTTTAGGATTGCTAATGGGCAAATTTTGTCAATTTTTGACAGAGTTATCTGCCAGCAACATGATAATGGTGGGGAATTATCATTTCACATTTTATTTTACTTGGTGCCAGGGGCCAAGAGATTGGAAAAATGGCATGTAGATGAGCCATACTGAGAAAATAACAAATAAAATTGAGTTATGATAAATAAATAATAGAGTAGGTGTTCTGAGTCAGTTTAAAGCTGCATGGAGTCAAACACTAAAACTGAAAAAAAATAATCAATAGTTCACAAGAGCACGGTCAATAATGAGCCTTGGTTGACAAGCAAAATATATTTAAACATTAACCCTTGCCATGCTGAATAAATTAATGATGCCACGCCTACTTCTTATCTTCAGCCAATCAAATTGCTTGATCCAGGTTGTTGACACAAATTCACATACTTAATGACAAACAGTGCAGATCCAGATCAGTTGACTTATTCAGAAGCCAACTGATCTGGATCTACATTGTTTGTAAAGGCAGGGTATATCCGGGTTCAGCAGGACTAGGGTTCAAGAGCTAAAAACAATTGTAGCAGAAGACATTCTATTTTTTTATTATTTTTTCAGAGAAAATAAGATTTGGTATTTCATGTGAATGGTCTGCTAGCCTTTCTTCTTAGAAAAATGTTTTAGAATGTAATCTGCTACAATTTTTAAAGGGGCTTTAACGATTAAAGCAGACTGCATGCCCGGACCAGAAGGGGTTGTCTTCATATGTATCTGTACTTCAGGCTAATCTTCCTTTGTCTCTTCTACAGTATTACATCTTATCAAAAGTACAAAAGACAAGAGCACTCTTGACATAATACTGGATGGGAAGAAAAAGCAGACATATACATTTGCCAATCCACATGCCCGGGAAAGCTTCTGTCTACAGATACGACAGATGAAGACAATGTTTTCACCTGAGTCAGAGATTGATCAGATCTCGGTGTTTATAGGCACTTGGAATATGGGTAAGTCAGATCTCTGTGTTTATAGGCACTTGGAATATGGGTAAGTCAGATCTCTGTGTTTATAGGCACTTGGAATATGGGTAAGTCTCAGATCTCTGTGTTTATAGGCACTTGGAATATGGGTAAGTCAGATCTTTGTGTTTATAGGCACTTGGAATATGGGTAAGTCAGATCTCTGTTTATAGGCACTTGGAATATGGGTAAGTCAGATCTCTGTGTTTATAGGCACTTGGAATATGGGTAAGTCAGATCTTTGTGTTTATAGGCACTTGGAATATGGGTAAGTCAGATCTCTGTTTATAGGCACTTTGAATATGGGTAAGTCAGATCTCTGTGTTTATAGGCACTTGGAATATGGGTAAGTCAGATCTCTGTGTTTATAGGCACTTTGAATATGGGTAAGTCAGATCTCTGTTTATAGGCACTTGGAATATGGGTAAGTCAGATCTCTGTGTTTATAGGCACTTGGAATATGTGTAAGTCAGATCTTTGTGTTTATAGGCACTTGGAATATGTGTAAGTCAGATCTCTGTGTTTATAGGCACTTGGAATATGGGTAAGTCAGATCTTTGTGTTTATAGGCACTTGGAATATGGGTAAGTCAGATCTCTGTGTTTATAGGCACTTGGAATATGGATAAGTCTAAAGATAGTTGTGGGTACTATCTTTGTAACTTTACATTCGTTGACATAGGACATGTTATCCCTGGTCCTGCTGAATAAATTAAGATACTACACCCACTTCTAATTTTCAGCCAATCAGATTACTTCATCAAGATTGTTGCAATAAATTCACATACTTAATGACAAACAGTACAGATCCAGATCAGTTGGCTTCTTCAGAAGCCAACTGATATGGATCTACACTGTTTTCAAAGCCAGGGTATATCCGGGTTCAGCAGGACAAGGGTTAAGATGGAGTATTTGATGATGATTTTCAGATAATTTTTCTTATTTCTCCTTAAAAACATATGTTATAGCACTTCTAATGAGCACCCACAACATATGTTTTTATCGAGAACTGAAGAATATTATCCCAGAATTATTGCCAACTCCCACCAACTCCTTCTTAACAAGTCCTCTGGTTTGATAATTTTTATGCTTCCCAAAGGGAGAGCATATAATCACAGCTTTGTCCGTCCATCCGACCATCCGTCTGTCAGTGCAAACGCTCAATACATTCTGAGGTTAGTGTTTCTATTGATGTCCGGTTTATTCCATCATTAGGGGGGGTAAATTTGCTTTGTGGGGTTAAAAAATTGGTGTTGTGGGGTTAAAAAGATCAAAGAAAGGTCAAAGTGATAACCTCACAGCGTCCCTTCTGTAAGTATGTCAGTCTGTCCGTCCATCCATCTGTCAGTCCTTCCATCCATCTGTCCGTCCATCCATCCATCCATCCATCACTTTTATCTGGAGCATATCTCTAAAAGTATTGAAGATAATTGAATGATACTTGATACCCTGATAGAGGGCCATGAGGCGAATTGCAAAATGCAAGAACCATAACCTGGCACCTGTATTTACAGAGTTACTTCCCTTCTTAATTTTTGCAATAAAAAGCTTGTCCGGAGCATATCTCTGAAAGTATAGAAATGAATTAAATGAAACTTAATACATTGATAGATGGCCATCAGTGGAGGTGCAGAGTGCAAGAACCGTAACTCTATCGCAAGTAATTACAGAGTTATTTCCCTTCCTAATTTTTGCAATAGTAAGCTTGTCCGTAGCATATCTCTAAAGGTATTAAAGTTAAATAAATGAAACTTGATACAGTGATAGAGGGCTATGAGGGGAATTGCAGAATGCAAGAACCATAACCCTATCCTCAGTATTTATGGAAATATTTTCCTTCCTAATTTTTGCAATATTAAGTTTGTCCAGTGCATATCTCTGAAAGTATAAAAGAGAATCAAATGAAACTTGATACATTGAGAGATGGCCATCAGAGAAAATGCAGAGTGCAAGAACTGTAACTCTGTTACAAGTAATTACTGAGTTACTTCCTATCTTAATTTGTGCAATAATAAGCTTGTCCATAGCATAGCTCTTAAAGTATTTTACTCTTTCACTAGCATAACCCTCCCACTACTGCGCATCTTCGGGGAGCATCCTTTGGTTTCACCGATTCTCTTGTTTAGTTTGGATTTCCAGTAATATTTTGATGGTAAGGAGGAAGGGAGAGAGGCATTTATACTTGTACAACTTTTTATCAAATACTCTCAGTAATTTGGATATTAGCAAATTTTTAATGAATTTTTTGGATATGAAAATACTGGTAAATTTTATTTGGATTGATACAGATCAAGAATACCCATCATATTACAAAATACCATATTTACCCAAATTATTGAGACACCATAACTCCTTATCATACATTTACTAGAAAATATGTTCATTTTGCATATGTGATACTAACATGGCTTTCAAGCACATATCACTCTTGTAGAGTACAAAAGGTGTGAATAGGTCACTTGGGTGATAAGGCCTTTTTTGCTCGAGCAAAAAAAACCCAGATCACCACATTCCGAGCACTCGGCGGTCTTGCCTTTGACTCCGCATATGATATCAAATAGGCAAACTTGTCAGAAAGAAAAATATACGATAAATGGATTATGATATGGCAATTTTCATATCATACCCCATATCAACCTGAGCCATCCATATCAGCCGGAGGGCCAAAGGCCCTCGGGCTGATATGGTGTCTCAGGTTGATATGGGGTATGATATGAAAATTGCCATGTAATAATCTCTATGTATCATACTTGTCCTAAAATTTGAAAAAGTCCATTTTACTACCTATTGATATGTTTAAAATAGTGCTGGATGAGTAGCAAACAGTGAAGACCCTGATCAGATGATGCATTCTGTGGCATCTGATCTGGGTCTACACTGTTTACTCAGGCCTTCTGTCGGAATACTTGAGTTTATTATGATATGTTAACTTACATCTGTAGCATGAGAAAAACTTTGGAGCCATTCTAAAAATTATATTTTTAATTAATGTATTTCATCCTTTTGTTGTTAACTTAATTATTTTGTATTTAATATTGTTCCTTTAGAATAGTCTGTGTTCTGTATTAGGGAGAGGACTATTTAATGTTTTGTTAGCTTTTGTCCAATCTCTTTGATTTATTGCTATAAAATATGTTTAATCAACCGGTATAATAAACCCATCATAAACCAACCCCACCAATACCGTCACATGATTTAGGGTGAGGTAATATTATGGTAATAATGATAATAAAAAAACTATATATGTAATAACACTTGCATTTGTACAGTCAAACCTCAATGTCTCAAACATCCTTGAGACCATCGGGTGGTTGGGTGGTGCGAAGGTGCTGTGTATCTTACGTCACCGGGGCGTCCAGCTGATATTGGCTTACAGTTGGGCAAGGCCTGCTATCCTTATAGCAGGTAAGGGTAGAGGGGGAATGTTTTTATTTCTTCTGTTTCTTCACTTTCATTCCTGTTCCTCTTTCTTCCCTGTCCCCATCTTTCATCTCCTCTACTATCTCTTCTATCTCTTTTCTCCCTTTCTCTGGGAGACGACACAAAATGACCCTCAAGGGTTGACGTGTCGTTAAACCCGAACACAATCAAAAATCCTTGAGACCAGGAAAATTTGTTTGACATTATGGGATCTTCGAGGCACTGAGTGTTAACCATGGTGCCAGGTCAGGAAGCAAATGGCCACGATTTAGGGAAATCTTTTCGATCTTCTGCACAATAATGGCATGTTGAGTGTACTCATTAGAATCACCTCAATGAGTACAAACAACAATCAATTTCATGATGAAATAAGAAAAAATTTCTATAAATATTTGTTTTCTTGAGCAATCGGAAGACTTTCATAAGGATCCGACTCAAAAACGAGTTCAAAGTAGCCATGGTAAATGATCCATCGATGTTTGAGCTATTGAGGTTTGCCTGTATTTATAAACAGAGCTCAAAGTTGAAATATCAATATATTAACCCATTTGAGCCTAGCGTCCCATAAAAGGGTTAGTGGCAAACAGTGTAAACCCAGATCAGATGCTACAGAATATAGTGTCTGATCAGGGTCTACACTATTTGCATTAAATACATGAACTTCTATAAAACATGGTAATAATAAAAACTAACCAGACACCCCTTCTATTGGAAATGGATCAATCCAAAGAGTTAAGGCAGAAGAGTCCACTCGGTATAGATGGGTTAAAACTGTCCTGGTTGTCCAGGTTCCTTATAAAATGTCGAAATGCTTGCCCCTTATGATCCATTGAATTTTTGGTTCTTTGTTATGGTAAATGTTTTAAACTTTTGAACTTTATTCCTTAATTTTTTTGCCTATTTCTTGCTTTCTATTCAGTAGTTTCTTAAACAAAAAAATGGAAAGGCACACAGTGTAGATCTTGATCAGAATGCTTCTGCAGGAGCAGTCTGATCTGGGTCTGCACTGTCTGTGTATGCCATTTTGTCAGACACTGGTGTATAAAATTCTAGAACATTTACCATATAAAGTAAAAGAAAGATGTATTTTCAGGTGATGCTTCCCCCAATCAGAGTTTAAGTACTTGGCTCAAGTGTTCAGGTAGCGGTAAGAGTCGTGACAGGGTATTTGGAGTTATTCCCCATGACATGTATGTTATTGGCACACAAGAGACCTCCATGACAGAAAAAGATTTAGTAAACACGCTTAAAGCTGGTCTTAAAGGTAAGTAATTCTACAGCCTTCACCTTGCTCAGGGTAAATCAGATCTTGGTATTTCATTTACCCATTTATGCTTGATGTCCCAATAAATGGACATTGGCAAACAGTGTAGACCCAGATCAGACACTGCAGAATGTAGCATCTGATCAGGGTTTACACTGCTTGCATTCAATACATGAATTTCTATAAAACATTGTAATAATAAAAACTAACCAGACACCCCTCATATTGGAAATGGACAGGTCCAAAGAGTGAAGGTAGAAGAATCCATTTGGCATAAATGGGTTATTTACAGTATGTTTTCTACCTAGAAATAACTCCTTTCTTATTCCAAAACTTCTAGAAACATAGGTAAAATCAAATTTTTACAAGTCTATTTTACCAAATTGACTACCATTGCAATACAAATTCTCCTGTACAAAGGTCACTGGATAGTTCCTGTATCTTTTTCTTTGATATGAAAACCTTTCATAGCTCTGTTCCAGCAGTAATCAAAGCACCAAAGGCACTGAAATGACAGATTCTATCAGAACTTCATCAAAAAAAAAAAAAAAAATTGTATAAAACCTTTACAAGAAGACTGCCTAACGGCATTATGGACGGGTCTGTCAGAACGGTTAACCAAAAGATAAACCTGTCGGGCATTGCCTTCCCGGACATCGCTATTTTAAAGGACAGATTTTTTAAAAAGATGAAAGTGTCATTAAAAATTGATAGCTATATATATAGTGCTATGAAGTTCCACTTGATGTTTTGAAATTTCAAAAGAAATATTTTATCTGAAAATGTTGCAAAAAGCCACATATCACATGCAATATAGAGCTAAAATTGTGATAAATTTTCTTCAATAACTTAATACCTGTACTTAAAATTTGCTTGCAAATGACGTCATTAAATTTGCGGTGCAAACCAGCAAATTTAAAACAAGATGCGGACCTTTTGTTGGGTTCTTTTTAAAGAAGCCAACTTGTTGTCTACTTTCGCTTTCACAATTGAGCATTCAATAAAAGAAATAACCAAAGTATCTTGAGTAGTTAACGTTGCGCTGCAGATAGCAGTATAGATTTTCAACACTTTTCTTTTTTTTTTTCTGACAAATAGTAACACTTTAAACCCAAGCATCACTTTTATTAAAATGCCGCAGCTAAAATATTTTAATGTTAAGCAAATCGACAACAGTGAGAAAAACATCTTGTAATGTTTTACTAAAGCCCTGTCCCTTTAATCCAACAGTATTGATTATACGCCCGGCATACGAAGTATGCAATGGGGATATATAGTTTTTATACGCCCGTTTGAAAAACGGGACATATTATGTTATGGGGTATGGCATCCATCCGTTCGTCTGTAAACTTTTTCGTTTCCGGCTAACTCCTCCTACAGTTTACATCCGATCAAGCTGAAACTTAGTATATAGTTAGACCATGATGTGGTGCAGCGCATATTGTTTTGGGGTCTACCAAATATTTGCAGAGTTATGCCCCTTAGAAAATTTCTGTAAACTTTTCATTTCCGGTTAATTCCTCTTACATTTTACATCCAATCAAGCTGAAACTTCATGTATAGTTAGACCATGATGCCGAGCAGCGCATATTGTTTCAAGGTTACAGTCCACCAAATATTAGCAGAGTTATACCCCATTGAAAATTTCTATTTGTATCTGGCTAAATCCTCCTACAGTTTACATCCAATCAAGCTGAAACTTCATGTACAGTTAGACCATGATGTGGAGCAGCGCAGCGGTTACAGTCCACCAAATATTAGCAGAGTTTTGCCACTTTGAAAATTTCAGTAAACTTTTCATTTCCGGCAAATCCTCCTACAGTTTACATCCTATCAAGCTGAAACTTGATTTGTAGTTAGACCATGATGTGGAGCAGCGCATATTGTTTCAAGGTTACAGTCCACCAAATATTAGCAGAGTTAAACCCCTTTGAAAATTTCTATTTTTTGTATCTGGCTAAATCCTCCTACAGTTTACCATCCGATCAAGCTGAAACTTCATAAATAGTTACACAATGATGTGGAGCAGCACATTTTGTTTCGAGGTTACAGTGCACCAAATATTTGCAGATTTATGCCCCTTTGAAAGTTTTTGTAAACTTTTCGTAGCATATTGTTTAGAGGTAATAGTGTGCAAATTTTATTTTATAATAGGTATATTTTTTGCAATAACTAAAGTTTTGGTCAAATGGGCAAGATATTGACTTTTTTTTTTTTTTTTTAACATCTTCTTTTATTTGATTTGCAAGGAAAGGTTGCCAATATTAAATCTTTATAAATACATAATTCTTTTTGGAATTTTTTTTTTTTTAAATACTCCTCTGATTTGGCTCCCTTGAAGAACAAAAATAAAGCATTTTTTTTCTTTTTTTTTTGGTTGTTTATTTTTGTTTTGTTATTATTTGGTCCGATATTGAAGTACAGGAAAAACAAATCAGCCAAAGGCTCATATGAGCTTATAATATAGCCATGCTTCTGTGGTGTGTCCTCCGTCAGAAAGCACTTCTCCCTAAAAGCAGCAAACTTCTCTCTATTTTCCCAGGAGGGAGAAGTCACTTCTCCCTTACTTTCTCGGCCACCTTGGACCATTAGGTTACAGTTCACCAAATATCAGCAGAGATGTGCCCCAATGAAATTTTTTTTAATTTTTTTTTTTTTGTAATTCCACTTACAGTTTATATCTGGGGCACTGAATTATACAGGAGCCAGTTTATGTGCTACATCTTATTACTTGCCACGGGCATATAATGCCCCGCTTGGCGGAGCTCTTGTTGTCTTTTCTGTGTGTCTGTCAGTCTGTTAACATTTATTTTGTGTCAAAGATATCTCAGGAACTACTTTACCTAGAAACTTGAAATTTTGTACACATGACAAGTATGACTAGTTGTATTGTGGGAAAGAAATTAAGGGCCATGGGGCCAGGTCCCTTAGAGTTATTTCTCTTTGTTGTTCTGGCTATACTGATGGCCATGGCATTTATTTGTGTCAAAGATATCTCAGGAACTACTTTACCAAGAAACTTGAAATTTTGTACACATGACAAGTATGACTATTTGTTTTGTGGGAAAGAAAATAAGGGCCATGGAGCCAGGTCCCTTAGAGTTATTTCCCTTTGTTGTTCTGGCTGTACTGATAGCCATGGCCGGGGGTATTAGTGAGCATATGCTCACTTCATGGTCTAGTTTTTTTTACACACGTCAAACAAATGGGCAAGTGCTCAGTGTAAAAGTTTTATCGTACCATATTTTGAAATATTTTTTTCCCCAGGGAGACAGCATTTGACGTTTAATGCAAATTGATTCCTCTTTTGAGACAATTTGCATGAAATGTCAAATTATGTTTTACGGTAAAAATATCTGCTAATATTTGACACGCGGGTCATGAGGCAGTGCCTGTTCTATTAATAGCTAACAACAAATTGCACAGATCAACCTTACAACCTATCTAACACACTCAGATAATATCGAAGAAAACGCTTTGCAGCATGATTATGAGCACAGCCTTTTTTTTCTTTTATTATCAAACATAAAAAAAACTTCAGAATCTATATTAAATTTTGACAGTAATAGCTGATTAGACAGTGTTTATATTGCTGGAAACAGTAGCTTACGGTCTAGTTTCTCGCGCCACATCTTTAGTCCAGTGCAGGTGTATTGATACACAAACAAGTATGTTGATATGTTAACCCTTAAACTGCATACTACAACCGTAGCAGATGTAAGTTTCATTTTTTTTTCTCTTATTTTATCGGAGAAATTTATGCGACTCATCCACTGGCAAATAATTCATATGAAATGCTTAGTCTGGTTTTCTCTGCAAAATAAGGGAGAATTCTGAATGTCGTCTGCTTTAAAAATTTCGCGGGGCTATAAAGATATTAATAGCATCAGACTATATTTTGAGCGGACATATATTTCAGTGGTAGTGATAGCCGGATGCAACTTCAGAACCCGTATGCCAGCAAGGAATGACAGATAGAAATCTGTCATTAAAAAGACAGGAATATACCCCTATGGCATGTTTTAGCTAACCACTGTTTCCTAGCTGATCTGGTGCCAGTAGCAAAGCAAAAGCACATGGTAAAAATGGCATATATGTGGGACCTTCACCAAAATGCGACTTGGCAAATCACATGTTAGTGGGACCCATGCTTTAAGGGTTTAATGACATAGCTAAAATGAGACCAAAAGTAGTTTGCTTGTTTGTTTGTGTTGAGGTTTTATGGTAGAGTCAACCCTTGGGGTCATGATGAGTGCGGTCAGTTTCTCTTACCAGACTTTAACTGGGCAGGCTTAGTACTTTAAGCGGTTAACTGCCATTGTGCACATTCTTTCACCAGAAACAGACAGGCAGGGGTTGAACCCATAACCTCCTGATCACCAGTCAGACACACATCCAACTGAGCCACCGAGGCCAACAAGACCGAAAGTGGTACCACTCACTAATGATTTTATCACCCCTACTTAGGTACTATGCAAGAGATCAAAGGTATGTCAAAGAGGTGATTATGAGATCACAGCAGGGGGTTGTAAAGAGGCCTTATGAAGGGTAATAAATTTTGTAGGAATATTGCTGTGCCCCAGCTCTTATGATATAACCTGTGGAACAGATGAATAAGCCAGTATTAAATCCCCATATTGGGCTTCTACCTGTCTGTCTATATACTTGACATGCCCTGGGTTGAGTATAAAGTGGACAGGGCGGCGCTTGGTGACAGACAAGTGTGCATTGGTGATCCATGAAAGCAAGGCTGTACAAATACATGTACATAACAATCGCTGCTGCTTCTGTGTGCCTCGGGTGCCTGGTAGCGTAAAAACTCAACATGGCAACAGTCTCTTACCAGTGGTATGACTTATGACTGAGATGCATCTTCTTTTTATGCTTTTTGAATGATAATACATTTAAAAAAAATAATAAAAAATAAATAAGCAAAAGAATAAGTAGAAAAGATTTTTTTCTTACATAAATTACACAAAATCCCTCAGAAGTAAATAATCCACAAGAATTTCTAAAACAAATCCTTTGAATAACAGTTTCTGATCCCACAATTTGAAGTCCCTGAATTCAGAGTTTAATTCTAGAATGAATGAAATGTTATAGTAATCCAGTATAGTATAACTTCGGATGAAAGTATACAAAGATACCCATATGAATATCTTTTCCCTTATATAGTACCAGAGAACATTTCAGAGAAACAATGTAATAGAGACATCAGTCATTTTCTAATTTTAGTCAAGAATATTCTAAATGTTCTGTCACATACCAAAAAATAGCTCAATCCAATACCGCACTGTGCGCTTAGGTTTTTCAAAATTACTGGGAACACTCATTTGTGGTAAAATATGTATCTACCTACTAAGGATACACTATAAAAAAGATCAGAAAAAGGACTTATTTGATGATGATTATGTGATTGTTTCTGATTTTCTTTATTTTCTTTATTTTTGATTTTCTTTATAAAGGCATATGTTGTAGGCACTCATTTGAATTGCATCGACAAGTCGATGCAATTCAAATGAGTACCCACAACATATGCTTTTAAAAAGAAGTAAAGAAAAATTACACTGGCTGTAATCTGAAGACTACGGAATTTCTTGACTGTGCGCTTATAGGGGTATGTGCGGTAATTAGATCGAATACGGTAAACTACTTGTTATTGTAAACATGATTTTCCAGAAAGTTCTATAGAGACTTGCAGTAAACATGAAAATAGTGATATTTAAAAGAATTAAACATCTTGCATATAAGATGCTGTAATAAATAAAATACATGGAAATGTATGGGAATTATTGTTTTTTTTTAATTTGGTAGCTTGTGTACTGGTTGACATGGAGCTGGTAGAAGTGTGTTCATTATGGGATATAAGACTTGCAATATTGGTGAAACCAGAGTACAAATCCTTCATTAGTCGGATACAGCGGGCGTCAGTGAGAACAGGGATAGCTAACACATTGGGTGAGTTGTGAATCAGGGAGCTAAATTAAGATTATTTCAGTACTAATCAATTTTGAATCTTAGAATTTGTCTTCTGATGTTTAGTCTGAAGTCTTTTCATTACAAGAACAAGTCAGGGCGATTAAGCTGCAAGTAAAACTAAAAACTGTCACCCCTATGGCATGCCCTAGACACTCAAAGTAAATAATATGGGTCATGTGAAATGAAATGAGCCTCCAGAAAAAAAAAGAAGCCTTTGACAAGTGTAGATTCTAATTGGCCTGCTCATTGGTTCAGTCTGTGCTAGTCATTAATAGAACATGTTGATCTTTACCTTTCTATCAGTGAACAGCAGAGATCCTAATTGTTGTGGGCCCCCGTAACCTAGTGGATAAGAGAGTTGACTCATATTCCATTAGGTTTCTCATCGCTGTGGTTCGAGCCTCACTCAGGACACATGTGGGAAAGCCAAGCTGCTTACGGATGGTCAGGTGGTTTTTCCCTGGGTTCTCCAGTTTTCGCCCACCTTTGATGAACGATCGGCTCAATATAAGTGAAATATTCTTGAAAGGGCCGTAAAACCCAAATCAAAAAAAAAAAAAATCCTAATTGTACTACGTGGATGCACAGGCTGATTTTGGTTTGCACTGATTACATATGTCATAAGGTAATCATCTATTTTGAGGGACTCATTTAGTACCTTACTACATGTACTTGACTAAGCCGAGATCAATATTGTGAAAATATGAAAATGGGCATATGTTTTGAACTGTATGTGATATTTTGATAAAAAAATGTGTATACATGTTAATATTGACAATACCTAATGGAAGGAATTGCCAAATACAGGAGAGAATGAGGCTAGTCATGCACTTTAGCAGTAGATGATTTACGACTTGTTGATGCGTCTAAAATAGTTGGATGAGTTGCAAACCTGCATCACAAAAACAGGCCTATAAATTTGACCCCCTTAAACCCCACTTTTATATAGTAAAACTGGGGTTTACAGAGGTATACATTATTTTTCTTATTTTACTGAAAAACAAAGATTGTGGGTACTCATTAGAACTGCCTCACTGAGGTGGTTCTGATGAGTACCCACAATCTATATTTTGAGCAGAAATATTATAAAATATCAGAATTTATTATCTGAAAATTTTCCGTTTTTGGTGATAAAATTTTCAATATATTTGATTAGGCGTGTTTTCATAATGCTAGAGTCTGACAAGATACTGCATTCTGGATCTTCATTGTTTGCTCAGTCCTTTTTTTGTCCCAATACTTAGGGTCTATATGGTATGAATTTATTTATCTTTTTTGTTTCCTAGGTAACAAGGGAGCAGTTGCAATATCGTTTTATTTCCATGGCACATCATTCTGTTTCATCAACACTCACCTCACATCAGGAGATGAAAGATGGCTTAGGTAAATCCTTTAGCAATTTTATATTCTGTCATACCAGTTGGCATCCACCCATTCAGAGAAATAGATGAGCTGCCTGGTGCTTCTGTGGCAGAGCTGCTAATAGCTTGGCCACCAGAACTAAAAATAGAAAAACCTTTAAAGGACATCTCCTCCTAGGCCAATGACCCGATTTCAGAATAATTTTCACAGAGCTGTTCCTCTTATGCCCCTTTACCAAAATTGCAAAAATGGTTCCACTTTGTTGATAAAAAATGGCCGCCAGAGCTAAAAATAGAAAAAACATTAAATGTCCATCAACAATTTACTTAAAAAACATCTCCCTCTAAACAGGTGAATGGATTTCAAAATGATTTCACAGGAATGTTCCTTAGGTGACCCTCTACCAAATTTGCTAAATTGGTTCCGCTCCACTAAACAAATAGCCACCAGAGCTGCAAACAAACAAACCTAAAAAGGTCATCTTCTCCTAAGCAAATGGCCCGATTTCAAAATAATTTCACAGAAATGTTCCTCATATGACCTTTACCAAAATTGCTGAAATCATTCCGCTCAAAATGGCCACCAGCGCTAAAAATAGAAAAAAAAAAAAAACGTCAAAAGACATCTCCTAGGCAAATGTCCCAGTTTCAAAATAATTTCATAGAAATGTTCCTCTTATGACCCTTCACCAAAAGTGCTAAAATCATTGTGCTATGCTGAACAAAAAGGCCAACAGAGCTAAAAATAGAAAAAAAAACAAAAAACCTTTAAACAACATCTCCTCCTAGCCCAATGACATGATTTCAAAATAATTTCACACAAATGTTCCTCATATGACCTTTACCAAAACCGCCAACATTGTTTGGCTCTGCTGAACAAAATGGCCGCTAGAGCTAAAAAAAAAAAATAATAAAAAAAAATTAAAATGACAAAAAGAAACTCTTTAAAAATCATTTTTTTTCCTAAACTGGCAGCCTGATTTCAGAAATATTTTGCAGAAATTATCTCTAGGTGACCCCTACCAAAATTGCTTAAGCTGTTTACTTTGGTAAAAAAAAATGGCTGCCAGGGAGTAGGGCTTATTTTTCCAAAATGGATGTATTGTAAATTTAAAAAATCTTCTTTTCAGAAACCTGAAGGCCTAGAGGTTTGATATTTTGAGTGTGGTTTTGTTTCAATTACACACTATAGCCCCCAGTGGACAGCCTATATATCTGTACAGAAAATATGATCTGTATAGAAATTTTTAATAATCTTACAAACCACTGGCCTGATTTCAAAATAAATTTACACAACTATCCTGAAACTAAAGCACTGGTGAGCAATTTAGGGCCATCATGGCCCTCTTATTGTTTTAAAATACGTGAAATTTAACAATAATTTGATAAAATTTAAACCAAGAAAGTCAGTTTTCTTTTAATATTAACAGAAAAGCATGCATGTGACTAAGTATTTTGTCCTGACAAAATTAGACAGAAACTGACATTTTACTATACAGTTCCGTAAAATTCCTTTATTCTAAAGCTGACATTATTTTTCTTTGTACAGTAAATGTCCTAATATTTCATACACCAAAATTTCTGACAAAATGGCATATACAAACAGTACAGACCCAGATAAGACTGCTACTGAAGGAGCAGTTTGACACTGTTTGCCATTCTGCAAAGTAGTGAAAATACAATTGCTAAAAAGCATAATTTAGTCCAAAAAGTTTTGGAATGAAGTGTTCGAAATTTACTTACCATATGTCTTACATGTACAGTTATTTTTTCAGGAGAAACCAGAACTATCGAGATATTATTAAAGGCCTTACAATGTCCTTAGGTCAGAAACATTTGGGAAACTTTGACATCACAAACCAGTTCCACCATGTGTTTTGGCTGGGAGATCTCAATTACAGGGTGCAAGAGGACATTCAGGTGAGATTGCAAACCAAATAAGGTTTGCAAAATAATACAATATCTTCAACAAGTCTTTGACATTGCATCTTAAATATGTGTAATCAAAAGAAAATACCATGAATGCATTCTGTTGACATGGCACACTTCATGAGGTTAGCTTTCTACATGTTCCATATGTTTGTGAGAACTTTGGACAGACAGATAGATGGATGGAAGATTGATTGATTGATTGAGTTAAGATTTTACAGCCCAGTCAACCTATTAGGATCATGTCATGTCGAGCCAGTCAGTTTATCTAGCTACACTTTTCCTGGGCAGGTTTAGCCCTCTAAGTGGTTAACCAGTATTTGTGCACATTCTTTCTCCAGAAACTGACAGCTGTCCTTCTTGAATCAGCAGAAGGGAGGGAATGAACATAGAAAATATTTCATGATCAGTCTCTATGAAAGAATGTTGCCAGACCCTGCGGTGGTAGAACCCGGCACCTCTTGATCACCAGTCTGATGTACATCTGACCAAGCCACTGAGACTGGCAGGTGGATGGAAGAGGTAAACCTAACGTGCCCCCTGATACGTGACCCTGGGACTAATGAGCTGTGCCTCTGGATTCAGAGGAATCGTTAAGGAGAAGTATTTGGTGATAATTATGGGATAATTTTCTCCTCCATAAAAACATATGTTGTGGTTACTCATTAGAAGTGCCTCAATGAGGCACTTCTAATGAGTACCCACAACATAGGTTTTTTTTTATGGAGAAATAAGAAAAAAATATCCCAGAATTATCCCCTAATACTTCTCCTTAGCAATTTTTCTGGCATTCAGCGACCAGCAATATTTGATTGGGATGCCGCCTGACTCTCTCAGAATGTTTAACACTTTGCATGCTGGGTAAAAATTTCTGCAGACAACAATTTGAAATATTTTTTTCTTATTTTTCCTAGAAAAAAAATGATACTTCATGCAAATTGTCTCTTAAGACAGGCAATTTGCATGAAGTGTCAGATTCTATTTTCTAAGGAAAGTAAGAAAAATATCATCAGTTTGTCATCTGCTGAATCTGCCTGTAGCGTGGTAAATGTTAATTACTAAAATTTCACACAAGAGATTTTTTTTCTTTTTTTGGATTCCTGGGTCATTTTCCATTATTCTTGATGAGCATGTTTATGTCTTTTCTTCAGGTATTATTGTCAAAGATACAAGACAAAGATCTTGGACAACTTCTTGAGAAGGACCAGTTGAAAAGGGCACAGAGAGACAAACAAGCATTTTGTGGCTTCAGTAAGATATTATCTCGTATAGTGTGGCTTGGTTTGGCCAAAAACATATATGAACTGTCATGTGAGAAAACATGCCTTCTGATGTGTGCCTCAAATGAAGATTCAGATCGGCCTGCACATCCGCGCAGTCTGAATAGAGTCTTCTTTGTCCGCATGAAGAAATCTTGCAACCTTGGCTATCCAAAATCTGCCCAGTGAAGGTTCTGATGAGACAGCACCAATATGCAGGCTGATTTGAATCTTAGCTGCACACACATGTGAGGCCTCAGTGGCTCAGTTGGATGCCCCGTCCGACTGGAGACCAGGAGGTCTCGGGTTCAACCCCCGCCAAGGTTGGCAACATTCTTTCTTGGAGATTGATCATGAAATATTTTCTACGGTCATTCTCTCCCTTCTGCTGATTCAAGAGGGGCAGTTGTCAGTTTCTGGCGAAAGAATGTGCACAATACTGGTTAACTACTTACAGGACTAAGCCTGCCCAGTAAATGTGTGGCTAGGTAAACTGACC
Organism: Anodontia alba; assembly: GCA_964016985.1. Taxonomy (NCBI): domain Eukaryota; kingdom Metazoa; phylum Mollusca; class Bivalvia; order Lucinida; family Lucinidae; genus Anodontia; species Anodontia alba. The sequence continues at coordinate 83,159,301 of OZ024832.1, forward strand.
ACGCTCGACATGACCCCATTGGGTTGACTGGACCGTAAAACCTCAACACAAACAAAGCACACACATTTTCTGATGTTGAGGCTCTTATCATATAAACGGTATTCAACCTTATTACCGCACATACCCCTTTAAGCGCATGGTCAAGCAATTCCGTAGTCTTCAGATTACATCCAGTGTACTTTTTGTCAGCTTCTTTCTAAAGGCATATGTTGTGGGTACCCATTTGAATTGCCTCAACTTGTTGATGCAATTCAAATGAGTACCCACAACATATGCTTTTGTAAAGAAAATAAAAAAAGTTGCATAAATACCAGTAAATAAGTCCTTTTCTGATCTTTTTTTTTTTAAAGTGTACCTCTAGTAGGTAGATACATATTTTACAAGTTTTCCCAGAAATTTTGAAAATCCTAAGAGAGTAATTAGGTCAGATATGGTACCCAGAATTTTAGGACCTACTGACCAGAACAAACAGTGCAGAATTTGGGGTCTGATCAGGGTCTACATTGTTTGCCACTCATCTTGCAGTTTTTCTAGACACATGATCTGGTAGTAAAATGGACGTTCAGATTTTAGAAAAAGTGTGGTGAGCTGTCTGAATATTTAGAATATATAGAGGAAATTCTTCGGCACTCATGAAATATACATCATATTCACCACAAACATTTGAATTTTCTTTTTATTATATACATCACTTTCGATAGAAGAGATGCAAATCTTGCGTTTGCAAGGGGAAGTCTGACACGCAGTTTTGTCCCTTGGTGGTGACATATAAGAACCGCATAACATTAGTTAAAATGTAAGGAACATGTTGGTATCAAAATTATTTTGATTTGCTGAAACTTTTTGTTTTTTGTTTTCTCCAGCGTTTTACGTTAAGCACAGAGCGTCGACGCCATGACGTTCAGGTTTTGTTTGGTGACGTTAGTTATGACGTCAGAAACGCGCATTGGTGTGTAAACAATAAAATAAAAAGAAAATTTACTCTTTTTCAGCGAATACCATAAAAATTTTCATCTCCTGTAATGAAAACATTCAAATTTTCACTCGTGCATAATGACTTTAATGTAAATAAGAAAAAAAAGTAGTTCCAGATCTTATATTTTTCACTGCTCAGAGGAGTGAAAATATAAGTTTTATATTTTCACTAGTGAAAATATAACTTTTTCGAAATATGCATTTTATTTCTTTAATAATTCTCTATATTTCATTACTTTGTATATAATAAAATAAAGTTAGCCCCAGCAAACAGTGTAGACTTAGATCAGCATTTGATCAGGTCTACACTGTTTACCATTCATCCAGCAGTGTTTAGATTCATTGTAGGCAAAAAAAAAATAACTTGTTTAAATGTTAGGACAAAACTGTTAAAGGCTCCATATTCCTTAAAAATATGCATTTTATTATCCAGGAAAAGTTTAACCCTTGTCCTGCTGAATAAATTAAGATGCCACACCCACTTCTAATTTTCAGCCAGTCAGATTACTTGATCCTGATGGTTGCTATAAATTCACATACTTAATGGCAAACAGTGCAGATCCAGATCAGTTGGCTTCTTCAGAAATGTGGCATCTGACAGCCTGTAAAATTTCAGTTAGCCTCTCCTTTTTGAACTGGATCAAAAATGAAATGATTTTTTATCGTATCTCTGAATTAATGTTAATGCCTTACCTAGAGCTATGATCAGTGTCTTTAATGCTTTTCATGTATTTTGAAATATCCAATTGCAAAACATTACGAAAACACGCCTATTCAAATACATAGAAAATTTTATCTCCAAAAACTGAAAATGTTCAGATAAAAAACTCAGATATTTTTCAAATTTCTGCACAAAACATAGATTGTGGGTACTCGTTAGAACCGCCTCGCCGAGTGGGGTTTAAGGGGGTCAAAATTATATAGGTATGTTTTCGTGATGTAAAATGTTGTCTATAAATACAATTTTGAACGTGCTTCAATGGCAGTTTGGGGTAGTTGAAGATACAGGGATGTACTGCACTTCTACATCATAATGCCAGCATAAACAAGCCTGGTTTGAGAAAGTGTACACATACGGATCTTGAAAAAAATCAAGTCTCTCAATTGATCTTGGCCCAGTTGTTGAAAACTAATGGTGTCGTTAGTTAACGTTTCGTCAAAACTTTGATCACTAAATATAGCATATACACAAATATACACTAAATATAGCATATACACTAATATACACTAAATATTGCATATACACTAATATACACTAAATATAGCATATACACTAATATACACTAAATATAGCATATACACTAATATACACTAAATATAGCATATACACTAATATACACTAAATATAGCATGTACACAAATATACACTAAATATAGCATATACACAAATATACACTAAATATAGCATATACACTAATATACACTAAATATAGCATATACACTAATATACACTGAATATAGCATATACACTAAATATAGCATATACACTGATATACACTAAATATAGCATATACACTAATATATACTAAATATAGCATATACATTAATATACACTAAATATAGCATATACACTAATATACACTGAATATAGCATATACACAAATATACACTAAATATAGCATATACACTAATATACACTAAATATAGCATATACACTAATATACACTGAATATAGCATATACACTAAATATAGCATATACACTAATATACACTAAATATAGCATATACACAAATATACACTAAATATAGCATATACACAAATATACAATGAATATAGCATATACACTGATATACACTAAATATAGCATATACACTAATATACACTAAATATAGCATATACACTAAAATACACTAAATATAGCATATACACAAATATACACTAAATATAGCATATACACTGATATACACTAAATATAGCATATACACTAATATACCCTAAATATAGCATATACACTAATATACACTAAATATAGCATATACACTAATATACACTAAATATCGCATATACACTAATATACACTAAATATAGCATATACACTAATATACACTAAATATAGCATATACACTAATATACACTATAATTTTTGCTAAAAAAATGTGAGTAGCTTTTGCATTTGCAAAAGCTACTCACATTTTTTTCAGCAAAAATACCTGTGAATTAGATATTATACTTACTAGAACAGATAACATTTTGACCACTAACAAGCTTGTTAAGGTAACGATGCTTTGAACAACTGGGCTCAGGCTTTTTGGATCATACTATTAGAAACTTAACTGTTAGGAACCGGTATTATTGATAGGTACTGTAAAATGCTTATATTTGGTGAACCCTTTATTTTGACGCAATTTGTGATCTAGGCAAAAACTGCCAAAATAAATCTCTGCCAATATTCAGTTATCAACAGATGTCAGTACTGTGGCATACATCTGAAAGCATGAATGGGCCAGAATTAAATGAGCAAACAGGCCCTCACTGTCAAACTGCTAAATTTTGATGCTGCATATTAAGTGTTGCACGGTACATAACAAACAAAAAAAAAATCAGCATTTTAATTGTTAAATGAGATTACTCTTCTGAAACCAGTTAAATTGTTTGCTTATGGAAATCATCAAATTAATGTGATGTGAAATATTCTGTTTACTACTACCGTAATATACCTAAGTATTGGGACACCTAAAGTATTGGGACACCCTTACAATTCGTAAAAATAATTATTTTTCGTCACCCTAAGAATTGGGACATATCAAAAATCGCTAAAAATTTCAGTAATTTTTTGTACCATATGAATTGGGACAGTGCATTTGGGTGAAAAAAATGATCTATTTAACAGGGTAAAACTGTTTTCTCCGTTTGTGTTTTGTTTTGTTTACAAGCGATGTCACACAATATTTTACGTCTAAGCATACAACAGGGGGTTTCCTTTGGCAGGCTGGTTAGAAAGTAGAAAATAAGTAAAACCTTTTTTTGAGAATATTAATATGAAATTTATTCAAGAAATCTGCAAAAACAAAAACGCACATGCGTTTGCATCAGTTTGGATGCGTCGCCATTTTGTGGTTGTCACGTGACACGTCACGTTTTAATTTGCAACTCGAGTGCATCAATAAAGTTCTACAAAAAAAAACAAACAAACAAACACAACAAAAAAAACTATGAATAAATACCGGTAATAATAATAAAAAGAAATTCGACAGAATTGTTTACCGATAACGCTTTAATGCGGAATACTAAAACACTGTTGAGATGAACCCCAAAACATCGTTGAGACGAACCCCAATAATAACGTCATCCGAACAGGTAGATTGTTCCCCGCATTTGCGGTATCGGTTATGCGCAATTAAGCAACAAAGCGGGGAAGCAGTATATGATTATTTTTTTTCACTTGGACGCTTTCAACACATGATAGATAAACGAGGGGATTTTAAATCAAAACAATAAGTGCTAATCTGTTTATTCAATATTAACAATAGATTAGGTATACGAGACAGTGGTCCGAAAATACACAAAACAATGAACACAAATATGACACATTTTCATCATTAATCGGTGCCATTTTCAACTACGAGACGTTAGTATTGGGACACCTAATAAAATAATTAATTTTCGTGTTTCTAAGTATTGGGACAGCTAGAAATTAAATTATTTTTTCCTGTCCCAATACTTACGTATATTACGGTATATCAGTTTTTCGTGAAAATGTCAGTAGATTTTGCAAAGCAGTATGTTATCATAGCTCCTAATATAACAAGTTATATCAGTTAATTATTTTTCTTATTTCTCAATGAAACGTTGTGGGTACTTGGTAGGAGTGCCTTGGCAAGGTGCATCTAATAAGTACCTACAACATATGTTTTCTTGGAGAAGTAAGCATATCAATACTTTTGATTAAAAAAGAGCCCTTTATAGAGGTGAAGTTATACATTTTCTTGTCTTCAGAGGAAGCCGATATCACATTCCTACCAACATACAGGCTAGAAAGAAACTTGCCAGGAAACAAGTATGCTTGGAGAAAAGTCAAGGCAACAGGGGTAAGTAAACTGAATCACTGTAATGTGTACACTGTATCATGATTTTTATGGTATGGGAGACAATAATGACATTTCAGTGCTTTACACTGAGTTAGTAACACATCTGACTGCAAATCCAGGGTTGCAAGATTTAATCCCAGCATGGCCACATAACTTTCATGGAGACTGATCGTGAAATCGTTTCTAGTCATTCTCCCTTTCCACTGGTTCAAGATGGGCATCTGTCAATTACTGGTGAAAGTACATGCACAAAGTACTTGTTAGCTACCTAGAGAACTAAACCTGCTATACCAGGAAAAAAACTGACCAGCTTGACATGACCTGAACAGTGCTGACTGTGCCGTAAAACTCCAAATCAACTAAAAAAATCAAATAAAAAAGAACTATTTCTGAATTTGTGGACAATAATAACAATAAGGCTGGCTAATCAGAACTGAAAGGTAATCGATTATCAGTCCTGCCATTGATTGATAATCGATTAGTAATCACTGAAGGTTTGGTCATAATTTTATCTGTCTTCCTGAGCTTGATGCTTACCATATGTTATACTTTACTGTATGTATTTGGTCAGACAGACGTGAGCAAACAGTGTAGACCCAGATGAGATGCAGCAAAATACTTGCTGGAATGACAAGAAGTATAGGCCCTGATTAGAATGCTCCTTCAGGAACAGTCTGGTCTGGGTGTGCATTGTTTACAGATGCATTTTTGTCAGAAAAGCATATGTAGGACAAACACATGTATATTGTACTAAAATTTTGTTTGTGTACAACTAGAGTTTGTCCTCACCTGTAGTATTGAAATGGACGTAATATATTTTCTTTTGTAGGAGCGAATTAACGCACCATCTTGGTGTGATAGAGTGCTGTGGCGGTCATATCCAGATGTGTTCATAGAAAATGTTGCATACGGTAAGTCAGTGATTCCTGTTATTCTCTCCCTTGCTCTGATCATATTTGATTCATCTTTGCAGAGTTGCCACGTTTTATTCCCACTATTTATTGTATTTATCCTAAGTAGCCAGACAGACATACCTGAATAGGATAGACCAAGATCAGTCACAACAGAATGGGGCATCTGATCAACAGGTATTGAATGGATTTTTTTCAGATTCTAAGACAAATAGGGTAAGAAGATATTGTGTTTATTTAGGGTAAATATGGTGGTTACTTTTTCAGGGCCAAGTTGTTCAAATCTAACAATGTCGTTAGTTAACATATCGTTAAAACTTTGATCATTAAATATGGCATAACCACTAATATTTTTGCTGAAAAAATGTGAGTAGAAAGCTACTCACATTTTTGCAGCAAACATTCCTGTGAATTAGAGATTGTACTAAGCAGAACAGTTAATATTTTGACCACTAACGCACTTGTTAAGCTAACGATGCTTTACACAACTGGGCCCAGATTTCAGAATGAGTATGATAAGGAATAAAGAGGAATGCATTCATGATCAAAGGGGAGGTAACTCAACTAATTTTGTCCCCTTCTGAAAATAGGTCTTCTCTAAAAAGCAAATTCTTTGCTTTTAGAATGGGCCCTTTTTCTAAAAGGGGCTTGATGGCAGGAAGGCAGACATGATCACATAAGTTGTCTCCTTTAAACAAAATGGCAGAAAATTTCTTAAATATATCTTGTCCTCTTAACCCTTGTCCTGCTGAATAAATTAAGATGCCACGTCCACTTCTAATTTTTAGCCAATCAGATTTCTTGATCCAGATTGTTGCCATATATTCACATACTTAATGGCAAACAGTGTAGATCCAGATCAGTTGGCTTCTTCAGAAGTCAACTGATCTGGATCTACACTGTTTGCAAAGGTAGGGTATATCCGGGTTCAGCAGGACAAGGGTTAACATATTACAATATTTAGAGTGATTAGTATACATTATCTTTTGTCCCAGCTGATATCATGTAAATTGTCCAAGCATTGCCATTCTGATATTTTCTTTCCAGGGTGCTCAGATGCTATTTTAAGCAGTGACCACCGGCCTGTGTTCTCATCTTTCAATGTTGGCATTGCCTCAGAGTTCATCCAGAACAGAGGGTCATTAGCTGGCATGAGTGCTGTGAAAATTATCTTCCATTCCATAGAAGCACAGGTATGGTTTAACTTGTAACACACTGAATTTGAATATTAGCAGACAATATATATATATATAAAAAACTACTCTAGAACCTCTTTATGAGTTGGTTCATTTCAAGAGGGCTTCGAATACAAGATGGTTTAAAGGTGGATCCTAAAAGTGCTCAGTCTAAAAACAATGTATAGATTTGGTAGAAAAATGACCATTTATGGTCAGTATTAAGGCTGGCTAATCTGACCTGAAAAGATAATCGATTATCAGTCCTGCCATTGCGATCAATAATCGATTAGTAATCACTGAAGATCTGATAATTTTACCTATCTGATTGACTCTTACCATAAGTTATATATGCATTTGGTAAGACAAGTGTGAGCAAACAGTGTGAAAAGTGTGAGCAAACAGTGTAGACATGTGTGAGCAAGTGTGAGCAAACAGTGTAGACCCAGATGAGACGCCTCAAATGCGGCGTCTCATCAGGGTCTACACTGTTTGCCACTCATCCAGCTATTTCATACACAACAGTTGGTAGTAAATTGTACTTGTTCAAATTTTAGATAAAATATGGTAAGGAGTTGAGGTGTCTGAATACTTAGGGTAAATACGGTAAAGTAACAAACACAGAAATCAAATTATCGATTATAAGCATATCTGTAATGGTAGTTATTTTGTGGAATTTATCGATCAATTAATCAATTATCCGATTAATTGTGCCAGCCTTAGTCAGTATGCCCCAACTTTATAGAGAAGAAATTGGAGGGGCATATTGCTAATGGGTCATTTGTCCATTCAAAATGTTTTTCTTGTGAGCAACATATCTTGATATCTATTTGAGTTTGGGCCTTGAAACTTGATGAGCTGGGGAGTAGATCATCTGATTAAGCTTTGAAAAAAAATCAGATTAACTTTGCGAGAGTAATGTCCTTTTTTTATTATTCTCTGCCACAAAAAGTGGCAAGGTTATTATGTTATGCCCTCTGAAATTTTGAGTGTCCATCCATCCATCAGTCAGTGCTTCCATCATTCCTGTCTGCTCTGTAGCTCTGATATCATCCTAGATATTTTCACGCAAATTCACACAAATGTAAAGCACTATAAGACGAAATGCAGAACACATGAATTGAAACGCTGGTTTGCCTACTTTTGGAGTTATTGCCCTTTGAACATTGAACATCGCCATTTCTACCATGTACTCTTGTCTGCTCTGTAAGTTGAAAACCATTCGAGATATTATGATGAAATTTTTCACAAATGTAAAGCACTATGAGACAACATGCAGAACACAAAAAGGTAACTGGTTAACCTCATTTGGAGTTTCGGCCCTTTGAACATAGTAAATATTGAAAATAGCCATTTCTACTATGTACTCATGTCCGCTCTATATTTTCAAGAAAATTCACACAAGTGTAAAGCTCTATGAGATGACTTGCAGAACACATGAACCATAACTCTGGTTTGCCTACTTTTATTTCTACCATGTACTCATATCCACTCTGTAAGTTGAAAACTGTTTGGGAAATTATGAAATTTCAACGTGCAGAAGACAAAAACTGCAACTGGTTAACCTGCTTTTGGAGTTACAGCCCTTTGAACATAGTAGATATTGAAAATAGTCATTTCTGCTATTTATGAAAAAAAGTAAATAATTTCATTGAACATTTTAATCAAAATTAACACATGTACATGCATCAATGTTGATAATATTTAGGGAAAGACTAATGCACCTTCCCTTTGATTTTATTTTTGACAGAGTTATGGCACTTGCTTGATGGAAGTGCAATGGCGGGGCATGGTGCATTGATTGCAGCACTTTTATTAACTTTTTCATTTTGTAGTGACAAATGTATAGTTGGGTGAAAAGTGTTTTACAAACACATTTCTATTTTTTCTATATAATAACAATAATGTTATAAAGAGGTTGTGTGTATTTTCCTTATATTTTCTGGAATAAAAGGATTGGCTTTTCCTTAGTATCATCTGTGAAGATGATTTAAATGAAATGTTAAGCCTTATTTTCAGGGAAAAATAAGAAAAAAAATCTTATGCCTATTTTAATTTCTATTTTCCCCTTACAATACTCATAGACACATTTCAAGTCCTTATCTCCACATATATTGCATCCAGGGACCTACAATTTGGCCCACATTTGTAGCTTACCAAGACTGGTAAACTCTTTCAAAAGCATGCCTGTATGTTAAGTATTGTAGGAGTTAGTTTTTTCGCCTTCCTGCCAAGGGTGCAATGTGAATTTGATGACCCATTTTCACCAAGACGTCATGCTCCAATTCCCTGGCATACCCTACATGTTTGTCGACATTAATGTTCTGCGCATGAGCACACATTTTCATATCCTTTGACTGATTTATTAAGTTGTTTTTCGCCCTCCCATTGGCGCCACTTTTAAAGAGTACAAATAAAGAAAACTGCCAACACTTTTTGAATAAAAAAAGGGACAAAACAGAACCCTGGACTATCATTTTCATGGAGTAATAAGAAAATACCAATCCTTTTGACTAAAAAAGCTCATTATTCAGAGATCTGTGCCATCCTATAATTTTAGGTGAAGACCTGCTGCAAACAACATTTCCAGTTAGTGTTTCATTCCACTTGTCTTCAAGGTAAGATTTTATTTTAAATTATTTTTCTGCTATTTGGACATCTGCACTCCTTACCATACTTATACCAAATTTAACCCTTGTCCTGCTGAGCCCAGAGATGTCCTGTCTTTGCAAACAGTGTAGATCCAGATCAGTTGGCTTCTGAGAAGCCAACTGATCTGGATCTGCACTGTTTGCCATTATGTATGTGAATTTATAGCAACAATCTGGATCAAGTAATCTGATTGGCTGACAGTTAGAATTGGGTGTGGCATCTTAATTTATTAAGCATGACAAGGGTTAACAAGACCATTTAGCTACAGGATTATATATGGTATAAATATTCTAAAATTTAAAATTTCTATTCATACGTTCTTTGCTTTAATTTTATTTTATCTAGATTTTGTTTTTTAAGCATTTTTGTTTCTCAAAATACTTGATGGAATGGCAAACAGTGTAGATACTGATCAGCCTGGTAATTCAGGGACCTTCACATCTGGGTCTGTCCTGTTTGCATAGGGTACTTTTATCAGTAAATTTTAGGACAATTACAGAGTAAGGAAATGTCTTATATTTTTCTCCAACCTTGCTGTGGAAGCCAGCTTTTATGGCAAGGTGGGTAGAAGGAAGTATACTTTGCATCAGGAGTGCTTCACTTAGGTACTTCTGATAAGTACCCACAATATATGTTTCTGTGGAGAAATACAAAAATTGTCAGTATTTTTGCTTGGAAAAACAACAACATGCAAACATACTATCTGGATCTGTGGAGGATCATACACATAGTTGGAATGACAGTTTTATTGTCATTAACAGCGTTTTTGGACTGCCCCAATTGAAAACATCTTAGGGCATAGGCAGACAGCGAAGGCCCAGATAAGCCTGCACATCCACGCAGTCTGATCAAGGCCACTATCTGCTACAGAATCATTGGATACGACAGAATGTATTAATGAAGATCTATGGCCCTGATGACTTTGCACATGCACAGGACATTCTGAATCCATCATGAAAACATACCTATACAATTTTGACTCCAGTAAACCCCACTTTTACATATAAAACTGGGGTTTACTTGGGTATACATTATTTTTCTTATTTCTGCTCAAAAACATAGAATGTGGGTACTTGTTAGAACTGCCTCAGTGAGGCAGTTCTAATGAGTACCCACAATCTATGTTTTGAGCAGAAATATGAAAAACACAGAGTTTTTTTATCTGAAAAAATTTCAGTTTTTGGAGGTGAAATTTTCTATATATTTGAATAGGCATGTTTTCATAATGTATGCATTTTGTGCATGTTCCAGGGACTTTTTCACTTGATGCCGCCCTTTTAATCCCAGTTCAAACTTTTTGTAGAGGGTTTAATAAAATTATCCAAGTGCTTGTTGGCAACAAATATCAGCTTCAACTCTTTGCATGCTGATTTAAAATATTTATCAAATGACTTTTTAAAATCAGAAAATAGTGTTTGATTCTTAAACTGTTTTCTTAGATGATTTTAAAATATGAAATATCAGACCCTGTTTTCTGCAAAAAATATATATACTTCAAGAAAGTTGTGGTAGACAACAGAACTAACAACCAACAATAGAATAGTACCTTTAACTTGATATTTATTGTGATCAACATGTATCATGTATCAAATACCTTTTTCAAGTTTTTAACCCTTGACCTGCTGAACCCAGATATACCCTACATTTGCAAACAGTGTAGATCCAGATCAGTTGACTTCTGTCTGTCATTCAGTATGTGAATTTTATCAACAATTTGGATTTAAGTAATCAATTGGCTGACAACTAGAAATAGGTGTGGCCTCTTAATTTATTCAGCATGACAAGGGTTAATGGCTAAATTGTGAGTCATCAAACCCAGTTATAGATAAATGTGTGTACTCAGATAAATAATGTCTGCTTCCATTTTATATTTTTTATGATAGAGGTATACAGAAGTCAACCCAACTCATCATTTAGAGAAAACAGAACTGGTTTCTATACAGTACCTGTATGGCAGGCCAATAATATACCAGAGGTAAGACAAAAAAAACCCCCCAAAAAACCCCCAAAAAAACCCTAGAAATATGTCCACAGTACACGGATGCCCCTGCTGTGGGGTACCAGACTATAAAACTGCAAAATTCTACCTGGTACAAATGCCTTAACCTGAGTCTAACAGGATCATGTACGTATGTATGTACGTATGTACATACGGAAAACCAAAAAACTATATGCCCCCGGCATCATCTGGTGCGGGGACATAAAAAAGAGACTGTAAATGTCCTAAAACTTCGTACACTAGTATTTCTAACAAACTGGCATATACAGACAGTGTAGACCCAGATCAGACTGCTCCTGAAGGAGCTATCTGATCAGGGTCTACACTGTTTACCATTCCACTAATAGTTTTTCAGAAACAAGTGCATAAAAAAGCAAAATTTTTGCTACAAAAGCACAGAATAAAGTGTTTGACATTTTAGGACATTTATCATACATAAAAAATAATACACCACAACCTCATTATAACACTATTGTTGGGGTCCATAACATAAACCGTATTAGTTAAACAACCGTGTTATATCCAAACCAAAAATGTGTAGATTATATTGAAAAACGACCATTTATGGTCGTTTTTCAATATAATCTATACATTTTTGGGATCCATCTTTGAACCTTGTTATATCCAAAACCGTGTTATAATGAACCGTGTTATAAAGAGGTTGAAGTGTAAATGAATAAAAATGAACATATCTGTTATGGTTGCTTACTTGAAAAGAGCCATAAGGGATGGCAAGTTGAATCAGAGATCTAGATAAGGTTCTTTCTCAACAAAAAAAGTATGATAAATGTCCTAAAATTTCCAACACCAAAGTGACTGACAAAATGACATATGCAAACAGTGCAGACCCAGGTCTGATCAGGGTCTACACTGTTTGCCATTCCACTAAGTATTTTAGGAAACATATGCATAGTAAACAAAATTTAGCCCAAAATACTATGTGTTTGAACTTTTAGGACATTTACCGTATTGAAGCTTTTCTTATTTCCCCACAAAAACATATGTTGTGGGTATGCAGAAGTGCCTGGCTGAGGCAAATCTAATGAGTAAGTAATGTTCGTTTTCATGGAGAAATAAGAAAATATTCATCTGGATAGTCCTTATTGAGAGAGTTATTGAATACAGGTGAATTTTTAAGTCTGATCCATTTAACATACAAACTAATATTTTCTTTACCTTGATTATATAGAAAGCTGATACAGATATGTTAAACTGTCCAGAATGGGCCACAATCACAGAACTAAGCCTACCAATTGGCAAAGACCACACCACTAAGATGAAGAATAAACAAATCATGATCAGGGAAGACGTTCGCATGGGATATAGGTGACGTGCTCACCTTTTTTCTGCAGATGTCGCGGTGTTCATACAGGAAAGCGATGTTGGTGTCGCCTTGATTTTTCAGTGTGTATTGCCTATCCTGACCGATTAATTCACTGAAAATACAGATGTAGGTGTCATGATCTTTCATCCCTTGAGGCTAGGATTATCGGCAGACAGGTTCACTAGTTAGTTATTTGACACTTCCCAGTAAAATATTGTTTGTTTGCAGACAATCTGACCTATATTTTGAAGACACCAGGGCCCAGTTGTTCAAAACTAAGGATGATGTTAGTTAACGTATTGTTAAAACTTTGATCATTATCAAAATATAAATATACGCTAATATTTTTGCCAAAAAAATGTGAGTAGCTTTTGCATTTGTAAAAGCTTCTCACATTTTTTTTCAGCAAAAATACCTGTGAATTAGATATTGTACTGACTAGAACAGTTAACATTTTGACCACTAACAAGCTCATTAAGCTAACGATGCTTTGAACAACTGGGCCCTGGGCAATTCTAGTGAATACCAGCCACATAAGTTAAACTTAATTTAACAAGAGCTGTCATAGGACAGCATAGCTTACTTAAAGTTCGCTTTGCCTCTAAAATTAGTATCATATGATAGCTGAAAATAACAAAAAAAATTTAAACACATTTTTTTTTTCTATGTCTGACCTTGACCTCAAGGTCACTCATGTGGGTTGGGTTGGGTTAGTAATGCATAGAACTTCAAACCAGTATCGAACATCAGAGCAAGTATGACCTACCACCATCCAATGCCAATGCCAACACCAACACTGTGGTGACTGCTATAGCTTTCATACAGGTGAGCTAAAAAGAAAAACCCTCAGTTATCACCTTACCTAGAGCTATATACTGTATGTACTCTAAATATTGGGACATTTAAAGTCTTTACCATACTTGTCCTACAGTTTGGTTAAGCACGTTTCACTACCTGTTAGTGTGTCTAAAAACTGCTGGATGTATGGCAAACAATCCCAGTTTCTGTGGCCCCCAATCTGGGAATTAACATTTTGCTTGACTACTTAACCCTTGTCATGCTGAATAAAATGAGATGCCATGCCCTAATCTGATTTCCAGCCAATCAGATTACCTAATCCAGATACTTGATATAAATTCACATACTTAATGGCAAACAGTGCAGATTCAGATCAGTTGGCTTCTTCAGAAGCCAACTGACCTGGATCTACACTGTTTGCAAAGGCAGGGTATATCTGGGTTCAGCAAGACTAGGGTTTAGGTAGATATGGCACTACTTTTGATGTTTCTGTTCCAGATGGAGCCACTGTTTGGGGATCAAGATTTTCTTGAGGAACAACATCTTCTTGTATCTGTGATAGCAAAAGATGGAGACAACGAATCTTATGGTGAGACTGCCATTGCACCTTGGGATTGTTGGTGTGGGAGTTTTCTCATTAACTCATAGCATGCTGGGTAAAATATACTACAGGTGTTTTTATTTGAAATGTTTTCTTATTTTTCCAGAAAACAGGATTTGACATGTCATGGACTGGCCTCAGTGGCTCAATTGGATGTGCATCTGACTGGTGATCAGAAAGTTGCAGGTTTGATCCCCTCTAGGTCTGTCAAAATTCTTTAGTGGAGATTGATCATGAAACATTTTCTGTGGTCATTCTTTCCCTTCCACTGATTCAAGAAGGGCAGTTGTCAGTTTCTGGCGAAATAATGTGCTCGAGTACTAATAAATGGCTTAGAGGACTAAGCCTGCCCTGGAAAAGTATGTAGGTAAACTGACTAGCTCAGCATGATCTTAACTGTGTTAATGGGCCGTTAAGCTCCCAACCAACCAAACACAAATTGAAATATCATGTAAATCATCTCTAGTGGAGTATTCCAGTGTGTGTTATTTGCTGAAAAATTTACCCAGCATGCTTACAGCTTTAACAGGGCCCAGTTGTTCAAAACTAAAGATGTTGTTAGTTAACATATCGTTAAAACTTTGATCACTAAATATAGCATGTTAGCTAATATTTTTGCTAAAAAAATGTGAGTAGCTTTTGCATTTGCAAAAGCTACTCACATTTTTTTTCAGCAAAAATACCTGTGAATTATACTTACTAGAACAGTTAAAATTTTGACCATTAACGAGCTCATCAAGCTAACGATGCTTTGAACAACTGGGCCCTGGTGTATAATTGTTTGAAAGTTAGGGTATTGACAGTATATTGGGAATGTAGTGTGTTTCTATTTTGAAGTTAACTGTGATTACTGTATTCTGTATCAGGCTATCTCCTGTATCAAAGCTGTTTTAGCTTTCTTGTACAAAAGTACAGTTAGAGCTGCAGCAGTCACCTAGACATTGGCATTGGTTAAAATTTTTGGTTAAAGTTTTTTAAAAGGCCTTATCTCCTGAACCTTTGGATAGAAGTAGTTCATACTTGCCCTGATGTTGGAAACTGGTCTGAAGTTCTTTGCTGTACCATCCCTATCCACTTGAGGGACCTTGAGATAAAGAACATAGACTTAGAAAAAAAAAATGTGTTTAAGTTTTTGGTTAAATGTTTAGAGGCAAAGTTTGATTCTGGTGAGCCATGCTGTCCTGTGACAGCTCTTATTAGGAACATTATTGATAAGACGAAGTCACTAAATCTTTTCAACCTAAAGGAATAGAATACAAAACTTTGTCAACTTTGCTAAATATTCAGATTTTATCAATTACCCCTTATGAAATAATGGCCTTGTCTGAATTCAAAGATGGAAGCATCCATTTTATGTGTTTAGAGATGAAAGATGAGAGTTGAGTAGCAACACACAACAATCAAAAATATTTTTTATTGTTTTTCCCTAGGAAAAGGAATTGATATTTCATACAGAATAGATACTAAGGAGATGATATGCATGAAAACTTAGACCCTGTTTTCTGGAAGAAATATTAGTTTGTTGTCTGCTGATTTTTACCCCGAGTCTGCTAAATATTGAATGATGTTTGCTCTTATTACAGGTGAATGTGTTTTAGCATTGCGGAAAATGTTTGAGAAAGAACCACAGGAGTTTGATCATGTTCTCCTGCACCAGGGAGAGGAGACTGGCAGATTAAAGTGAGTACAATTATGTACTTTGACATTAGGGCCAGGAACTCGGAGAATAAAGTGTTAAATATCCTGAAACCAGGGCCTAGTTGTTCAAAGCATCATTAGTTAACAAGCTTGTTAGGGGTC
Source organism: Anodontia alba (assembly GCA_964016985.1). Lineage (NCBI taxonomy): Eukaryota > Metazoa > Mollusca > Bivalvia > Lucinida > Lucinidae > Anodontia > Anodontia alba. The sequence continues at coordinate 83,175,565 of OZ024832.1, forward strand.
AAAATGTTTACTGTTCTAGTAAGAGCTATGTCTTTGTCGCACCTGCTTTAGTAGGGCAACAGGTGTGCAAGTCTCCATCCATCCGTTCATTCGTCCGTCTGTCCATTCGTCAACATTTACCCTGGGTGTCTTGTGAGCACAACTCTTACAGTTTTATACCAAACTTTGCATGTGTTTTCTTCATGGTATAAGGATGTGCAAGTGGTTTGGATATAATTGTTAGATCATTTTTTGTCACTTTTTCTACATTTTGAACTTAGTCATTTTTCACCCTGAGTGTATAGACAGTTGGTACCTCTTGTGAGAGCAACTCATCTTATAGTTTTGTACCGATCGTTTTAAAAAAACTTTGCATGTGTTTTCTTCATGTTATGAGGATGTGCATGTGGTTTGGATATGATTGTAAAATCATTGTCACTTTTTCCATATTGTGAACTTGGTCATTTTTCACCCTCAGTATATAGACAGTGGGTACCTCTTGTGAGCGCAACTCCTCTTATAGTTTTGCACCGATCGTTTTGAAACTTTGCATGTGTATTCTTCATGGTATGAGGATGTGCATATGGTTTTGATATAATTGTTAGATCATTTTTTGTCACTTTTTCTATGTTGTGAACTTAGTCATTTTTCACCTCAGTATATGGTCAGTGGGTACCTCTTGTGAGCACAACTCTTCTTACAGTTTTATACCAATCGTTATGATACTTTGCGTGTGTTTTCTCCATGGTATGAGGATGTGCATGTGGTTAGGATATAATTGTTAGATCATTTTTTTATCACTTTTGTCTCATTGTGAACTTAGCCTTTTTTCACCCTCAATATATAGATAGTGGATACCTCGTGAGCGCAACTCCTCATACAATTTTATACTAATCTTTTTGAAACTTTGCACATTTTCTCCATAGTCTGAAGTTGTGCATGTGTTTTTGATATAATCCTTGCATTAATTTTTGTCACTTTTTTCTACTTTGTGAACTTTGACATTTTCTGACCTCAGATGTATAGACAGTGGGTGTTGGGCAGGTGCGACATCAACTTCATCAGAAGTTTGATCTATATTTTCTTCTGCATGAACAAATATGTTGTGGGTACTCACTACCGAAGCATTTCTAATGAGTACCAACAACATTCACTTTTATGGAGAAATAAGAAAAAAAATCTGTACTGTTTGGTAAAAAGTAACCACAACAAACAAACAAACAATAAAAAACATCAGGGCCCGGTTGTTCAAAGCGTCGTTAGCTTAACGAGCTCGTTAAGGGTCATTTCGTTAACTGTTCTAGCGGATTCAATATACAATATTCTGATATTTTTTGCTGAAAAAATGTGAGTAGCTTTTGCACTGCAAAAGCTACTCACATGTTTTCAGCAAAAAATTTCAGAATATTTGCGTATCACTTGATTTAAATTTTAACGAATCATTAACTAACGACATCGTTAGCTTTGAACAACTGGGCCCTTATCTAGATCTATTAACTGTATGACTTATTTATTTGCTCATTTCAGAGGGAAAATGCATGTGACTTCCAGAGATCTACAACAACGTCGAACGTCTTCAAAAAAGAATTATGGTAAATGAAATAATAATGGTTGAATTTTTTTTTTTATCAAGTCTATTTGTATGTATTTTACATAACCAATAGCATATTTGTGTAAGGGCCAGTCAAAAAGATTTACATACAGCAGGTTGAGTCAAAGTTCTTTGTGTTGGATTCATTTTATTAAGATCAGATATCAAATTTCTTTAGAAATTTATCTCTAGTGACAAAATAAACTTCAAAATTTTAGTCTTATTTCAGCTCAGTCTGTCAGTCTGAATACTTAGGTTAATTATTGTTTTCATCATGAAATATAGTAGTAACTATTGGCAGTACATTCACAGAGCTCCAGATAAGTGGAGGTAGCTACATATTATTTTCCTTATTTTTCCACGGAAACATTTGTTGTGGGTACTCATTAGAAGCGCCTTGGCAAGGGGCTTCTGATGAGTGTCACAGCATGTGTTTTCATGGAGAAATAAGAAAAATATTTGTACTTTTCCATTGAAAAAAGTGTCTTATCTGGAGGTATGCATTGTATTTTTTATATCCGCATAGCTTCAGATAAGCGGGGGCATCAGGTAACATCACGTTAACCAATGGATGTTCCATTGTCTCTATGTAAATAAAACTAAGGTTAAATCTCAATAACCTAAAATTATACCATAGCTGGACCATGGAATAATTTTCAGATTTGAAAATTAACCCATGGTTTTATTTATAGATCTCAGGTGTACTTTAGAATGACTGTCAACTCATCAGTGCACCTTAACCTTTTTCACTCTCTGGGCTAATTCCGCAGGCGATGACAAGTTGATATTGTGCAAAAAAAAAAAACACGTTTTGGTTTTCTGGGAAAAATAAGAAAAATATTTCAAAATGTTGTATGTTGAATTTTGTTTCAGCGGACAATTTGAACATTTTCGTATTTTTTTCCTAGAAAACAGAATTTGACATTTCATGCAAATTGTCTCCAAATGTCAAATGTTTATTGGAAAAAAATAAACTATCACCAGTATGTTGTCTGCTGAAAATGTCCAGAGTGCTAACCATCAATTTTCAGCAGATGACATTTTTTAAATAGTTTTCTTATTTTTTTCTCAGGTAACTGGATTTGACATTTCATGTACATTGTCTCAACTAGAGACAGTTTGCATGAAATGTCAAATTCTGTTGGCTGGAAAAACTAAGAAAGTATCATCAAATATATCGTCTGCTGATATTATCCAGAGAGTGGTAAGGGCTAGAAGAACTTCAAATTTACTTCTGCACCGAGCAACTTTCTATTTAAAAATGACATTTTTTGTTGAATAAAACACATGAAACCAGACAGTCTGTCTGGAGTATATTATAATGACCAAAGCTACAGCTGAACAACCAGATTGCAACACAGTTTGACCAAATTAAGATGCTGATGTAATTTCTTGTGTTTGACGAGATTGCAACCAATCAGATTTTAGCAGTAGTGCCTCAGCTAGTTTAATTAAAAAAAGGTGGGGTGTTTCATCCTTTTTAGTACACAAGGTCAATTGGTACAGCATTTCATCAGACTGCCTGTTACCACTTTACCATAAAAATATAAAAAAAGAGAAATAAAAGTAAAAAAAGTAGAAAAAGATATACTAAATAAATAAAAGTATAGTTTTTGTAAGAAAAAAAAAACAAAAACAGTCCCATACATTGGTTAAAACAGATAAACCATGTTATTGTCTCGGTTTTGGGAATACTGTAAATTATATCATAATTTGGTGACCTTTCACTGTCTGACCCAAACTCTGCTCCGCCTCGTTTGGGGTCAGACAGTGAAAGGTCACCAAACTATGGTATAATTTACAGTATACCCAAAACCTCGACAATAACCATGGTTTATCTATAACAAAACATGCCTATATAATTTTGACCCCATTAAACCCCTCTTTTATATAGTAAAACTGGGGTTTACAGGGGTATACATTATTTTTCTTACTTTTGCTCAAAAATATAGATTGTGAGTACTAGTTAGAACCTGGCGAGGCAGTTCTAACAAGTACCCACAATTTATGTTTTGAGCAGAAATATGTAAAAAATGTCAGAGTTTTTTATCTGAAAATTTTCAGTTTTAGGAGGTGAAACTTTCTATATATTTGAATAGGAGTGTTTTCGTAATGATATTCTTTTTTCTTCATAAAAACATATGTTGTAGGTACTCATTAGAAGCTCCTTAGTGAGGTGCTTCTCATGAGTACTACATCATATGTTCGTAATTGTGGAGAAATACGAAAAATATCAATACCGGTACTTTTTAATTGAAAAAAAAAAAGCACATTACCTGGAGCTATGATCCTGATTGTGTCATATCTTTATCATTTAAAACCCTTGTTTTGCTGAATAAATTAAGATGCCATGCCCATTTCTAATTTTCAGCCAGTCAGATTACATGCTTCAGATTAAAATTTAAATTCACATACTTAATGGCAAACAGTGCAGATCCAGATCATTTGGCTTCTTCAGAAGCCAACTGATCTGGATCTACACTGTTTGCAAAGGTAAGACATATCTGGGTTCAGCAGGACGAGGGTTAATGCTCCAGATTGAAATTTTCAGGAGATGAAATGTTGAAAGATTTTTGCTTCTTATCCCAGAAAATAGGTTGATATTTCATGCTATTTGTGTCTTTCATGTATAACGATTATGAAATCATTTCTATGATCATTCTCCCCCTTCAGCAGATTCAAGAAGGGCAGTTGTTAGTTTCTGGTGAAAGTATGTGCACAAGTACTGGTTAAGTACTGATTAAGCCTGCCCAGGAAGTGTGAGTAGGTTACCTGACCAGCTCAAAATGACATTTATGTTACAGTGTTGACAGGTCCATAAAATTCCTCCATGTGAATTGTCTCCTTAGGAGACAATTTGCATGAAATATCAAATCCTATTTTGTGAGAAAATGAGACAAATGTCACTAATTTGACATATGCTTAAATAGGAAGGCAACATAAATATAAAGTATAATTCACAACGAAGAGCTTAATAACTGTAAAAATCGATACAAGTCCTATCAAAATTGGTCAAGAAATACCAAAGTTATTATTGTTTGAAGGATTCAACATGGGCGACATTGGCACCACCATTTTGAATATTTAATGAGATTTCAAGAATTTATAATCTTAAAAATTGTGCATTATTTTTATAACGAAAGCATTTGTTTTTAGAAAATAAGTTGCTTACCACTTTAGGAAAACATGCTTAGAAATATTAGACAAAATATCCATCTATATGCTGTTTATACCCTGCCTTTGCATACAGTGTAGATCCAAATCAGATGGCTTCCAAAGAAACCAACTGATCTGGATTTGCACTGTTTGTGATTAAGTATATGGATCTATATCAACAACCTTGATCAAGTAATCTAATTGGCTGAAAATTAGAAGTGGGTGTGACTTCTTAATTTATTCAGCATAACAAGGGTCAACTCCTTACCATACTTGCCCTAAAATTTGAAAAAGGTCAGTCCCACTGATGTTTAAAATATTGCTGGATGAGTGGCAGACAGTGTAGACCCTAATCAGATGCTGCATTCTGTGGCATTTGATCTGGGTCTAAACTGTTGCTCCGGCCTGTCTGTCCAGATACCTAGGGTTATTACAGGCCGTCCTCAGAGGGTCAGTCGGATGTTTATCGGACTGGTGATCCTGCTGGGTCCCGCAACATTCTTTCATGAAGTGATCATGAAATATTTTCTACAGACATTCTCTCCCTTTGGCTTCAGCTATTTTGAGAAGGGCAGTTGTCAGTTTCTGGTGAAAGAATTTGCACTGGTTAACGGCTTAGAGGACTACGCCTGTCCAACGTCTGATACTTTGTTATACCCCTACCCGGCTTAATTGAAGTTCAACTCTTTTCCCGCTAGTGGCGACTTTTGTCATCTGCTGATAACCTTTGCAAACAGTTTGGATCCAGATCAGGCCCGACAAAATGTCCAGCCTGATCTGGATCCAAATTGTTTGACACTCAGATTGTATTCCTGAAAAATTTCTTTGAAAAAGTTAATTGAAAAAAAAAAAATATAGTAGACAAAAAGGCATGCAAAATTACCCAGCATGCAAATAGTTAATGCATTTATGTAGAGTGGACTCTTCTACCATATCTTTTTGTACTGATCTATTTCCAGTAGCAGGGTGTCTGCTTAGTTTTTGCTATTTATAACTTTGTTTTATAGAAATTCTTGTATTTAACTCTTTCGGTGCCAAGTTTCAGACGATATTTGTTGTCTGCTTTTTTTTTTTTTTTTTAACAAACTATTGCTTGGAAATAAGTTGATATGTAAAGTTGAAAGACATAATGTCAAACAGGGTAGATCCAGATGAGACGGCTCATGTGAATCTATGCTGTTTGCAAAAGCCTATTAACATTGCCTATGGCAGCAAAAGAGTTAATGCAGACAATGTCAACTTTAATCAAAAGCTGCATTCTGCAGCATCTGATCTGAGTGCACTGTTTGCCAATTACCCTTTTGAAGGTTTCCTGACTAAAATGGGTTAAGAAGGGGTTATACTAATTTCTCTTTTTTTCTGTTTCAGCTTTGATTGCATTTGACACAGAATACCGTGATCCAGAAATGTTCCTGTCAGACAAACCAGCACCAGAGATAAGACGAGCCATAAATGGAAGTTCTGTAATGTCAGTTCCAAGACCCGCTCCAAAACCGTCTTTGCGAACTGCAAAAAGTTACCAAGGATCATCAGCTTATTACGAATCTATTGATCAGAACAATGTTGGTAGAGAGGTATTGTGATAGTTTTGAAAATTTTTAACCTTTCTGTTGCTGAACACATGCCCTGTCTTAGCAAACAGTGTAGATCCAGATCAGTTGGCTTATAAAGAAGCCAACTGATCTGGATCTGCACTGTTTGTCATTAAATATGTTAATTTCTATCAAAAAACCAGATCAAGTTATCTGATTGGCTGGTAATTAGAAGTGGGCATGGCATCTGTTTAATTTATAAAGCAAGGCAAAAGTTAATGAGGAAAATTTTGATTTTTTTTACAAAGGTTTCTTCTTAGGAAGAATAATTTATTATAATTTCTTTATCAGCCCTGAAAAAAAATTTCAACATCTTCATCCTATATCACTATGTTTAAAGAGTCATGATGAAATTGCTTTGTAGTGGGGCTGATGAAGACCACAAGGTCAAAAGAGTGATCAATAAAGAAAATTTTTAGTTTATTTACTTCTGTTAGGGAGATAATTCAAAGACAACATTTCCTATTTTTCCATGAAAAAATTTGTGGGTACTTGTTAACTAAAATTGTTCCAATATCCAATATCTTAAACCACATCTACTTCCAAACGCTAAGTCAGATTGATCCCAAACTTAGTGGGAGACATTGAGGTGACATGTAGATCCAGAATTGCTAAAATCATTCTGTTCTGTTATCTAAGATGGCCATCTTGAAATTCTTCAAACCACATCCCCTCCCAAACAGTAAGTCAGTTGAGCAGAAACAAGGTAGGAGGCACCGGAGCGACATGGAAATTCAGAGTTGCTAAAATCATTTGGTTCCAATATCCAAGATGGCCGCCGTCTTGAAAATCTTCAAATGACATCTGCTCCTGAATGGTAAGTAAGATTAAGCCAAAACTTAGTGGGAGGCATGAGGGAGACATGGAAATTCAGAAATGTTAAAATCGTTCCATTCCGATAACCAAGATGGCCACCGTGATGGCCAGCTTGAAATTCTTCAAACGACATCTCCACCTAAACCCTAAGTTGGATGGAGCAGAAATGTGATGGTAGGCATTGGCGCAACATAGTGATTAATTGATCTGTTCCAATATCTAAGGTGTCGCCATGGCGGCCATCTTAAAATCTTCAAACCGCATCTACTCCCAAATGGTAAGTCAGAATGAGCCAAAACTTGGTGGGAGGCATTTGGATGGCATGGAGATTCAGAATTGCTAAAATCATTTTTGTTACAAGATCCAAGATGCCCACCTTGGCAGCCATCCTGAAAATCTTCAAACCACATCTGCTCCAGAATGGTAAGTTAGGTTGAGCTGAAACTTGATGGGAGGCATTGGGGTGTTACATAGATTTAGAATTGCTAAAATCATTCCGTTCAGATATCGAAGACGGCCACCATGGCAGCCGTCTTAAAAATTTCCAAACCACATCTGCTCTGGAACATTAGGTTGGACTGAGCTGAAACTTGACCGGAAACTTTGGGCGTTATGAAGATTCAGAATTGCTAAAATTCTTCAAACCATATTTCCTCCAAAACCGTAAGTCTGATTGAGTCAAAACTTGATGGGAGGCCTTGGGGTGACATGGAGAATCAGAAGTGTTAAAATCCTTCAGTTCCAATATCCAAGAATGCGGCAATCTTGAAACTCTTCAAACACCAGATTCTGAATTGCTAAGGCAATCTGATATGATAGCCAAGATGGCCACCATGTCACAGTGCAACAGGTCATCATCAGCCTAATCCAGATGAGCAGTTTCTGGCCACTTGGGCCTCCAGTTACAATTGTCAGTGTTTTCCCTCAGAGTTTTTATTTGGGGGACATTTCATATATCATCATAATCGGATTTTTGATTAACGTGCAGGTAAAGGGGCAATATACACATCAGTGGGCCCCCTTCCAGATAGCTGGCTTGCTGCATGCATGGCAGATCTCTCACCAGATCTCCAGGTATGTCTATCATGAGGGTTTCACTTCCACTCTCTGCAATCCCTCTCTGTCAGCTGCTTCCATGTCATTTTGGGCCCACGCTTTCCATCAACCTGTATGTCAAAGGCTGTCTTGATTGCACCACTGGAGCGTTCCACATGTCCATACGATCGAAGTCTTCTCTCCTTCAGAATGAAGTCCAGATCCTCAATGCCAAGCTGCACAAGTAGATCGGTGGACCTGGTGGTGACAATGTCTTGCAGCCTGACATTGCAGATCTGTCTGATCATTGCCCTGTCATTTCGCTGCAGATGCTGGAGATTCGGCTTTGTCAATGGCCAAGTCTCGCTGGCATGCAGCATTGCGCTCCGCACACAAGAGCTGTACACATGGCCACGTGTTTTGAAAGAGAGGTGGCGTGAAGTGAGGACTGGTAGCAGATCCTTGAACTTCTTCCAGGCGGTTTTCACACGTGTTGTGGTTGAAAGTTCACAGCCACCTGCTGCTGAGAGCATGTCTCCTAGGTAGCAAAAGGAAGCTACCACCTCAAGCTTGTCAGGTCCGACCTGGACTTCCTTCTGTGGTCTGCCATCCAAGGGGCGTGCAGTTCCCTGGCACCGTGTACATCTATAGTCAGGGTCCTTTTTCAAGCGCTTGAGGCCACTGCATTTCTTGTGCACCCAGTACTTGCAGCCATTGCAGAAGATGCTGTTGCTGCCCACTCCAGTGCGACAGACAGCGCATGGAAACTCGCCTGAACTCTGCAGGAGGTCCAGTCCCGTACCGCAGATCATGATCTTTGTCTTTCCTGCATTTACTCTCAGTCCTTTCTTCTCCATTGCTTCTTTCCAAGTCAAGAGCCTCCTGACACATTCCACAAGCGATTCAGCGATGATAACAAGGTCATCGGCATAGAGGTCCTCCCAGGGGACCCCAGAGCGGAACTCTCGTGATAAGGCTTCAAGCACAATGATGAAGAGCTGTGGGCTGAGTATTGATCCTTGGTGAACACCAACCTTCACTTCAAACTCTTCACTGTACCCCTCACCAACACAGACATGGCTCCGTGCATTTGCATACATTCCCTGCACCAGTCGCACAGTCCACTCCTCCACACCAAGTTTTCGCAGCGCCCACCAGATGACCTTCCGAGGCACTCGATCAAACGCCTTCTCCAGGTCTACAAAAGCCATGTAGAGTCTCTTATTGACATTTGTCGCTTCAATTTCATTTTAGGGGACATATGAAAATTTTGCGGGTCATGTCAGGAAATTGTGATTTCTCCCCCTATTATGCATGTGTACTGTTTATTAAATGTTGCTTGGAGTGTTCCAATTCCATGATGTTAACAGTTTTATGTTGAGTCAATGCAAAACCAACCTGACCATTACCCAACATCAGCATAGCAGAGCCTAATCATTTGATCAAACTTCACTGTTATTCACTATAGATTCCTTATAAGCTACTAAGAAAAGACTGTCAGATTGGTGTGCATATTTGAAGGCTGATTTGTCATCCCAGCAAAGCCATGAATACAAATCTAACCACTTGTCAGAAAACATCCATGGTTTCTTACTTGTTAACCACTTGTCAGAAAACATCCGTGGTTTTTTACTTGTTAACCACTTGTCAGAAAACATCCTTGGTTTTTTACTTGTTAACCACTTGTCAGAAAACATCTGTGTTTTTTTTTACTTGTTAACCACTTGTCAGAAAACATCCGTGGTTTTTTACTTGTTAACCACTTGTCAGAAAACATCTGTGGTTTTTTACTTGTGGAGACTGCTTCATCACAAGTGGAAGGCTCATTCTGTAAAAGATTTTGTCCCACTTCTTCCTCTGCAGAAGATGTAGTTGATTTTTCTTGCCAACTCTCCCCCAGAGGAAGAAAAAAAACAAATGTTAATCGTTTTTGAGCAGCCATGTTTTGTCAACAAGTATTGGTTCCATGCTCACTTGATCATTATCGTATCCATCCGAGTTTTAAGTGGGGAACCAGATAAATTGATCAGTATCACATGGATGATTACAGTCCACTACAAGGTGCAGATTCAAGCATCTGTTCACGGAATTTGACACTGAACTGAATCGTACTCAGAAAATGTAAAATTGCACCCATGTGGGCACACTGCCAAGCAAAATGTGGGACATTTGCATTGAGAATGCGGCAAAACACAGAAATTTGTGTGCCAGGGAAAACCCTGAATTGTCTTGGTGAGGCAGTATCTATGAGTACCAACAACATATTTTTATGGAAAACTGGAGAAAAATGCTCTGAAATTATCATCAGCTACTCATTCTTAATAATATTATGCCTTCTGGTCATCTAGCATCCACACAAGATAAAATTGTCAGCAAATGATATTTTGAAATATGTTGTTTTCCCCAGTTGCTCAATTTTTTTCTGCTTTGACATATCAAACAGTTCACACGAAATGTTGGACCTTTATTTTCTTTTAAAAAAAAATACAATTTTGTCTGTTGCTAATGTGATTGGTTCTGCAAGAAGTTAAAGCTTTTTTGACATTGGCCAAGGCGTATCTAGGTGAAATTTACTCCATGCTGAGTTAACCCTCTCACCCCTAAGTTTCTGAAATGGACTCTTCCATCTCTAAATTTGGACACATCAATTTTTGCAAAATGGATTTCAGTCAAACATCAGTAACAGAATAGCAAGCAGTGTAGATTCTGATGAGACAGCTCGTAAATAGCCATCTCGTCTGGATCTGCACTGCTTTCAGAGGTGTGAATATTGGCCTGCAGAGTTGAAAGGGTTAGAGATTACACTAGATTATTAGTATCATGATTGCCCTAAATATTAAGACCACTTAACCCCCAACGTACTAAAATTTGAAAAAAAACGTGTCTTCATAGTGCTTGGTGTAGGTGCTAAGTAGGTGACAAATAATGTACTGTATTTACTGTAAGTATTGGGAGACCTTATCTGCTTACCATATTTGTACTAAAATTTGAATAGTACATTCTACTACCTGTTGATGTGTCAAAAATATTGCTGTTTGAATGGCAAACCGTGTAGACCCTGATCAGATGCTGCATTCTGTGGCATCTGATCTCAGTCTACTCTGTTTACAAAAGCCTATCTGTCCTAATACTTAGGGTTAGTACGGTAGACTGTGATAAACCGCTTCTTGGCAGCAGTTTAAGTTTGATCGACACAATTTCTTGACGCATGTCTGTCTATATAGTAAAGTTAATTATAGTAAATATGTAATGTTATTTGTTTTCCATGAATGTTTCTGAAGAAGTTAAAGTTGTGCAAGAATTTGAGTGTTAAAAAAGATCATATGAACATTTTGTACATGTATATATAATGCAGTGTTTTAAAAAGAGCCCTAAGTCATATTCAAAAAGCAAAAGTCCCATCCAGCCTGAGCATTCATGCAGATATCATGATCTCTTTTCTTTGATCTTTGATATAGTCTACAGTATCAAATGAATCTATCAGTGTGAAGTCGGACTGGTGATCAAAAGGTTGCCGGTTCGACCCCTGCCAGGTCGACAACATTCTTTTGTGGAGATTGATCACAAAATATTTTCTACGGTCAATTTCTCCCTTCTGCTGATTCAAGAAAGGCATTTGTCAGTTTCTGGCTAAAGAATATGCACAATACTGGTTAACTGCTTAAACGACAAAGCCAGCCCAGTAAAAGTGTGGTAAGGTAAATTGACCACGTTTGACATGATCCCAATGGATTGACTGGGCCGTAAAACCTCTTTTTAAATAAACTATCTGTGAAATGAAGGCCCTGATCTCCTGATCAGATATGCAGGCTGATCAGGGACTTGTTGACTGCTTTTGTCATAAAAAGAGCCTTTTAACCCATTGAAGACTGGAGACCCCTAAAATGATAACTGGCAGTGAAGACCCAGATCAGACAGTGCAGAATGCAGCATCTAATCTGGGTCTCCACTGCTTGCAAATAGTTCAATCATTTCTGTTCATGAATATCTACATATAGCCTGACATACCTAAAATCGAAAATGGACTCTTCCAATATATAGTTTGGGAGAGTCTATTCAGTCTTTAATGGGTTAACAAATTATATTTCAAGTTAGTGAGTATGTGTTCAAGAGGACTGGAAATGCCTCTTAGATTTTCTGCCAATATTTTACCAGGAGAAAATTTTTGTGACTCTCCGTCTGCTTTCCTGCACACCAATCCCCTTCTAAAAAGGGGTCTACACTAAAAGGACAGAACCAAAAGGAGCAAATTCTGTCCTTTTAGAGTGGACCCCTTTTCAGAAGGGAGGCAAAATAAATTGTCAGAGTAGCCTCTCCTGAAAGGATATCTAATCCCCTGAATTCTCCCATATTTCATGAAAAATACTTCCACATTCTTCCAGCTGAAGTGGATTATGTATACTTTCAAGGGAAGCAACTCTGTCAAAATTGTTTTGCCTCCCTTCCGAACAAGGGTCTTCTCCAAAAGCAAATAATTTGCCCCTCCTCTTGTGAGCAATTTCTTTTCTTTGGGTAGACCCTTTTAAATAGGGGATCAATGTGGTGCAGTGGTAAAGTGGATCACTGTGGTGCAGTGGTAAAGCATCAGATTCAAGATTGGGAGTTCGCAGGTTCAAACCTAGTGAGCACAGTGTTGTGTCATTGACCAAGACACATTATCCACATTGCTTAGTGCTGGTTTCTACCAAGGAAGACTTGCACATAATACTCATAAAAGAAGGTGCCACAGTATATATAGGTAGGTGTTCAGAAGAGCATACAGGAAGTCAGAAAAGTTCTCTCTCTTGTAAAAATGGCAGAAAATCTATCAAGCGTATCAAGTCATCTTAAGCCTTGTTCTGCTGAATAAATTAAAATGCCACACTCATTTCTAATTTTCAGCCAATCAAATTACTGGATCCAGATTGTTTTTGTAAATTCACATACTTAATGGCAAACAGTGCAGATTCAGATCAGTTGGCACTGATCTGGATCTACTCTGTTTGCAAAGGCAGGATATATCCGGGTTCAGCAGGACTAGGGTTAAATGAATTTTATAGACCTGTCAGTGATATATATATTTATACACTTTTACTTTATTGTGTATATTTCTTGTGTAGCTATCAAAAATTGATCGAAGGGCCCCAGCTCCACTTCCAGCTCAGCCCTCAGGACATCCAATTGTCCCGCCACGGAAGACACCACCATTCATGGGTCAAACAAGTTTACCAGCTGGATTCTTGCCAGCTACTGGTGTAACCAGACAAAGTTCATCACAACCACCCTTGGTGCATCCCCCACCACTTCCGAGAAAATCAAGAGGCCCGTCAGTTTCAACAGGACATGTAAGTACATTTGACTCTCGTTGTCTCAACTTCACTGATCTTGAATAACCGCTTGTCTCGAAGTGAAAATCTGGTCCCTGCTTTAACATGGAAATCTAACAACAGGTAACACAATATTGTGGAAAAGAGAAGAAATTGCTCCTCTTTTCCATAACATATTCAATATAGTTAACTTCAGGAGTCAAATTACATACTCATTTGTGAAATGTTGTTTATTTTTTCCTCAGTTTTGCAAAACTGATATGTCGAAGTATAGATATCTCAAAGTATTCCAGAGAGTCCTTTGGACTTCGAGATAACGAGAGTCCACTGTATAATAAATAACCTTAGCTGAAGATGAAAGTGTTGCCAGATAAATATATATCTCTTTATAAGAGTATCTAGATTAACTTTATACCATAATAACCATAAGTATTCACTATTGGGACACCTTATCTACTTATCATACTGTCCTAAAGTTTGAAATACAGTAAATGTCCTAAAATTTTGAACACCTTACTCCATGCTTTTTATCGCATCTGCTTGTAGCAGGGTGTGATATAGTCGTCCAATTTTCCATCCGTCCATCTGTCAACATTTATGTCGAAGTTCTACATTTACGTCAAAGTTAGTATTCTAATCAACTACAAGACTAAACAACCAACAAACCTTGCATGAAACATCTCCCTGACCTCCTGACTTTGCGACATAGGTGTCTGCTTTTCCGTTCATCTGTCCGTTCGTCCGTCCGTCTGTCAACATTTATGTTGAAGTTCGACATTTATGTCAAAGTTAGTATTCTAATCAACTACAAGGGGGTGATTGGGTGGTGCGAAGGTGCTGTGTATCTTACATCACTGGGGCGTCCAACTGATATTGGCTTACAGTTGGGCAAGGCCTGCTATCCTTGTAGTGGGTAAGGGTAGAGGGGGAATGTTCTTATTTCTTCTGTTTCTTCACTTTCATTCCTGTTCCTCTTTCTTCCCTGTCCCTCTCTTTCATCTCCTCTACTCTCTCTTCTATCTCTTTTCTCCCTTTCTCTGGGAGACGACACAAAATGACCCTCAAGGGTTGATGTGTCGTTAAACCCCAACACAATCAATCAATCTAATCAACTACAAGACTAAACAACCATCAAATCTTGCATTAAACATCTCCCTGGCCTCCAGACTTTGTGACATAGGTGCTCGCTTTTCCATTTGTCTGTCCGTTCATCCGTCTGTCTGTCCATCTGTTAACAGTTATGTCAAAGTTTGACATTTATGTCAAAGTTAGTATTCTAATCAAGTACAAGACTAAACAACCATCAAACCTTGTATGAAACATCTCCCTGTCCTCCTGACTTTGTGACATAGGTGCCTGCTCTTCCATTCATCTGTCCATTCGTCTGTCTGTCTGTTAACAGTTCTGTTATGTCGAAGTTCGACATTTACGTAAGTTAGTATTCTAATCAACTACAATTCTACAACCATCATACTTTGCATGACACATCTCCCTGACCTCCAGACTTGGCAGGTACCTTGACCCAGTGACCTTGACCTATATTTTGCGCTCCATTGACTTTGACATAATTTACATTGACATTCCAGGTCTTCTCAACTATAAGGCGTACAGCTACCAAATCTTGCATAGTGCTTCTCCTAGATGTACTGACTCGGCAGGTACCTTGACCCAGTGACCTTGACCTATATTTTGCGCTCCAGTGACTTTGAACATTTTGCGTCGACATTCGATATCTCCTCAACTATAAGGCCTACAACCATCAAACCTTGCAAAGTGCTTCTTCTCAATGTACTGACTCGGCAGATACCTTGACCTGGTGACCTTGACCTATATTTTGGCTGCAGTGACTTTGACATAATTTACGTCAACGTTCCAGATCTCCTCAAGTGTAAGACCTCTTGCCACCAAACCTTGCATAGTGCTTCTCCTAGATGTACTGACTTGGCAGGTATCTTGACCCGGTGACCTTGACCTATATTTTGCGCTCCAGTGCCTTTTACACATTTTACGTCGACGTTCAATATCTCCTCAACTATAAGGCCTACAACCATCAAACCTCACGTAGTGCTTCTCCTCAATGTATAGACTCCGCAGGTACCTTGACTGGGTGACCTTGACCTATATTTTGCACTCCATTGACTTTTACACCTTTTACGTCACCCTTCCATATGTCCTCAACTGTAAGGCCTTCAACCACCTAATCTTTTATAGTGCGTCTTCTCGATGTACTGACTAGGCAGGTACCTTGACCTTGTGGCCTTGACCTATATTTTGCACTCCAGTGACTTTGATACATTTTATGTTGATGTTCGGTATCTCAAATATAAGACCTACAACCACTAAACCTTGCATAGTGCTTCACTTCATTGCACTGGCTTGGCAGGTACCTTGACCCGGTGACCTTGACCTATATTTGACACCTTTTACGTTGATGTTTGATAACTCCTCAACTATAAGGCCTACAACCACCATACCTTGCATAGTGCTTCTCCTTGATGTACTGAATTAGCAGGTACTTTGACCCGTGACCTTGACCTATATTTCACGCTCCAGTGACTTTTACACATTTTACGTCGACGTTCCATTATCACTGGGCTGTATAATACAAAAAGTCAGTGCTGAAGATATAGCCATTAGAGGGAATGGCACTGGCCTGGAATATATGTGCCCCACTAGGCACTTTGTCCTCATTATTTTTCAAACCAGTTTTCCAACTAAGCACTGCTAAGAATGAAATAAACTTATTTAATAACCACATTCTGATTGTGGCTCCTGTGACTTTTGCCCCAGCAGGTGCGATGACGCCTTCCGCAGAATTCTTGTTTGGTTTAAATTTTGCTTTTTATGCAGCTGTCTCTTAAAATGCTTAGTGGAATGGTAAACCATGTAGACCCTGATCAGACTGTTCCAAAGGATCTGAGTTTGCACTGTTTCCATATGTCTTTTTGTCAGACACTAAGGTGTTCAAAGTTTTAGGGCATTTACCATAGTCCATTCCACTACTTGTTGATGTGTCTAAAATATTGCAAATGGATGGCAAACAGTGATGCTGCATTTTGTGGCATCTGATCTGGGTCTACACTGTTTGCCTGTTTGCAAAGGCCTATTAGTTCCAATACTAAGAGTTATTATGGTAGTTCAATACATGATGAGTCTCAATTTTGTAGTTTTTTGCTATTTTTCCACAAAAATACTGCTCTAGAAAATATGCTTTTTCAACCAGAAAGTATTCATAATTTGTTTGTTTGTTTGTTTGTGTTGAGGTTTTACGGCCCAGTCAACCCAATGGGGTCATGTCGAGCGCGGTCAGTTTACCTAACCACACGTTTACTGGGCAGGCTTAGTCCTCTAAGCGGTTAACCAGTATTGTGCGCATTCTTTCGCCAGAAACTGACAACTGCCCTTCTTGAATCAGCGGAAGGGAGAGAATGACCGTAGAAAATATTTCATGATCAATCTCCACGAAAGAATGTTGCCGACCTCGGCGGGGGTTGAACCCGCGACCTCCTGGTCTCCAGTCGGACGGCGCATCCAACTGTGCCACCGAGGCTCATAATTTGTTATTTCTCCACAAAAACAACTGTGGGTACTTAGAAGAGCCTTGCCAAAGTGTTCCTAAGTACCCACAACATAATTCGAGGGTTGATCGCAAGACTGCAGCGAGTCAGATGGTTGTTTTTCCCAATACTTAATCTCCTCACCATGAAGGCATTCTGAAGATTACATTTCTTTCTGTAAACAACGGAAATTCTAAATTTGCATTGTTTACAAAGGGGTCAAAGTTGCCCCTAAACAAGGGTTTCAAAAATATGTATGAGTTACTACAGTCTTGCGCTCAACCCTCGAATATGCACTGAAACATCAGAAAACATGCCTCTGAACATGTGCTGCCAAAGAAGGCTCAAATCAGCTTCTTCGTTGTCTTTATAAAGAAACTTTGCATCCTTAGCTAACCAAAAGATGCCCAGTGAAGATTCTGATCAGACCATGCAAATGCAAATGCACAGGCTGATGCTATCTGAATCTTTACTGGGCGCACATGTCCAAAAGCATGTTTTCTGATGTTGCAGTGCATTGTTGTGGGTACTCAAAAACACTTTGGCAAGGCTCTTCTAATGAGTACCCAGTTGTTTTTTGTGGAAAAATAACAAATTCTGAATACTTTCTGGACCTGTGGTTGAAAAAACACATTTTCTAGAGCTATATTTTCTATATTAATCGATGAACATGTGCATTGTAGCAATACACAGGATTCCCATAGAAATGATATGACTACTGAGTACCCACTATTCACAACATAAGTTTTGTGGGGAAACATATTTTTTGGGTTGAAATGAAAAAAAAAAAACAAAAACACCTTACATGATATTGAAACTATCTCTTACTTTAAATATACTCTAGACCAATTAACTTTTTACAAACTGGAGGTACCATATTGGGTAAGATAGGCCTTTGCTAACAGTGTAGACCCAGATCAGATGCAGCATTCTGACAGAGTACACTGTTTGTCATACAATCAGGTATATTTTAGATACATCAAGAGGCAGTAGAATGGACTATTTCTAAACTTGCTTTTGTTTTCATTTATTGCTACATAGGGGTATTTGGATGGGATTTTCTTTTCTTATTTTTCCATGAAAACATATATTGCGGCTACTCAACAATAGTGCATTGACAACATGCTTCTAATGAGTGGCCACAATAAATATCTTCCTGGAGAAGTAAGAAAATTATTAACATATTTTAGTTGAAAAATTGCACATTAAGAAAACATGCGTATTCAAATATATAGAAAATTTCACCAAAAACTGAAAATTTTCCGATAAAAAACTCTAATTTTTACATATTTCTGCTAAAAACAATGTCGTGGTTCTAACGAGTACCAACACTTTATGTTTTTAAGCAGAAAGACGAAAAATAATGTATACCCCTGTAAACCCCAGTTTTACTATATAAACGTGGGGTTCAAGGGGGTCAAAATTATATAGGCATGTTTTCGTGATGACCTTACCAGCTGCTTGTCAGGATGTTATTCTTTTCTTTTGCAGAATAGTCAGCAGCCAAGTTACGATGAAATCCGTCGACCAGCTACAATAGATGATTGGTTAGCCTGTCTTAATCTCTCATGCTATGAACAAAACTTTCAGGAAAGTGGGTGGGACAGTCTTTTGTATTTACATGAAATGACAGTTGTGGACCTCAACAATATGAATATCACAATAGACGAACATCAAGAACGAATAATGGCCAGTATTAGAGAGTTAAATAAAGTTTGAGATTATGACACATAAATATGTGTTGGGTTATTTAGGGTTTGTTTTTTGTTTGTTTGTTACCTTGCTGCAATAGAGCAATAACGTCATTTTACACGATTCCCATAGCTGCAGTTAAGGTGTTTTGTTGTTTTTTTCAACCAAAAATTACTGATATTTTTATTATTTCTCCAAAAAAACATACATTGTGGGTATTCATCAGAAGCGCCTCAGTGAGGCCCTTCTAATGAATACCCACACTGTATGTTTTCTTTGCAAATTTAGAAAACTAATTACCTTATACACCCTCGGATTCATTCCCTGAGCTTCAATATGAGAAATTGTATCTTTGTACAGGTGCAGCAAGCACTCGGATCAGCTTGCACACCTGCACAGTCTGCACTGATTGCTTGAAGCCATATTCCTCAAAAATAGACATTTTATTATCCCAAAAAAGGTTTAATAAATTGATATATAGTATTAATATGATCATAAAATGTGGTATCTGACAGCCTGTAAAATTTCAGTTAGTCTCTGGTTTTTGAACTGGATCAAAAATGAAATGATTTTTTATTGTATCTCTGAATTAATGTTGGTAACATTAATTCAGAGGTGTGATAAAAACTCATTTCATTTCAAGAACGAGAGACTAACTGAAATGTTACAGGCTGTCAGGTGCCACATTTTATGTTTGTGTTAATACCATATATCAGTAAATTAAACTGTTCTTGGATAATAAAATGTTTATTTTTGAGGAATATGGCTGCATGTATGGCAAACAGTGTAGACCCTGATCAGATGCTGCATTCTGTGGCATCCGATCTGGGTACACTATTTACAAAGGCCTATTTGTCCTAATGCTTAGGGTTATTATGGTAAGGAAAATATCAACACTTTTGGCTGAAAAAAGACATTTTGAGTTATTGAACTTCACATACAGAGATATACAGCATTTCCTTCATACAGTTCAAATTAGTTGGTTCAGGTGGTACAAATTATAGAATATATATTAACTCTTAAGGTGCAAAATTTCAGACTACATTTGTCGTCCACTTTGTTTTTTTAAACAAACTATTGATAGTAAAGTAGTTTATATGTACAGTTGAAAGACTGAATTTCAAGACTGAATTTCAAACAGCATACATCCTGATGAGACGGCTCATGAGCCGTCTCATCTGGATCTAAGCTGTTTGCAAAAGCCTTTCATTTTTATCGCCTTTGGCAGTGAGAGTTAGGACCAAATAAATTGACAGGTTCAATTTACACATAGCAGCAGATAATGTGCTTTTTTCATCTGAAAAATGCTGATATCTTTCTTATTTCTGAATAAAAACATATGTTGTGGGTACTCATTAGAAGCGCCTTGGCGAGGTGCTTCTAATGAGTACCCACAACATATGTATTCGTCGAGAAATAAGAAAAATATGTGGATACCCCCTCTTATCTGTAGCTATGATTTACACTGACAACACATGATGTGGTGTTTTATGTCTCTTTCAACATTATTTAAGTTATATCGTGATAATGAAAGGCTATATGCAATGAAGCGCCATCCAGTAGGTCAAAGGACAATCCACATATGAGAGCATTACTAGAAGGCATGTCATTTTTTTTCTAGATAGTGAAATGATTAGAAGCATGAAACTTTTGGAAATTTAACTCTTGCCATAATGAATAAAGCGAGATGCCACGCTCCCATATAATTCTCAGAATCTCAGCCAATCAGATTCATCAATCTAGATTGTTGATATAAATTAAGATACTAAATGGCAAACAGTGCAGATCCAGATCAGTTGGCTTTCTACTGATCTGGATCTTCACTGTTTGCAAAGGCAGGGTGTATCTGGGTTCAGCAGTTAAATTTTAGAATAAGTCGAACGTCAATGGCTCGAACATCTTTGGGAACCAAGAAATTTGTTCAAATTATGGGCAGTTCGAGCCACCGAGGGTCAATTATGGTGCCAGGTCAGGAAGCAAATAGCAATAATTTAGGGAAATCTTTTCAATTTTCTACACAATAATTGTGTGTTGAGTGTACTCATTAGAATTGCCTCGATGAGACAATTCTAATGAGTACACTCAACATACAATTTTATGATAAAATAAGAAAATTTCCCTAAATATTTGTTTTCTTGAGCTATCCGAAGAATTTGTAGGGACTCAAGACTAGTTCAAATTAGCCATGGCAAACAAGCCATCGGTGTTCGAGCTATTGAAGTTCGACTGTATTTCTGTATAGAAGAAGAAATTAACAAATCAACTAGAGAGTTTGCAGCAGATATTGTGCCTTGCAAAATGCTAACTGAAATCTGTTCAGAAAAACCCTCACCAGTTTCTGGTCTGGTGGATTTGCACAAGCAATATTCTACTTGTCCAGGCTAAAACTCATAGACAAGCTAACATGTGATGAAGTGGATCTGTTAATGTTGCATGCTTGTGTAAAACATTCAGCAGACATAGCAACAGATAAGGCGCTTTTTTCATCTGTAAAATGCTGATATCTTTCTTATTTCTCCACGAAAACATATGTTGTGGGTACTCATTAGAAGCGCCTCGTCAAGGCGCTTCTAATGAGTACCCACAACATAATTATGTTTTCCTGGAGAAATAAGAAAAAATATTATGTGGATACCCCCTCTTATCTGTAGCTATGAGCAGATACCCCAAGGTGTGAGAAAACATACATTCAGACATGTGTGCCTAACAAAGATTCTTATAAGGCTGTGCATTCGTGCAGTCTGATCAGAATCTTCACTTGGTGCATTTCGGATAATCAAGGATGCAGAGTTTCATCACACAGACAAGTACTCTGAACAGACTGCGCAAGTGAACAGGTTGAGTCTCCAGTGGATGCACGTCAAAAGGTACATTTTCTCACACTGTGGCTCAAGTATTTATGTCTCCCTCATCAGAGTTATGGCCCTTTGAAATGTGTAAATAGTAATTTTGGTTTTATACTCATGTCCGCTTGGTATCTTGAAAACCGAGATATTTTCATCAAACTTTACAGAAATGTTAACCACTGTTAGACGCCATGTAAAAAAAAAACAAGAACCATAACTCTTCTTTAGCAACTATTGCAGTTACTGCCCTTTAACATTGTGTCCGCTGTGTGACCTGAAAACCTGTTTGGCCCCTTTGAATGTTGTAAATAGTTACATTCCTTTCAACATTATAAACAGTGATTTTTGTCATTCATGTGCATTAATAACCCTGACTAACTGTACAAAGCAGTACTCTAAAAGGAGAGAAACATCTGTTTTCATGTAGAAAACAAATACTGGTTTAAAAGATGTTTTCTTAATTTACCCAGAAAATAAGGTTTGATATTTCATGCAAATTGTTTCAGGGACAGTTTGCATGAAAAGTCGACCCATATGGTAAATTTTCTTAAATTTTGAACACCAAAGTGTCCAACAAAAGAACATATGCAAACAGTGCTGACCCAGATCAGACTGCTCCTGAAGGAGCAGTCTGATCAGGGTCTACACTGTTTGCCATTCCATTAAGTATTTTAAGAAACAGCTGCATAAAAAACACAATTTAGGCCAAAACAGTATGGAAGAGAGTATTCCAAATTTTAGGACATTTACTGTATTTCTTTGAAAAGAAAAAAAAGAAAGAAAAATATTATCAATATTTCATCTGAAATGCCCATACTGGTAAAGATTAAGCAGATGCTAATACACTTAACCACCAAGGTTCTGTTAAGTCTAGTATATTCTGTATTTCTGTTGTAGTGCCATGCATAATAAAGCAACTGTGATATACCTGTAGTAGCCAATAAATTGTTACAATATACTCTTGTATACACCACCTCTTTATAACAATATTGCTGGGATCCAAAGTAAAAACAATATTACCTAAATAACCCTCTTGTATCCAAACAAAAAATGTATAGACTATATCATTACGAAAAAATGCAAAAATATGCCTATTCAAATATATGGAAAATTTCACCTCCAAAAACATAAAATTTTCAGATAAAAAACTCTTTGATATTTTTCATATTTCTGCTCAAAACAGATTGTGGGTACTTGTTTGTAGGACCGCCTCAGCTAGGCAGTTCTAACGAGAACCCACAATCTATGCTTTTGAGCAAAATAAGAAAAATAATGTATACCCCTGTAAACCCCGAGTTTCACTTTATAAAAGTGGGATTTAAGGGGTCAAAATTATACAGGCCTGTTTTCGTGATGTAGAAAAATAAACAGACCATATACAGTCATTTTGAATATAATCTATACATTTTTGTAAGCACGTATCCAAACAAAATATATAATTTGGAAAATTGACCATATAAATGGTCCATTTTCTATATAATCTGTACATATTTGTTTGGATACAACACTTCTTGGGTCTACCTTTAAACAATCTTATATCAACAGTCTTATAATAGACCATCATATAAACATGTTCGAGTGTACCTCACAGGATTAGTGGTGGAGTAGTGTGGTTTCCAGGTGAAAGTCCATGCATTCATCTGTGTGCCATTGGTGCCCATTTGTAAATTTATTTCTCAAAACCTTGGAACATAATTTCAGCAATATTCCGATTTCATTGTAATTTTTAGTGTCTGTATTAGAAAAATCTGGTTTATGATTATTACTGTTATAGGAGAGTTTCAAAGGGTTTTGACAAGAGATTATTTTTTGAAACCAATGTTTCAGCTACTTTTGTTGTTCTTCTTGGTTGGCAAAGTGGAAAACGTGCATCTTCTGACACTCAGATTTTGAAAACGAACCTGTATAGAAGTACAGTCTGATCACTGTCAGTTCTTCTCTGCACAAGCACTGCATTGTGCAAGAATTCTGTGGAAGGCAGTATCACATCTGCTGTGGTCTGTTACTCTTATGATGCAGCTAAACTTTATGACAAAGAGGTAAAAATGACAGATGATCAAATACAGGTCAAAGTTATAAAATTTCCTTGCATTCTTAGGGGACAGTTGTATAATTACATGTAGTTAGAAGGCCTCTCACAGATAATCAGAAACAGGTGACCACTGGGCTTGTCATTAATGTTAACTCTTGTCATGCTGAATAAATAACACCCACTTCTAACTGTCAGCCAATCAGATCACTTGATCCAGGTTGTTAATATAAATTCACATATGAATGGCGACGGTGCAGATCCAGATCAGTTGGCTTCTTAAGAAGCCAACTGATCTGGATCTACATTGTTTGCAAAGACGGTATATCCGGGTTCAGTAGGACAAAGGTTAATGAACCAATGGATGTATGGAAAATAGGACCCTTATGTTGCACCTACTTCTAAAGCAGGTATGACAAAAAAAAAAAAGACATTACGAAAACACGCCTATTCAAATATATTGAAAATTTCACCACCATAAACAGAAAATTTTCAGATAAAAAACTCTACTTTTTTATATTTCTACTCAAAACATAGATTGTGGGTATTCATTAGAACCACCTCGGCGAGGCGGTTCTAACAAGTACCACAATCTATGTTTTTGAGCAGAAATAAGAAAAATAATGTATACCCCTGTAAACCCCAGTTATGCTACATAAAGGTGGGGTTGAAGGGGGTCAAAGTTATATAGATATGTTTTCGTGATGATCCTTATTACAAGTGAGGCCAAGGAAGAGTCAGATATGCCTGTGCATCTGCTCGCTATGGGCAGATTCAGCAGACAACAAACTGATGAGATTTTTATTTTTCCTAGAAAATAGGCTCTGACACTTCATGCAAATTGTCTCCTAAAGAGACAATTTGCATGAAGTGTCGAATCCTATTTTCTAGGAAAAATAAGGAAAATATTTCAAAATGTTATATGCCGGAATCTTTACCTAGCCAAAAAGTTAAAGAATCATTGCAATCCGTAATAACGCTAAGTATTGGAATATACATGCCTGAGCAAACAGTGTAGAGTGCAGCATCTGATCAGGGTCTACATTTGTTTGCCATTCATCCAGCAAATTTAGACACATTTACAGGTAGTAAAGTGGACGAAGTTTTAGGGCAAGTATGACAGAGCTAGGGAATTTCAATATTTAGCATAAATATGGTACCGGGTAGAATGCACCAAAGACATAAAAGGCTCCGATCAGACTGCTTTTTCTTTGCTGGCTAAATGGTGCTATGTGAGATGCAACATGAGGAGAGGGTCCTTACTGCATATGCTGACAATAAAGCCCCCGATCGGCCTGCATATTGTTGTCTGCCTAAGTAATAATTTGATAATCTATAGTCTTAGAAAAGATTGCATATGTGGGCAACAAAAGCTCAGATCAGACTTCGTATTTGCAGTCTGATCTGAGCTTTTGTTGTCTGCTTATAGAATCACTTGATACTGTAGAATATTAACCCTTAAACTGCCAATCACAACAATTGTCATCTGCTTTGTCATCTTCTTGTGAATTTAAAAGTCATTTTTGCAAACAGTGTGGACCCAGATCAGACTGCTCCTCTAGGAGCAGTCTGATCAGGGACCACACTGTTTGCCTGTATGCAAAAATAGGTTTGAAAAGTTTGCAAGAATACTCAGCAGACGACATAAACAGACGGCATTTTCAGATGCAGATTTTCTGAGCATTTTAACCCTTAAAGCGCCAAGAAAATCTGCATCTGAAAATGTCGTCTGCTTATGTCGTCTGCTGCATCTTCTTGCAAACTTTACAAACTTACATTTTGCATATAGGCAAACAGTGTGGACCCAGATCAGACTGCTTCTAAAGGAGCAGTCTGGTCTGGGTCCACTGTTTGCAACAATGACTTTTAAAGTAACCTGCAGAAGACAAAGCAGACGACAATTGTTGTGATTGGCGCTTTAAGGGTTAAGGGCTAAGAGATAAAGGCAGTGATCAGCCTATGCATATTCTGTTATCACCTTTTCACAGTTGTCTGATCTTTGCTGGTCACCATATGCATTCTACAATATTCCTATTCTGGTGAATACTTTTTGCCTTGAAAACTTACATATGTGGGAATATTTGCTGTCTCCCTTTATTTACTTGCCAATACAAAGTCTTCCATAACAAAAATATTATGTTTGTGTATGCATTTAACCCTTGTCCTGCTGAACCCGGATATACCCTGCCTTTGCAAACAGTGTAGATCCAGATCAGTTGGCTTCTGGAGAAGCCAACTGATCTGGATCTGCACTGTTTGCCATTAAATATGTGAATTTATATCAACAATCTTGATAAAGTAATCCGATTGGCTGAAAATTGGAAGTGGGCGTGGCATCTTAATTTATTCAGCAGGACAAGAGTTAACCTATTGTAGACTGAATGACCTCCCCCACACTATATACTAGGAGATTCTAATTTTGATTTTATGTATGTCAGACTATGTGACATAGATATTCTGAGAGAAAAATGGTTGAACTATTTGCAAATAGAAGAGACTTTGATTAGACACTGTGTTCTGTGGTGTCTGATCTGGTCTGCACTGTTTGCGAATTACGCTTTTAGGGGTCTCCAGACTACAATGGGTTAAAATGTTTCATTTGCAATAAAATCAGGTGTTACTAAAACTTGCCAAATGATTTTTTATTGAGATGGTGTTTTGTTTTATTTACTGTACTGTATGCAAATTTTGGATGTGATGCAATATTTCCAGAGTTATTGCGCTTAGTATGAAATCCCTGTCTGGTCCTTATCTTCTGCTCCAAATATTGAGTCAGGCGGTGGAATATTTCCAGAGTTATGATTGAAATCATTTCACACAAAAGCTGTGTCATGGCCCAGGAAAATAATCAGTTGGTACATATATCTATATTTTATTTACATGTATATGCTGGTTTCCTCACTGTGTGCACTGTTAACTTAGCCTGCTGGGTAAAACATTCAGTGGATGAAATTTTGAAATATTTCCTTTCTCATTTTTCCCATG
The DNA here is from genome assembly GCA_964016985.1 of Anodontia alba. Taxonomy (NCBI): domain Eukaryota; kingdom Metazoa; phylum Mollusca; class Bivalvia; order Lucinida; family Lucinidae; genus Anodontia; species Anodontia alba. Next base: position 83,202,149 of record OZ024832.1, read on the forward strand.
AAGACAGGCTTTCACAATTCATGCAAATTCGTCTCCTCAGCAATTTGCATGAAATGTCAAAGTGTGTTTTCTGGGATAAATATCGTCAATTTGATGTCTGCTGAATTTGCTCTTAGCATGCTCAAGTGTTAATCATGACAAATAGTTGAAGTATTTTTGTTTTGGTAACATTAAAAATATTTTAATAACCAGAATAGTTGCTTTTTCATTTATTCCTTTGTAGATGCAGTATGACATGCAGCCTGAAGAAATTAATTCCCCAATTGTTTTAACTGAAGAGAGAATTGGGACTTTAGCAAAGTCATTGTATACCCATGGCCAAGTCGTCATGCAATGTACTGTAAAATCTGCTGATACAAGATCCTGCTACAGAAGACTTATGAACAATGATAAATCAGATAATATTCTCAATTTTTCCATAAAAACATAGGTCGTTGGAATTGGTTAGAAGCTTCTAATGAATACCTTCAATATATGTTTTCATGGAAAATAAAAAAAACATTTAGCCAAGAATTATCATTATATTCTTCTGCTTAACAAATCTTCTGTGCTAGCACAAAAATATCAGGCTATGAGTTTAAAGTTTATTGCTACTTCCATAGAAATTTTGGTTTACGTCTCTAAAAAGAGCTATCACTTCAGTTGTAACAAAGTGAATGTCCAGCACATATGTCTAGAAAAACATGTTGTGGATACTTATTACAGCTGTTTGTCTCACTAAGGATTTCATGGAAGCATAAAAACAAATATTCAGTGGGCCTCCATACCTTTATACCTGGACTGCTTTTGCACAAATATCAGTGCTTTATTTACAGCACGAAGGCCAGTGAAGTATTTATGGCACAAATGTTGCTACAGTCGCCGGTGCAGTGTTTGACATCATTGTGAGCACAGTATTTACAGCACCAAAGTCAGTGCAGTTTTTTTTTTTTTTTTTTTTTTGATTTGGGTTTTACGGCCCTTTCAAGAATATTACACTTATATCGAGCCGATCGTTCATCGAAGGTGGGCTAAAACCGGAGAACCCGGAGAAAAACCATCTGACCATCCATAAGCAGAACTTGGCTTTCCCACATGTGACCCGAGCGAGGCTCGAACCACAGCAGTGAGAAACCTAATGGATTAAGAGTCAACTCTCTTATCCACTAGGCTACGGGGGCCCGCAAGTCAGTGCAGTATTTGTGACACAATGTCATTGCAGTACAGTCAATCCTCTTTATGCCGACACTCGATACAACGACAAAATTCGTTATAATGACAATTTGAATGTAACGAAACCTTCACTGAAAAGATGAAAGTTAATGAGAAATTATGCAAGAATATTGTATTAAAACTTCAAGTAATACATGTTTTGGATATTTGTTAGAATTGCCTCAGAGTAACATTTGTTTTGGATATTTGTTAGAATTGCCTCACTGAGGCGATTCTAACAAATATCCAAAACATAAGTTCTGTGAGGAAATAAGCATAAAAGAAGATCTTTCTTACATATCATTCTGTCCATTAAGGATTAAGGATTCTTTACAACAGCAAATTCATTTTAATGGCAACATCTTTGGCAACAAATGCTGTCGTTGTAACGAGGGTTCACTGTATTTCTGGCACCAATTCAGTGCAACATTTACAGCACCAATGCTGATGCAGTAATTACAGCACTGAATGTAATATTTACAGCACATTATTAGTACTGAGCCATAGGTGGGAGGGAGTAGCTCTTGGTCAGTTGTAAATGTTTTGATTTCTGTTTATCACTGATTTTATCAAGTTCTTCTAGTCTACTCTGCACATGGGCTTTTCTGTGATATGCCATTAACAAGTCTTTCTGTGCTGCATAGCAGGATCCCTCATGAGGCTGACCTGAAAAAGGAAATAAAGATTTAACCCTTGTCCTGCTGAACCCGGATATATCCTGCCTTTGCAAACAGTGTAGATCCAGATCAGTTGGCCTCTGAAGAAGCCAACTGATCTGGATCTACACTGTTTGACATTTATATGAACAACCGGAGTCAAATAATCTGACTGGCTGAAAATTGGAAATAGGTGTGGCATCTTAATTTATTCAGCATGACAAGGGTCAAGAAGAATGAATACACTTTCAAGGGAAATAATTCCGACATGAAAACATTTACCCCCCTTTACCACTCTCTTGGTTAACCCAGCAGATGACAAACTGATGATAGTTTTCTTATGTTTTCCCCCCAGATAATAGGCTTTGACATTTGGAGACAATTTGCTTATTTCTGAAAAAAAAAAAAAAAAAAATATTTCAAGATTTTTACCCAGTATGCAGAGGGTTAAAGGTCATCTGATATAATATTTCCTGTTTTATGGTTCTCTTGACAAAGAAAATCCATTTCCTGGACATAACTTCTACACATGATAAGAGAGCAAACACCATATTTGATTATATTACATATGTGACCATCGTGTCATTTAAATAAATTGGGTTGCATTGTGCAATACTTCCAGAGTTACGGCCCTTAATACAAAGTTTGTACCAAGACTACATTTTCAAAACCAGCTGAGGGATCATCACTAAATTTGGTTAGCCTAAACACACAGCTCCAGATAAGAAGGGATATCACATAATTTTTTTCTCATTCCATGAAAACATGTTTTGTGTACTCATTAAAACATGTTGTGGGTACTTATTAGAAGCTCCTCCCCTTGGGGAGGAGCTTCTAATAAGTACCCACAACATGTTTTAAAATATCAGGATTTTTCTGATGAAAATAAAAAGTGCCTTTGGAGCTATGAGTCAGAAATCCATTGCTCTGACTGATTGTGATAGGGTTTAAAGACATGTCAAGTTGTCAACCCTTGTTGATCATTTTGTGTTGTCTCCTAGTCTAGCCTAGAGAAAGGGAGATGAGAGATAGAATAGATAGTAGGGGAGATGAAAGAGGGAAATAGGAGAAAGAGAAAAATGAAGAAACAGAGGAAATAAAAACATTCCCCCTCTCCCTTACCTGCTGCAATCTCAGTTGGACGCCACAGTGACATAAGATACACAACAGTTGTCAGTTTCTAGGAAAAGAATGTGCCCAATACTGGTTAACCATTTAGAGGACTTAGCCCACTCAGTAAAAGTGTGCTTAGGTAAACTGACTGTGCTCGACATGAGCCTATTGGGTTGACTGGGCTGTAAAACCTCAGATACATGATACCTTTGCCCAGATATGTAATGATCAGGCCCCCTAGCAGTCTCTCTTAAAAATAAAGGCTTTTTATAAAGGCCATTAATTTTTGGTCTAATAAAGGTTTTCAGGATAAATTTTGTACAAAATAAAAGCTTTTAATGGTTAAATTTCTTGGCAGTTCCCAAGCAAAAGAACTCTGCGTCATCGCCTCTCAAGCAAACTAGGGAGAAAAATTGCAGAGAAAATCGAATATTTTCCTCTTTAAATGGTAATGACAATATTAACTTGTATTTTTGTTTAGAACATATGAATCAAAGAAACAGAACAATAATTTGTTGTTACCAAATGCTACATATTTACTCTGTCCTTCTCTTGCATTTATAAACTGCTAACTATAAAGGTTTTCTCATCAAAATAAAGGTTTTTATAGGATTTTTAGCCAAATTAAAGGATTTCAACAAAAACTAAAGGTTTTTAAAGGTTCCCCTAGGGGCCCTGAATGATATTAAATGGATGTTTTCATATGGGCCCAGTTACAGGTCAGTAGTCAGTCGTATTGGTGTGAGGATGGCTGTATTGGCCTGAGGAGAAGCAGAGAGCCAATACAGCCATCCAAAGGCCAATACGACTGGCTGAGGATCTGTAACGGCCCATATGAAAACACCCATTTCATATCATTTTCATGAATCAACTTTTTGTTTAATAATACAGGTTAATACCATAAAAAATATTGGCCTGGTTAATACCGTAAAATATTGGCCCTCCTGAATCCCTCGGTTTTTATCCCTTAAATCCTTTAACTCAGTATCTGACCTCATATAAAGCCGGACCAAAAACATATAGAAATCATGCCAAACATTGCAGTGGTATGAAGCAGGCTGTTTGGCACATATTAGAACAATAGTTACTTAGTAAGTTGGTTAATAAGAGCGGGTATCCATATATTTTATTTCTCCACGAAAACATGTTGTGGGTACAAACTAGAAATAGTGCCTTGCTGCACACTTCTAATGGGTGTCCACAACATGTATTTTTGTAGTGAAATGAAAAAATATCAGTAATTTTTGGAAGAAACAAGAAATTTGCCAAATGGCTATGTTGCAATGTAAAGACTAGCCATTGTTCAGCCAAGCGTGACAAGTAGGTCAAGGTCAGTAACAGTCAATGGCAATGGGCAGGATGCATCATGGCATATGTCAATTTATGTGTGTATGAAAATTCATTTAAACAGCTTAGAAGCCTTGGTGTTTTGAGAAATGGAGCTAAACACATAGACTTAACCCATTTGTGTCTAGAGTCCCATAAATAGGACACTGGCAAACAGTGTAGACCCAGATCATACACCGCAGAATGTGGCATCTGATCAGGGTCTACACTGTTTGCATTAAATACAGGCATTTCAATGAAATATGGTAATAATAAAAACTGACCAGACACCCTTTTAAACAAGAAATGGACTGGTCAAAAGGATTCAGGTAGAAGTCCACTCTGCTCACATTGTAAATGGGTTAATATTCTTGATAACGACAATGTCAACACCATTGCCAGAGAGTGATCCCTATGTATCCCTTTTACTGAAGCAGTTGCAATAAAAAGGACATTATCTGGGGCTATGGAAATTGAGAGGGAACAATCTCATTTCTTCACAGGGTTCAAATTTAACTTTTTTGACAGCTTGCTAAAATTAGCAAGTCGCATTAATTTTTACTTGCTAAACCTTTCAGCCAACTTGCTTTTTCACACTTGTAAACACTGTTAAATGTGGCATTAAACCCTAGCACTCTGGGTAAAAATTTCAGCATACATATTAAAATATTTTTCTTATTTTTCCCAGAAAACAGGTTTTGACATTACATGCAAATTGTCTCCTAAAATTACTAACACTTAGCAAGTGCTAAAATTGATCCCTGCTTCACCTACCTGTGGAGACCTGAGTGAGATAGTTGATTTGTTTCATCAATCCCCCTTCTACAGATTCTAATGTCTTTATAAACCCATGAGTATGACTTTCTACAGTCTTCATTTGAGGTTTCTCTCTTGCCAGTTCTTCCAGGGCTCGACCTGAATTAAGGCAAAATAAAATTATATATATTTGTTTCAGGTTACATATAATTTCAGAATAAGGAAGACTGGTTGGAAACTATTTTTATTTTGTTAAAAAGTTTTCATACAGGGTTTATAGGAAAACAATATGAACATTCTCTCCTTTATGAGTATAATAAAATCATCATACCAGATACAATTTCTACGCCCGATTTATTTTGTGATTAGAACTGATCTATTACTTCATTTCGAGGGTTGAGCGCAAGACTGGCGTAAGTCAGATGGTTGTTTTTCCCCAAACCTAATCTCCTCACCATGAAGGCGTTATGAAGATTACAACATTTCTTTCTGTAAACAATGAAAATTTAGGTGCCATTGCTCGTATGAGCAATGGCACCTAAATTTGCATTGTTTACAAAGGGGTCCAAGTTGCCCCTAAACAAGGGTTTCAAAAATTTGTTTGAGTTACTATAGTCTTGCGCTCAACCCTCGATTTATCATATCCGGATTCTGAATGAGTTTGGTTCTGTTTTGAATGATTTATTGACAAATACTTGCATGAAGTACAGTCACCTCTTGCTATCTCAAACCCCAAGGGACCAGGGCCCAGTTGTTCAAAGCTAACGACGTCGTTAGTTAACGATTCGTTAAAATTTACATCGAGTGATACGCAAATTTGCTGAAATTTTTTGCCGAAAAAATGTGAGTAGCTTTTGCATTGCAAAAGCTACTCACATTTTTTCAGCAAAAAATATCATAATATTGTATAGTGAATCTGCTAAAACAGTTAACGAAATGACCCTTAACGAGCTCGTTAAGCTAACGACGCTTTGAACAACTGGGCCCAGAATTTTTAGTTTGAGATAACAGTAGTTTGAGATTAAAGAAGTGGTAATATAATGATCATCAGAGCAAACTAAACCAATATTTCCCTGAATATTTCATCTGACGAGCAGCAGTTTTGAGTTATCAGTGTTTGAGTTAATGGGAGTCAACTGTATAAAGATATTTGACATTAATGAAATGGAAACATTTCTATATACCAAACGAATAAACATAATAATACATAGGCCTAGATAAGAGTGGGTATCACGTAAATATTGTTCTTATTTCTCCATAAAAAGATGTGGGTACTCATTAGAAGTGCCTCGGCAAGGTGCTTCTAATGAGTACCCACAACATATGTTTTCGTTGAGAAATAAGAAATATATCATTACTTTTGGACTTAAAGCATCATATCAAGAGTTATGTAATAGGTAGATATTTTTTACACGTATATACTGTAACAGAATGGAATGACCATTGAAGTTCAACGACGGCTCTGGATACCTTGGTAATTGGCAAACAGAGCAGTTCACACCATGTCTTAACCCTTAAAGCGCCAAGCAAAATTTGTAGCAGATGACATTCAAATTTATTTTTTTTTTATTTTTCGGAGAAAACAAGTCTTGACATTTCATGTGAATTGTCTGCCAAGCAGATGATTCACATGAAATGTCAAGACTTGTTTTCTCTGAAAAATACAAAAAAATAAAATTGTCGTCTGCTGCAGTTGTGATTGGCTCTTTAAGGGTTAATACATGTATGTCCCATGGTGTGTCAACTTGCAGTTTCAAACATAACCTTTCGACAGCAGTAGCATATTTATGCCTAATTGCTGTCCAACACTTTTTGAATGACCCTCACGCAGAGATTAATACAGGAAATTTTCCAGTTCCAGTACCATTTAATAATGTAGTATGCAGGGTAATAGTAGTATGAACACCAGTTCTCTTGCATGTAAAAGCTTCCAAAGTAAGAAAAAAAAAATGGTCAAATTTTCGGACCAAAACAGTTCGGTTTACTGTTGTACCTTTGTAATGCAGCCCTGTCAACACTAATCAAGTACTGCTCAAATGGCCCAGCATATCGAGGGTTGAGCGCAAGACTGGCGTAAGTCAGATGGTTGTTTTTCCCCAAACCAAATCTCCTCACCATGAAGGCGTTATGAAGATTACAACATTTCTTTCTGTAAACAATGAAAATTTAGGTGCCATTGCTCGTATGAGCAATGGCACCTAATTTTGCATTGTTTACAAAGGGGTCCAAGATGCCCCTAAACAAGGGTTTCAAAAATATGTTTGAGTTACCATAGTCTTGCGCTCAACCCTCAATATGAAATGCACAAGAAAAGGCAAAAGAAAAGGGAGGGAAAGAGAGGAGAAAGGAGGCAAAAATGGGGGATACACTCTAAAAAAAAACTCCATGTGTATACATTTTCCCACTGTAACCCCTGACCTTTCGTGAGCATAAAATTTTGGCAGTGCTTGATTGTGAAGAATAACATAGTTACTTTCGTTTTTAAGAAAGCTATTTTTGATCATTTGCTTATACTGGATTTCATCTAGGTAAACATTATTTAACTCTGGAATCCACCATAAGCAACTGATCAAAAATAGCTTAAAATATGCAGCCCTACCCCCATTTTGGCTGCATTTTTCAAACCCTCGGCTGTTCTGCCTGATCCCCGCCAAAACTCTAGCTCTTCCATCAAAGTTACAGGTTGTCCAATGAGTGACTCCCTGTTGGACCTTCTCAATATGTCCCACTTTAGCTTTAGTATGATAATCCCAAATGCTACAGTCTATTCTATCTGTGGGCCTCTCTCTCACTCCTGGCATTTTGGTTTAAATATTCCTTTAAAAAATGTGACTGTTTTTGTTAGCAGCATTTGTAATTCTGTTCATGTGGGAGCCCCAGGGCAGGTTACTGGAGATGTCAACCCCCAAATACTGAGCACAGCTGATGGTTTCCAGGACCTTGCCCTATAAACTGCACTACCTAGCACTTGGAAGGGCAGTCATAGCAACAGATAAGGCACTTTTTTCATTCGAAAAATGCTGATATCTTTCTTATTTCTTGATGAAAACATATGTTGTGGTACTCATTAGAAGCGCCTCACCGAGGTGCTTCTAATGAGTACCCACAACATATGTTTTTGTCGAGAAATAAGAAAAATATTATGTGGCTACCCCCTCTTATCTGTAGCTATGCAGGGCTGAACTCCATGTCTCTGTCAATCTCTCACAGATATAGTCTATCCAAATATTGTAGTACTAAACTGTCATCGGTGCCCTCCAAGGTGAGGTACAAAGCAGAATCACATGCAAAACACACCTTGGATGTAATGTTTTCAGGCAGGACATTGATGTACATGAGTAACAAAACTGGACCCACAACAGGCCCGTGAAGAACACGAGAGGTCACTGGGACCATGCCTGATCCCCTCCACAACTGCTGCATTCGATCACCTTGAGGAGGGCACCAATCCAGTTTAGCACATTACAATGAATTCCATATCAATGCATTTCAGATCAGTTTATCAATTAAGCTAGTCTGCTTTCCACTACTTTCACTCCAAGTCAAGTCCTCTAATAAGATGATCAGTTGGTTCTCACTAGTCCTCATCTCTCTGGAGATCATACATGAAACTCTGCCTGTACAAGTGTCTAACAATTTTAGAAGCTAGACCTTGCGCAGAATGCAGATCAGGGCCCAGTTGTTCAAAGCGTCGTTAGCTTAACAAGCTGGGCCCAGTTGTTCAAAGCATGGTTAGCTTAATGAGCTCGTTAAGGGTCATTTCGTTAACTGTTTTAGTGGATTCAATATACAATAATCTGATATTTTTTCAGCAAAAAATTTCAGCATATTTGCGTATCACTCGATGTAAATTTTAACGATTCGTTAACTAACAACATCATTAGCTTTGAACAACTGGGCCCAGGAAAATAGGATGATTACAGGCTGCCAGTGACATCAGCTTTATTAAATATTGGATATATGTTACCTCTGAACCACGGGCATCCTTAATATCAGAGCCAAGATGATTGTTGAGATTTTATGGCCCATTCATCCTAATATGAACCTATTATGGTCATGTCAAACATGGCCAACTGACCTACTCACACTGTTCTTGGGCAGACTTAGAGGACCAGTTACCAATTTTTGTGTAACAGACAATTGCTCTTCTTGAATCAGTGCAAGAAGGAAAATGGTCATTATACTCACAGATATTATTTCATGATCAATCTCCACTAAAGTTGTGGATGAGCTGGGGTCAAACTCGCAAATCTAGACACACTATTAAACTTGCAAATCTAGACACACTATAGCTGCCATTGATCAATCTGGTAGATATACACTACCCTAGAATGCGCAGTCGATGGCGTGCCATCACAAATCCCCACGGCTTTTGCTAATAGTATGACGAATGGACATGCTCTTTCACACCCTCACCATCAGGGGGAGGTAATGTAGCAAGTTTGGTTAAATTCTGCCCAGTGGTTTAGGAGTTCTAAGAAGAATGGATGGACGGACATACAGAAAAATAATTTTGCTTTCGCAACCCTTATCATGAGGGCAAGTGAAGCAATTTTGGTATAATTCTGCCCAGTGGCTTAGATGGAGATAGTGTGATGGACAGACGGATGGACAGTTCTAACAAAGTGGGTTTATGTGGCTATTTTTGGAACAGGTAGTAGTTATGTGGTTACTGATAGCCACATGAGCTTTAAAAATTAGCCATACAGACCCATTTTGCCACATAAATCTTCAAAACTTTAAGTATCTATGGAATAAATCCAATTCAAATACATGGAGATCTGTCCACAGACTGAGTAGTAGCCCCTAAACCCATTTTGTTTGATCGTACAGACCGTTAGGTGAACAGATGGTGGTGTTCTCAATATCCCCATAATTCCCAATTAGGTTAATACAATGGAAGTGTCTCCAGGTAAGGTACAGTATCCGTTGTACCTGGAGACAATCAGCGCAGGACTGTCTCCGTGTACAGCAGTGCATAAAAATGCTTGATTTCCTAGTTCAAGGAATTTTGTTTATTTTTCTGTGCTTTTACGAAGAAATGCCATATTTCTTGTATTGATGGCTACTAAATCTTAAAGCTGAAAACACATCTGTCTTTGCCGATACGAGGAATACAGATGCTAAGAAAAGCTTTAAAAAAAAAAAAGAGAGAATATTGACTAAATTTCCAAGTTATAAAGGCTTTTTTAAGTCTTGCACGGGCTGTCTATAGGTATGGTACTGTACCTGGAGGTCCATAGTCTAGACTTTGGAACTAGGGATAAGGCCCTGGATCATTTTAGGAGATACCTCCTAAAATGACCCGGGGCAAAACTTTGTTACTGTACAAACCACAGAAGGCTGTCCCACACGGGGTTTCTTATGCCTAAAATGGCTAAAAATCAAGTATTTGTTTGTATTGAGGTTTTACAGCCCAGTCAACCCAATCGGGTCATGTCGAGCGCGGTCAGTTTACCTAACCACACTTTTACTGGGCAGGCTTAGTCCACTAAGCAGTTAACCAGTATTGTGCACATCCTTTCACCAGAAACTGACAACTGCCCTTCTTGAATCAGCAGAAGGGAGAGAATGACTGTAGAAAATATTTCATGAACAAATCTCCACGAAAGAATGTTGCCAACCCAGCGTGGGTCAAACCCGCAACCTCCTGATCACCAGTTGGACGAGCATCCAACTTATCCACCTAGACCGGTGAAAAAATCAAGTAGACTTGATAGACATTGTCTTTACTGACGTCAAAAAAGACAGTCATTACGAAAACATGCCTATATAATTTTGACACCCTTAAACCCCACTTTCATATAGTAAAACTAGGGTTTATAGGGGTATACATTATTTTTCTTATTTCTGCTCAAAAACACAGATTGTGGGTACTCGTTAGAACTGCCTCATCATGGTCGTTCTAACGAGTACTCACAACCTATGTTTTGAGTAGAAAGATGAAAAATATCAGAATTGCTGATCTGAAAATTTTCATTTTTTGGTGGTAAAATTTTCAGTATATTTGAATAGGTGTATTTTCCTAATGGTCTGTCAAGACTCCTTTGACGTTTTGGTCATTTTAGACATTAGACACCCCTGGCATACATGCCGCCTCCTTGTACCCCTCATTCTCATATTATCGTCCATTCTCATGTTCACGTTCACGTTCACCCTTCAATACTTATGCAAGAAAATAGCCACCATTTCAAAGTAAGTTTACAAGAAAATTCTAGCAAAAATAATAATCTTTATTACTTATTTGTTTGCAAAATATTATTTCCAAAAACCTTCTGGAGCCAAAATGTGAAATATGCAAAATTTCCTAATTTTCAAGAGGGTTACCCTAACAAATGCATTTTATAACAAAATGTCAAGTTCTAAAATGAAAATGCCCATACAGAAATTGGTATGATTGATGGTTCTGTAAAACGAAATAAGTAAATGCAAGCTTGTTTTGCTTTTGGTATTTATTTTGCTCAATGTATTTTGGGTGGACAATAACATGAGGAAAGTCCAAAATTTTGCACTTCTGTCCTTTCGACATTACTTGGAAAATTTGTCTTTTCTGTTTCTGGTTTTAATCCTCAAATAATTATGTATCCTAGGATTGCCCTTGTCCTGCTGAATAAATTAAGATGCCACAACCACTTTTAATTTTCAGCCAATCAGATTGCTTGATCTAGACTGTTGCTATAAATTAACATACCTAATGGCAAACAGTACAGATCCAGATCAGTTGGCTTTTTCAGAAGCCAACTGATCTGGATCTACACTGTTTGAAAAGGCAGGATATATCCAGGTTCAGCAAGACAAGGATTAAATTTATGACCAAACATTGGTCTGACCTATGCAATTTCTATACAGTCAAATATATATATATATATATATATATATATATATATATATATATATATATATATATATATATATATATTTTTTTTTTTTTTTTTGAATTTTTGTTTCAGAAAATATTTCCACATTTCTCAGCTAAATTTAATTATCGATGTTTCACAATAATATTGTGAAAATTTCAGAAAAATTGAAGCAGAACTTGCTTAAAATCTGCCTCCAAGTTAACTAACCTACAGATTTTTGCATAATTTGCCTTCATTTTTACTATAAAAAAAAAAAAAATGAAAATATTTAATTTTTTTAAAAATCACTGACAAGAATAAAATTTTTTGTGCTGAAGTAAACTAAGGAGGAAAAAATGTGCCTGATGCAGGGCTCGAACCCATGATCCCTGCTTGCAAGTCAGGTGCTCTACCAACTGAGCTAACCAGGCCAACAGTCTCACCAATCACGACACTCCTCCCCGCTTTTAACTTTTAAGTGCCAGGCATCAACTGAACACACTACAGTGGAACCTCTATTAAGCAGCCACCCAGGGGAATGGCCCATTTTGGCTGCTTAAGGGAGGTGGCTGCTCAGCTGAGGTACTCACTCAGGTAATTTTGTGACAGCTGTAAGAATGATATAGCCCAAATGGTGGGCTGTTGGTGAAATACATACTATGATTCAGATTATGATACCCATTCAGCATAATTAATGGTATCTATCTATAATTATTTACTTCTTGTCCGTAATGCCAAAATTGTCCAAAATAACAATCACCTATTGTTTATTCTGATCAATTTTTAGGATGAAAATCACTGTTTGCTCAAGAAGTTTTCAGAAGCATGCTAATAACTATACCATAATAACACTAAGTATTGGGATAGATAGGCCTTTGCAAACAGAGTAGACCCAGATCAGACACCGCAGAATGCAGCATCTGATCAGGGTCTACACTGTTTGCCTACTTCAACTTTTCTTTGATTTATCTACGACCACACTACACTCTTTGACGACTTTTCTGGAGCTTTTACCCCAGCTTAATTACTTTAACATGTTGGTCTAGAGTCTTTTAGAAGCTGTGTTCCTTTTAACCTTTAAGTGCAAGGCATCAATGGAACATATCAGCCTCTAGCCTTTCCCCACATTCACCAGTTTACCTTGTCGCCATTAAAGTAAACTAAGGAGGAAAAAGTGTGCCCGATGCAGAACAAATTCGTGAATCCCTGCTTGCAAGTCAGGTACTCTACCGAGCTAACCAGGCCTCCAGTCCCAATAATCACCACAGTGCATAGGTAGTTATGACAAATGGTTTTGCATTAAATCATGACAAAAGTTTGCAAATTTATTTCTTCTGTGTGAAGCACCAAGCAAAAAAAAAAACACCTCTCTGAAAGATGCCAAAAGCACAGTAAAAATTGTAAAAGCTGGGAAAATATTGAAACGACAGCAATTCTTGTAACTGCTTGAAGACATCATTCAAAACATACCAAACACTGTGTTAAAGTAGTCTGAGTTTGAATTCTCATTCACAGTTAACTAGTAATACCACAGTTAACTAGTAATAGCGAGCACAGCTCACGACGTGCTTTGCACGTCGCGAATGAAGTGAGCTCTACGATAGAGAATATGATCAAGGAAAAGTAACATACAACGATATATACTTTCAGCAGAAATCACTCCGACCAATATTTTCTTCCTTTTTCTTCCCGGAAGTTGTCACCGGTTGGCAGGACTGGGGCGGACTTGATTATACCTCTAGTCACAAACTTTGGGTCTCATTAATAAGCGTCACAAATGTGTCAATAAGTGTCACGAACATATTTTGCTGATTATTTTATTATTTATTATTGATTTACATATATTTTTTATATACTGATATTCATTCTTTAATGATACTATCAAGGATTTTTGAAGAGACTAGAGATAGGTCTGTGCTGTTCTCGCATTTAGGCTAAGCCTATTTTCATATTACTGCAAAAATTAGGTGTACGATAACGAGAAAACAGCATATGTGGTACGAACCTCATGGGGAACGAAACACCCGACATTTACACTGGTCTGAAATCGTAATTTAGGAAAGATGTTAATTATTAAGCAAAGGCAAACTAATACTAAAAGATTAACCTGCACTCTGAATAGCGTTAGCAATGTCTTTTTCTATATTTTCGAGCTGTTGAAGTCTTTCCATCGGTCCACCGGTCGCCATTGTTTTTTTTTTTAGGTTGCATTCCGGTTACCCTAAAGTACGAAAAGGAGTCCTTTTCGCCGGTCCATCGAATTACCCCAAACCACCCCAAACTACCCCAAATCACCCCAAACCACCATTAATATATATTAAAACACACACTATAGGTCTATTTATACATATATTTTATATGTCTATACATACAAAATACATACATTGACGCATTTTGGTGCATATATAGGTCTATTTGCTGACTTATATTGATGTAGTTTGTTTCTAAAATTATGACTTTCTCAACTCTGTCTGCCATACTTTGCTAAGACTGTATGAATGCTTGATCAATGCGGATGACATTCCCAAATGCGACCATCATCTTTAAAAAAAAAAAAGAACTAATATTTTATGGGAGCAAGTCCGCGAGCCCAATTAAGAGGTTGCATATGCCAAAGTTTGTAAGGTTACTCTCCCTTTATCAGCCAAGTTGGAGACACCTGACAAGGTTCTGTACACACTTTTAACCACTTTAATGTTATTATTCCTCGATGATGAAAGTCTAAGGGACTGGAAACTTCACTGTAATTATTTTTGAGGTATATAAGAATCAAATAACTATGGTTCGATCAGAATTTGTCATGGAAGATATGATGCTCAAAGTACATTAAAATTCTTTCAAAAAATATTCCGGGTGTCTCCAGAATGAAAGATAAGTCTGTTTTGTATGTATAAACATATACAATATATGTACAAATAGACCTATATTGTATATATTTTAAAATATAAATGTTGGTTTGGGGTAGTTTGGGGTGGTTTGGGGTAGTTTTGGATGGTTTGGGGTAATTTGATGGACCCCCTTTTCGCAAAAAGGAAGACTACCCTAAAATGCGAAGAGGACTTTTTTTTCGCGAAAAGGGCTATTACATTAGCAAAAAGGGTGGATGTTGGTATTGTTGTTTCACGTCGAACATTGCAACCATCCTTTATTTTGCAAAAAGGACTTAAAGATTGTTTTCGCAAAAGATATTTGCTTACTTTATCATAAAGAATACATGTCGATCTACTTGTATGCATGTATTTAAATCTTTTTGAAAAATAAATAAATAACCACCGAACCATGTACATAGCCATGCCGAAGTGTTATGGAAATGTATGTTTTTGAAATAACAATACGTATAATGACATTGTTACGAAAAGGACATGCTTATGTATTAAAATGAGGCTGTCAAATAAATAGTTATATCAAAACTTTCTTTAAAAAAACATACCGAGCCCCAAAGGAAGCTAGCAGGAGATACAAGGGGGAGATTACGACAGAACCAGTAGCGTAACAGCCATGTTGAATGAACTTGGATGGGAGACACTTCAGCAGAGAAGACAACATGCCAAGGTCGTGATGTTCCACCGAATAGTACATGGCTGGATGCTGTCCCAACTACTCCATTCTTGATCCCAGCGGCAACGACAGGTACAAGAGGGCACGACATGAGATACCTTGTCCAATTGCCAAAGGTCAATGCCCACATGTATTCCTTCTTCCCCAGTACCATGAGGATATGGAACCAGTTGCTACAGCAGGTTGTATCAGCGCCCAGTATAGAGGCCTTCAAGCTGCTGCTCCAGACATCCACCATGTAAACACCACTCTATTTTTAACCTGTAAATAGATTGTTTTTTATCCTGCACTAAAATTCCTTCTCGGACGTCACATGCACTCAAGTTCGAAAACACCCGGTTACCCGAGGGATGAACGTTAACGGAAGAAGAAGAAGCTCATCAGCTGTATTTGAAAGTAAAAAGGCCATCTTTCATTAATTATAATAAACGTCAAAGGACCAGGGTATGAACGACAATTATAAAGGGTACATTTCGTATAATTGAGTCACCCTGAAAAGGGCTTTTTTGTTTTACTTGTCTTACAGACGATGTCTGTAGCTGCAGAATATTCTACGGACCTGTTTTGCCACTCTTCCGGCGAAGTCATTCTTTCATGTCCATGTCAACATTTTATTTTGGTTAGGTACAAATTGACATTTCTGCAAACAAACTATGGAGGACTTGATCAGACGCCGTTAAACGCAGCATCCGCTCTAGATCTACATTGTTTGCCTACGTCCAAAAATTGGACTCTCTGCTGATATCGATTAGGTACAAATTGAAATTACTGCAACCAAACTGTGGATACCCTGATCAGACGCCCCTAACTGCGTGATCCCCTCTAGGTTTACATTGTTTGCCTACATTCACACTTTTGACTCTAGCTTATATTGATTAGGAACAACTTGACATTTCTGCAAGCTTACTGTGGAGACCCTGAACAGACGCCGATAATTGCAGCGTCCGCTCTGGGTCCACATTGTTTGCCTACGTCCAAACATTGGAATCATGGCTTATATTGGCCAGACACAAGTTCAACGGACATTTCTGTAAGTAAACAGTGGAGATCCTAGTCACACGCCGCTAAATGCGGCATCCGCTCTGGGTCTACATTGTTTGCATATGTTAAAAAAATGGACTAAGCTTAAATTGGTAGTTGCAGTCATGGTACCTAAGCCGTAATCCAAACTCATAAATCCATAAACGAATGACGAATCAGAATGTTCAGACCAACAGACATGGACCCCAGAATGAATGGTGTAATCAGGCGTCCGCGGATAGTAAGCATTACTTGGTAAGCAAGCTTCGTCCGCCATGCCATAGGCCTGAACGAAGGAAATATCGGTAGAAGCGTATGTCCGGGATTTTGGAAGTCTGCTCATGGCGTGTCACTGGCAAAAACATCAGAAACAATTCTGGAAACTGCCACATTGTAGGGATTGACCAGATCATGATGTCTCCCATAGAACCTCTTAAGTGTTGCTACCAGTTTGGTTTTTTGATACCCCTGGCTCAACAACTTTGTAGTGAGCACTACATAGTTCTTAAATTGGTAAAGAACAAGTAGACATTTCTGCAAGCAAACTGTGGAGACACTGAGCAGACGCCGCTAATTGTGGCATCCTCTCTATATCAAGAGAGTCAGCACCAGTTATTGAGCCTTTAGCAGGCTGAATCCCAACAACAATATGCCTATCTACTATACTTTTGCCACTAAATATATACTTCGGGCTACCTTGCGGTATCTAGTACTAGTACCTAGTATTTAGCATGACCCGAAAAAGACGGGACAAAAAAAAAAAAAGAAAAGAAACGGGACCAAAGTTTAATCGCCCAACGAAAGCCTTTATCCTTCATGGAATATTGAATATTTTTTGGCAGGATATAAGTTAAGAATCTTCCTTAAAATGCATTTGAAAATTTTCAAATATTTCCAGTTATTAAGGAAATATTGCCAATTGAATAGGCTCATGTCGGCCGGAGAATATACAGGATCAAATTTTCGCGCAAATGACAATGTCCAGAAATTGTTGTTATAGTGTGGATTTTCTAACGCTACTAGGCACCCGAGGCACATAGAGGCAGCCCATGGATCATCCATGCACACTTGGTGCCGTTGTCTGTCACCAAGCGCCGCCCTGTCCTCTTTATACTCAACCCAGGGCACGTCGAGTATGACTTAGGCGTTCTAATGGTCTGGAAATTTTTTCGACCCATGCGGGATTCGAATAAACGTCAAAAAGATTGAAATGTCGAACCCGCGATATCCTGCTTGAAAGTCGAGTGCGCTAACCACTAGCTAGGCCACCCAGTCCACATCCAGAAATTATTCAAGTATCCAGTTTATATACGTTTTCCAGTACTGGATTATTTGCACTGGGCGCAAAACTTCCGGCATTGGAGTTTTGGCACCTATCGATCACAGACGTTATCCAAGATAGCATGGCAAAGTGGCAAAGACCATGCCGGGACAAAAAAAAAACAAAACAAAAAGTGTAAACTTTTGCTGTGTAGAAACTGTGGCTTCGTCATGTTTGTCATTCTGTTTTTTGTTATTGTTTTTTTTGACATAATAGTGAATTAGTGGCTGGCTGAATAATTATATGATATTTACTAAAATGAACCTATAGTGTATTGCAAAAGTTTGAAATTATACCTCACAAGTTTTTGCTGGAACCAAAAAAAAAAAAAAAAAAAAAAAATGCTGAAACTGTGGCTTTGTCATATATATTTTCCGAGGGTCTATCCAGAGGGCACAACGTTGAAACAACATCAATTCAACATTGAACAGACATTGTTTCAATGTTGCATGTCTGCTGCGTAAATAATCTTCAAAGGAATATTCGCCGCCAATGTCCATACAATAACGAATATAAATAGCCAAAATTTCAATCCGCTCTGAGGATTTTTTTTCTCAATTTGTTTGAAGATAACTGGATACTGTTAATTTTCCCAACATTTTCGAACAAATGGCCAAAACATGTGAATATATACCAAATAACCCCATTATTTTAACAGTGTGGGGCAAATTATTTTGGTTCCGGCCTGGTCCTGGGCACATTTTTTTTTTTTCGAAAACTGATGCATAAACTTTAATTTTTTTTTTTTCGGTTTAAGAATTCCCTAGAATGAGTTTGGTTAACATATAACCATAAAAATTACTTTTCATTGATTATTTTGGCAAAACTTGTAGAAGTTTAGGACATGGTCAATTTGTGCGAAAATTTGGTCCCGTCTTTTCTCCGGCCAACATTGGCCTATATTTCCTTCATAACGGGAAATATTTGAAAATCTGCATATGCCTTTTGAAGAAGACTCTATACATGTAACTAATACGCCTGCAAAAAACGTATTCAATTCCACGACGGATAAAGGCTTTTCCTGTGCGATCAAACTTTGGTCTCCATTTCGAAAACATGCCTATTCAAATATATAGAAAATTTCACCTCCAAAAACTGAAAATTTTCAGATAAAAAAGAAATTATATTTTTCATATTTCTGCTCAAAACATAGATTGTGGGTACTCGTAGAACCGCATCTGTGAGGCGGTTCTAACGAGTACTACAATCTATGTTTTTGAGCAGAAATAAGAAAATTAATGTATACCCATGTAAACCCCAGTTTTACTATATAAAAGTGGGGTTTTATGGGGTCAAAATTATAAAGGCATGTTTTAGTGATGTCGTTCGATCCCGTCTTTTTCCGAGAGGCCCATTATTTTGCTGTGTGACGTAGTGTCTAAACTGGTCTATAAACGACAAGGTTTGGCAGAGAAAACTTATCAAAATACTTATCATCATCACCGTGACATTGTCAACCGCGTCACTTATCGCTGACACCTGTGTTTGCAGACAGTTGATGTACACATTGTGAACATATTACGACACTTTGGCATTTATAATAACCTTCAGTTGAAAAAGATTATGGAACGTCCCTCATCAAACCCGGAAGTGACGTTACGCTAACTGTCAAATCCTGAGAAAAGTCACGACGGGTAAATACACCACCGTGCTCGACAACACAACACATTCCACTAATTTCGCAAGAAAGATGCTTCGTTCCACGAGCAGAATCTCGTCGTATTTGAGACAGGCTTCGGCTTCAAATTTATTTCGACAAAACAGGTAAGAAAATTACTTACTACATTCACAGATGTAATTTAATTTGGAATTAATTGTAACGTTATCGATAGTGAACCCACTTTGAATGTCGTTACCATTTGTAACCCTTATTGTTTGTTGGTCAAGACGATTGAATTACTGAATTTCATGATAAGTCAAAGAACAAGGAAAAATAAAAATAAAAAATAGAAAAAAAAAAAAAAAACAATAAAAAAACAAACTTAAACTAAGATAAGAAAACATTTTCTATCAATGCAGCCATGCTCCTCAGTTTGATAAAGGTGCAGTTGAGTTATATAACCTCTATGGCTTATGTCACATCTTTGATTTTGAATTTGATATATATGATATAAGAAACTCATTCAGTACAAGCATTCAGATACACCACATTAAATAATAGCCTTCACAACTATTTTACCAGTAAGTCCTGAGAAGTACACACAGGCTTATTGTCATGATTATGTAAACATGCATTTTTGCACGTCATTTGTAACCAATACTCCCTCACCGAAGGAGAAGGGCATGGGTTGGTTGGGCTAATATGTAGGGCTATGATCTTTTAAATGTCCCTGTAATGCTAGAAAATACATGGGTTATGATTTCTTGTCAAAGTAGCAGGTTATTCTGTAATGGATCAAGTATATGGTATCAGGTCAAAACGGCCCCAAGTCAGAATGGCCCCAAATTGGTCAAAACGGCCCCAACTGCAGTTGCAGATTGGTCAAAACGGCCCCAAAAATGGCCCCAAATTCGACTTAGGAAATTTTAAGTAAAGAATAATGTATGTAAATACATTTTTCAGCGCTAATCAATTTCAACTGAATATATCTTGTCTATATTAACTTTTTTTGTAGGGAAAATAGTCGAAAATGGGGTCATTTTTGGGCGCTGATCCTTTCTGACGCGGATTGATTCATAATAGCTGTTAAGGCAAATAAAAAAAATGCACAATTCACATTTTATTATTTACTATTCAAATTGCAGTAAAATAAATAATATAAGTAATATAGATAACAAGATTCCGTTTTTGTTTAACACTATAGAGTTGCAGTATGCGAATATTCCAGTATCCAGACTTGATTATGATATACATGTATGATGGCTAAGCAAATGTCACTAATTAAAAATATAGATATTGGTTATTTCGCGTTAAAAAGAAAAAGAAAGCTTAGTAATAACAAGGGAGTTTGAAAATATCTTCAATTTGATCTTGTTTCACACTTCTGTGATTATTGTTATAGTATAGTCCTGGGTATGACGTAAAACTATATCAAGCTGTGACACTCAACATGAGTGTGGGAATTTGAGGCTGCCCTATACCACAGTTGCCTCCCCACCTTCAGGGTTACTAGGCTGCCACAACCTGGGGGACAGAGCTAGGCAGCAATCATTTACAGACCGATGGCTTGGTGTTCTAGCTATTGTGGTTTGGTGGGCGATCCTTTCTTTATAAGGACAATGGCAAAGCACACTGCCAGAGTGCGGGAACGGCGTGCATGCTCAGATGCCGTAAAAGAACTGAATTGGGATGTCAGCTAGGACAGGTGATCCCGTAAAAACATTTGTTCCAAAATCTTATATGGAAAGCAGAAGAATAGGTACACAGCTAGGCGATGCCAACAGACAGCAAAGTTCTGTTGGTAACGTCTCCGGCTAGGCCTCCTGTCAGGTGTGTGAGGCAGGGTCTGGCCATTGTAGCGAATCAAGCAAGCACCTGAGGAAATTCAGGGTGGGAACACTCAGTGTGAACACCCTGAGAGGAAGAGTTTGCGAGGTAGTGGAAACACTATCCCGCAGGAAAGTGGATGTCTGCTGCATTCAGGAGACCAGGTGCCTTGGTGGCAACTGTAGCATAATCAAGGGCAAGGACACCAGGTACTGGTCAGGAAATGACAAAGGCGCTTGCAAAAAAAGACCCTGACAACAGATGTACGCGGTACCAGGGAACTGCATGCCCCTTGGATGGCAGACCACAGGAGGTCCAGGTCGGACCTGACAAGCTTGAGGTAGTAGCTTCTTTTTGCTACCTAGGAGACATGCTGTCAGCAGCAGGTGGCTGTGAACTTTCAACCACAACACGTGTGAAAACCGCCTGGAAGAAGTTCAAGGATCTGCTACCAGTTCTCTCTTCACACCACCTCTCTTTCAAAACACGTGGCCATGTGTACAGCTCTTTTGTGCGGAGCGCTATGCTCCATGCCAGCGAGACTTAGACATTGACAAAGCCAAACCCGCAGCGTCTGCAGCGAAATGACAGGGCAATGATCAGACAGATCTGCAATATCAGGCTGCAAGAAATTGTCACCATCAGATCCAATGAGCTACTTGTGCGACTTGGGTTTGAGGATCTGGACCTCATTCTGAAGGAGAGAAGACTCCGATGGTATGAAAATAATAATAATAATCGACCTTATTTATAGAGGGTAACACATTTAGTAATCTAGTACTAATCTTCCATGTGGCCCTCTTTTTTCCTGGGTAGAAACCAGTACTAAGCAATGTGGATAAAGTCTCTTGCTCAAGGAAACAACGCTTGCTGTTAGTGGGGATCGAACCCGGTACCTCTCGATCTCGAGTCCGACGCTTTACCACTGCACCACAGCGCTCCACATGTGGAACGCTCCTGTGGTGCAGTCAAGACAGCCTTTGACATACAGGTCGATGGAAAGCATGGGCCTTGGAGGCCCAAGATGACATGGAAGCAGCTGACAGGGAGGGATTGCAGAGAGTGGAAGCTCTCGGCTATCAACCCTCATGATAGACGTACCTGGAGATTCGGTGTGAGATCTGCCATGCGTGCAGCAAGCCAGCCATCTGGAAGGGGGCCCACTGATGTGGATGTTGCCCTTGTATGTTAATCAAAAATCCGATTATGATATGATATGATATGAGTATATACAATGTAATAATAATGAAAGGTAATAATTTGCAATTAACTATTTTTTATAACAAAAGAAAACAAAACACAAACTCTGTTTTCAGTATCATTTATTTTATTACATTCATTGCTTATATAACATAATACTCACCTGTTTCATTGTTGTTTACAAGTATATACATAATTTTGCCATTACAAGTATTTCCTACTCCTAAACACTAAGTTGTCCGTCTGTTTGTCTATGCATTTACAAAAAAAAAAAGGACCGTTTTGACTTGGGGCCGTTTTGACCTTCATTTTTGGGATGTGGGGCCGTTTTGACCAATTTATGAGGCCGTTTTGACCAAATGGGGGCCGTTCTGACTTGGGGCCGTTTTGACTGTAATTCCAGGTATATATATCACCTACTGACTCGCTGTGGGTTCCGTCTTTTATGGTAGAGGGATTGTTTTTTTTTTTCACTAAGTTAAGCAATGTGCATCTTGGTGTTATGTACCTGGATAGGTGACTGCAGTGCTTGGCTTTTTAGAAGACCCAGTTTCACGCTGCATTGGTGGCAGCAGTGGGATTGAAGACAGTGTCCTTTGTGTATTGCATAGACTCCACCCTTGGATTCGCCTAGTGAGGTGTGGGTGACTTTGGGATAAAAATCAAGAGAGAGGGGGAGAAATGTAATGGATTAGGTATTTACATGTATGTCACTTCTACATCCTCACTGTGGAAGCAGGCTTTAATGGGGACACTGATAGAGCGATTGGCTTTTTTTATGAAGTTAAGCAACATAGATCTCAGTTGGTACCTGGATATGTGACTGCGATGCTTGACTTTGTTGAAGACCCGATTTCATACTACAAATTATTGTGCCCAGGTGGAGCGGGAAGAGCTGGACTTTTGCTATCCAGTTGTCCCTGCAGAGCTGTGTATTTAGCAGGGCTATGATGGAAGGAAAGTCATTGTCCCTGCTATTCCCCATACTGGGTGAGGGGGGAGGGGGCGGGGGCAGGAGTAGGGAAAGAGCTGGGTTTGACTGTCCAGTTGTCACAGCCTCGGTGGCTGTTAGATGCGCCATCCAACTGGAGACACATATTTCCAAACCTTGCAGGTTTTTTTTTTTTTTATTTGCTGAAAGTTGTTTCTTTCTACCAAGTAATACAATCTGGCATACTATGATTTGACCATTGTTTACTCTCAAGGAGCTAGTTTTGCAGCTAAGGAGTAATGTTTTCTCTCTAGGGGTCTGAACACTGCACAGGTTCCAGTTGATGACCTGGTCCAAAGAATGTAGTCCTGTGTTAACAGTAACAACATCCCTGTCAGTGATGAAAATGGTGCATATAACATGGAGGTGGCGGGGTGGGGGCGGGAAGAGCTGGGCTTTTACTATCTAATTGACCCTGCAGTGCGACATATTTAACAGGGCTGTGATGGAGGGAAAGTCATTTGAGAAATCATTACACACTAGGAGTGTGATGGGCAAATATTTCCAGGTTTGCAGTTTGTTTTTGGCAGGAAGTTGTTTATTTCTATCAATTAATGCAATCAGCCGTAATTTAACAACTATCCTCACAGAGCTAGTTTTGCAGGGTGGACCAGTTAGGGGCAATGTCATCATTAGGGGATCTTACAGGCGCACAGTGACCAGTTGATGACTTGATCCAAAGGACAGTATCCTGTACAGTATCCCTGTCAATGATGCTAATGGTGCACATGTTTAGACCCACATAATTTATCACCCCTGAGTGTCTAATACTGTGAATTGATGTTGAATCGACAGTAGTTTCTCATTGGGAGTGAGTAAGTTTCTTTTTCATAACTTACTCTTGGTACCATTAACCAATGCAAAAATGTATCTAGAATCATGCTGTCATGAGTGATAAAATCACCCAGAGCAAAAGTTATACCATACCCGGTTTGTATTTTCTCTTGAAGTCACTATCATTGCAGTCTAGAGAATGTCTGTAGTCAAATCTTTAATACAAGGGGCACACAGGCTGAACTAGTTAAATACATGAAATAAATGGTGGTAAATCATTTAATAAGTTAATGTTATTAAGCTAGGAGGCTTCATCATTACTGAAAAGAAATTGACTAGAGTGGAATAAGAAACTGACTGTTTGGTTTCTTTCTCTGGGATTTTTTTTAACATAAGGCTGAATTAGTTAATATATACATAAACTAGTTATATAGATATGCAATAAATGGCAGTTACATGTAATTGTTACAAATCATTTCAAACTATAGCTACAACAATTTATAATTACCACAAAGCACCTTGGGGATTGGGGGGAGGGGGGGGGGGGGGCGAGGAACTACCTTGGGTTTCTTTCCCACCCGATCCCCACCCCCCTCATCCACCTCTGGGAATTTTTCAACAAAAGGATGAAATGGATATAAATACATGAAATAAATGGTGGAAATCATAAAATAAGTTAATGCTAATAAGCTAGAATTATCATTTCTGCAAAGAAACAGACTAACGATGGGGAAGAAACTGGCTAGTTGGTTTCTTCCCCCTACTCCCACCACCCTCCTCCTCTGGGAATTTTTTTAACATAAGGCTGAACTAACTAGTTAAATATACATGAAATAAATGGTGGTATATCATTAAATAATGTGAATAAGCTATAAGGTTTTATCATTACTGCAAAGAGCCCTGATCGCTCGGGGAAGAACTGACTAGGATGGGGGAAGCTGAACTGAACCTCCCTCTTGGGCTTTTTTCAGCATAAGGGGGAACTAGTTCTATATTTGCAATAAATAGGGGTAAATTGTTACATACATGTATGATAATTTAAATAGATAGCTAGAACAATTTATAATCACTGCAAAGCACCTTGACTGGGGGGGAGGGGGGGGAGGGGGGAGAAACTGACTAGTTGGAAAGAACTGACTAGGGTGGGGGAAGAAACTGGCTAGTTAATCATAAAATAATGTTAATAAGCTAGACTTTATCATTATGGCAAAGACCCACGATCGCTTTGGGAAGAACTGACTAGGGAGGGGGGAAGAAACTGACCAGTTGGTTTTTTCCCTCCCCCCACGACCCACTTGGATTTTTTTCAGCATAAGGGTGAACTAGTTATATATATGCAATAAATGCCTTATGGTGGTTAATTTTTACATATGATAATTTAAGGCATTCTGATTGTACACATGTGCAATAACTTGCACATGTACAATTGTAGGTCTCTCTCTGTTGGGACCTTACCAGTCCATCAAATGGGCTGAGACTGGGGACTTATAATCACTTGCTGGCCTCAGTGGCCCAGTTTGATGCACCGTCTGACTGGAGACCAGGAGGTCACAGGTTCAACCCCTGCCGAGGTCGGCAACATTCTTTCATGGAGATTGATCGTGAAATATTTTCTATGGTCATTCTCTCTCTTCCATTTATTCAAGAAGGGCAGTTGTCAGTTTCTGACGAAAGAACATGCACAATACTGGTTAACCACTTGGAGGACTAAGCATGCCCAGTAAACTTGTTGTTTGGTAAACTGACCACGCTCAACATGACCCCTTTGGGTTGACTGGGCCGTAAAACCTCAACACAAACATAAAAATGTTTAAAAAAATTTTTTCTTGGAGATAAATTTGGTTGACCCATATAGGACCCATGTGGTTCCCATATGTCTTTGCCCATGTGGGTCCAACATCGAACTGTGTTGCAAATCCTTTATGGGTTGCCCATATAGGACCTATATAAATACCCATTTGGGGCCCATGTGGGTCCTATAATTTTTGCTTGCTGGGATGAGGGGTGGGGGTAGTGGAAATGACAAGTTTGTTTCTACCCCTCTCACCCCCTAGATTTTAAGTGATTGTTGATTTCACAACCAAAGTTTTACCCTGACCTTTCTAGCCTCAACATACCTGTATACAGCTAGGAGAGAATGTCATACAGACAAAAAAAGAAACAAATCCATGATGGGGGTTGGGGCATGGAGGTGGAGGGAAGGAGTAAACAGTGTTGCACTTATTAGACCTTTTGCTTCTTTAGAAGGCTATTTTTTTTTTATTTACCACCATGTTTTACAAATTTACATATATATAATGGGTTGAATCTGCTGCTGAAAAAATCTCAATGAGTGGGAGATATGTGTGTGGGTGGGGATGGTGGGGGTGGGGGAACCAACTGGCCTATTTCTCCCCCTGGGGAAGATTTAGTTGGGAAGAAACTGATGATTACTCAGGTACTCTGGTAAAGGTACCCCTTCTTCTGTACACTTAGATCAGAAGAAAACACAGCAGGATAAGGATTAAATAGTATATATGTTGCAGGAATATTAAAGAATTTATGATATAAACTACATGTAAACATAAATTACTGCTAAGAGAAGAAAGGAAAAGCAAAGAGGTATGCATATCAAGGAAATAGTAATCTGTACGTTAGCTAACAATGGTTGATAAGGAGGAGTACATGTATTTGATTATAATTCTTGGATAATTTTCTCCAGTTCTCCATAAAAACATATGTTGTGGGTACTCATTAGAAGCGCCTCGACAAGGCGCTTCTAATGAGTACCCACAACATATGTTTCCATGGAGAAATAAGAAAAATTATCCCAGAATTATCACCTGATACTCTTCCTTAACAAGTCCTCTAAAATAGTTTTTGCTCACATAGCTTAGCCAAAGACTGAATTACTGCACATGAGCTATTGTGATTACCCTGTGTTCGTTGTCTGTTGTACATTGTCCGTAGCCAACAATTTGTTAAAATGGCATCTCCTCTTAAACTACTGGACAAATTTCCACCAAACACAGTGGCTCAGTTGGATGCACGTCCGACTGGTGATCTGGCGGTTTCGGATTGGACCCTGTCGTCGGGACAACATTCTTTTCCCCTCTGCTGATTCAAGAAGGGCAGTTGTCATTTTCTGTCTCGGAAGAATGTGCCATAGCTACAGATAAGAGGGGTATCCACATAATATTTTTCTTATTCCTCCACGAAAACATATGTTGTGGGTATTCATTAGAAGTGCCTCAGTGAGGCGCTTCTAATGAGTACCCGCATCATATGTTTTCGTGGAGAAATAAGAAAGATATCAGCATTTTTCGGACGAAAAGAGTGCCCTATCTGTTGCTATGTGTGCACAAAAATGGTTAACCGCTACAGATGTAAGTGGACTTTGCCTGCATGCCCAGTAAACCTGTGGTTAGGTAAACTGGTCACACTCGACATGATCCCAATGGGTGACTGGGCGGTAAAACCTCAACACAAACAAACAATTTAAACCAAACACAAATATTTCAGTTATGGCCCTTTATCAAAATTGCTCAAATGGTTCCACTCCAATGAACAAAATGGCCACCAGAGTTAAAAAAACCCAGAAAAATCTTTTAACCACATCTCCTCCTAGGCCAGTGGCTCAATTTTAAAATAATTTCACAGCTCTAAATGTTCCTCTAATATGTCCTTTACCATTTCTAAAATGATTCCATTCTAATGAACAAGATAGTTGCCAGAGCTAAAATGAAAAAAAAAATTATCTTATGACCACATCTCCTCTTAAATCAGTGACTCTTTTACTTGTACAAGCTTTGTAACCTTTTGAGCTCAGGGGAGTAACACAGGGTCCTCATGGTCCTCTTGTTGTCTTGTTTGTCTTAGAAGAATGTTTGTCTCAGTAGTGGAACATCTAAACTGGGGTTAACCAGTGACAAATATTTTTAACAGTATTATGTACCTCTGGGAATTAACCTGTGCCCTTTCTGTCTTTCTTTTCTTCCTTGACTATACATGATCATATTCATTAACCTGCATTGGACTGATTTCATATGGACCTCTAAGAATTTTTGTCTTGACTGTGGGATTGTTAACCTGCACAGTGGATGTCTCTCCCTGCAGAGTGGGTGCCAGTTAATGTATCAGTCTGAAGGCAGGCTGTATTTACATCATCCCTGAAAATGATGCTAATGGACCAAGTTTGGATTAAGAAAATGTCACACCCAAAGGGAGGATCAAACCCAGGACCTTTTAACATGAGACCAGTGAAAACCATTGCTAATACCATAATTATACCATCTGAGTGTCTGTTTCATCACACAGTGTGGAGCTTATAATGAGGATTATCCTAGTCCTGCTGAGCCCGGATAAGTCCTGCCTTTGCAAACAGTGAAGATCCAGATCAGTTGGCTTCTATGAAGCCAACTGATCTGGATCTGCATTGTTTGCCATAAAGAATGTGAATTTATAGAAACAATCTGTATCAAGTAATCCGATTGGCTGAAAATCAGAAAAGGGCGTGGCACCTTAATTTATTCAGCAGGACAAGGATTAGGTATCTGCGATTCATGTTCATACCTCCTTATTGTTTGTTTGTGTTGAGGCTTTACAGCCCAGTCAATCCAGTGGGGTCATGTCAGGCGTGGCCAATTTACCTAACCACACGTTTACAGGGCAGGCTTAGTCCTCTAAGCGGTTAACCAGTATTGTGCACATTCTTTCGCCAGAAACTGACAACTACCCTTCTTGAATCAGCGGAAGGGAACGAATGACCGTAGAAAATATTTCACAATCAATCTCCACGAAAGAATGTTGCCGACCTCGGCAGGGGCTGAACCCACGACCTCTTAGTTTCCAGTCGGATGTCGCATCCAACTGAGCCACCGAGGCCGGCACCTCCTTATTGACGATGTGATGATGTTATCCAAGTTTGGGGTAGCCAGCAATTTGTAGTAGTGTATCATTGCTAAGGCTTCAGTTCTTTTCTTGAGTATTATGTACAATCAGGGTCCAAGCCTCATTAGCATACAGTAAGGGGGATGGACAAGGGGAGTCAGTGCATCATTTTAACCCTTATCCTGCTGAATAATTTAATTACCGGTAGCCACACCCCTTTCTGACTATCAGCTAATCAGATTGCATCATATAAGTAAATGTTTTCATTCAAATTCACAAACGGAATAACAAAGCCATGAAGAAGCCATCTTATCTAGATCTACACTGTTTGCAAAGATAGGAGTTGTCGTGAACAGCAGGATAAGGGTTAACTAGTGCCACATTTGTCTAAACAATGTAGGACAGAATCTCTGGTTTGGAGCCCTCGTCAGATATGATGAATTCTAGGCATTTGAAACCCTTTTTTTATACCTACAAAGGGGTTTATAGTGTTTGTTGGTTCCGTCTGTCTGTTTGTATGTCCACCTTTCGTCTGTCTTTCTTTCCATATGTCTGTGATTCCGTTCGTTAACACTTGCTATAACCAAGGTTTACTTTGAAGTTTTTTGATTACTTAAATCTCTGCAGCCACTGATCAAAAACTTTTCATATTTGGTATGGGGGTATCTGGCAGGGTTCTCTTCCGTTCAACATCTATGAACCCCAGGGTCATGCCCCAGGGTGGGCCTAGAGGTCAAAATCTAGTATACCTCAATTAAGTAGTACATATATATATTGCAGTTTGTTTATACAAACAACTTCTTAATAAAAATAAGGAAGGATGGGATTCAGATATGTTAATCACACCGTCATTCAGTGTAACAAGGTCAAGGTTATGTGACCTTATTTTCATGCTTCAGCAATTTTGCCCTATATTTTGAAGACTATTTCATGGATTGATGTGGTACTTGGGATATTGGCTCTGTGTGACACCACAATTGAGGTCATAACAAATGTAGGTCACATTGACCTATATTTCATGGTCCAGTGAGTTTGTCTTATATCTTCAATGTCATTTGATGTATGAACATCATGATTAGGATTATCAGTTGGTATGAGCTGACAGTTGAGCTCAAAGGAAATGTAGGTCACTGTATTTCATGCTTCAGTGATTTTATGTTACCTTGAAAACAATTTGTTTTATGACTATCATAGTTTGGGTTTATGTGACCAATATTTTATAGCCCTGTGATTTTTGTCTTATATAGATCTCACACTATTTGATGCCTAAGTGTCATATTTACAGATAATGACATAGTATGACCCAAACTTTGACCTCAAAGTAAATATAAAGCAGCATGACCTATATTTCATGGTGTAGTGATTTAGCTTAATATCTTCTAGATTATTTAATGGATTTACATCATATTGGTATAATGGATCAATTTGACCATCAGATTGACTGTATGTAGGTCAGTGACCTATATTTTATGGCCCAGCAATTTTGCTTCATGTCTTGAAGACTATTTACTCCAGAAAAGTTGTATTTGGAATGATAGATCAGTGTCACTCAGAGACTGACCTTGTAAACTATATGTGGGTCAGTGACCTATATTTCATGGTCCATTGATTTTGTCTTATATCACTGTCATTGACTAAAATATTTTATAATTAAGAAATGGCATCGGCCAGGGATATTGGTGACCCTCTGGGTACTTGCTCTAGTTTAGTCCTAGTATCATTCGCACTGATATTAAGCTTCCATTTGTTTTGGTTGTTGTCATCCCTTTTGTCTTATTTGGTCCACTTTCCTTTTTGTAGGCTTTGGAATCTTTAAATGTCAGTAACTTTCTTAGATTTTATCCAATTTTGATCAAATTTGCACCAGAATGCAGTGTGTGTCAAGATCTTTGATCTCAGATAACTCTTTACCAATGTTGCCTTTCCCTTTAAAATTTTGCATGTATCAACTTTACAACGGTAATTTTATTTTTCAGCCCTAGAATTGTGTCTGTATTCCAATCAAGACATGTGAGTGAAGATTCCAAGGTATGCATGAATGTTTTATTACCACTGACTCATTACTAGCCTTGTCCTAAAATTTAAGTCATTTGAGTCTGTATTAGTCTCAATTCATCTCTCTTCATTTGGTACTTCTTACTTAATATCATAGCAAAGCCAGCGGACTATATTAACCCTTGTCCTGCTGAATAAATTAAGATGTCACGCCCTTTTCAAATTTTCAGCCAATCAGATTTCTTGATCTAGGTTGTTGATATAAATTCACATACTGAATTGCAAACAGTGCAGATCCAGATCAGTTGGCTTCTAAGAAGCCAACTGATCTAGATCTACACTGTTTGCAAAGGCAGGGTATATATGGGTTCAGCAGGGCAAGGGTTAATACAACTATTAAATATTATTTAAATTTTTACATTCAAGCAAGAAGGTACGTTCAGATCTGTAGCGTTTATCCACCTATGGATGGATATTGAAGATGTATTTTTGTGTAAAATTACTCCTCTGCTAATTATTACATTTTCCACTGGGCTAATGGTATGGCCATTATTATGTTAGAATGTTTAATTCACAATGAAATATTTGTATTTATTTTATTTAATCTAGAATTATGTAATATAAAGGTCTTTATTTTTGATGACATTGGTAAGGTTGCTCAGAAATGAAGACAAAAATGGTTAGATTAAAATACTTTGGAAAAATACTTATTTAAAAATTTATATTAATCTGGACTAAAGTTATCTGATTTATAAATTTTGAATATTTTAAATATTTTGTTACATCAGGTCAATAGTGTTATAATCTTATCACAAAATATTAATCACCCTGTTACAATAAATTAAAAAAATTAAAGATATAAGTACCTAGATGTCTATGGAATTTTTAACTTTAATTTGGTACAAAAAATTATACATCCATTGTTATGTTTAAGAAATGAGGTATAAATATTTGTTTAAAAATAGCATGGTTTCTTATTTGCAGTCATTTGGTCTGAACTTGTTCCGAGGAGCTATAAAAACAGAGCAAGTATTTCCATACCCAGAAGGTTAGTATCAGCATGGGAGAGAGAGGGTTACAGTCAACCAGGGGTGTCCCATAGGGTTTTAAAATGAGGGTCCCAAGGACTTCATTATGTGGTGGCAAGGGTCCTTTAATAAGATTTAGGGATTTGGTGTTTTAAAGAGGTAAACCCTTATTGCTTAAAGTGCTGATCACAACTGCAGCAGACAACACTTTGAAATCTTTTCTTTTTTTTTTCAGAAAATAAAATAAGGCTTGAAATTTCATACAGATTGTCTACTGCAGACAATTCACATGAAATGTCATCTTATTTTTTCTGAAAAATAATATTAACCCTTGTCCTGCTGAATAAAAGATGCCATGCCCATTTTTAATTTTTGGCCAATCAGATTACTTGATCCAGATTGCTGATACAAATTCACATACTAAATGGCAAACAGTGCAGATCCAGATCAGTTGGCTTCTTCAGAAGCCAACTGATCTGGATCTACACTGTTTGCAAAGGCAGGGTATATCCAGGTTCAGCAGGACAAGGGTGAAAAAGATAGACTGTCATCTGCT
This sequence comes from Anodontia alba, assembly GCA_964016985.1. Taxonomy (NCBI): domain Eukaryota; kingdom Metazoa; phylum Mollusca; class Bivalvia; order Lucinida; family Lucinidae; genus Anodontia; species Anodontia alba. The sequence goes on from OZ024832.1 coordinate 83,234,769, forward strand.
ACAATTATGCTTTGTGCTTTACAGGTAAAATATCCTAAATATTCTGATACTAAGCTTGATATTGTACATATAAATCCTGGAGGTATGTCAAAGAAATACTTATCAGTATCAAATACATGTAATATGACTCAGATCTGATGGCTCCTTTAGCAGTTTGATTTGGGTCTGCACTGTTAGTGCACACATATCTGTTTGAATATGTAGGGTTCAGTATGTAGGGTATGTGCCTTAAATATTTGCACACCTTAATGCCTTGTCATGTTTTTCTTAAGAAGCGTCTGGTTGGTTAAGAAGTTAGTGTTTTCGGGTTTGAATCTTTTGCTGTTACGGCAGAATCATCTCATGACTGTACAGCTCTTCATTGCACATAGCCTTTCATTATCACCCTTTCTCTTATCTCAACATTAAATAATGCTGAAAGGGACAAAAAACACAAAATCATTATTATCATGGATAATTTGTCACCTAGGATAATTTGACTTCCTGACCATGTGTCACCATGGATAATTTGACTACCTGACTATGTGTCACCATGGATAATTTGACTACCTGACCATGTGTTACCATGGATAGATTGAATACCTGACTATGTGTCACCATGGATAATTTGACTACCTGACCATGTGTTACCATGGATAATTTGATTACCTGACTACATGTATGTGTCACCATGGATAATTTGACTACCTGACCATGTGTCACCATGGATAATTTGACTACCTGACCATGTGTCACCATGGATAGTTTGAATACTTGACTATGTGTCACCATGGATAATTTGACTACCTGACCATGTGTCACCATGGATAATTTGACTACCTGACCATGTGTTACCATGGATAGTTTGAATACTTGACTATGTGTCACCATGGATAATTTGACTACCTGACTATTTGTTACCATGGATATTTGACGACCTGACCATGCGTTACCATGGATAATTTGACTAATTGATCATGTGTCATCAATCATCATAGATAATTTGACTGCCTGCCCTTGTGTCATCATAGATAATTTGACTACCTGTCCATGTTTCATCAGGGGTAATTTGACTACCTGCCCATGTGTCATCATGGATAATTTGACTACCTGCCCATGTATCAGTATGGATAATTTGACTACCTGCCCATGTGTCATCATAGATAATTTGACTACCTGCCCATGTGTCATCATGGATCATAATTTAACTGCCTGCCCATGTTTCACTAAGGATTATTTGACTACCTGATTATGTGTCACCATGGATAATTTGACCACCTGACCATGTGCCATCATAGATAACTTGACTACCTGTCCATGTGTCATCATAGATAATTTGACTACCTGCCCATGTATCATCATGGATCATAATTTGACTACCTGCCCATGTTTCACCATGGATTATTTGACTACCTAATTTAGTGTCACCATGGATAATTTGACCACCTGACCATGTGCCGTCATAGATAACTTGACTACCTGTCCATTTGTCATCATAGAGAATTTGACTCCCTGCCCATGTGCCACCATAGATTATTTGACTACCTGACGTGTGTCACCATGGATAATTTGACTACCTGATCATGCATTATCATGGATAATTTGACTCCCAGAAAATGTGTCAGTGGGATGTATATTTCTGTTTTATACCCTGCCACACATTTAAGTGGTGGGGTATTATGGTATCATGTTTACTGTCCCTGTGTCAATCCATCCATCTGTCTGTTGTACATCCGTCCATATTTTCGTTTCCAGATGATAACTTGAGTAAATATTAATGGATTTTCGACCAAACTTGGCATATACATTGTAATGCATTGATATCGTGGAGATCTGGTTTGGGATTGCTAATGGGCAAATTTTGTCAATTTTTGACAGTTATCGGCCTGTGACATGGCCACATTTTCATTTCTGAATGATTACTTGAGTAAATATCAATGGATTTTTACCAGACTTGATAAATGCATTGATATTATAGAGCTCTGGTTTGAGATTGCTAATGGGCAAATTTTGTCAATTTATGACAGGGTTATCTGGCTGTGACACATCCATATTTTCACTTCCGAATGATAACTTGAGTAAAGAGCAATGGATTTTCACCAAACTTTGTATATGTTTTGATATTTTTTAGCTCTCATTTCAGATTGCTAATGGGCAAATTTTGTCAATTTTTGATTTTTATCTGCCCATGATATGCCCATAATTTTGTTTCCGGATGATGACTTGAGTAAAAATTAATGGATTGTTACCAAACTTGGTTTGTGCATTGATATTGAGTAAAAATTAATGGATTGTTACCAAACTTGCATTGATAATGTGGTGGTCTGGTTTGGCATAGCTAATGCGCAGATTTTGTCAATTTTTGACAGTGATCTGTACCTGCTTGTGACATGTCAGGATTTTTTATTTCTGGATGATAACTTTGGTAAAGATCAATGGATTTTCACCAAATGGATCTTCACCAAACTTGCTTTGTGCATTGATATTGTAGAGCTCTGCACTGGGAAAGCTAATGGCCAAATTTCGTCAGTCACTGACAGTATTATTTGCCCTGGATATGATGGTGGCAGGGTATTATCGTTTCATGTTTTTATTTCAAAGTATGGAATGTGACTTTTAATATGGAATTTGTGAATATCTTGGACACCAGGGCCCAGTTGTTCAAAGCTAACAATGTCGTTAGTTAACAATTCGTTAAAATTTACATTGAGTGATACGCAAATAAGCTGAAATTTTTTGCTGAAAAAATGTGAGTAGCATTGCAAAAGCTACTCACATTTTTTTCAGCAAAAAATATCAGAATATTGTATGTTGAATCTGCTAAAACAGTTAACAAAATGACCCTTAACATGCTCTTTAAGCTAATGATGCTTTGAACAACCGGGCCCAGTAAATTTTTAAAACTAATATTTTGGCTGCAATACTGAATGGGTAGCCAGAATGTTTAGCAAAAAAAAAAGAAAAAAAAAAAGATCATTTACTGATTATTTTAAGTTATTTTAGAACATTGAGTTTTTAAAAGTGCGTAAGAAAGGTTTGATAGAAGGTAAAAATTCAGTGTCACACATATATGTGAGTGATCGATAGGAATGAGGCAGTTTGACCAGGGTCTGCATACTTGACCATTCTGTCACAACATTTTAGATACAAGAATGGAGTGTTCAATTTGGGATAAGTATGGTAAGGAGATACGTTCCCAGTTGTTCAAAACTTAATGAAGTTGATAGTTAATGTGCTGTTAAAATTTCTATCTTGAAATATGGCAAATACATGTACATTGTTAATATTTTTGCATTGCTAAAGCTACTTACATTTTTGCAGCAAAACTGTCAATGTAATTGAAAGTACCTTAGCTACAAAAGTTAATTATTTTGTCATTAACAAGCTTGTTAAGCTAACAGTGCTTTGAACAGCTGGGCCCAGATATTTTAGGGTACTTATTGTATACAATGTATATCTTTTCAGCTCTGAATGAAGAACAGACAGAAACACTGCAGTTACTGGTTGACCCATGTTCCAAGTTCTTTGAGGTATAATTACATGTAGCTCTAAAAATTCTGAAAACGTGGATGATAAGTTGGGATAATTATTGTAATTTTTTGGTCCTGTCACATGGTTAATCTGAGGCAATTCAGTTGAGTACCCACAAGAAGTACAGTGGTGCACATAACTCTGTATAAGAGGGTGTATCAGGTAAATATTATTCTGAGTTGTCCACAAAAACATATGTTATGGATTCTCATTAGAAGTGCCTCACAGAGGCACTTCTAATAAGTACCATAACATATGTTTTTGTGGAGAAATAAGAACTATATCAACACTTTTTGGTTGGAAAAGCATCTTTCCTATAGCTATGATGCAAACAATAACACAAGAAATATTTTTTTTTTTTTTTTTTTTTTTATCTTGATATGTGGTTCATTGCAAATGTGAATGTCTAAAAGCATCAGGTACTGCCATAAAAAGCATCAAGTTCCTTATTACGTAATTAATTAATAATTTTGCTAAACAATACTTGTACATTCAGAAAAAAAAATATATTTATATATCTAACATTCATGTCTAGCTGCCTAATAACAACTGATCCAGCTAAGCTTTCTTAAAAGATGATATACAGTTTTGTGGTATATTATTTGTGTTGAGGATTTACAACCAATCAACCCAATGGGTCATGTCGAGCGCGGTCAGTTTACCTAACCACACCTTTACTGGGCAGGCTTTGGCCTCCAAGCGGTTAACCAGTATTGTGCACATTCTTTCGCCAGAAACTGACAACTGCCCTTCTTAAATCAGTGGAAGGGAGAGAATGACCGTAGAAAATATTTCATGATCAATCTCCATGAAAAAATGTTACCGGCCTCGGCGGGGCTTGAACCCCCGACCTCCTGGTCTCCATTCGGATGGCGCATCCAACTGAGCCACTGAGGCTGGCTTTTTTGTGGTATAAATTTTAGTTCAAAAAAACAAAATATTTTTGCTTTGTACTCAGGTAAAAAGCTCTGGTCAGTCCCAGAAAATTCTAGGGTCAAGTTGAATTCAGTGTTATATAAATGTTTGTTTGTTATTGAACCATGAAAATATATAAACTGGATTATTATTATTATAATTGTCTGAAGACTTTTTATTAGCCCTAGGCAAGGGCTGTAGATAGCAGTATATGAAATTTTTTCTTGTTTTCCATCAAAACATGTCATTAGCATGTTGGGTAAAAATTTCAGGTGATGACATTGAAAATATTTTTCTTACTTTTCCCAGCAAAATAGACTTTGAGCTCTCATGCAACTTGTCTTCTTTGCATGAAAGATCAAAAGCCTATGAACTGGGGAAAATAAGAAAATATCCTTAGTATGTTGTATGCTGAATTTGCCCAGAGTGGGTTAAAAGTTAATGGCATTCATTAGAATCACCTTGGTGAGACAGTTCTAATTAGTGCCACATCAAGATTTCATGGAGAAATAGAAAAAAAAAATAGCTATCTGGGTGATACCTCTCATACTCATGCTTTCTATAGCTCTGTAATGTATTTACCTTAACCCTTGTCATGCTGAATATATAAAGATGCCACACCCACTTCTAACTGTCAGCCAATCAGATTCCTTGATCCAGATTGTTGATATAAATTCACATACTGAGTGGCAAACAATGTAGATCAAGATCAGTTGGCTTCTTTAGAAGCCAGCTGATCTGAATCTACACTGTTTGCAAAAGCAGGGTATAACCGGGCTCAGCAGGACAGGGGTTAAGTATTGGGACACCTTATCTACTTACCATACTTGTCCTTAAAATTGAAATAGTCCATTCTACAACCTCTTGATGTGTCTAAAATATTGCTGTATGTATGGCAAACAGTGTAGACCCTGATCAAACACAGCATTCCACTGCATCAGATCTGGGTCTACATTGTTTGCTCAGGCCTGTCTGTCTCAATATTAAGGGTTATTATGGTATACTGTAAATCTGGGCCCAGTTGTTCAAAACTAACGATGTCGTTAGTTAACGATTCATTAAAATTTACATCGAGTGATACGCAAATATGCTGAAATTTTTTGCTGAAAAAATGTGAGTAGCTTTTGCATTGCAAAAGCTACTCACATTTTATCAGCAAAAAATTTCAGAAAATTGTATATTGAATCTGCTAAAACAGTTAACAAAATGACCCTTAATGAGCTCGTTAAGCTAACGACGCTTTGAACAACTGGGCCCTGGAATTTTTCTGGCTTTTTGTTTTCACAAGTGTCCTCTCTAGATATACAGTTAACTCTCTTTATACCGACACTCGATACAACGACAAAATTCTTTATAATGACAATTTGAATTTCACGAAACCTTCGTTAAAGAGGTAACAATTAATGAGAAATTATGCAGGAATATAGCATTAAGCCTTCAAACAACATACGTTTTGGATATTTGTTAAAATCCTCTCACTGAGGCAATTCTAACAAATATCCAAAATATGTTCTATGGGGAAATAAGAATAAAACAAGGTCTTTCTTACATATCATTCTGTCCATTAAGGATTCTTTACAACAGCAAAGTCATTTTAATGGCAACATCTTTGGGAACAAATGCTGTCGTTGTAACAAGGGCTCACTGTACTTACATATAATTTGAATTAGCTGGTTATTTTATCTACTTTAAAGGTTCTAAAACTTCAAACAGAATAAATAAATGTGAGACCTTAATTTGTAGTAATTTAGGTTTCGTAGCGAAACCTATTAAAGACCTGCATTTTCATTAAAAAACAACAACAACAAAAAAAAAACAACTTCATTGTTGTCCTGACAGGTTTTGCTGAAATAATTGTTCAGAAAAAAATAATAAGAAATGATTGTAAATGTTACAAAAAGACATTTTTGGAACAGCTGCCAGTATGTTTCACCTTGTTTGAATTTTCGTGATCACCATTGCTGGCTACAGGTATTGTAAATTGATCACTGTTTCAGGGAGCAAAAAGACATGTTGTAATACATTTAGCAATCTTGAATCTTAGAAAGAAACCAATTTGAAGTTCCATGGGAGATTGAAGATCCCTGTATACGGGTTTGAGTGTATGTGACAAAAATTAAGTTCTGAAAGTCCTTATTAACCCTTGTCCTGCTGAACACGGATATACACTGTCTTTGCAAACAGTGTAGGTCCAGATCAGTTGGCTTCTTCAGAAGCCAACTGATCTGGATCTGCACTGGTTGTCATCAAGTATGTGAATTTATAGCAACAATTCAGATCAAGTAATCTGATTGGCTGAAAATTAGAAGTGGGTGTGGCAATTTATTTAGCAGGACAAGGGTTAAAGTATTTCTTTGTTTTTCATTTCTGTTTAGGAGGTGAATGATGCAGCAAAGAATGACACATTGGGAACAGTGGAAGATAGTACAATGGAAGGATTGAAGGCCTTGGGTGCTTTTGGGTTGCAGATTGCCCAAGAAAATGGTATGTGGCAGTAGTCCATATTTGCTGTAAATATTTGGATAGACCTGTCTGTGCAAACAGTGTAGACCCAGATCAAAATGCTATGAGATATTTTTCATGGATAAGATCCCTTTGCAGATTACAGCAGCTTATGTAGAGTTCATTTGATAGCTTGAGATAAGGCACTTTTTTTTCAACAAAAACTCTATAAAAAAAATTAGTTGTCAATACTCATAGGAAGTGCTCTCCAAGGCACTTCTAATAAGTATCTACGACATAGGTTTGTATGGAGAAATAAAAAAAACAAACAAACTCTCCCAGAATTATCACCAAATACTTCTATTTAACCCTTCACAGGCTGAATAAATTAACATGCCACACCTACTTCTAATTTTCAGCCAATCAGATTACTTGATCCAGGTTGTTGATACAAATTCACATAAATGTACTTAGTGACAAACAGTGCAGATACAGATCAGTTGGCTTCTTCAGAAGCCAACTGATCTGGATCTGAACTGTTTGCAAAGACAGGGTATATCCAGGTTCAGCAGGACCAGGGTTAATAAAGTCATTGTGCACGTCATTGGGATTGGCTCATGTTGAAGCTCAGTTTGTTATTTTTGACTGGAATGAGATGTGATTTAACTGCCCATTTTTATCACGTGAGAAGTACTGAAAAAAATATACTGCAGTTCCTATAATAAAAGGCACTTGTTTTCCTGGAAACTGGTCCTGAAAATTCTCTGCATATCACTAATAGGGGCAGGAAACTATGGCCTTTTTTTCCCCATAACAATGTAATCACTTTGAGGCCCTGAAGTTTTACAACAAACATGCTCTGATTTGTGTCAACTTTGTGCTTTGATGTCACGTGTGTCAAATATGGTTCTGTGTCATTCTCACACTCTGTATGATCCATTAAAACTGTAAAAGCTCTTGTCTTGTTTCTCCAAACTTCTACTATTTCACAGATTGTCCTGTATGCCATTCTATCATGGTGTGATGCACAACATTGGCAAACCTTAAGTTACAAACATGGACAAAGAGCAAGATTGTGAAGAAACAAAACTTATGCTGTGAAAAAATGAATAGTCACCATAAAATGTACAAGAAGATGGTCAGATTGTACATCCCTGCATGAGTTATTTGTTTGTGAATTTTGCCTGTAGTCAATATTGCAGTATTTACCAGTGATATCCCTTTTAACCCATTGCCACGTCTGATCAGGGTCTCCACTGTTTGCAAATAGTTCAACCATTTTTCTCTAGGAATATCTAAATCACATAGCCTGACATACCAAAAATTGAAACTGGACTCTGCCAATATATAGTGTGGAGGGTTTCATTCAGTCTACAATGGGTAAAACAAGATTGTGAGATCCCTGCTATCTTTTGAAATGTACACTAATCCTGCAATGGTTGAGTTGGTATACTGCTTTGTTCAGAGATGTAAAGGAAGAGTATCTGGAAATAATTCTGGGATATTGTTTTTCTTATTTCTCCATAAAAAAACAGATGTTACTCATGAATGGGGAGACAATTTGGATGAATTGTCAAAGCCTTACAAAATTATTTGTATTGAATGTCAAGGCTCATTTTCTGGGAAAAATAGGAAAAACATGACAAAGCCTATGTTCTGGAAAGCCAAGAAAAATATTTCTATTAAAATGTTATTTGCTAAATGTTATATGCGGCATGTGAAGTGTTAAGTAATGTTTATTTTCTGCCAATCTTTTTGTAGGAGGTCTGGGACTCAACAACACACAGTATGCAAGACTTGTAGAAATAGTTGGAGCTTATGATCTCGGTGTCGGTATATTACTTGGAGCACATCAGGTCAGTTCTAATTGTAAGCATACCACAGTAAAAGTTCATAGCCAGGTTAGCTATCCTTGTAGCGGGTAAGGGTAGAGGGGGAATGCTTTTATTTCTTCTGTTTCTTCATTTTCATTCCTGTTCCTCTTTCTTCCCTGTCCCTCTCTTTCATCTCTTCTACTGTCTCTTCTATCTCTTTTCTCCCATTCTCTGGGAGACAACACAAAATGACCCTCAAGGGTTGACGTGTCGTTAAACCCCAACACAATCAATCAAAATCATAGCCAGGTTCAGAGCCATAGCACAGTTAATAACTCATCTGACTGCAGAGGTCTCAAGTTTGAATCCCAGCACGAACATAAAACTTTTATGGAGATTGATCATGAAACCATTTCCACTGTTATTTAGACAGGGCAATTTTCAGTCAGTTACTGGCAAAAGTATATACACAAGTACTGGTTAGCTGCTTAGTGGACTGAACCTGCCCAGGAAAAGTGTGGGTAGGTTAACAGACCAGCTCAACATATCCTTAATGATGTCAAATGGGCTATAAATGTCCAAATCAAACAGAAAAAGTTCCTAGCGAAGATATTTTTATGCTTGAAGTCATGTTATATGTACCTGTTAGAAATGCCTCAGTGAGGTGCTCAACGAGAGGGCAGTTGTCAGTTTCTGGCGAAAGAATGTGCACAATACTGGTTAACCGCTTGGAGGACTAAGCCTGCCCAGTAAACATGTGGTTAGGTAAACTGACCGCGCTCGACATGACCCCATTGGGTTGACTGGGCCGTAAAACCTCAACACAAACAAACAAAGGGATACCTAGAAAAAGTGTTTGCATGGATCTGATGTGTTTTTGTCTTTTAATTATTCCCATGCTTTAGCAATGGAGATATTGTGAAGATCTCTGTCTGTCAGTCAGTGCATGATGCTATCTCCACCAAAACCATTTGGCGGAATTTAACCCTACTTGCTTTATGACTTTCCCTTGTGGGAAGTTTTCCAGTCTGTCAAGCTAGTAGAAGCATGAAGGGGGATTTTGCAATAGCTTGCTATTGTCTGAGCAGTCTAGTTTTTTTTTGTTTTTTTTTTCACAGTTAATTGTATTTTCTTATCAGCTCTTGAATAATTTAGTAAAGCAATTCCAGAAAGATAAAAGGTTTGTCATTATTTAGGGTATACATTTTTATTTTGTTTTGTTTCACACAAAGCCATATCTTGTCTTGTCTTCTTAACAATCACCTTGCCAAAGCAACTATAATGAGTGTCTGCATTTATACATTTGTACAAATTTACCCCTTGTACTGCTGAACCCGGATATACCCTGCCTTTGCAAACAGTGTAGATCCAGATCAGCTGGCTTCTGAAGAAGCCAAATGATCTGGATCTGCACTGTTTGCCATCAAGTATGTGAATTTACAGAACAGTCTAGCTCAAGTAATCTAATTGGCCTAAAATTGGAAGTGGGCGTGGTATCTTAATTTATTCAGCAGGACAAGGGTTAAGAAACTGGATACACTTTCAGGGGAGATAACTCTTTCAAAATTGTTTTGTCTCACTTCTGAAAGGGATCTTCTTAAAAGGAAAGAATTTGCTCACCATGGGAGCAAATTCTCTCCTTTAGAGTAGATGGTTTTTCAGAATGGGCTTGGTGGGCAGGAAAGCATACAGGAAGTTAAAAAGTTGACTCCCTTGTAAAAAATGGCAGAACCTCTACCAAGTGTATCCAATCCCCATAACAATGAACTCTCTTCTGTACACCCATTTTATTCTGAATTTATGTTTTTGTACATTTCAGTCCATAGGATTTAAAGGCATCTTGTTGTTTGGTAATCCAGAACAGAAAGCCAAGTATCTACCAAAGCTTGCTGCCGGGGAACACATAGCAGCCTTCTGTCTCACAGAACCTGGTAGTGGATCAGATGCTAGTGTATGTATGGCTGTCACATCTATATGTCTATAAAGGACTCTTCCAGGTTTCAGTTAAGACTGGCCCATTATTTCAAAAGGGTTTTAAATGCATAGCCAGATAAAAAAGTTCAGCAGATAATGTTTTTAAGTTTTTTTATATTTGTTCTCCACTGCTGATAAAGTGGGGACACTTGTAATAGTAGCATTCTGTCCATCCATGTTTCCATCTTTTCATGATTCAGTGTGTTTTTTTTTTGTGTCCAGGCTGTAACTCTTTTACCCTATGGAATATTTTCATGAAGCTTCACACACATTCTTAACATGGTGGAACAATATGTTGCTATCATATTTAACTGAAATTAAACTGCCATAAAATGTACAATTCTTATATACCAGGGCCCAGTTGTTCAAAGCTAACTACATCGTTAGTTTACGATTTGTTAAAATTTACATCGAGTGATACGCAAATATGCTGAAATTTTTTACATTTTTTTCAGCAAAAAATATCAGATTATTGTATATTGAATCCACTAAAACAGTTAATGAAATTACTCTTAGCGAGCTTGTTAAGCTAACGACATTTGAACAACTGGGCCCTGAATATTTTGGTTTGGTTACTTAGGCATTTTGAACATTTTTGTGCAGAAATATTAAAGGCTCCATACTCCTCAAAAATAGACAATTTATTATCTAAGAGTTTAATAAATTGATAAATGGTGTTAATACAATCATAAAATGTGGCACCTGACAACCTGTAATATTTCAGCTAGTCTCTCATTCTTGAAATGGAATGATTTTTTTTTTTGTCATGTTGCCAACATTAATTCAGAGATACAATAAAAGATAATTTCAGTTTTGATCCAGTTAAAAAATGAGAGACTAGCTGAAATTTCACAGGCTGTCAGATGCCACATTTTATGATGGTATTAATACTATGTATCAATTTATTAAACCTTTCTTGGATAAAAAATGTCTATTTTTGAGGAATATGGAGCCTTTAACTGTGTTGAAAAATAAATTTGTTTCCATACAAAAATAATTGTGTTACTGGGTGACCTAAACCAAAACTATTTGTAGAACTTTTCAGATCCTGTGTGTTAAACACATTCCTACCATTGTGAAATGTTATTGTGTATTTATTTTCAGTCTGTAAAGACTCGTGCAGTGTTATCTAAGGATGGTAAACATTACGTATTGAATGGCAGTAAAATTTGGATCAGCAATGGTGGAATAGCAGAAATCTTTACAGTTTTTGCACAGGTTACTTTTTACCAAGATTTCTTAGCAGTCCAGGGAGCGGTTGGGTGTGGCAAAGGTGATGGGTATCTTATGTCACCAGGGCGTCCAACTGATATTGGCTTAGAGTTGGGCAAGGCCTGCTATCCTTTTAGCAGGCAAGGGTGGAGGGGGAATGTTTTTACTTCTTCTGTTTCTTCACTTTCATTCCTGTTCCTCTTTCTACCCTGACCCTCTCTTTCATCTCCTCTACTTTCTCTTCTATATCTTTTCTCCCTTTCTCTGGGAGATGACACAAAATGACCCAAAAGGGTTGATGTGTCATTAAACCCTGACACAATCAATTAGTTCTTAGCAGTCCAGATAACTAAGCCTAATGTTTTATTTTTGTGTGAAGAAAACTCAGAATGAAGTACTTCAATAGAGTTGCTAGTTTTAAATAAAATATATTTTATAGATAAAATATGAATATTTGTCATCATTTCTCCATGATGTTTTTACTGCTCTCATTTGAATTGTCATTGCAAAGACAATGTTTTTAGTTAGATATTACAACATACATAATATGAAGTGCCAATCCCAGCTGCAGCAGTAAAAATTTTAATTTATTTTTTCAGAGAAAATAAGGCCTAGCCGACAGCTGCTAGACCTTATTTTCTCTGAAAAAAAAATAAAAAAATAAATAAGACTATCATGCACTGCAAATATATGGGGTTAAAAAAAAGCATTGATTAAACTCCCTACACCATAGGTTACTATGGACCTTTGCAATTCTCTTATACTACTTAGCAGATACCGTTTTTCAAGGTATGACTCTTTTTTATGCTATTTCAGACACCAGTAAAAGATGAAAAAACAGGAGAAATGAAAGACAAGGTAACAGCGTTCATAGTGGAGAGAAGTTTTGGGGGAGTTTCAAAGTAAGTGTACAAGGAAAAGATTTTGTCTGACACATTTACTGATGTTTTCAGTTTCCGTATCTTTTGCGAGAAAGACACATGCCACCAAAGTTTTCAACAACAATATCATTAACAAGAACAACTTAGAAAAAAAAATATTGTGTAATGAAAGAAAATTTGTATGACATTGCTATTTTTTCAGTAGATAACAACATGTCATGAAAATTATTTGATCACATGTTACATCACAATTGGTTACTTGTGTGTAAAGCCTGTTGAAAAGCAGTTCAATTTCTAAAGCCATAAAACACAGTTTAATAAAACACAGTTTAAAAGTTATATGATAAACAGAATCTTACAGTCATGATCATTTTGTATGAACTTTGTGAAACTCACTGAAGGCTCATTTCATTAATTACATATGAAATGACCACTCATGTAAGATCTTCTATATGTAATTTTTTTATAGTTTCATCATGTATATTTGTGCAGCAATTTTAACTGAATACTCATTAAAAATATAAGAAATTTTCCCTGATTAACCAGAGCTGCCACTGTCTGCTTACAGGATCAATGTGTACTTGTATTTTGTATATTTTGATTGAAGCTGAGCAGACGTGCGACCATAACAAAAACTTTGTCAAGGAAGAAAAGAATGTCAACTCAGATTATCAGAGAACATTTCTACAAAGGATGATGGGTCACCACCCGGCATGGTTTTACTGTCAGGGGTAGGTCCCATAATGGTGGTGGCTCTACAAATGGGCATATCATTCATAGCATGTCCACCAGTCACCAGGCAGTCAATTTCACTAGTCACCAGGCACCAGTCACTAGACACCAGTCACCAGTTACTAGACACCAGTCACCAGTTACTGGTCAGCCTCGGTGGCTCAGTTGGATGCGCTGTCCGACTGGAGACCAGGAGGTCGAGGGTTCAACCCTGCCGTGGTTGGCAACATTCTTTCGTGGAGATTGATCTTGAAATATTTTCTATGGTCATTCTCGCCCTTCCGCTGATTCAAGAAGGGCAGTTGTCAGTTTCTGGCAAAAGAATGTGCACAATACTGGTTAACCACTTAGAGGACTAAGCCTGCCCAGTAAACGTGTGGTTAGGAAAACTGACCGTGCTCAACATGACCCCATTGGGTTGACTGGGCTGTAAAACCTCAACACAAACAAACAAACAAAACCAGTTACTGGTCACAGAGAATAGTACATGAGGCACCGGGCACCAGCCAGTGAGTACTGACATTCAGACACGGGTCACCAGGCAACAGGCACCAGGTAGTTGACTCTGTCACCGGGCACCAGTCACCGGTCATATAACACTAATTACCGGGCCCAAGTCAGTGGTCACCAGGCACCAGGTACCAGGTATCAATCGCTAGGTACTGGGTACCAGATAGCCAATTATTGACAGCCTTTGAACCTGTAGCAACCCGTTACTAATGAACCTTCGAGTTCCATGAATAGTCAGACTTATATTGCCTTTGGAGCCAGATTTCATTACTATGTCTGACCCAAGTATTGTTATCAAACCTTCTGTAAATACTCGGAAATCTAATAGGTCCATTTCTCTTAAAAGATCTAGTAGAAGAGATCTACATAATCCAAACATGGAAGAGGAGGAGATACAGTTCTTCTTCATCTTCCTTTTTCTTCTTCTTCCTCTTCTTCATTGTCTTCACTTAAAAGTGGTGGTGAGTCAAAGAAATTAAAACATTCATATAAGAAGAGAAAACACCACTCTCCTTCTTCTTCCTCTGGTAATTCTATCAAAGACTATGGTCAGTATCAAAGATCTAGACATCTCTCTCCTCAGGCTTTTAATGTTCATACAATCGTACAGCCTGATATGTGTATAGAGGAATCACAGAATTTACAATTTGATTATTCTGTGCATCAAGATTCAAAGGATTTAGGATCAGATTCTGTACAGGATAAACCTTAATCAATGAAGTCTTCAGATTACTACCAGAAGAAATGTGTCTTTCGAAGCTCACACTCCCTCCAAACCTCTATCCAGAATTGAACTACTTATGGAATCTTGTTCAACTCCATTACCAGTTCTCCCTCAGTCTAAGTTGACAGAAAATACTACCAAGTATATCCAAAGTAAACTAGACAGGGTGAGGATTAGACATGTCCTCAACTATTTGTCAGGGCCGAGTTGTTCAAAACTAACGATGTCGTTAGTTAACATATCGTTAAAACTTTGGTCATTTAATATGGCATATATGCTAATATTTTTGCTGAAAAAATGTGAGTAGCTTTTGCATTTGCACGACCTAAACAAAATCAATCATATAGGTCTAAGAATCAGTCACAGTCCTCTTTGTCGATTACAAAAAGGACTTTTCTAAGAGGAGTGATAAAGTAAGACAGTTACCTCCTCTGAACCTGAATCAGATCACAAAGATAAAAAAAAACAAAACAAAAAAACCCCAAAACTTTCCACTGCCTGTTTTACTAAGTTAAATATTCTGGTGGGAAAAAGATTGGTCCACTTTGTGTAACTGTGGGGAGAATTAACTCAAAACAAATGGGTCCTCTCTATCATCTAAGAAGGTTTCAGGCTCCAATTCAATTCACCTCCTCCTCTATCTACAGTTCCGATAAGTCTGAGTCAGTTTTCCTCCCAGTTGTTACAAGAAGAAATAAGAACAGAACTTTTCCAGTAATGGGCACTGAAAATGGTAACAGATCGGAGAATTCACCGTTTTTACTCCTGGCTATTTCTTTTACCAAAAGAGAGAAAGGAAAATTACATTCGGTAATAGATCTCTCCATTTTAATCTATATAAGAAAACAACTAGATAAATCTATATAAGAAAACAACTGTTTAAAGATCAAGAAAACCAAGTCAGTGCGTAAGTCGATATTGGTCAAAGACTGGACTGTCTATATATATCTACGGATGCACATATACATTTTCAGAGTCATCCGCAATCAAGGAAGTACCTTCGCTTTGTGTTTGGCAATCAGGTCCTCCAGTTCACGGTACTTTCTTTTGAAATGTCCCTAAATTTGTGCATTCTTCTCAACTGATTGACATAATCGCTGTTCATTTGCATTAACATGCCATCTCAATTTTCTGTATTTAGACAATTGCCACATAGAAATATTATACGTGGTAGAATAATATCTCCAAATATATTGCCTCCAAATGATGTAAAGTCTAGGATTGATTCCAAATCTAAAATAAGTTAGATTTGAACTAAATTCAGTGATTCACTTTTATAGGTATAAAATTCCTGCGCCCAGTTGTTCAAAGCATCGTTAGCTTAATGAGCTCATTAAGGGTCATTTTGTTAACTATTTTAGCAGATTCAATATACAATATTCTGATATTTTTTGCTGGAAAAATGTGAGTAGCTTTTGCACTGCAAAAGCTACCCACATTTTTTCAGCAAAAAATATCAGCATATTTGCGTATCACTCGATGTAAATTTTAACGAAGAGTATGATTTGTTTTTATCTGAAGAGTGAATAAATTCTAATGGCTTTGTCTTAATTATCTGCATAAAGTCTCATATACCGGTAATCCATTACATGAGGCTGTCAAACTCCATGTTACGATGTAAACAGCCTTTTTTATTAACTTTTGCCATGGCTAAGAAATGTAGTGAATTTCATGCCTGGCAACAGATTCAAATCATATAAGATGTAATCAGTCAGATGTTTCAGTCTCATTGATCTTACAAACTGGACTTTTGTAAAGAATTAGATTCCGTCCATTTGCCAAGATCTTTAAAGGTTACTAATTTAGCTCAAAAATGCCAAAAGGATATATTTATATAGACTTTTATGCTCAATTAGAGCATTAAAGAATGATTAGTTCGTATCGTAAAAATAGAACTAGATTATTTTACCAGTTAATGGTAATCATGATTGATTTAAGTATCTAGATCTGTAGTTTACCTATAGGAAACTCAACTGAGGAGCCATTCCTTCTTAAACTATTAGGGCTCATGAAGATAGAGAGTTACCTTTTCCTGGGCATTCTTTGATAAGGTTCCGATCAATGACATTCTCAAAACAGTAGTCTGGAATATATATCTTTGAACTGGGCAAAATCTTACTTGAGGGATATGTCTCAACAAATTATCGGGTCCAGTTGTTCAAAGCGGCATTTAGCTTAACAAGCTCGTTAAGGGTCAATTCATTAACTGTTTTAGCAGATTCAATATACAATATTCTGATATTTTTTGCTGAAAAAATGTGAGTAGCTTTTGCACTGCAACAGCTACTCACATTTTTTCAGCAAAAAATTACAGCATATTTGCGTATCACTCAGTGTAAATTTTAACGAATCATTAACTAATGACATCGTTAGCTTTGAACAACTGGGCCCAGTTTGCTTCATTGGGCCCAATCATTGCTGCCCAAAAAAGAGGTGGGGGGCAGGAATTCAGGTCTCTGATGCTTTAGAAAACTCGCAGCCTCCAGAGTCCAATATATATATATATATATATGATGAAGGTAATTAACACCTAGAGATGTTATTAGTGAATCTAAGTCATTCTTAAGAATATATTACAGAATGTATCTGATT
Source organism: Anodontia alba (assembly GCA_964016985.1). NCBI lineage: Eukaryota > Metazoa > Mollusca > Bivalvia > Lucinida > Lucinidae > Anodontia > Anodontia alba. The sequence goes on from OZ024832.1 coordinate 83,252,075, forward strand.
CCTGAGAGTTTCCTGAGTCTTAAATCAGACGTTAAGGGACTCTAATATATACTAGGGTTAGAATTAGGGGAGCTCTTTCCTCCTAATCTACAAATTCTAGCACATTATCTGTAGGTTAATGTATTATGGAGTTAAAATGAAGTTTTTATGGTAAAAGATATTTGAACAAGTAATCCTTAGCCGCGTTGCTTCAGTTATATTGTGTAATTCTACAAAGAAACTGAATACATGATCAAAATAGCAGGAAAGTGACATCATACAGGCATGCCTCAAGGGACCTTCTGGATTAAGTCTCGAGCCATTATTCTGTGGCAGGTTTAAGTATAGAAGAGAATAGCACATTATCCATAGGTTAAATATTACTTGTTATACCCCCGGCATACGAAGTATGCAATTGGGGTATATAGTTTTTGTCTTTTCTGTCTGTCAGTCAGTCAGTCAGTCTGTTAACATTTATTTTGTGTCAAAGATATCTCAGGAACTACTTTACCTAGAAACTTGAAATTTTTTACACATGACAAGTATGACTAGTTGTATTGTGGGAAAGAAAATAAGGCCATGGAGTTATTTCCCTTTGTTGTTCTGGCTATACTGATGGTCATGGCATTTATTTGTGTCAAAGAAATCTCAGAAACTACTTTACCTAGAAACTTTAAATTTTGTACACATGACAAGTATGACTAGTTGTATTGTGGGAAAGAAAATAAGGGCCATGGTGGCAGGTCCCTTAGAGTTATTTCCCTTTGTTGTTCTGGCTATACTGATGGTCATGGCATTTATTTGTGTCAAAGAAATCTCAGAAACTACTTTACCTAGAAACTTTAAATTTTGTACACATGACAAGTATGACTAGTTGTATTGTGGGAAAGAAAATAAGGCCATGGGGCCAGGTCCCTTAGAGTAATTTCCCTTTGTTGTTCTGGCTATACTGATGGCCATGGCCGGGGGTATTAGTGAGCATATGCTCACTTCATGGTCTAGTTAAATATGTTTTACTATAAAAACTTCATTTTCATGGAGAAATAAGGAACTATCAATCACTGTGTGTACATTTTGATGAGCAGTGAAAACCCTGTCAGATCAGCCTGAACAGAAACACAGAGAAATCCACAATCAGTCTGAACAGATACACATTAACAACTACAGTAAAACTTGTCCTAAAGGTCAGCATCACCTGCCTTTAAAGGCCACTATTTCAGATCCCATTAAAGGCAAAGAAGAGGAAACCTACCTGATTTAAGCAAGCACCTGTCTTAAGCAACCGGTTTGTAGCTTTCTCATATGTGCTTGCCTAACACAGGTTTGACTGTACAATCACTCTGAACATACAGAGAAAACCACAATCAGTCTGAACAGATGCACAGAGAAAACCACAATCAATGTGAATAGATGCACACATAAAACCACAGTCAGTCTGAATAGATGCACACAGAAAACCACAGTCAGTCTGAACAGATACACAGAGAAAACCACAATCAATCTGAATAGATGCATAGAGAAAACCACAATCAGTATTAACAGAGGCACAGAGAAAACCACAATCAATCTGAACAGATGCACAGAGAAAACCACAATCAGTCTGAACAGAGGCACAGAGAAAACCACAGTCAGTCTGAACAGAGGCACAGAGAAAACCATGATCAGTCTGAACAGATACACAGAGAAAACAGTCTGAACAGATGCAAAGGGAAAACCACAATTAGTCTGAATAGATACAAAGAGAAATCTACAATCTGTCTGAACAGATACATAGAGAAAAACCACAATCAATCTGAACAGAGGCACAGAGAAAACTACAATCAGTCTGAACAGATACACAGAGAAAAGTACAATCATTCTGAACAGATGCACAGGCTTATCTGACCCATCACTGGCTTATGGTTAGAAGAGGGGAAGAGGGGTTGAGGGGTAAAATTCTTTATGAGTAGCTCCCTCCTCACCCCTGTTGAGAAGAGAGCTTAGTTTGAGGTATATTCTTTGACTTAAGTATAAAAGCTGTTTATTTTCAGTGGACCACCTGAGCAGAAAATGGGAATAAAAGCCTCAAACACAGCAGAAGTTTATTTTGAAGATGTTAAGGTACCTGTGGAAAATATTATTGGAGGTGAGTAAGCTGGCCAATCTTAGATATAGATCCTTAATACAAAGTCTTCCTTGGCTCAATTGTATTACAGTGGAACCTCGATAATTCAAAGTCCAAGGGACCAAACAGTTTTGTTTGAATTATTGAGACTTTGAATAATTGAGGATTAAAATGCATACATATATTTCATTTGGGACTTCAAAATGATTTTGAATTATTGAGAATTTTGAATTATTGGAGTTTGAATTATCGAGGTCCTACTGTATAATACCATAAATACCCTAAATATAACAATTTAACTCCTTACCATATTTTGATCAGTTATCGTACCTTATCAAAGCATTATTATCATACTTTATCAAATGGACTTGTTTAGAATAACTCTGTACTGTTATTTAAGCAGATACCATACTTCAGGTATCGTAAGTGTCCTAAAACTTTGAACACTTTATCTCATACTTATTTTTTTTATTCCTTAATATTGATTTTCATGCAGTTGTTTCTTAAAATACTTAGTGGAATGGCAAACAGTGTAGACCTGATCAGACTGCTTTTTCAGGAGCAGTCTGATCTGGGTCTGCACTGTTTGTATGTGTAAGTTTTTTCAAAACTTTAGTGTATGAAAGTTTAGGGTATTTACCACAATCCAACTGCATTATTGTTATTTGGGGTGTGTAGGCTATGGGAATTTCTGACATATCTTATTTCTATATACTCATCAGGTATTGGAGGAGGATTTAAAGTTGCCATGAATATCTTGAACAATGGCAGATTTGGTATGGCTGCTGCGCTGTCTGGTACCATGACAGGCTGTATCAAGAAAGCTGTTGACCATGCTTCCAACAGGACACAGTTTGGGAGGAAAATAGATTCATTTGGTACAATACAAGAGAAAATAGCCCAGATGGCCCTGAAACAGTATGTCACTGAGGTAACTGAATATATATGTTGCTGTACAAGGCCCAGTTTTTCAAAATTAACAATGTTGTTACTTAACATACTGTTAAAACTTTGATCATTAATTATGGCATATATGCTAATAGTTTTGCTGAAAAAAATGTGAGAAGCTTTTGCATTTGCAAAAGCTACTCACATTTTTTCAGCAAAAATATCCATGAATACCACTAATGAGGTCATTAAGCTAACGATGCTTTGAACAACTGGGCCCAGAAAGGAAATCACTATTTTTTCTTAAATACAAGAATACCATAACTCCTTAGCATGCTTGTCCAAAAATTTTGATAAGGCAATTTTACCCTTGCATTGCTGAATGAATTAAGATGCCACACTCACTTCTAATTTTCAGCCAGTCAGATTACTTGATCAGGGTTGTTGTTTCAAATTCACATATTTAATGCCAAAGAAGCAGCCAGCTGATCTGGATCTACACTGTTTGCAAAGGCAGGGCATATTCATGTTCAACAGGACCCGGGTTAAAAATTGTTGGATGTGTGGTAAAAGTGTAGATCCTAACTATGTCTTTCTTTTGTATATGATCTGGTCTGTGCAGTTTACTCATGACTATATGGCCCAGTACTTAAGAGTAAATGTTGTATGCACAGTACTAAAAAAAGACCTTTATACCATTTGTGAACACTCAACAGGAAAGCTATGGGCACAGTTGTTTAAAACTTAATGAAGTTGTGAGCAAACATGATGTTAAAATTTCTATTGTGAAATATGGCAAATACATTGATATTTTTTGCTGAAAAAATGTGAGTAGCTTTTGCAAAAGCTACTCACTTTTTTGCAGCAAAAATATCAATGTTTTTGAAAATAACTTAGCTACAACAGTTATCAAGTTTGTCATTAACAAGCTTGTTAAGCTGACACTGCTTTGAACAACTGGGCCCAGATGTTTTATGTACTGACCAGAAGTGCCTTACTCATGTCAGGGTTTTCTCTGACTTGCATTTTGGCAGTTTTTACCCCCAAAACCTTGTTTGGGACTCTTGAAAACTAGGGGAAAGGGTCCTGAGTGATGCATACAGAATAAAGTCTAAAATTAATTTTATTTATCTGTGGCTTTGTATTTTAATCTGTTCACGGTCTAAAGGCCAGGAATTATCAATATTTGGGCAGTTATTAACCCATAAAGCACAACACAAATTGTAGCAGACAACAGTCTAAAATTGAATTGATTTTCAGAGAAAATAAGGCTTGACATTTCATGTGAATTATTTGCTATGAAGATTTCATATGAAATGTCAAGCCTTATTTTCTCTGAAAAAAGAAGTACTTGAAAATGTCATCTGCTGCAGAACTTCTTACATTGCAATTTGTTTTTAAAGGGTCTTTTTTTAAATCAGTTAACTTTTACACCCTATTAAAGGACCCCTCATCTCCACATAAGGAAGCCCCTGGGACCCCTGGGACCCTCACTTTAAAACACTAAGGAAAAACTCTGTGAAGTGCTCGTAATGAGTGCACTGTGGCACACAAGGTATATTTTTGTGGAGAAATAAGAAAGATATTTATCTGGGTATTCATTTTATCTAGAGCTGTGGGACATTTTCACTCTGGACTTACAGAGGTGCCAGTTCTTGTAGAAAATAACAATATAGGGATCAAACATGGTTTTTCATGCATTAACATTCGCCAGGTCCCGAGGGAGGTGTTGAAAACCGAGGCCGGAGCCCGGGGTTTTCAACACCTCCCCAGGGACCTGGCGAATGTTAATGCATTGAAAAACCGTGTTCGATCACTATTATTGCATAAAAACTGAAAACTTTTGCGACATTTTGCATTATTTCTTGCACTATTTTGTTTCGCCTTTTCACTGATGTCTCGTGAATGCAATTTACACGAACTGTGCTCGTTCTAGGGCCAGGCAGTACACATCTTGTAACGGCAGCAATTCTGTGACCCCGGTATGAGCATATTGAAAGTTATGTAGCCATGCATTAACAGCGTGTGAATTGCCTTGTTAATATATGGGTTTTCGCCATCTAATGAACGGCTGTTAATAATGTGCGACACTGCTTTTTATGCAATAATGAACAACAATGACTAAGGCTGGTACAATTAATCAGATAATTGGTTAATTGATTGATAAATACCACAAAAACAATTGTCGTTACAGGTTTGCTAATAATCAATCATTTCATTTCTGTGTCTGTTACTGTACCATATTTAGCCTTAGTAATCATGCGCCGTCCGACTGGAGACCAGGAGGTCATGGGTTCAACCCCCGCCGAGGTCGGCAACATTCTTTCGTGGAGATTGATCATGAAATATTTTCTACGGTCATTCTCTCCCTTTCGCTGATTCAAGAAGGGCAGTTGTCAGTTTCTGGCGAAAGAATGTGCACAATACTGGTTAACCGCTTAGAGGACTAAGCCTGCCCAGTAAACGTGTGATTAGGTAAACTGACCACGCTCGACATACCCATTGGGTTGACTAGGCCGTAAAACCTCAACACAAACAAATTACCCTTAGTAATCAAATGTCACAGCTCCTTACCATACTCTTAAGTTTGAATAAGTACAATTCACTACCAAATGTTGTGTCTAAAAATAGCTGGATGAGTGGCAAACAGTGTAGACCCTGATGGGATGCCACATTTGCAGTGTCTCATCTGGGTCTACACTGTTTGCTCAGGCCTGTCTGACCAAATACATACAGTAAAGTATAACACATGGCAGTAGTCATGTTCAGACAGACAGGTAAAGTTATGACCAAATCTTCAGTGATTACTAATTGATTATCGATCACAATGACATGACTGATAATCGATTATCTTATCAGCTCTGATTAGCCCGCCTAAACAATGACCCTGATCATACTGAACTGACACCTTCTTTCATAGCAAATTTTATGCAAGTACAAAAGCTGGTAGGACGTTATGATACTTTAATGACCTGAAAGGCCTAGATAGGATTGTATGATGATCAGTGGTTGATCTACACTGTTCAATGAAAATCTGGGCCCAGTTGTTTAAAGCATCGTTAGCTTAACGAGCTCGTTAAGGGTTATTTTGTTAACTGTTTTTGCGGATTCAATATACAATATTCTGATATTTTTTGCTGAAAAAATGTGAGTAGCTTTTGCACTGCAAAAGCTACTCACATTTTTTCAGCAAAAAATTTCAGCATATTTGCGTATCACTCTGTAAATTTTAACGAATCGTTCACTAACGACATCATTAGCTTTGAACAACTGGGTCCTGATCTATTTGTACAGTACAGAGAGGCAAGCTCATATGAGCCTTTGTTGTTTATTTGTAATTACCCTGTGTTATGGTCCATGCTATTCTGTTATGTTCTATTCTATTCTAATTAATCTATTATATTCTGTTGTATTCTGTTGTTTTATATTATTCAAGTAGAACATTAAATCATTTTAAGCCGTGGTGTCCCAGAATTATCTATGAAATCTGTGTGTTGAAATTGTATTGGTTTATTTTTCAGTCAATGGCATACATGCTATCTGCAAACATGGACCATGGGTACAAAGATTTCCAGATTGAAGCTGCTATCAGCAAGATTTATGCTTCAGTAAGTTATTGGTTGATCCTTTTTAATGACAGATTCTATCTGTCATTCTTCGTTGCCACGCACGGTTTTAGAGAAAATGACTTTGACTACTATTAAATTTTGTATTTATCCGCACACAAAAGTAGACCCAATGTTTTACTGTGTGTTTATTAGTACGCCATTGAAGAGCTATCCATACAAAAGTAGTGCGACTTGTGCTTGATCTATGGCAAGTCACTGAGAAAACCCGCCTTAATACATGTGCGAACAACTAAGGTGCAGATCAGCCTGCACATCCAGGCAGGCTGATCAGCGCCTTTGTTGTTCGCTATAGCTCGTTTTTTTTTTCGACTAAGAAGCGTCTCACAAACTTAAATGGAGAACAGAATGATACCGGGAGTTTATTAGTTTCTCATAGAATCTGTCATTTCAGGGCTATTCAGCTCTTTGATGTTTATAAGCTGGGGCACAGCATTTGCTATAAGATTGCATCTTCACCCAGGGAAGACAGGTTAGCCTGAAAATGCTTTGGAGTGATGCCTACCCACAGAGAGTCCTGCAAAGACTGATCAGATGGCTCCGATGTGTACACTGATCTGGGCCCAGTTGTTCAAAACTAACAATGTGGTTAGTAAACGATTCGTTAAAATTTACATCCAGTGATACGCAAATATGCTGAAATTTTTTGCTGAAAAAATGTGAGTAGCTTTTGCAGTGCAAAGCTACTCACATTTTTTCAGCAAAAAATATCAGAATATTGTATATTGAATCCGCTAAAACAGTTAACGAAATGACCCTTAACGAGCTCGTTAAGCTAACAACGCTTTGAACAACTGGGCCCTGAGTATTTGCTGGCCGTGCATATAATCTTGTAGGAAATACTGTTCCAGGCTCATGTCTTATATCTGTATTATTAACCCGTCTCTTGCTAAACATGACATGCCCTGTCTTAGCAAACAGTGTAGATCCAGATCAGTTTCTGAAGAAAGTCAGAAGAATCAGTTGGCTTTTTTGAAGAAGCCAACTGATCTGGATCTGCACTGTTTGTCATTAAATATGTGAATTTCTATCAAAAACGTGGATCAAGTAATCTAATTGCTGGAAATTAGAAGTGGGCGTGGCATCTTAATTTATTCAAGAAGGCAAGAGTTAAAGTGAGACTGAGATGCAATATATCTCATGACAGTACGCCTCCAAATAAGGCACTTATTTCAACTGAAAAATACTGATATTTGTCTTATTTTTCTGTGAAAATATATATTGTGGGTACTCATTAGAAGTGCCCCAGCGAGGCACTTCTAATAGGTACTCACAATATATTTTTTCATGGAGACAAAAGAAAAGCAATATTTTGCCCACAGCCCATCTTATCTGGAGCTATATGACAGGTATGCCCTGACAAACTTTTATTAGCCTGCACATCTGGGCAGTCTGATCATTTTTGGATAACCAAGGAGCCAAGATTTCTTCTGACTGACAGAAGTCTCTGACAGGACTGCCCTGATATGCAGCATGATCTGAGTCTTCTCTGGGAGCAACTGTAATATGGTAGCTGCTCAAATAATTCTGGTATTGGTAAAGAATCATCATCAAAACACACCTATATACATAATTTTGACCCCCTTAAACCCCACTTTTATACAGTGAAACTGGAGTTTACAGGGGTACACATTATTTTTCTTTATTTTGCTAAAAAAACATAGATTGTGGGTACTCGTTAGAACCGCCTTGCCGAGACATTTCTAACAAGTACCCATGATCAGTTTTGAGCAGAAATAGGAAAAATATCAGAATTTTTTATCTGAAAATTTTCCTTTTTTGGTTGTAAAATTTTCAGTATATTTGAATAGGTGTGTTTTCGTAATGTTTGTTGGATTTCAGAAGTTGATAATTCCAACTCAGTGTGCTTTCGCTAATTTAGTGCAATTTGATTGGTTGAGAGCAACTTGAAGATTGCATTTATGCATTGACAAGTTAATTGAGCAAGAATCTTGGAACTACTTTCTTTGCAAACATTTCATGCCCCAAGGTTATAAAACCTTTTTCATGCTCAACTCAGCTGAGTATGAAATTTTTCATGCTAATAAATCTCAAATTACTAACAATTGCAAATGCTTTCTTGCTACGAGGGTGAGTCAGTAAGTAACCAGCCTAACTTATTTCCGGTTGAGATCCACCTCTTCTTTTTCGATGTAATTGCCCTCTAGTGTGATGCACTTAGACCAACGGTGTCCAAGTGCCATCAGCCTGAAAAAGTCAGGGTCCTTTCCATTGACCTACTCCTCAACTGCCATCACGACTTCTTCATCAGACCGGAAATGAAGTCCACGGATATCTTTTTTCAAGTTTGGGAATAGGAAGAAGTCGTTAGGAGCTAGGTCAGGTGAATAGGCAGGATGTGGTATTAATTCATACCCGTTTTGCTCTACAGCATCCATTGCAACTTTGCAAGTGTGGACTCTCGCGTTGTCCTGTTGCAGCAAAACACCTTTAGAGAGATTACCTCGGCGTTTTTCACGGATGACGGTTCTCAGCTGGTCTAACAAGTTTGCATAGTACACTCCAGTTATTGTACTTCTCTTGGGTAAAAAGTCCAAAATAATAACGCCTTTTGTGTTCCAAAATACTGTGGCCATCACCTTGCCAGCAGATGGTTGCGACTTGAACTTCTTTGGTCTCGGGGACCCAGACCCTACCCACTGACGACTCTGAGCTTTATTCTGTGGCTCATAATAATGAACCCAAGTCTCATCTACAGTCACCAGATGCAAAAGAAAATCATCTTTTGACCTAAAACGCTTCAACAAGGCGCTGCATACTGATGCTCTGGTTGCCATTTGCTCATTGCTAAGGGATTTGGGGACCCAACGGGCTGTTAGCTTGCTCATACCTAAACGATCATGTAAGATTGTTGAAACACTACCGTGTGAAATGCCTAATGCCTGCACTATTTCTTCCACCTGAATTCGCCTATCAGAGTATACCAGATCCTGAACTTTCTCACACATTTCTTCATCAGTGGCATCCAGTGGGCGTCCAGACCTGGCTTCATCTTCTAAAGACTTTCTGCCGCGTTTGAATTCCCCTACCCAGAATTTAACCTGAGCATAAGATGGTGCAGAAGACCCATAAACATCGGCTAACTCGCCGTGTATTTCCTTGCCTGTTTTACCTTTTAAATACAAGTACCGAATTACAGCACGGTACTCAACTTTAGATGAAAAGCATGCCTTTGCATCACTAGCCATGTTTGACATTCCATATCTTATTAAAGAATGACTCGATACGTGTGCAATTTTGTACGCATGTATAAAACATATATTGAAACAAAGCATGAAAATCGTGACCTTCTCGGTCCATCGGAAATGGGATAGGCTGGTTATTTAGTGACACGCCCTCGTAAATATAGCTGAGCATGAAAATTTCTCTGCTAAAAAATATGAAAATGCCAACGATTGTTTCATATTTATTAGCAGAGAAAATTTCATGCTCAGCTGAGTTGAGCATGAAAAAAGTTTTATAACCTTGTGGCCAGATATCTGCAATTTAACTCATGTTTTGAAGCTAAACATGACAAGAAATGAATGTCAGTGTTGCATATTTTATTGATGGGTACGTGCTGGTGAACCATTCACACAATTGACACAAAGTACTTCAGACTTTCTTCTAAGGCTGACACAATTATTCGGATAATCGAGTAATTAATGGATAAATTCCACAAAAAGGATTATCCTTACAGATTTGCAAATATTCGATCATTTGATTTCTGTGTGTGTTACTTTACTGTATTTACCCTTAGTATTCAGACACCTCAGCTCCTTACAATACTTTATCTATAATTTGAACAAGTACAATTTATTACCCACTATTGTGTCTAAAAATAGTTGGATGAGTGGCAAACAGTGTAGCCCCCGATGAGATGCCGCAGTTGTGGCATCTCATCTGGGTCTACACTGTTTGCTTAGGCCTGTCTGACCAAATACATACAGTAAAGCATAGCATATGGTAAGTATCATGCTCAGAAAGACAGGTAAAATTATGACCAAATCTTTAATGATTATTAATCGATTATTGATCACAATTGCAGGACTGATAATCGATTATTTTTTCAGTTCTGATAAGCCAGCCTTACTTTCTACATAAATTTAGCTTTAGAATCAATATTTGAGAACAAAATACAGAAACAGAAAAGACAAATGGAATCTGATATGGTCAATTAAATTAAAACACCAAGAAAAAGGTGTCCAAAGGAAAGTTGACATGTTTTGTCTATATTTTTGTCAGTGTTATGAATAATGTTTGTAAATGCTATTGTCGATAGATACTTTGTAATGAGATCTAAAGTCTTTATGTGGAAATGCAAAAATATATTCAGATAAATATTGAACATATTTGAAACAGTTACTATTATTTTTTCAGGAGGCTGCATGGTTCTGTGCAGATGAAGCTATACAAATTCTTGGAGGCATGGGTTTCATGAAAGTAAGTTTACACCATATTTAAGTAACTAAGTATTGGGACAGACCGGCCAAAGCAAAAATTGTAGACCCAGATGAGATGCCACATCAAATCATAGTCTACACTGTTTGCCACTCATCCAGCAATTTTTGTACACTTAAAAAGGTAGTTTTAATTAACTGTTGAAAGATGATGAGTTTGCCAGTATTTCACCCTGGTCCTGCTGAACCTGGATATTCCTTGCCTTTGCAAACAGTGAACATCCAGAATCCTGAAGAAGCCAACTGATCTGTATCTGCACTGTTTGCCATTAACTATGTGAACTTGTATCAACAACCTGGATCAAGTAATCTGATAGGCTGAAAATTAGAAATGGGTGTTGCATTTTAATTTATTCAGCATGACAAAGGTTAAGGTGTGTGGAAATTTAGAGTAAATTAACATGACTACTAATGAAAAACCTGCAACCTGCTCAGTGATACATGTAAACTAATGTCCAAATGTCCTGTTATAGCTTCAGGTAACGTCACTTTCCACCGGGCCCGGGCATAGCAACAAATAAAGCGCTTTTTTCATCCGAAAAATTCTAATCTCTTTCTTATTTCTTGACTAAAACATTTGTGTGGGTACTCTTTAGAAGTGCCTTGGTGAGGCACTTCTAATGAGTACCCACAACATATGTTTTCGTTGAGAAATACGAAATATATTATGTGGATACCCCCTCTTATCTGTAGCTTTAAGTTAATAGGAGTATACAAATCTGTATGGCTATCTTCTCCATGAAATCATATGATGCGTAACATAGGAAAAAGGCCCTTTTCCCATATCCCATATACAAACAGCTAAGCTTCAGATGAGCATGCGCATCCATGCAGTCTGATCTGGACATTCTCTGTTCATCGTCATTTACTACAATATCCATTGATTGTGTAAGCGGGCAACGAAGGCCTCGCCATACTGGATAAATGTACAGGCTGATCTAAGTCTTTGCTGGTGTTATATATAAGATGTTTAATTCTTTTAAATATCACTATTTTCATGTTTACTGCAAGTCTATATAGAACGTTCTGGAAAATCATGTTTACAATAACAAGTTGTTTATATCCCTTTTAGAACTATCCAGAAGGAATATTCTGGATTGAGCTATTTTTGGTATGTCATAAAACATTTAGAATATTCTTGACTGAAACTAGAAAATGAGTGATGACTCTAGCAAATTCTTTTTCTAGAATGTTCTTTCATAATATATGAGGGGAAAACAGTTTCATATGGGTATCTTTGTATACTTTCATCTGCAATTATTATAGCCCCGCTTTGAAAAAGTGGGGCTATACTGGATTTGCCATGTCCTTCTGTGATTCCGTCATTCCGTAATTCTGTGATTCTGTGATTGCAAAATTTGCTACATAACTTTTATGTTTATGGTCCTACTTAAATGAAACTTATACTACACTTGATCTCTGATGTAAGTAAGGTGTAGTCGCAGATAAGTGGCCAAGGGCCCGTAACTCTTGGAGTAATGTCCCTTGGTACATTTTCAAAATTTAAAATGCATTTTGCTTAATAACTTTTATGTTTGAGATCCTACTTCAATGAAACTAATACAACATTTGGTCTCTGAGGTAAGGAAGGTGTAGTAGCAGAATGGTGGCCAAGGGCCCATAAATCTTGGGAGTTATGTCCCTTGGTAGGTTTTCAAAATTTAAAATGCATTTTGCTTAATAATTTTTATATTTATGGTCCTACTTCAATGAAACTAATACCACACTTTCTGTCAGGTAAGGAAGGCATAGTGGCGGCCAAGGGCCCATAACTCTTGCAGTTATGTCCCTTCATAGGTTTTCAAATTTTGCCATACTTGAAAAATTTTGTAACAGATTTCTCAGGAACTATGAAAGCTGAAAATGCGTATAAACATGAACAATGACTGGATGTATAGTGTATACTGGAATAAGGGCCAAGGGTCCATAACTCTTGGAGTTATGTCCCTTGGTAGGTTTTCAAAAAAATTAAAATGCATTTTGCTCAATAACTTTCGTTTGTGGTCCTACTTTGATGAAACTTATACCACACTTGGTCTCTAAGGTAAGTGAGGTGTAGAGGCAGAATGGTGGTCAAGGGCCCATAACTCTTGCAGTTCATAGGTTTTCAAATTTTGCCATTCTTGAAATGTTTCGTAACAGATTTCTCAGGAACTATGAAAGATAGAAAGTTGAAAATACGTATAAACATGGACAATGACTGGATGTATTGTGTATACCGGAACAGGGGCCAAAGGTCCATAACTCATGGAGTATGTCCCTTTGTAGGTTTTCAATAACTTATGTTTGTGGTCCTACTTCAGCAAATCTTATACCACACTTGGTCTCTAAGGTAAGGAAGGTGTAGTGGCAGAATGGTGGCCAAGGGCCCATAACTCTTGGAGTTATGTCTCTTCATAGGTTTTTCAAATTTTGTCATTCTTGAAAATTTTTGTAACAGATTTCTAAGGAACTATGAAAGCAAAAAAAGCTGAAAGCTTGTATCAACATGGACAATGACTAGATGTATTGTGTGTACTGGAATAAGGGCCAAGGGTCCATAACTCTTGGAGTGATGTTCCTAGGTAGGTTTTCAAAAAATTAAAATGCATTTTGCTCAGTAACTTTTATGTTTGTGGTCCCACTTCAATGGAACTTGTACCACATTTGTGGGCTTTGAAAAAGTGGTACATGCATGGACAGTGGATTGACATATCATGTATTCAGGAATTAGGGCCAAGGACCCATAACTCATGGATTAAAATCCCTTGATAGGTTTTTGGATGCCGTGTTACCTGGTAAGGATGAATTCAAAATATTTCAACACTATATGTATTTCTCCTCCAATAGAGCTGCAGCGGGGCTATAGTCAGATTCTCTGACAGCTCTAATTTATACTGGATTACTTTAATATTTTATTCATTCTGGAATTAAACTCCAAATTCTGGGACTTCAAATTGTGGGATCAGAAACTGTTATTCAAAGGATTTGTTTTAGAAATTCTTGTGGATTATTTCTGAGGGGCATTGTGACAATAAAACTTAAATAAAACTTAAAAGGTACTGTTTACTTATATTCTTTTGTTTTGAATCTTGTCTTTATTTGCTTACTTATATTCCTTTGTTTTGAATCTTGTCTTTTTTTCTTTTTTTTTGTGTGAATAAATATTATAAATAATTTAAAAGCTTGTTGCTGGCTTCACTTTCGTTTCTTTCTCGTTACACCTGGATTGTAACACTGATAACACAGGTCTTATTGTTGGTTTTGCTATGCGCTGACTCATATCTTTTCATGGAGAGTTAACCCTTGTCTTGTTGAACCCAATAATGTTCTGCCTTTGCAAACAGTGTAGATCCAGATCAGTTGGCTTCTGAAGAAGCCAACTGATCTGGATCTGCACTGTTTGCCATGCAGTATTTGAATTTGCATGAACAACCTGGATCAAGTAATCTGATTGGCTGAAAATTAGAAGTGGATGTGGCATCTTAATTTATTCAGTAGGACAAGGGTTAAGAAAACTACCAATACATTTTAGTTGAAAAAAAAAGTATTATTTGGAGCCCAGTTGGTCAAAGCATCGTAAGCTTAATGAGCTTGTTAGTGGTCAAAATGTTAACTGTTTGAGTATGTACAGTATCTAATTCATAGGTATTTTTTGCTGAAAAAATGTGAGTAGCTTTTGCAAATGCAAAAGCTACTCACATTTTTTCAAACAAAAATATTAGCGTAAATTCCATATTTAATGATCAAATTTTTTATGATACGTGAACTAACGACATCGTTAGTTTTGAACAACTGGGCCCAGATTGTGCTATGGAGAGAGTAATGAGCTCCAGATTAGGTTCTATTTTTTTTCAGCTGAAAACTGATATTTTTTCTTATTTCTTCATGTAAACACATGTAGAGTTTACTTATTAGAAATGCCTCAGCTAGGTGCTTCTAATGAAAGCACACAACATATGTTTTTATAGAGAAATTAGAAAATATGTAACTGATAACCCCTCTTCGACATTACACATGTCTTTGTCTCATTGACTGGAATTCAGTATTCCATTATTAATCTCGGATCTGATTTTGTTTGTAGCCAGCCTCGGTGGCTCAGTTGGATGCACGTCCGACTGGAGACCAGGAGGTAGTGGTTTCGATCCCCGCCGAGGTCAGCAACAATTTTTCATGGAGATTGATCATGAAATATTTTCTACAGTCATTCTCTCCCTTCCGCTGATTCAAGAAGGGCAGTTGTCAGTTTCTGGCGAAAGAATGTGCACAATACTAGTTAACTGCTTAGAGGACTAAGCCTGCCCAATAAACGTGTGGTTAGGTAAATTGACCGCTCTCGACATGACCCCATTGGGTTGACTGGGCCATAAAACCTCAACACAAACAAACAAACAATCTGATATTGTTTACCAGGATTGTGGTTTGGAAAGAGTTATGAGAGATCTGAGAATCTTCAGGATATTTGAAGGAACAAATGACATTCTGCGTTTATTTGTCTCATTGACTGGGATTCAGTATGCTGGTGCTGAACTTATGGAGTTACAGAAAGCCATGAAAAACCCCTTGGGAAACTTGAATGTTCTCCTGGGAAGTATGACCAAGACAGCACTGAGGTAATACATACTATTGTAACAAGTTTAATTTACAGCAGAAGACACTTTGAAAATGTTTTTTTTTTTTTTTTTTTTTTTTTTTTTTTTTTTTTTTCAGAGAATATCAGGCTTGAAATTTCATGTAAATTGTCTGCATAGCAGACAATTCTTATGAAACATCAAGTCTTATTTTCCCTGAAAAATAAAAGAATTAATTTTAGAATGTCATCTAATGCAAATTTAGCACTTTACGGGCTAAAACTTGTTTCATTAGTTTTATTTTACATTATATACAGACTAAATATTGGGACACATAAAATAATCAACTTCTTTAACTTAAAGCCCATTTTATTATCTGTGGATTTTTTAAACTGTAGCATGAGTAGCAAACATTGTAGACACTGATCAGCTGCTGCATTTTTCATCATCTGATCTGGATCTACACTGTTTGCTCAAAAGTGTCTGTCCCTGTACTTAGGGTAATAACTGTATACACTTAACCCTTGTCCTGCTGAACCTGGATATGCCCTGCCTTTGCAAACAATGTAGATCCAGATCAGTTGGCTTCTAAGAAGCCAACTGATCTGGATCTGCACTGTTTGGCATTCAGTATGTAAATTTAAATCAACAATCCAGATCAAACAATCTGATTGGCTGAAAATTTGAGAAAGGCGTGGCATCTTAATTTATTCAGCATGACAAGGGTTAACACTTATGAGACTAGAAAGTCTCACTTTGACATTATGAAATCTCACTTGTGGCTCCAGAAGACTCGTGTATCACTTTTGAAGCCGGTCTGAATGGCTAAGCTTGAGGTCTCAGCACCCTCAGAGGTCTAGCAACATTCTTTCATGGAGATCTATGGTCATTCTCTCCTTTCTGCTTATGCTGGCACATGTGGTATATCATGTCAAAGTGTCTGGGGCGTGATACTGTGCTATTACACCAATTAGGACCCTGTTGCTGAGCTGTTTGCTTTTAGGAGTTATAAGGCCCATGCTGATAGTAGACCTTGATTAGCCAGCAGAAACACACATAATGATCTGTGTGTAGCTGGTTATATATGGAACTCTTTTTATACCCCGCCACATTTTAGTGGTAGGGTATTATGGTTCCACGTTGGGTGTCTGTGTGTCTCCTGTCCGACTCTGTCAGTCGTATGTCCGTCCGTATTTTGTTTCCAGATGATAACTTGAGTGGATTTCAATGGATTTTCACTAAAATTAGTATGTGCATTGATATTGTAGCGATCAGGTTTTGGATTGCTAATGGGAAAATTTAGTCAAATTTTGACAGAGTTATCTGCCCGAGACATGCCCATATTTTCGTTACCGCAGGATAACTTGAATATATGTCAAGGGATTTTAACCAAACTTGGTACATGTATTGATAGTAAGGAGATCTGGTTTGGGATTGATAATGGGTAAATTTTGTCAGTTTTTGCCAGATTTATCTGCCCGCAACATGATAATGTTGGGCTATTATTGTTTTAAGTTTTTATTTTGATATTATTCAGAATAAAATTCTCCACAAGAAATATATTGTCATAACCCCAGACAAGAGTTGGTTTCAGGAAATAGTTTTCTTTTTTCTCCAGGAAAAAATAAGTTTGTGTTCTTATTACAAGTGCCTTGCTGAGGCATTTCTAATGAGAACCCATAACATATGTTTTCTTGCAGAAATAAGAAAAATATCATTACAGGTTGAAAAACTGCCTTACCTGGAGTTCTGCTTTGTGAGTATTGTTTAGCCCATTGTATACTGAATAAACTCTACCACACTATATATTAGAAGAGTCTAATTTCAATTTTAGGTAGGTGAGGCTATGAGATTTAGATATTCCTAGAGAAAAATGGCTGAAGTATGTGCAAACAGTGAAGACCCTGATCAGACGCCACATTCTGCAGTGTCTGATCTGGGTCTGCACTGTTTGTCAAATACCCTTTTAGGGGTCTCCCGACTACAATGGTTTAGAATTGTACACACAGCATGTTTTTTTTTTTCTTTTTTGTTTACTTTAATGGAACAATAAATATGATATAAATACTTACTGATTGAAAAAAATATTTGCTACAAAATACCTTGTTTTTGAATATGCGATAGGAACATGACACCTGTGTGCTTATCACGTTAGCTGAGGTCCTACCACGTGATGCCATATTGCATACCCCATATCACACCCAAAAATCCATATCACATACCCTTTATTGCACCCTTAAATTCATACCTCTGATGTCACAATCTTGGGAATACTTAACTGTCTTCCTGTTGGCAGTGACGTCATTTCTAGACAGCTGCCATTTGCAAGTATTCTTTTGATATTGATTTAGTGACTAAACAACATGAAGTTGTTAAAGAAACACATAGAATTTCAGAAAAATAGGATGAAAAGACAATAGAAGGGAGTTCTTACTGAACGGCTGCTAGATCTTGATAATATCATCAAGAATAGAAATAGTTATAAGTAATTGCAGTGCAATAATGCCCCAGAGAGGGCCCTGCACAGGCATGCGGTATGGCAAGCATTTTTATTTATCTCTCTTTGGATAGCTGGAGGCTGTAGAAGGCACATGCGATCAGCAAAAACTTTGATCAGACAGCACGTATGGGCAGGTTGATCTGAGTATTTGCTAGTTGCACAAGTCTTATTGTAGGTTTTTGCAATGCACTGGCTCAAATGTGTTTCTTGTTTCTCAATGAAAGTATACCTTATTGGTAGTCATTAGAAGTGACTTGCTATTATGCTTCTAGTGAGTACCCACAACATATGTTTTCACTAAGAAAATTGTCAGTACATATTGCTTGGGTAAAGCCCTTATCTACAATATTTTCCAATTTCAGAAATTTTTCAAGAGAGACCGTGACGAAATATGCACATAGTGACCTCAGCAATGCTGCTAAAAAGGTACTTAATAATAATGATAATAATAATAATAATAATAATAATAATAATAACGTCTTTATTATAAGAGGACTGAAAGCACTTGCTGTTTGATTTAAGACCATATATACAAGGGAAACAACTTTTTTGTGACTTCCTGTTGGATCTCCTCTCCTCCAAGCCCCTTCTGAAAAAGGGTCTAGTATAAAAGGAAAGAATTTGCTCCCAAGGGCAGATTCTTTCATTTTAGAATAGACGCCTTTTGGAAGGGCTGCAAAAGAGCTTTGACAGAGCTGCCTCCCCTGAAGGTGTATTCATTGCTCTTAACTGATGCATGTCGAGAAGAGCACAGGTGGCACTGTAGGTTTACTGACTGTGTCGGTAAAACATAGATCTTATCTCGACTAAAAAAGAAGTTTTCAACCAAAACATGTTGATACTTAGTGTTACTTCTTCATGAAAACATGAATATGCTGTAGGTATTCATTAAAGATGCCTTGGCAAGATGCTTCTAATGAGTACCAACAACATACTGTATTCGATTCAAACTTGTAGTAAAATATCAACCTAATAAGGGCACTCTTTAAAGAAAGATCAGCAGAGGACTTAATGAGGAGCGTATTAAATGATGCTTCTGCAACATTATTTTCTGATTTTCTTTATAAAAACATATGTTGTGGGTACTCATTTGAATTGCCTCGACTTGTCGAGGCAATTCAAATGAGTTCCCACAACATATGTTTTTATAAAGAAAACATATGTTGTGAGTACTCGTTTGAATTGCCTCGACTTGTCGAGGCAATTCAAATGTGTTCCCACAACATATGTTTTTATAAAGAAGTAGATAAAGTATACTGACTGTAATCTAAGGGCTACTTAATCACTTTACTGTGCGCTTATAGGCGCATGTGCATTAATTAGGTGGAATACGGTATGTCACCAAGGAGAATGAAAAAAAAAAAAAAAAATATGGCAAGCCCTCTTTATCTGGAGCTATGTTTCACCATTTGCAATGGTCCAAAAGATGAGTCTCGGAGCTCTAGAAAAAGTATGGACAAGTTTCTTTTTTTTTCAGCAAAAAAAATATATATATTATGGGCGTGCAGTAGAAGTGCTTCAGCAAGGCACTTCTAATGAATACCTATCACATATGTTTTCATGTAGAAATAAGAAAAAAATCTTATAGTTATCTGATGGCGTTGTATGTTCTAACATACTTGGCCTCAAATCCTGTTCTGTGTAAAAATTCTTCTCTTCTCCACCGCCCCCCCCCCCCCCCACCTTCCACATACGCAGAACTATTGATAAAGGTTTAAAACACAAAATCACCATCCTCATTATCATCAAAAGGTTCAAATATACTCTATATAAGCAGTAATTTGAGAAACGGTACTTAATGACATGTTCCCATTGAAGATTCAGATTAGTCTGGGCATCCAGGTAGTCTGACCTGAGACTCTGCAAGGCACTCTGTGGATAGCTGTTGATCCAGTTCTTCTACAGGCAAATGGCAAAGATCCTGTTTTTATCATATTTAACAAGACTTCGGACAGCCAGACATAAGAAAACAGTGCAAACCCACATCAGACACCACAGAATCAGGGTTTGCACTATTTATCATTCATCCAACAGATTGAATACATCAATCACATGAAGCTGTTCAGGTTTTAAGACAAGTGTGGAGATGTCCAAATATTTATGTATGGTACTTAGATTTGCAGTGAGGAGGTACGAAGACATGTTATCTGCTCTCATGATGATCTCCTCACCAGGGTCATGTTGTCTCATGATGATCTCCTCACCAGGGTCATGTTGTCTGCTCTCATGATGATCTCCTCACCAGGGTCATGTTGTCTGCTCTCATGATGATCTCCTCACCAGGGTCACATTGTCTGCTCTCATGATGATCTCCTCACCAGGGTCATGTTGTCTGCTCTCATGATGATCTCCTCACCAGGGTCATGTTGTCTGCTCTCATGATGATCTCCTCACCAGGGTCATGTTGTCTGCTCTCATGATGATCTCCTCACCAGGGTCATGTGGTCTGCTCTCATGATGATCTCCTCACCAGGGTCATGTTGTCTGCTCTAATGATGATCTCCTCACCAGGATTGAGAAACAAAAATTCAGGTAATATGAGTACACATCACATTCCTCTGGCATGTAGTTCTGCAAGGAACAGCTTAACAAATAAAACGTTCTGAATCTAAGAAACAGATGTGTCCCACTTTCTAAAAGAAATAGGACACTGTGACCTATGAACTTACACAATGGCATAGTCTGATGTGAAAATGAGAGGTCAAACATCAAATGTTATCTGACATCTGAAGCATGTCGGAAATATACACCTTCTCACCATTTTTGTGCCCCCTCCTTTTGAAGAATTGTGGCAAGGGCATATAGTTTTACTTCTGTCCATCCGTCACCGTCCACATCAAGCTTTAGCAATTTTTTTCAGGTGGGGGCATCCATGTTCTTTGGACACATTTCTAGTAGTTTTTATATTATTTTATTTATTTTTTTAGCTATATTGAGGCCTTTTTTATATCAAAGGTGGCTAAACATGTAGCTATCTAGACACTGAGAAACATCCATTGAATCAGCAATGAGAAATACCATAGATTTATGTAGACTTAAACATGGTACAACCCTGGATCACCAGTCACATTGAACCACTAATGTCACACTGGACCACCAGTGTCACACTGAACCATCAATGTCTTACTGGACCAACAATGCCACACTGGACAACCAGTGTCACACTGGACCATCAATGCCACACTGGGTCACCATGACATGTTGGAAAACTAGTCACTCTGGACAACCAATACCACACTGGACCAATGCCACACAGGACAATGAGTGTCACACTGTTCCACTAATGTCACGCTGGACCATTAATGATACACTGAACAACCACTGTCACGCTGGACCACCAATGCATCACTGGACCACCAATGACACACTGGATGACCAATGTCACACTGGACAACCAGTACCACACTGGACTACTGGACAACCAGTATCACAATGGACCATCAATGTCACACTGGACCACCAATGCTACACTGGACAACCAGTGTCACACTGGACCACCAGTGCCACACTGGACCATCAGTGACACACTAGACAACAGGTGTCACACTGGACAACCAATACCATACTGGTCCGCCAATGCTACACTGGACAACCAGTGTCACACTGTTCCACCAATGTCACACTGGACCACTAATGACACACTGGACAACCAGTGCTACACTAGACCACCATTGTCACACAAGACAACCAGTGTCACACTGGACCACCAGTGGCACACTAGACCACCACCGACACACTAGACAACCAGTGTCCCACTGGACCATCAGTGTCACACTAGACCACCAATGCCACACCAGACCACCATCAATGTCACACTGGACCACCAATGCCACACTGGAGAACCAGTGTCACGCTCGACCATCAATGTTACACTGGACCATCAGTGTAACACTGTACCATCAATGCCACACTGGACAACCAGTGTCAAACTGTTCCACCAATGTCACACTGGACCACGAATCACACACTGGACAACCAGTGTCACACCTGACCACCAGTGTCACACTGGACCATCAATGACACTGGACAACAAGTGTCCCACTGGACCACCAATGACACACTGGACAACTAGTGTCACACTGGACCATCAATGACACACTGGACAACCAGTCTCCCACTGGACCACCAATGTCACACTGGACATCCAGTGTCACACTGGACCGTCAAGACACACTGGATAACCAGTGTCCCACTGTACCACCAATGACACACTGGACAACCAGTGTCATACTGGACCATCAGTGTTACACTGGACCACCAATGCCGCACTGGACAACCACTGTCACACTGGACCATCAGTGTAACACTGGACCACCAATGCCACACTGGACAACCAGTGTCACACTGGACCACAAATTCACACTGGACATCCAGTATCACACTGAACCACCATTGATTGTGTTGGGGTATAAGGACTTGTCAACCATTGTGGGTCATTTTATGTGGTCTCCCAGAGAAAGGGAGAAAAGAGATAGAAGAGATCGTAGAAAAGATGAAAGAGAGGGACAGGGAAAAAAGTGAAACAGAAATGAAGAAGAAACAGAAGAAATAAAAACATTCCCCCTCTACCCTTACCTGCTATGAGGATAGTAGGCCTTGCCCAACTGTAAGCCAATATCAGTTGGACGTCCCAGTGACGTAAGATACACAACACTTTTGCACCACCCGACCACCCCCCACTGGACCACCAATGCCACACTGGACCACCAATGCCCTACTGGACCACTAGTGTCACACTGTTCCACCAATATCACACTGGACCACCAATGACACACTGGACAACCAGTGTCACACTGGACCATCAATGTTACACTGGATCACCAGTGCCACAATAGACAACCAGTGTCACACTGGACCATCAATGTCACACTAGACCACCAATGTCACACTGGACAACCTGTATCACACTGGGCCACCAATGCCACACTGGAGCACCAATGCCACACTGGACAACCAGTGTCACACTGGTCCACCAGTGTCACACTGGACCACCAATGTCATACTGGACAACCTGTGTCATACTGGACCACCAATGCCATACTGAACCACCAATTGAGATTAATGATGTGATGAAACTGTTTGTATTATTGCAGACTACACAATGTGTATCAGACTTCGGGATGACTGTACAACTCTTATTGATCAAACATGGAAGAAAAATTATTGGTAAGATTTTTACCATAGTAATAATAGAGTTACACTGTTATCATTTATCTTGTAGCCTATGCCTGGTGCCCCATAAAAAGGACATTGGCAAACAGTGTAGACCCAGATCAGACTGCAGAATGTGGCATCTGATCAGGGTCTACACTGTTTGCTTTAATACAGGAATTTCTACAAAACCTGGGCCCAGTTGTTCAAAGCGTCGTTAGCTTAATGAGCTCGTTAAGTGTCATTTCGTTAACTGTTTTAGTGGATTCAATACACAATATTCTGAAATTTTTTGCTGAAAAATGTGAGTAGCTTTTGCACTGCAAAAGCTACTCACATTTTTTCAGCAAAAAATTTCAGCATATTTGCGTATCACTTGATGTAAATTTTAACGAATCGTTAACTAATGATGTCGTTAGCTTTGAACAACTGGACCCTGGTAATCAAAACTAAGTAAACAACCCTTCTACTTGAAATGCATGAGTCAAAAAGTTATGTTGATAGAGTCCACTCTGCTTAAATGGGTTAAAGAAAGTGGCTGCACTTGGAAGATTTTCTGCTATTCTCAGAGTTGTCTTTCCTTCTTTGAAAGGATATGGGCAGCGGGGTCTGACGAAAGGGACCTTATGGCAAGTGTTTTTTTTTTTATAATTTCTAACTTTTGTATATCCATCCATTTTGAATCATTTTTGAAAAAGTTTGATAATCTATCATAGAATATTACAGAGATATGTACTTTTAATACATTCAAAACTAAAGTTTCAAAACAAAAGAAATGGCCAGTCATAACTTTGATAAATGGATGGCTATATGATTCATTTTTTTTAAGTAAGGCTAATTATTTCTGCAATTTGAATGGAAGTTCTTACTATGGAGCTTTGTTTCTATGGCAGCACAAAAATTTATGAATATTGGTATATCATTAATGTGGTTGCCATGGCAACAATCACGTTTTTTTTTAACAAAGTTTCTACAAATTTAGAAGACAGGATGTGCCACTATGCATTGCTCATAAACAAAAAGAATTTGAAAACTGAAAAAATTACCATTATTAAAAACATTTATTATATAAGTTATAAATAGATTGATTTTCATTGGCCAAGATCCACCTTCAGCCCAGTCCATAGATTGTGATATACACTGGCTTGTGCGCGCCTTCCAGTTTATATCAGTTTCTAAAATTAGATATCAACTTTTAGTGATGTGGCCAGTAGTGACGCCAATGTCTACGTGTCCTTTTTATATAATGGGGTTGAGTGTTGATTTTTATTGCCATAGTTATCAAGAGAAAAGACAAAAGAATAATAAAACAATCGTTGCCTACTGAGGTATTGGATACGGCATTGATATCCACCATTGAATATTGATATTGACCTTGGCTATTGCCAATTTATATCGGTCAATATTGGTATTCATAGGTGGATATATCCAACACCTCAATAGGCAAATTATATAATATTGTTCAAAAAATTAAAATGTTGTCTAGTATAAATTTTGCTTGGTACTTTAAGGGTTTTGGTTGAGAAGAGTTGTTTTACTTTTAGATCAACAGTTTATACTAAACAGAGTAGCCGATGCGGCTATTGATATATATGGGATGGTTGCTGTTTTGTCTCGAGCCTCAAGGTCACTAGACATGAGCTTGGAGTCAGCCAGCGTAGAATCTACCATGTGCCAGGTTTTCTGTGAACAGGTAAGAGCATTTTATTTATTCATTTGTTGACAGAATTTTCTTGAATTTATGCTATTTCAGCCAAGCCATGTGAAAACATGTAATTGGACACATGTGGACGGCAAAGGCCCAGATCATCCTGCTCATCTGCACAGTCTGGCTCCAAGTTTATAAAACTTTTTTCATGCTCAACTCAGCTGAGCATGAAATTTTGTCTGCTAATAAATATGAAAATGCCAACAATAGTTGCCATTTTCATAAATATTTATTAGCGGAGAAATTTTCATGCTCAGCTATGTTTAGCAAGAAAGAATTTGGCATTGTTAGTAATTCGAGATTTATTAGCAGGAAAAATTTCATGCTCAGTTGGGTTGAGCATGAAAAAAAGTTTTGTAACCTCGGGGCCTGATCAAGGCCTTGGCTCTCTGCAACCAGAATCATTGGATACTATAGAATGGTTCAGTGGAGGGCAAATGCCTTGCTGAGACTCTGCAGGATGATGTGAATATGCACATTTTGTGCATGCTTGAAGGCACTTTTTTGCTTGATGACATTCCTTTATTCCAGGGCCCAGTTGTTCAAAGCTAACAATGTTGTTAGTTAACCATTCGTTAAAATTTACATCGAGTGATATGCAAATATGCTGAAATTTTTTGCAGAAAAAATGTGAGTAGCTTTTGCAGTGCAAAGGCTACTCACATTTTTTTAGCAAAAAATATCACAATATTGTATATTGAATCCGCTAAACCAGTTAACGAAATGACCCTTAACGAGCTCGTTAAGCTAACGATGCTTTGAACAACTGAACCCTGATATTTTCTTATTTTTGCATTTTCATTTGGAGCTCAGCTTTAAAACAATAGAGCTAGGATTGATTGGCATGGCGACAGTAGAGTAGAATTTTGATAATTCGAAGTGACGGAACCGGAATTATTGGTAATTCAAATATTCAAAATCGGTACTTTTATACGCCTGTTTGAAAACCAAAAATTAACAGAGTTATGCCCTCTGAAATTTGTTGTATACATTTCTTTTCTGGCTAACTCCTCCTACAGTTTACATCCAATCAAGCAAAAACTTGATATATAATTAGACCATGATGTGAAGCAGCACATATTGTTTCAAGGTTACAGTCCACCAAGTATTAATAGAGTTATGCCCCTTTGAAATTTTTTGTACACATTCTGTTTCTGGCTAACTCCTCTTATAGATTACATCCAGTCAAGCTGAAACTAGATATACAGTTAGACCATGATATGGAGCAGCACATATTGTTTCTAGGTTACAGTCCACCAAATATCAATAGAGTTATGCCCCTTTAAAAATTTTTGTAAACATTTCATCTCCGGCAAACTCCTCTTGTAGATTACAACCAGTCAAGCTGAAACTTAAGAAATAGTTGGACCATGATGTGGAGCAGCGCATATTTGTTTCAAGGTTACAGTCCACCACATATTAACTGAGTTATGCCCCTTTGAAATTTTTTTGCAAACATTTCAGTTCTGGCTAACTCCTCATATAGATTACATAGGATCATGCTGAAACTTGATACATAGTTAGACCATGATATGGAGCAGTGCATATTTTTCGAGGTTGCAGTCCACCAAATATGCTAGCTAACTCCTACGGTTTACATCCCATCAACTCTACAATATATCTAATTGAGCTGAAACTTAACTTATGTGGAGCAGCGCATATAGATTCAAGGTTGCAGTCCACCAAATATTAATATTAACAAAGTAATGCCCTTTTTAAAATTTCTGATAACTTTTATTTTCTGGCTAACTCCTCCTACAGTTTACATCTGATCAAGCCGAAACTTGATATAAAAAAAAAAAGGTTGAACTTACAAATAAAAAAAAGGTTGAACTTACATTTGTATTTACATACATCAAGAAAGTGTAAAATGAAAAAATGTAAAACAATAAATCATTTTATGAACAAAGTGTTTTTTCCATAAGCGGCAAACCAAAATGGCTTACGTAGGTAGTTTGTATAAATCTATATCAGACTGAAAATAAACAGTCAGGTACAGATCTGCCAGGACCAACAGCACGTTTCTAGACATTTCTGTTTAGTATTTAAATTTCTACTTTTTCTTTCCAAAGTCCATTTACATTGTATTTCCAGGACCTCGGCCTGCTTTCAGTTTATGCAAAAATAACAAATAAACCTGTGTAATGGTCAGTTTCTTCCCCCTGTCCAAATTGTCCTCCAAGGGAAAAATATGGACTGGTTGGTTTCTTTCCACCCCCCACCGCCACACACACAGAGAGTCTGTGTCTTCCCCCTCTTGAGATTGTTTCAACAGCAGGCTCAACCAATTATATATGTGTCAAATATGGTGGTAAATCAAGTGAAATAGCCTTTTGAAACAGCATGAGTATGTGTTATAAGTACAACATTGTTTACTCCTTCCCTCCACCTCAACCCACCCCCCGCCCACCCACATACGTCTCCCATCATGGATTTGTTTCTTTTTTTGTCTGTATGACATTCTCTCCTAGCTGTATACAGGTATGTTAAAGCTGAGAAAGTTTGGGGGCAAACATCTTCCACTTTCACTGATTGTCCACTTTAATATCAATCAATTAAAAACATCAAATAAGTTAATCATTATTAACAACCTCAGTTAATCAATTAAGAATCGTCACATGAATGACAAAAGATTTAATCCTTTGCCACTTACCTGTAGTCATTTGGGTGTGTAAAACTCTTGCGCCCTGCACAGAAAACAAGAATCAAGATCATCATGCATGACTTTGATGTGCAAACTTTGAATTCAAATTTCGTGGATGGTTCAACAGGAATTTATTTGATCGGGACTAATGATTTATATGAAAAACTGATAAAATTAAAAAAATTGGTAGGGTTTTTAAATAAATAATAAAATTGAATGTCTGGATTGTCAAAGATCTTCAAACAAACTGGTAGTTTCGAAAAAATAGACATTCGAATCACTGAGTTTCTAGATGGAATATCATGTAATGTGTCTGGAAAATGATATTTCACTGTTCTCTAAAAAGATGAGAACTGAGCTCTCTTTTACATGCAAGTAGCATTGTGATCTGACCAAAGAATTGTTGAAAGGGAAATTAACCCATTGTAGTCGGGAGCATAAAAGGGTAACTGGCAAACAGTGCAGCCGGCCTCGGTGGCTCAGTTGGATGCGTCGTCCGACTGGAGACCAGGAGGTCGCGGGTTCAACCCCCGCCGAGGTCGGCAACATTCTTTCGTGGAGATTGATCATGAAATATTTTCTACGGTCATTCTCTCCCTTCCGCTGATTCAAGAAGGGCAGTTGTCAGTTTCTGGCGAAAGAATGTGCACAATACTGGTGAACCGCTTAGAGGACTAAGCCTGCCCAGTAAACGTGTGGTTAGGTAAACTGACCGCGCTCGACATGACCCCATTAGGTTGACTGGGCCGTAAAACCTCAACACAAACAAACAAACAGTGCAGACCCTGATCAGGGTCTCCTCTGTTTGCAAATAGTTTAGCCATTTTTCTCTAGGAATATGTGAATCTCCTAGCCTCAAATTGAAATTAGACTCTTCCAGTATATATGTGGGAGAGTCTATTCAGCCTACAATAGATTATAGCATGGTGACAACATTTTGAAAATTTTTCTTATTTTTTTCTCAGAAAATAAGTTTGACTTTTCATGCAAATTGTCTACCTGATACCCACTCTTATCTAGACCTATGAATTAGTGTCTTTTTTAAGTCTCTGTCAAAGTGGACATTTTCACCCTGGATAATTCAGATGCTGGATAACTCAAACTAAAATACCTGATTCTATGAACTTTGATGTACATAAGTTTGTAATATTAAATTTCATTGCTGGAGGACAATAATCTTTAGTAAAACATTAGCCTAAAAGGAACTCGCTGGGAAAAAAAGTCCTAAAATTTCAACCACTTTATTTTAAGCTTTTTTTTTTTTTTTTTAACTCATTTTAGTCTGGAGAGCCCCTAAAGGATAATTGGCAAACAGTGCAGACCCAGGTCAGGTGCTGCACAATGCTGCATCTAATCAGGGTCTCAAGCTGTTTGTAAATATTTAAGTCAGTTTTTCTCTAGGAATATGTTAATCACCTAGCCTGACATACCTAAAATTGAAATTGGACTCTGAAATTGGACTCTTTGAAATTATAGTGTGGGTGGAGTTTTATTCAGTCTAAATGGGTGAAATCGGAGGTGAAATTTCAAGATTTGGGCCAATATGTGTATAAGACACCATAATCTGTACTTTTGATATATTTTGCAGGCTGCAAAGCGAGTGAAAGACAACCTCAGTGTAGCGAAAAACTCTTCATCTAAAGAATTCTTTGACAAACTTTCCACAATATCACAAGAAACTGTTCAACATGGTGGACCTGTACAGCAGAACCCATTAGGATTTTAATCTTTAGCATCATAGTGACAGACAACAATCGAGTCATATTTTGTTTTTTTTTTTAGAAAAAGAGCTCAGCATTTGAAGTGAATGAATTCACTTGAAATATGTACCTCTTTTTCAAGGAAAAAGTATTTTAACCCTTAACCCTTAAAGCGCCAAGAAAAACTGCATCTGAAAATGTCGTCTGTTTATGTCGTCTGCTGAATATTCTTGCAGACTTTTCAAACCTATTTTTGCATACAGGCAAACAGTGTGGACCCTGATCAGACTGCTCCTAAAGGAGCAGTCTGATCTGGGTCCACACTGTTTGCAAAAATGACTTTTAAAATCACAAGCAGATGACAAAGCAGACGACAATAGTTGTGATTGGCGCTTTAAGGGTTAAATTGCAGTGATAAATTGTAGCAGATGACAGTCTAAAATGTTTCTTTTCTTCTTTTTTTCTTTTTTTAACAGAATAAGGCTTGGAATTTCATGTGAATGGTCTGCTAGGTAGGTGATGACATGAAATGTCATACCTATTTTACTTTGAAAAATAAAAACCAAGGCCCACTTGTTCAAAACTAATGATAACATTGGTTAACATATCGTTAAAACTTTAATCATTAAATATGACATATATGCTAATATTTTTGCTGAAAAAATGTGGGTAGCTTTTCAGCAAAAATACCTGTGAATTAGGTATTGTACTTAGTAGAACAGTCAAAATTATGACAACTAACAAGCTCATTAAGCTAATAACGCTTTGAACAACTGGGTCCAGATATTTTAGAATGTCATCTAACTCCTGTTTTGACTTGTGATTTAAAGGTTAAAATGTCATCTGCTGGTCTTAAAATTCAGCAGATTACGGGTTATTGATAATTTATTTACATGTAGAATTAACAAACAAAAAATAAAAAAAAAATGCTTTACATGTCTTTCATGAATGAAAGAATTACCCAGCTAGCATTCTACGTAAATCTACATCGGGCCGTCATCGGCCCGTCAGCTACCCTGACGGGCCGATGACAGCCCGATATAGATTTACGTAGAATGCTGACTGGGTACTCCTATAAAGAACAACAGATTTTAGGAAGTATTTTGTGAGTACAGTGTTTTGTATATGTATGGTATTTTTGTCAGTTGTAAAAATGAATTAGTCTTCATTAGTTGCTTAGCTGCAAGGTATGTGTGAGAAAACATGCTCTTTACATTACGAAAACACGCCTATTTAAATATACTGAACATTTTACCACCAAAAAATGGAAATTTTCAGATAAAAACTCTGATTTTTCATATTTCTGCTCAAAACATAGATTGTGGGTACTTGTTAGAACCGCCTCGGCAAGGCAGTTCTAACGAGTACCCACAATCTATGTTTTTGAGCAGAAATACGAAAAATAATGTATACCCCTGTAAACCCCAGTTTTACTATATAAAAGTGGGGTTTAAGGGGGTCAACATTATATAGGCGTGTTTTCGTGATGATATCAGCTAAGGTATAATTGAAATAAACAGACTGCAATTGCTACAGTATAGTCAATGGGCATTTTTGCCCACACACTGAACTTCTTTTGCACATTGTCTTAGACAAGATAGGCTGGATCTGACCATATTGGCCATATATATATTCATAACACCAGTTAACCCTTAAAGCGCTAATCACAACTGCTACAGATGACATTTTGATTTATTTTTCAGATATTTGACATTTTCTGACATTTCATGTGAATTGTCTGCCTAGCAGACAAATTACATGAAATACCAACTCTTTTTTTTTTCTGAAAAATATACAGTGTAATGAAAAATTAAGATTGTCTTCTGCAACAATTTTGCATAGTGCTTTAAGGTTAAAGTAAAAATTAACCCTTAAAACGCCAAGAAAACCTGCATCTGAAAATGTCTGTTAATATCGTCTGCTGAATATTCTTGCAAACTTTTCAAACCTATTTTTGCATACAGGCAAACAGTGTGGACCCAGATCAGACTAAAGGAGCAGTCTAATCTGGGTCCACACTGTTTGCAGAAATGACTTTAAAAGTACCGGCAGATGACAAAGCCAGCGTCAATAGTTGTGACTGGCACTTTAAGGGTTAAGGAACTGAGATGGTGTTTATACTATAAGGCCTATGGGAGTGCTCTTATTTCCTTTTTAGTGAAGTTTTTCTTGTAAGGGATGTTTCTGATAATAAGGAATATGGTTGTATGCAGTGTATATCTGAGGGTTAAGTCATCTAGGATTGTATGTATTGGTGGGAGAGGGATATAAGGATGAGTGAGGAATGGGAAAGATCGGTTGAAAGTAAGTTTGTGAGAGGGGCTCTAATTTGCTTTTAAGTATAGATTATCTGTGTTCATATGACCAGCAGGTGGGTGAAAAGTATAGAAGGACAGATTTCATGTTTCATAGCTTCAGAAAAGATGGTTTTTTAACCACAAATAGTGACATAACGAAAAACAAGCCTATTTAAATATACTGAAAATTTAACCACCAAAAAATGAAAACTTTCAGATAAAAATTCTGATATTTTTCATATTTCTGCTCAAAACATAGATTGTAGGTACTCGTCAGAATGGCCTCGGCAAGGCGGTTCTAATGAGTACCTACAATCTATGTTTTGAGCAGAAATAAGAAAAATAATATATACCCCTGTAAACCCCAGTTTTACTATATAAAAGTGGGGTTTAAGGGGGTCAACTTTGAGCCCATCCTGGTTATTTTGAAAATTGAATACCACTTAAGCCCGCGCTAGGGGGCGTATGCAGCCTAGCAAACTACAGTGTTGCATATGAAGAGACTCAATCAAACTGAGTCTCCGATTTTCGTGATTTTGTTTGTTCTTTGTTGCCAAAGGCAATCTTTTTTTACTTTTATTTTATATAGGAGTGTTTTCGTGATGTCATTAGAAATCCCTCAGTATGGTGCTTCTTATGAGTACCAACAACATGTTTTAACCCTTAAAGCGCCAAGAAAAACTGCATCTGAAAATGTCGTCTGTTCATGTCGTCTGCTGAATATTCTTGCAGACTTTTCAAACCTATTTTTGCATACAGGCAAACAGTGTGGACCCAGATCAGACTGCTCCTAAAGGAGCAGTCTGACCTGGGTCACCACTGTTTGCAGAAGTGACTTTTAAAGTAACCAGCAGAAGACAAAACAGACGACAATAGTTGTGATTGGCGCTTTAAGGGTTAATGGAGAAATAAGGAAAATATTTATCTAGTACCCCTCTTATCTGGAGCTATGTTTTTGATAAGTATTTGAGCATGTAGACATGGTGGTGTTCATTGTCGTTGCTTGTATATATCTTGGAAAGATCTGAGATATTGTTATGGAAATGGCATATATATCTAGCTAGGGAGGTTCTGTGATAATTCTTGAGATTTTTTAAAGTTGTTTTAATGTGTTTTGGCCTCAGAATTTGATCCCCAACCATGACATCGGTGATAAGAAATTTTCATGTGTAATATCTGGTGTCCGACATAAATAAACCCAATCTGATGGGCTTGGTGGCCTGATAGGCATGGTGGCCTGGTTTTGAGTAAATGAAGGGGAAACATGTAGCAGTGATAGGTATATGATACACTTATACTATCTTGCGATACAAACTGGCTTTTGTAACAATGCAGGAGAGTGTTGGCCTGTCACACAAGTGGCTCATGTGTGATCCCCAACTGTGGAAATGGTGATTAGAATTTTTTTGCTTACGTGTTCTGTCTGAGATTGATCCTGTTTGTTCGTGCTTCCTCTTTGTTTCATAGGTAAACTGCTAATTGTTATTACTAAATCTCCTATGTGAGGTTTTGATCCACTTTGATCCACTTTAATCCTTAAACCAGATTCATCTCCTAATGTCACGTTTGGTTGTATATATGCTATAAAGAAAGACTGGCTGTCAAGTCCAGTGGTGGAAATCCCATTGAAATATTCCAAATATTTACAAAGTCATTGAGATATTAAGCTTTTGCTCATTTGCATCTCATTAATATTCATGAGGAACCTGTGACTTCACTGGTTCTTATCATCATTAATTTTAAAAATGTTTTAAAAACTTTTAATTTGGAAATATTCAAAGAATTTTTGGAGAGAGAAACTGATGTTCTCCATATTCATCACGAAAACATGCCTATATAATTTTGACCCCCTTAAACCCCACTTTTATAGAGTAAAACTGGTGTTTACAGGGGTATACAGCATTTTTCTTATTTCTGCACAAAACATATTGTGGGTACTAGTTGGAACCACCTCAGCGAGGCAGTTCTAACAAGTACCCACAATCTATGTTTTGAGCATAAATATGAAAAATATCAAAATTTTTTTATCTGAAAATTTTCATTTTTTGGTGGTAAAATTTTCAATATATTTGAATAGGCGTGTTTTCGTAATGCATATGTAGGGCTGCAGCGCTTATACTTTTCATAATGTTTGATTTTTAAGTGAAATTTAACATTACAAAGCTAGATTTAAGTAAAATTTTAAGATTAATTTAAATTCAATTTTCTGAAGTAAATTTTTTTAAATATTGTATATATTTTGTCACAATATTTCAGAATGCAATTTTCAACAATTTTATTTATTCTTGGTGATTCTTTTTTAACATAGTGATCCAGATCTTGCATTTTCAACATTGTAAAAAATATTTTAAAAATTTAATTAAATCAGTTTTCGTTATTAAAAACAAAATACTAGCCTTATTATTCAAAATTACTAGAATATTTACTATTTTTACCAAAGTCAGTAGTCTGAAATAAAATTATGGGGATTAATTAAATTTTGGAGTTTAAAATTTAACCCTTGTCCTGCTGAACCTGATATCAACCATATGGATCAAGTAATCTGATTGGCTGAAAACTAGAAGTGGGCGCAGCAGCTTAATTTATTCAGCATGACAAGGGTTTAAAACAACCAGTGACATCATAGAACAGTGTTTGGCGCTGGCTCTATGTGACTCAGTTGCCTGGTAGCATTAAAAATCTGAACTGAACTGTAGAACAGTGTTTGACGCTGCCTCTGTGTGACTCAGTTGCCTGGTAGTGTTAAAAATCTGAACTATCAGAACAGTGCATTGTGGGAAAGCATTTTACTAAACTGTAAACAGCAACAAGAGTTACTACAACTTTGAATGCATGTAACATTTGAATCAATAAAAATTTGAAACATTGTCTTTATTATTATTTAAGTCGCAACAATATCTTTAATTTGAAATATTATGAAAGTAGGGAATGTCTCACCTTTAAAGTGCCAGTCTTAACTGTTGCAAAAATAAGGATTGTCGTTTCATGTAAATTGTCTGCTAGGTAAAATTTACATGAAGTGTCATCTTATTTTCATGAAATGAGGCTTGACATTTCATGTGCATTGTCTGCCAGACAGAAAATTCACATGAAATGTCAATCCTTATTTTCTCTGAAAAATAATTCTAAAAATGTTAGAAAGTCATCTGCTGTGATTTTGCTTTCCATTTTAATGTTTAAAATCAATCCCAGTGTTCTATGTCAGATGTTAGTATTACTGTTTGTTTATTATCCAAACTTATTGAAAGGTACAGTGAATAGCTAAACCACTAAGGGAGATCATTCTGGCCTGTCATTCTCAAAGGGGGCTACTCTTTAAGGAAAGAAAGGAATTTTGTACCCCTTGAGTAGCCCTTTGTTTTAGAACAGTTTCATATACCAGGGAAGCAAATTCTCCAATTTTCAGGAGTAGACTCTCTTTTAGAAAGGAGGCAAAATCTCCTCACTCCAATGGCCATTTCTGAGGCATATTATTCATGTTGACATCAGTGGGTTCTGTTTTCAGTGTAAATATTAAAATTTACCCTGTATCAGAACTCGCTTTATTTGTTTTGATACTTTTATACATGCATGCCATTATTTTTTATTAGCAAATACAGTAGACTCTCATTATCTCAAACTCCAGGGCCTAGTTGTTCAAAGCATTGTTAGCTTAACGAGCTTGTTAAGGGTCAAAATGTTAACTGTTCTAGTAAGTACAATATCTAATTCATAGGTATTTTTGCTGAAAAAATGTGAGTAGCTTTTGCAAATGCAAAATTTTTTCAGCAAAAATAATTGGCGTATATGCCATATTTATTGATCAAAGTTTTAACCGACATTGTTAGTTTTGAACAGCTGGGCCCAGAGGTCCAGCATTTCAGTTTGAGATAACATTTACTTTGACTTAATCAGTAGTTTGAGTTACAAGTGTTTGAGATAATATAAGCCAAATATAGTTGGCTACATCAAGTGGTCGTAAAGCATATGCAAAATGTGCAAATTTATATGCATTTTAGCACAAGTTATCTGGAGCTATGAAAGCCCTTGATGAGACTGTGCATATGTGCAGGATCAAAGACACTGTGTCTCATTTAGGCCAAATCAAGCGAAAAAGTGCCTTTGAACATGCGTAAAATGTGTAGATTCAGATCATCCTGGGCTTGTGCAAAGTTTCATCCGAGCCTTTGCTCTCCTTTCATACATTCTATAGATTCCAGTGATTCTGTTAGCTGACAAGAATGCCTTGATCAGACTGCAGATACACAGGCTGATTTTGGCCTTGTCTGTCAGCATCAGTCTGAAGACACATTTTCACATGCAGTGGCCCATTTGATCCTGTACACTTACATGCAAGTGAATGTACAACAGAGCAAACAGTGTAGACCCTTATCAAACTGCTCCTCAGGAGCAGTTTGATAAGGGTCTAAACTGTTTGCCAGTGAAAGTTCTGCTCGTACTGCAGTGGTCCCTCACCAGTTGATACACTCAGATCCTTTATATTTGTTTGAAGTCATTACAATAATACTGAATAAATGGTGAAACTATATTCCCTTCTTCTCAGTGTTGATGTGTCAGCATCTGATCTGGGTTTGCACTGTTTGCTCAGGCCTCTCTTGTCCCAGTTACTTAGGGTAGATGCATTACTTGAATAAGTGAAAATAATTGTAATAGAAATCTCAAACTGTTTGTTGGTCTTTTCATACCTTACCACAAGATGATGGCAGGTATTATGGTTTCATGTTGGTTTTCCGTGTGTCTGTCCGTCTGTTCATTCATTCGTCCGTCTGTTGTACGTCCATCATTTTTTTAATTTCCAGATGATAACTTGGGATGAATGTCAATGGATTTTCACCAAACTTAGTATGTGCATTGATATTGTGGAGATCTGGTTCAGGATTGCTAATGGGCAAATTTCGTCAGTTTTTACAGAGTTATCTGTCTGTGACACATTAATATTTTTTTTTTTTCCAGTTTCCTGGCAATAACTTGAGTAAATATCAGTAGATTTCCACCAAACTTGGTGTGTGCATTGATATTGTAGAGATCTGGTTTAGGATTTTTATCAATTATTGAAAGTTATCTGCCCACGACTTATAGTTTCATTTCTGGACGATAACTCGAGTAAATATCAATGGATTTTCACCAAACTTGGTATGTGCATTTTTTTTTTTTTTTTTTTTTTTTGAGTTCTGGTTTGGGATTAGTTCTGGTTTGGGATAACTAATGGGCGAATTTCATTAATTTTTGACAGAGTTTTCTGCTCGCGACACATCCATATTTTTGTTTCAGGACAATAACGAGCTAATCTCAACGGATTCTCACCCAACTTGATATGTGCACATTTCATCAATTTTTGACAGTTATATCCCCATGACACAATAATGGTGGGGTATTATCATTTCACTCTTTTATTTACTGCTGTAAATATTTCACTCATTTGTAAATATTTGAATAATGATGAGCTAGCTGGATATTTATTAAGTTTTTGCCTGGGAAAAACATGTATTCATGTCTAATTGTTCTAGGATCAAGTCAATAGAAGAGCCCCTCTTAACCCATTGTATACTGAATAGACACTCCCACACTATATATTGGAAGAGTCCAATTTCAATTTTAGATATGTTCGGCTAGGAGATTTACAATTCCTAGAGAAAAATGGCTAAACTATTTGGTAACAGTGGAGACCTGATCAGACGCCGGGTTCTGTGGCATCTGATCTAGGTCTGCACTGTTTGCCAAGTACCCATTTGCGGGTCTCCCGACTACAGTGGGTTAATAAAGAATCAACTTATGACATATCGGACTTGCATAAACCAAGAATACATATTGGTCCAAGATTTCTCCCTCTGCATAAGACATGTTAAAGATATTCTGTGTTGGCTCAGTTTTTAATGCCACTGACATCACGAAAACATACCTATATAATTTTGACCCCCTCAAATCCCACTTTTATATAGTAAAACTGGGGTTTACAGGGGTATACGTTAGTTTTCAAATTTCTGATCAAAAACATAGATTGTGGGTACTCGTTAGAACTGCCTCGCTGAGGTGGTTCCAACTAGTACCCACAATATGTTTTGTGCAGAAATAAGAAAAATGCTGTATACCCCTGTAAACACCAGTTTTACTCTATAAAGGGGTTTACAGGGGTATACAGCATTTTTCTTATTTCTCCACAAAACATATTGTGGGTACTAGTTGGAACCACCTCAGCGAGGCAGTTCTAACGAGTACCCACAATCTATGTTTTGAGCAGAAGTATGAAAACTATCAAAATTTTTAATCTGGAAATTCTCAGTTTTTGAAGAAGAAATTTTCTATATATTTGAATAGGCGTGTTTTCGTAATGATGTTGCTCAATGCTTTTTAACCCAAGATGTGATAAACAGTTAAACATCATTTTTACCTTTTAAATATAGACTTTTTAAATGAGCTATGTTGTGACAAAATTTATTTTAGGCATACATGCTGTGCATGATTGATTGAGACTGCACTTGGGCAGTCTGATTATATTGCAATCATATCAGAACAATCTTCTTACTTTGTTTTCTTTAACCTTTAAACTGCCAAAAATAAACTTAAGCCAACAACATTCTATTTTTAGCTCACCTGAGCACGAAGTGCTCATGGTGAGCTATTGTGGTCAGTCAATGTCCATCGTCCGTCGTGCCTCGTCCGTCGTGCGGCGTCAACAATCGCTTTAAAAGCCTACTCCTCCTACACCCCTGGGCCAATTGACTTGATACTTGGTTGGAAGCATTGGGGTGACTTGTAGATCAAAAATAGCTAAAATCGTTCCGAAATCCAAGATGGCCGCCATGGCCGCCATCTTGAAAATCTATTTTTCGCTTCTTCTCCTGAACCATAAGGCCAATTGACTCCAAACTTGCTAGGAACCATCAGGGTGACTTGTAGATCAAAAATAGCTAAAATCGTGCCTATCGGAAATCCAAGATGGCCGCCATGGCCGCCATCTTGAAAATCTATTTTTCGCTTCTTCTCCTGAACCGAAAGGCCATTTTTGTCCCAAACTTGCTAGGAAGCATCAGGGTGACTTGTAGATCAAAAATAGCTAAAATCGTGCCGATCGGAAATCCAAGATGGCCGCCATGGCCGCCATCTTGAAAATCTATTTTTCGCTTCTTCTCCTGAACCTAAAGGCCAATTGACTCCAAACTTGCTAGGAAGCATCAGGGTGACTTGTAGATCAAAAGTAGCTAAAATCGTGCCGATCGGAAATCCAAGATGGCCGCCATGGCGGCCATCTTGAAAATCTATTTTTTGCTTCTTCTCCTGAACTGAAAGGCCAATTGACTCCAAACTTGCTAGGAAGCATCAGGATGACTTGTAGATCAAAAATAGCTAAAATCGTGCTGATCGGAAATCCAAGATGGCCGCCATAGCAGCCATCTTGAAAATCTGTTTTTCTCTTCTTCTCCTGAACCGAAAGGCCAATTGACTCCAAACCTGCTAGGAAGCATCAGGGTGACTTGTAGATCAAAAGTAGCTAAAATCATGCCGATCGGAAATCCAAGATGGCCGCCATGGCGGCCATCTTGAAAATCTATTTTTTGCTGCTTCTCCTGAACCGAAAGGCCAATTGACTCCAAACTTGCTAGGAAGCATCAGGATGACTTGTAGATCAAAAATAGCTAAAATCGTGCCGATCGGAAACCCACGATGGCCGCCATGGCCGCCATCTTGAAAATCTATTTTTTCGCTTCTACTCCTAAACCCAAAAGCCTATTGACTTCAAACTTGGTAGGAGGCATTAGGGTGACTTTTAGATCAAAAATAGCTAAAATCGTGCCTATCGGAAATCCAAGATGGCCGCCATGGCAGCCATCTTGAAA
Source organism: Anodontia alba (assembly GCA_964016985.1). Lineage (NCBI taxonomy): Eukaryota > Metazoa > Mollusca > Bivalvia > Lucinida > Lucinidae > Anodontia > Anodontia alba. The sequence goes on from OZ024832.1 coordinate 83,291,517, forward strand.
ATCTATTTTTTGCTTCTTCTCCTGAACCGAAAGGCCAGTTGACTCCAAACTTGGTAGGAAGCATCGGGGTGACTTGTAGATCAAAAATAGCTAAAATCATGCCGATCGTAAAACCAGGATGGGCGCCATGGCAGCCATCTTGAAAATCTATTTTTCGCTTCTTCTCCTGAACCAAAAGGCCAGTTGACTCGAAACTTGGTAGGAAGCATTTGGGTGACTTGTAGATCAAAAATAGCTAAAATCATACCGATCAGAAATCCAAGATGGCCATCATGGCAGCTATCTTGAAAATCTATTTTTCACTTCTTCTCCTAAACCCAAAAGTCACTTGACTCGAAACTTAGTAGGAAGCATCAGGGTGACTTTGTAGATCAAATATAGCTAAAATCGTTCTGATCAGAAATCCCAGATGAACTTGGTAGGAAGCATTGGGGTGACTCGTAGATCAAAAATAGCTAAAATTGTGCCGATCGTAGCTGGCTGCCATTTAGAGTTTGTTCAAATGATCACGCTCAATTGACTGGCATGCCATATATCTTCTTCAAAATAAAGAACTGCTTAAATGATGATCTTTTCATTAGTTGCAATGACAGGATTGGAAAAATGTTGCATAACATCTGCATATCTGCAGTGGCTATGTCACTCAGGTGAGCGACCCGTGGCCCGTGGGCCTCTTGTTTTATTATTTTCTCAAGAAAATAAGGATTGACATTTTATGTGAATTGTCTGCAGACAATTCACATGAAATGTCAAGCCTTAATGTCTCTAAAAAAATCAATATTTTAAAGTGGTCTCTGCTGCTGTTGTGATTAGCACTTTGCGTGTTAATGGTTGCTTTTTTCATTTCATTTAAATTGCTTTTTATCTTTGCCTGTTGTTGTCATGAAGTGTGAAGCTCTATTCTGGGAGAATAAGGATTGGTCATTTTATATCTCCAGATAAGTGGGATATCCAGGTACACTTTTCCATCACGAAAACATGCATATATAATGTTGACCCCCTTAAACCCCACTTTTATATAGTAAAACTGGGGTTTACAGGGGTATACATTATTTTTCTTATCTTGCTAAAAAACATGGATTGTGCGTACATGTTAGAACTGCCTTGCTGAGGCAGCTCTAACAAGTATCCACATTCTATGTTTTGAGCAGAAATATGAAAAATATCAGAAGTTTTTAGCTGAAAATTTTCCTTTTTTGGTTCTAAAATTTTCAATATATTTGAATAGATGTGTTTTCATAATGCTTATTTCTCAGCCAAAACACATTTTTGGGTACTCATTTGAATTGCCTCACTGGGGAAATAAAAAGAAACACTTTTTTTTTACGAAAACACACCTATTCAAATATATAGAAAATTTCACCTCCAAAAACTGAAAATTTTCAGGTAAGAAACACTGATATTTTTCATATCCTCTGCTCAAAACATAGATTGTGGGTACTCATTAGAAGGCAGTGAGGCAGTTCTAACGAGTACCCACAATCTATGCTTTGGAGCAGAAATAATAAAAATAATGTTTACCTTGTAAAACCCAGTTTTACTATATAAAAGTGGGGTTTAAGGGGATCAAAATTGTATAGGTCTGTTTTCGTGATGGTTGGAAAAAAATCTTAGCTGGAGCTTTACATTTGCCAGAGATAAATGTGACTACTATCTTTGAAAATAAATCTGTTAGCAAGATACTTAATATAACATCATGATATGAAAGTTCATCAAGAAAACAATGAAAACACATTCACACAAACATCACAGCACAAGAAAATAAGAGTAGTCTAGCATCAATGGCCTTAACTTCTTTTGGACTAAGAAAATTTATTCTACACTTGCGTAGTTTGAGCCACTGAGGGTTAATCATAACACTGGGTCAGGAGAAAAAAGAGGATAATTCAAGGATGTCTTTTTGATCTTGTATGAAATGATGGTATGTTGAGTGTACTCATTAGAATTGCTTTTGCAAGGCAATTCTAATGAGTACACACAACATACATTTTCATGATGAAGTAAGAAATTTCCCTAAAATATCCTTGTTTTCTTATTGAAAAAATTCCCAGGGTCTCAGAAGCGAGTTTGAATCAGCCATGGTAAACAGGCCATTGGTATTCAAGTCATTGAAGCTGTACTGTATTTGGACTCAAAGCCTCAGCAAGGTGCTTCTAATGAGTGTCAGCACATGTGTTTTTGTGGAGAACTAAAAATATCAGTACTTTTAGTCTGGTAAAATTTTGAAAAAAAAAATCTTGTTAAGATCTTAGATACAGTAAAAAGGTTCTTGGTCACATGTGCAAAATGTGCCTACCCAGATCAGCTGAGGCATCAGTGCAGTCTGATCAGGATTTGTTTATTGGAATATTTGGTGAAACTATAATTTATATTATAGATGACCTAGAAAACATAACACTGGCTACTCTGCATCTAATGCATTTGAATTTGCAACAAGGTCATTTTTTTCTTGTTTTTGATCAGTTTTAACCCTTGTCATGCTGAATAAGTTAAGCTGCCACGCCCACCTCATATTGCCAGCCAATCAGATTACTTGATCTGGGTTTTTGATAGAAATTCACATATTAAATGACAAACAGTGCAGATCCAGATCAGTTGGCTTCTTCAGAAGCCAACTGATCTGGATCTACACTGTTTGCTAAAACAGGGCATGTCGTGCTCAGCAAGAGAAGGGTTAAGATCAGATTAGTTTCAAATGCAAAACCAATATCCCACATGTAATGATGTTAAATTATCTTTCCAATCAGTTCACCATGCACATATTGTTTATCAAGGATATGGAAATACTGCTCGACATTTTATTATGGAGTAAGTCAGTGATCTTTTTGTTTGCCTTTGAATTGACTTGAAAAATACCTGAAGACTCTTTTAAAGGCTCCATATTCCTCAAAAATAGACATTTTATTATGCAAGAAAGGTTTAAAAAATAGTAATACGAGGGGTGTTCAAATATGAATGCAACTAGGCCAATATCTTGCTTTTAACCATGATATGCATGAAATAGGTACATATATCTTATAGATGGTTGTGTAAGCTCTCCGTTGATACAAAACGTGTGTAAATCTGTTCAGTCTAGCTTTGACAATTGCTTGATTAACACTGTCTACTCGTGTACACTAAAGCTAAAATGGTTGGGAAAAGATTAAAGAAATATTTCTTAAACTGTTGACCAGCAGCTGGTCTCCGTGGTGTCAGGTTGTTGCACGACAATGCTTCATCACACAAAGCGGCCATTGTACGCAAATATCTGAAACAGAAAAAAGGTTGTCGAGCTTCCGCACCCTCCTTATTTGCCAGATCTTGTCTCTTGTGACTTTTTTCTATTCCCAAGACTCAAAGAACACCTCGCTGGAAGAAGATATCAAACACGTAAAAATCTCAGTTCGGCTATTTTTCAGTGTCTGAACAGTATATCTCGAAAAGATTATGAAAACACATTTGAAAATAGGATTAAAAGACTGAGACTTTGTGTACCACATGGTGGCGAGTATTTTGAAGGATTGAGATAAAGATTTTGGCATTGTTTGTTAAGGGCTTCTGGGCCCAGTTGTTCAAAACTAACAACGTCGTTAGTTAACGATTCGTTAAAATTTACATCGAGTGATACGCAAATATGCTGAAATGTTTTGCTGAAAAATGTGAGTAGCTTTTCACATTTTTTCAGCAAAAAATATCAGAATATTGTATATTGAATCCGCTAAAACAGTTAACGAAATTATACTTATTTTAATGAGCTCGTTAAGCTAACAAAGCTTTGAACAACTGGGCCCTGAAAATTAACTCAGTTGCATTCATATTTGAACACCCCTCATACAATCATAAAATGTGGCACCAGACAGCCTGTAAAATTTCAGTTAATCTCTCTTTCTTGAACTGGATCAAAAATGAAATGATTTTTATGGTATCTCTGAAGTAAAGTTGCCAACATAAATTCAGAGATACCATAAAAAATCATTTGATTTTGATCTAGTTAAAAAACGCGAGACCAAATGAATTTTGACAGGCTGTCAGATGCCACATTTTATGATTGTATAAATGCCATATATCAGTTTATTAAACCTTTCATGATTAAAAAAAAATGTTTATTTTTGAGGAATATGGAGCCTTTAAGTAGTCAAAAAAAGTTTAAAACCTGTCTGATTTGAACAATCTGAAGCTAGACTGAGATACTTTGGCCAATTATTGATTACCACAATAATTACTGTAGCTAAAGATAAAGAGCAATTTTCCAACTAGAAACTATCGACATTTTTCTTATTACTCAAAAAAACATGTTGTGGACTGCTTTTGAGTATCCACAATATTTGTTTTCACAGAGAAATAAGAAAACTATTTATTTGGATATTCCTCATATCTCGAGTTATGCAGTCAAAACATGAACGATTTTTGGCCAAATATCTTGGCACAGATGTGAAATTATTCCAAAGTGTATAATTAGTTTATTGATCATATGTGTTTTGTGTTTTAGTATTAGCTCATTGATAGTATTTCATACTGGTAAAAAGAGGAACATTTGACGATAATTCTTTGATTTTTTCTTTTATTTCTTCTTAAAAAAACATATTCTGTGATACTCATTAGAAGGACCATTACAAGGCAATTCTAATGAGTACACACTACATATGTTTTTTAGAAGGTCAAGGCACTACTACACCACTTTATAACACTATTGTTGGGATCCATAGCATAAACCGTGTTAGTTAAACAACCGTGTTATATCCAAACAAATATGTATAGATTATATTGAAAAATGACCATTTATGGTCATTTTTCAATATAATCTATACATTTTTGGGATCCATCTTTGAACCGTGTTATATCCAAAACCGTGTTATAACGAACCATGTTATAAAGAGGTTGTAGTGTAATAAGTACCGATAACATGTTTTTATGGAGAAATTGAAAAAACAAAATTATGAAGAAAAGTAGAAAATTATCCCAGAATTATCATCAAATGCTTTTTTCTTAACACATCTGATATTCCTTACAAAGGTTTACTGAGGTGTGCTGGGGAAGAAACAACTTTGATTCACATGATACAGACCAGTCAGTACAGTTGGGTCAGGGTTTTCATTAAATATATAAGCTGCGCCAGGAATGAAGATGTCTTTGGGAGCTTATGTACACAGCAAAGATTCTGATCAGCTAGCAAATCCACATAATCTGATCAAGGCATATACTTTATGTTGACATATTCTGCAGAATGCAGTGTCTGATCAGGATCTACACTGTTTGCCACTCATCCAGCAGTTTTTTTGAAAACATCAGCAAGTATTAAAATAGAATTGTTTTAATATTAGGATAAGTTTGGTGAGGAGTTAACCTTTACCACTCTCTGGGCAAATTCAGTAGACAAATGGATATTTTTCTTTTTCCAGAAAACAGGCATTGACATTTCATGCAAATTGTCTCCTTAGGAGACAATTTGCATGAAGTGTCAAAGCCTATTTTCTGGAAAAAAAAATATGAAAAAATATTTTAAAATGCCATCTGCTGAATTTTTTACCCTGATTGCTAAGTATGAAGCTGTTCCAATAATGAGGGTACATACTCGTACTGTCAAACTGATGTCTGTTCTGGTCTGGGTCTTTGTTGTCCATTTGTGTGAGATACTTTTTTTTACCTCAGCACATTTCTGTTCGTAGTCATGCTTTTGTCTCAGTAGAAAATTAATAAATGAAAATAAAAGAAACTGACCAAGTAATGTTCAGAGTTTCTTTCCTTTCCATTATGAATAATGTTGCTGCAACTAAGGTTAGGCAACATTCTTTTGTGGGGATTGATCATGAAATATTTTTGACTGTCATACAAGAAGGGCATTCAAGAAGGGCAGTTGTCAGTTTCTGGTGAAAGAATGTGCTCAATACTGGTTAACCGCTTAGAGGACTGAGCCTGCCCAGTAAATGTGTGGTTAGGTAAACTGACTGCGCTCGACATGACCGCATTGGGTTGACTGGGCCGTAAAACCTCAACACAAACAAACAAGAAGGGCAGTTGTCAGTTTGTGGTGAAAGGATGTGCACAAGAACAGTGCTGCATTGAGAGGTGCAAAATGAAAGCCAATGTTTCACCCTGGATCCCTGTACCTAAGAAGAGAGTCAACAGAAACAGGAGTCCAAGGCAAAACCCTTGCAAGTAAATTGCACATGTGAACACAGCCCTAGTAAACCGCTTAGAGGACAAAGCCTGCCCAGGAAAAGTGTGGTAAGGCAAACTTACCAGCATATCATGACCTTAAAAGTGTTGACTGGGCAGGTTAATTCCAAACCACGCAAGTATTGCCACTAGCCCATTTTAGACTGGGGACACCCAAAAGTGTAATTGGCAAACAGTCTGGGTCTGCACTGTTTGTCAATTACCCTTTTTGGGGGTTTCCAGAGTGAAGAAGCACTGTCTTGAGGCCCCAAAAGGAGTAGAGATGAGGCATTAACACTTGTCCTGCTGAACCCGGATATAACCTGCCTTTGCAAACAGTGTAGATCCAGATCAGTTGGCTTCTGAAGAAGCCAACTGATCTGGATCTGCACTGTTTGCCATTCAGTTTGTGAATCTATATCAACAACTTTGATCAAGTAATCTGATTGGCTGAAAATTAGAAATGGGTGTGGCTTCTTAATTTATTCAGCAGGACAAGGGTTAACAATGACAGAACAAATGGCACGTATGAAACCATGGAGATGCAAAAGTAGACAGACTGCAACAGAGAAAACCTATAGGATAGGCCAGTAGAAAAACTACTTGGGGGTTTAAACCACTTTTACTCATGTGAAAATCTATTTAGATGCTGGGATCAAAAAACATAAATCCGAGTAGCTGAACAACTATTATGTCCAAGCAAAATGGGGAAATCATATAAAAATATTATCAATGATCCATTTCAGCTCACCTAAGTCCAAAGCTCAGGATGAGATGTAGGGATCACTCTCTGTCTTACATCCATCCATCATCGTCGTCCATCCATCCTTGGTTGCCCATCCATCTACATTTTCAAATTACCTCTCTGAAGCCAATGGGCCAATTTTTATCAAATACAAGCTATAGACAGGGTCAATTTTCGCTGTGAGTGTTATTGTGTTTGTGTATGTCTGTGTGTGTGGGAAGAGGTGAGGATGAAATTTCTGCTTACAAATCAGCTATTGCTAAGGTGCATGACCCATCTCATTATTGCCTGTGCCACAACTTTGCCTTAGGCTTTTGGCAATTCCTGCAGCAAGATCTTGTCAATGTTAATGTGTATAAAGCATTTTATAAAAATATTCCATATTGTTGAAGACTTAAGGCTATTTCTATATTTTGGCCTTGGCATTGCCTCAGTCAGTGAACATTGCAATTTGGCAAGCCTGTTAGCTAGATCTACTCAGTATCAATAGGTGAGCGAAAAATTGGCAAAATATTCCTAAGGTTTCAATTGTTAGGATATTTTAGCTATCACATTTAGGCCTCGGCATTGCCTCTGTTAAGCAAAAGTGGCATTTGGCGATTTGTCTGGATCTTGTCAATATTAATGTGTAAGTAATTTATTTCTACTTTAACCAAGACATGGTTATGTGTAGTACATATATAAATATACATTCATATAAAATACATATGATTTTAGAAATACAATGTGGGTTCAAATGGCAAAGTCATAATACGTTCAAACTGACAAATGTGTATACAAATTTGATCCCATATGATTGAAGACATACGGGGATTTCATATTCTTACATTTTTGCTTCAGTGTTGGCTTGGTCAAAGAAAAGTGGCATTTGGCAATGTGGCATTGTTGGTATCTATCAGAATGCCAAACTATATATATAAAAATATTCCCAATGGTTTAAGCACTATGGCCATTTTCACGGATTGGATTACTGATCATAAATGGACGAACGAATATTAAAGGTACATTTTCTTGTTTAAACGATATATATTTTGATTGGCTAACTGATCATAAATGGACGAGCGAATATTAAAGGTACATTTTCTTGTTTAAACGATATATATTTTCTCTCTCTCTATGTAATACTAAGAACATACAGTTGAGTTGTTTACATATAATGACAAAAAATGGATTTTGTTCTGACTGCTTCCTCGTTGGCCGGTTACATTTTATAGTGTTCAGGATCATGTTACTGGGAATATTACCTCTGACAGGCTTAGGTAGATCTATTTGTTTTTAAGGAAAACAGATAGAAATAAAGAACATATTGTCAGCATTCTGAAAAGAGGTCCGCTGTAAAAAGAAAACAATTTGCTTCACGTACAAGATACAAGAATATATATTTCTCGTCGGTTTTGAAATAAACATTAGCCTGAAGGCTATTATACCGACATAATAAAGACCTAGAACTGTACATGAAATAAAAGCATCAAAGACCACAGCATCCAAGAGAATATATACATGCCATATCTCACACTGTGAGATGAAATCTCACAGAATTTGGGCCATCTGGAAGGCAATTCCCATAAAAAATTCAAATCTCACAGAATTTTCAGACCATTTTACAACAGATTTTATGAAGAAATAATCATAAATCACACACTATTGTGGTTTTCACAAGGTTCTTACATGAAGAAAAAGGACTTAGACTATATTATGAGAGCTCCAAAGTGATGTATAAGAAAATCTCACAGAATTTTGTCAAATCTCCCTTAAAATTTTGCCATATCTCACAGATTTTAGTCCACAGCTTATGGCATGTATGCAGTTACAGTACATGTAAATACAGATTGAGGACTCTATAAAAACACAAGTACCTTTTCTTTTAGTCAGGAAAAGGCATAAGGGCAAAATAAGTCCCTAGATCAAGTATAATCCATTTCCTTTTGGCTACGAAATACGAAAGTGGGTGGGGGAACAAAGTCCACTTGCAAGCAAGTGCAAGGACACTTGGAGCGAAAAATGAAAATCAACTAGCCAAAATGGAGGTGGCAGAATGCATCACGAAAACATGCCTATATAATATTGACCCCCTTCAACCCCACTTTTATATAGTAAAACTGGGGTTTACAGGGATATGCATTATTTTTCTTATTTCTGCTCAAAACATAGATTGTGGGTACTCATTAGAACCACCGCATTAGAAGACGGCGAGGCGGTTCGAACGAGTACCCAGAATCTACGTTTTGAGCAGAAATATGAAACCATGAATTACGGACAACTCGGCCCAAAGACAAGTCGGCCCAGGACCACTCGGCCCATAAAAAAGTCGGCCCAAGACAACTCGGCCCAAGTCGTCCTAATTTCAGAAGACAAATCGCCCCAACTTTAGAAGACCTCTCGGCCCATGAAAATGAGACCAGGCACCTCTTATTATATTAAAATTATTGGATGGTGGTACTTTTATTGCTCTGTACCTGATGAATAAAAAGCATATGCAGATGTCTTAGATCAGATCGCTAAAGTACATATTCTAACGTAAATGACATCTGATGGTTATAGCAGCATAATGTAAGTGACCAAAACAATTTATTTAATGTTGAAAATAAAAGTGCGTGTGATACATCCAACTTACCCATCAGACCATCTATCTATCTATCTATCTATCTATCTATCTATCTATCTATCTATCTATCTATCTATCTCTTTGAATTCAGTCATGAAAAAAGTGAAAAAAGCGAACTTTTAAAAAACAAAGAAAAATTATTAGAGACTTTCATGAACGGTGGTAATTAGCGGCTAATCACCTTTAATCAGTAATCAGCGGTTAATCCCCTTTAATCATTTAATTCAAACTTAAACTATTTCAATGTTTGATTTAATTATATGATAAGCTAACTGATTAATTAACAACCAGCACTGAATTTTACTAAGAGTTAAATCGCAACAAAAGTGTTAATTGCCATCCTTTAATCGACAAAGGTTAATTATTAGTAAACTAGTAGGGAAGGCAATGATCAGGAACCGATACAATTATCCCACACCTCCCATCAGAGACATCAAAGGGAAAGAAACACAAACACGAAATAACTAGACCCTTATGGAAACATCACTAGCGGAAAGCCAAACGGACAGTTGCTTTCCCACAAAGTGGCCAAATGGCTATCCAAAACAAAAATATGTAAGCGACACACACAAACAAAGACGAACTATAACAAAAATAAACCATGACAGAAGAACCACCTTTGAATGGTCAGTGAAAAGTATTTCAATGGGCGTGTGTGTGTGTTGGGGAGGGGGTGGGGGGGGGGAGCTTAAATCGATTTTACGTGGCCACAATCCTCGCCCTTACTTCTGCCGCAAGTTTGAACAATAACAAATTGCCAAATTTTGTTTAAATAATTTCTTTTATTTGCCGACATGATCTGTATAAACACAAGCCAATAGTTTTTTAAGGAAATGGCTACTGGCGTGGCTCATTTGATTTGAGACTGCTGAGCTACGTGCACATTGAATGTGTGCGTGCGTGATGGGTAGGATACGGACATATGTATATTTAGCTTCCTTAGCATGTGATCAAATTTGTTTTGCGATCTGAATTAATCACATACAGAGAATAAAAGTGCCACCAACCAATTCTTTTAATACATTAAGAGGTGCCTGGTCTGGTTTTTATGTGCCGAGTGGTCTTCTGCAATTTGGGCGATTTGGGCCGAGTTGTCTTCCGAAATTGGGACGACTTGGGCCGAGTTGTCTTGGGCCGACTTTTTTTATGGGCCGAGTCGTCCTGGGCCGACTTGTCTTTGGGCTGAGTTGTCCTGAACCCGAAAAAAAAAATCAGGGCTTTTTTATCATAAAATTTTCAGTTTTTGGAGGTGAAAGGTTTCTATATATTTGAATAGGCGTATTTTCGTAATGGGACACACACACGGTGGAGAGGGACCCCATCTGCTGTGCAGTCCATTGAGAATAATTATTTACATGCAAACAAACAACATAACAATCGATAATAAAAAGCACAAATAAAGCAAAACTGAAATGAAAAATTATTACTGCCTTTTGGAGTAGGTCCTTTTTCAGAAGGAGCTTGTCACCCTTATAAATATGGGTATCCATTCCCCTAATATTAAACATGCGTAGGAAACAGAATAAATGTCCGAAGACAGGTTTTGTCAGAACGAGGCTCATAACGTGTTTCTAATTTAAAGGGACTAGATACCCATATATATAAGGGTAACAATTGCTTTTTAACTGACAACTTTTCTAGGTTTGTCAATTAATAATTATCAATTTACAACAATACAAGAATTCCGCGGAAGGCGTCATCGCACCTGCTGGGGCAAAAGTCACAGGAGCCACAATCAGAACGTGGTTATTAAATAAGTTTATTTCATTCTTAGCAGTGCTTACTTGGAAAACTGGGTTGAAAAAAATGTAGACAAAGTGCCTAGTGGGGCACATATATTCCAGGCCAGTCCCATTCCCTCTAATGGCTATATCTTCAGCACTGACTTTTCGTATCATACAGCCCAATGATAATGGAGCGTTGACATAAAATGTGTAAAAGTCACTGGAGCATGAAATATAGGTCAAGGTCACGGGTCAAGATACCTGCTAATTCAGTACATCAAGGAGAAGCACAGTGCAAGATATGGTGGTTGTAGGCCTTATAGTTGAGGAGTTATCAAACATCAACGTAAAATGTGTCAATTATAGGTCAAGGTCACCGGGTCAATGTACCTGCCAAGCCAGTGCAATGAGGTGAAGCACTATGCAAGGTTTAGTGGTTGTAGGTCTTATATTTGAGGAGATACCGAACATCAACATAAAATGTGTCAAAGTCACTGGAGTGCACAATATAGGTCAAGGTCACCAGGTCAAGGTACCTGCTGAGTCAGTACATCGAGAAGAAGTGCTATATAAGGTTTGGTGGTTGAAGGCCTTACAGTTGAGGACATAAGGAAGGGTGACGTAAAAGGTGTAAAAGTCAATGGAGTGCGAAATATAGGTCAAGGTCACCCAGTCAAGGTACCTGCAGAGTTCGTACATTGAGGAGAAGCACTATGCAAGGTTTGATGGTTGTAGGCCTTATAGTTGAGGAGATATTGAACATTGACATAAAATGTGTAAAAGGCACTGGAGCGCAAAATATAGGTCAAGGTCACCGGGTCAAGATACCTGCCGAGTCAGTACATCTAGGAGAAGCACTATGCAAGGTTTGGTGGCTAGAGGTCTTACACTTGAGGAGATCTGGAACGTTGACGTAAATTATGTCAAAGTCACTGCAGCCAAAATATAGGTCAAGGTCACCAGGTCAAGGTATCTGCCAAGTCAGTACATTGAGAAGAAGCACGTTGCAAGGTTTGATGGTTGTAGGCCTTATAGTTGAGGAGATATCGAACGTCGACACAAAATATGTCAAAATCACTGGAGCACAAAATATAGGTCAAGGTCACCGGGTCAAGGTAACTGCCAAGTCAGTACATCTAGGAGAAGCACTATGCAAGGTTTGGTAGTTGTACACCTTATAATTGAGAAGATCTGGAACGTCAACGTAAATTGTGTCAAAGCCAATGGAGCGCAAAATATAGGTCAAGGTCACTGGGTCAACATACCTGCCAAGTCAGGAGGTCAGGGAGATGTGTCATGCAAGGTATGATGGTTGTTGTAGAATTGTAGTTGATAAGAATACAAACTTTGACGTAAATGTCGAACTTCGACATAATAGAACTGTTAACAGACAGACGGACGGACGAACGGACAGACGAATGGAAAGGCGGGCACCTATGTCGCAAAGTCAGGAGGTCAAGGAGATGTTTCATACAAGGTTTGATGGTTGTTTAGTCTTGTAGTTGATTAGAATACTAACTTTGACATAAATGTCGAACTTCGACATAACAGAACTGTTAACAGACAGACAGACGGACGAACGAACAGACAGACGAATGGAAAAGTGGGCATCTATGTCGCAAAGTCGGGAGGTCAGGGAGATGTTTCATGCAAGGTTTGATGGTTGTTTAGTCTTGTAGTTGATTAGAATACTAACTTTGACATAAATGTCGAACGTCGACATAAATGTTGACAGACGGACGGACGAATGGACAGACATACGGAAAAGCAGACGCCTATGTCGCAAAGTCAGGAGGTCAGGGAGATGTTTCATGCAAAGTTTGATGGTTGTTTAGTCTTGTAGTTGATTAGAATACTAACTTTGACATAAAAGTCGAACGTCGACATAAATGTTGACAGACGGACGGACGGACGGACGGAAAATCGGACGCCTATATCGCACCCTGCTACAAGCAGGTGCGATAAAAAACCGATGAAGGTGTCTCCGTGGAGGCTGTGACGTCAGTTCGTTCGTCCTTATGAGGGTGACAACTTTTGTGAACTCCTGTTGAGGTTCCTGCAGGATCCTCAACTGGAGTTCACAAAAATTGTCACCGGGCTGACGTCACAGCCGCCATTGTTTTCCCTCCACGGAAGTACCGTCATCGGTTATCGTTGTAGATTAAAAAAATTATCAATAGACAAAACTTGAAAGATTGTCAAGATATTTAAAGAACACATTACGAAAAAACGCCTATTCAAATATATTGAACATTTTACCACCAAAAATGGAAAATTTTCAGATAAAAAAAATTCTTATATTTTTCATATTTCTGCTCAAAACATACATTGTGGGTACTCGTTAGAACCGCCTCGACGAAGCGGTCCTAACGAGTACCCAAAATCTATGTTTTAAGCAGAAATAAGAAAAATAATGTATACCCCTGTAAACCCCAGTTTTACTATATAAAAGTGGGGTTTAAGGGGGTCAAAATTATACAGGCGTGTTTTCGTGATGATTACCTTTGGTAAGAGGGAATAAACTGTTCTTATGCGAAGAAAACCAAGATTATCACCTCCATCGAATGAGACAAAATGGCAGATTTCGTAACTTTTTAGGGTTTCTTTTGCCCGAAGAGCTCCATGCCGATAGTCCCTATATGGGTATCCGTCTCCTTAAATAGAAACACGTTATAAGCCTCGTTCTGACAAAACCTGTCTTCGGCAATTAATCCTGTTTCCTGCGCATGTCAAACTCAAACTGTGCCGCTTTTAAATGCTCAGAATTTCAGCCGACGGCATTTTGGAACATTTCTTACTTTCCTAAAACGCGTTTGACATTTCATGCAAATTTTCTCTTTAGGAGGAAGTTATCGTAAAAGTTGGAAACCAAAAAATGATTTGTCGTAAGTTGTATTTGCCTGGAAAGTACGAAATGTTGATTAAGATAGTATTGGTCCGTATTTTAAAACTTGTGATTGTATTTTACATCGAAAATAGGATCGACGCCTGTCAGTGAATGAACCGGAGTACCAGTACGTCTGCTTTTTCTCGGTTTGCGCGTCGGCGTCTGAAAAATAAAACAAAAATGACAAAATGATATTTCAGAACGCAGAGCCGCAACGTCAGAAAACGTACCTTCAAACATATATGCTCAGCGAAGATTCAGATCAGAATGCGCAGTCTGACCTGAATCTTCACTGGGCACATTTTGAATAGCCAAGGGTGCAATGTTTCGGAAAACGAAGACTCTTATCACAGATGCAACCATCAGAATGTACTTTTTCTAACGTTGCAGCTTATATGCGAACTGCTGAGGTTTGTATATCATGTAATCTTGTTAAAGTCGAGATTTCACCTCAGGAACATGGGTATGTGTTTGTAGGTATAGGGACTTTCTCCCGAACAAATCTGTCGACCTGTATCTATCATAGTCAAAATATCATCCAGTTAAGCATCCAAGACATAAACATGTTTGTAAACGTGAAACTTTGACACTATGAAAATGGTCTAAGATGCTCATCTTTAGACCACCATTTTACCTCCCCCCCCCCCTCTCTCTCTCTCTCTCTCTCTCTCTCTCTGGGTATGGGCGTGGGTTTGGTAGCATTTAACATCCGTTCATCAGGCCAAGAATAAACCAAATTCAACCAGATTGTTATGATAATAAATAAATAAATACAAATAAATAAATAAATAAATAAATAAATAAATAAATAAAATAAATAAATAAGTCTTTAGCAGGAATATTTTGTGACTTTAATATGTGCCGTTGGTGGATGTAGGGATCAGAAAAACTTAATAAAATTCCATCAAGGGAACACGCCTATTTAAATATATAGAAAATTTCACCTCCGAAAACTGAAAGTTTTCAGATAAAAAACTCTGATATTGTTCTTATTTCTGCTCAAAACATAGATTGTGGAAACTCGTTAGAACCGCCTCACCTCAAAAACATAGATTGTGGGTAATTGTTAGAACCGCCTCACCGAGGCGGTTCTAACGATTACCCACAATCTATGTTTTTGAGCAGAAATAAGAAAAATAATTTATACCCCTGCAAACCCCAGTTTTACTATATAAAAGTAGGTTTTAAGGGGGTCAAAATTTTATAGGCATGTTTTCGTGATGCCTATTAGACACATCCGCAAGTAGAAGCACTAAATAGGATCAACCTGTAAATACAATAACATCTAAAATGCCACAGTGATGAAGCACAGCCTTCCCGAGGCACCACATACAAAAAAACAAAAGGAGACGAGGAACAAATAATGACAAAACCTTGTTAGTGCATTACGAAAACACGCCTATTTAAATATATATTGCAAATTTCACCACCAAAAAATGAATATTTTCAGATAAAATTCTGATATTTTTTTCATATTTCTGCTCAAAACATAGATTCTGGGTACTCGTTAGAACCGCCTCGGCGAGGCGGTTCTAACGTGTACCCACAATCTATGTGGTTGAGCAGAAATAAAGAAAATAATGTATACCCCTGTAAACCCCAGTTTTACTATGTAAAAGTGGGTTTTAAGGGGGTCAAAATTATATAGGCATGTTTTCGTGATGACAAAACCTTGTTACTGGTATTTTTGTGCATGATATGTTTGTTAGTGACATGCTGGACGATTCGTATACAGCAGGTATTTCTGGGCTGTTTGCATAAAATCCACAACAATGCATTGCCGGTAATTGTTCTATTTATCAGGCCCATGCAGTTACACGATGCTCTTACAAGACGCTCAAAACTAAGTTTTGGTTTCCCCTACACTATTCGTCTGTGGAATAGTTTGCCTCTTTCTGCTATCTGAACCCATTAAAGAGTGAATAAACTCTCACACATTTTAATTGGAAGTGTCCATTTTCGATTTTAGGTATGTCAGGCTATATGATGTAGATATTCCTGGAAAAATGGTTTAACTATTTGAAAACAGTGGAGACCCTGATCAGACGCAGCATTCTGCGGCGTCTGATCTGGGTCTGCACTGTTTGCCAGTTATCCGTTTAGGGTCTCCAGTCTTCAATGGGTTAACGGAAACGGAAGAGGAGTTTTATGTCTTCGTACAACCATTTATTCAGATCTGAGTGACGATGCAAACATCTCTGCCAGCACTACTTGAAATTGTAATTAACGTGAAAATTCCAAATTGACAACTTTCTATAATGACCAAAGTGGTGATAGAGATACGGTTGTCGGGATTACTTGGCAGTTCGACAGACTTCCAATAACATTACGAAAACACACCTATTCAAATATATAGAAAATTTCACCACCACAAAACTAAAAGTTTTCAGATAAAAATTCTGATAGTTTTCATATTTCTGCTCAAATTATAGATTGTGTGTACTCGTTAGAATCGCGTCGCCGAGGCGGTTCTAACGAGTACCCACAATCTATGTTTTGAGCAGAAATACGAAAAAATACAAGAATTTTTTATCTAAAAAATTTCCTTTTTTTTAAGAAAAATAATGTATAACCTTGTAAACCCCAGTGTTACTGTATGAAAGTGGGGTTTAAGGGAGACAAAATTATCATGTTTTCATGATGATATTCGTGGCGGCTAGACTGGATTGCGTAGTTTAGGCCAATCATTATAGATTTTATTTGACATAAGTGACGCGTGTCCCCATACTTGATCATAGTTCAGTTTTTATTTTTACTTTCCTTGTGGTAATTGGTCCCATTCTTATATCTTGGAAAATCAAGTTCGGCTTACGCCGGTACTAAGTGGCGTATGACCAGCCCTGCAAAATACATTGCTGTCATATGCAGCTCCTAAAAAAATCGAGTCTCCGATTTTCGTTCTTTTGTGTTCTTTGATTCTAAGCGTAACCTTACATATTATATACCCTTAATTCTATATAATCACATAGTGGCCTAAATTCCCAACATTCAGTATGAAATGTCTCGCGATGTAGATGGTCTACATGCATGCAAATGTGATAAATCAGTTATACCATGGTTGTGCGCATGTACGTGCGAAAATGCACTCGCTCACGCTCGTGCATTATCGCATCGTACATGCGCACGAACCATGGTATAACTAAGACTTAACTTTTGGATTGTGGAGGAATTTGATCACTTGGTATTGTGTCGCTGTTTTCTTTTAACAGTAAAACTTTTTTTAATTTATAACTCATTAAAATCTATCAAATTCTTTCTGCTTTTAATCTAAAAGTTCTTATTTCATGATAACACTTACCTCTCTTGATCTAAAAAACGCCGAGTCCTGACCTCCTCTGACGGCGTTTTTCAGTTTGTTATAGGCCAGACACATACCAAATACTGTTGCTATGGTAACCAGTAGAGCGACCCCAGCCAGAGCAAGAGTGACTATTTCCCATAACGTATCTGAGCTAGAACGGTTATCTGAGCTGTTATCTAAAGAAAAAAATCTAAATTTATTAAAAATATAAGTGAAGATACCCAGGAAATGTCACACGAAGCACAGCTCTCCCGAGGTACTAAAAGAAGGAGAGATGAGAAGCCAGTAAAGACCAAACAAATGCCACATCAAGAAAACACGCCTATATAATTTTGACCCCCTTAAACCCCACTTTTATATATACTTAAAACCAAAAGTAACTTGTCACTTTTTATTGATGAATAATTTTGTTTCTTCTTCGGTTTGGTTACAGTAAGTAAGTTCAGTTGTTTTCCACTGCTAGTCTTAACAGAATTCAAGAGAGGTCATTCGTGTAAGTGATTCCAGTCTCGAGTTACCTACCTTTTCATCAAAAACAGTATTTTCACATTTTCTCACAAATTCAAAAGCAGAACATTGTTCCCAATACAAAATCTGAAAGGCCTTTGTTTGTCGATAAAATTCCCTGCAAAACAATTTTTCAGTTCTACCTGGCTAATTAATGGCAATTATTCAAATTTGTTTCACGTTGAAATTATCTCCCTTGCAATAAAAACAATAGTAAACTTTCGCTGCTCGTAAAAGCCATATCTCCGATATTTTTTGAAAGTTTTAAACGGTGATTTGTATGGACCTCTACAGAGTGTGTATGACCAGAAAGAAGATGCAAAGGTTCTCATTATGTCAAATGAAAAATGGATGACAATAACCTGTAAGACTATCATTACAAACATTGTTAAGTTTGAACAAACGGCCTTCTCAATAAAAATCGATGCGTTCTGAAGTTGCGCAACAGATGATGCAGATTGTTTGTTTTTGTTAATTTAAGAACAATTTTCAATACATGTCTAAGCGAATAAAGCTGGGTCTAAATTGATTACTGAAATAAACCCATATTTAAGGTACAGTGACCTTCCAAAAGTGAATTAATATCATAACTTTTGATTTTGACCCCTTCTGTTTTGAGAGAGCCCCTTTTGATAATATTTTTGACAGAAAGGGCTCAAGAACTGTATATCATGTGCACAAATGCTTGTTCTTTAACATCATTAAAACAGTTTTTAAATTTCACTCAGCAAAAGTTAGTAAAACGTATAAATATATGCTGTAAAGTTACTTTTGGCTTTAAGTATAGTAAAACTGGGGTTTACATGGGGTATAAATTATTTTTTGTTATTTCTGCTCAAAACATAGATTGTGGGTACTCGTTAGAACCGCCTCGACGAGGCGGTTCTAACGAGTAACTACAATCTATGTTTTGAGCAGAAATATGAAAAATATCAGATTTTTTTCTGAAAAACTGTCATTTTTTGGTGGTAAAATTTTCAGTGTATTTGAATAGGCGTGTTTTCGTAGTGACATATCAGCAAACCACAGACGCACAAAAAAAAAAATAAATAAATAAAAAAATAAAAAATAAAATAAGAACTGCAACAGAGGTCCCGCCTTGGAACGGTCCGTATGAAAGCTACTAGGGGTGGGGTGAGCGGTGTCTTTTTACGCTGTATAATAGAGTAAGAGTAGAGTAAAGAGATACAGAAAAGAATCAAAATGTTCTCGTGATGTTTTTAACGGTCATAGGCGTACTTCGGAGAATAAGTTGACAGTGATGTCAATATTTGTTTATATTTGTTAGACCAAGTCCACTTCTTTACCATGTAACACATGCATTAATATGAGGTAACGATCATCCCGTTTCAAGTGCAAGTAAACTTCATTAATACGGTTGTATTCTAAAAGATAGCCACAGCACATATAGAGCGTTGTTAAAAAATGGTATATATAGACTACTATTACTGTTATCGAAGTTGTGTATAGGTTTGGACCGGTAAGTTGTGTACTATTACTGATCTCGAAGTAGTATAGGTTTGTGCCGATAAAGTTGGTGTAAACTGACCTGTCTTTCTGACCCCTCATTTGAATGTATTAGTCGGCACTGTCTGTTTCACGAAAAGGGTGCTTGCTGTGCACAAGTATATAGTAAATATTTTTATGTAATTCATTGACTTGACATAGGGCATAGCCAGTTTATCGCCGTTTATAAATTCAAATCACAAATGACAGAAACAAAATTAAGAGAATTATACATCTTTTGCAGATACGTGATCAAAAGTTTAAGAAGCAGGGCTGAAGTTGAGTTTTTTTTTTTATTTTTTAACAAAAAAGAGACATCAGCTTGGATTTTGCAACAACATGTTTTAATTGATATAAAACTATCGTTTTCAAAGTTGCCTTATAAATCGAAGAACACACTGATACTGACCATTTTTCTCTTACAAACATATTGTGCAAACGGTGAAATATATACATCTTGACTTTGGCTTGTCCATATTACGTTAACCTACAGACAAATTGGACACATGTACTAGACTAGGTATGATCGCCACTAAAAATAACACTGATGAGTACCAATATACAGATGAAATTTTTGGTCAACAAAGGATAAGCAGTTTGGCTGAAGTCTTCAACCACATGTGACTAAACGAACATAACTAATAATTACTAATGCACGTTTTCTGCAACCATTACGAAAACACGCCTATTCATATATATAGAAAATTGCACCTCAAATACTGAAACTTTTCAGATAAGAAACTCTCATATGTTTTTTATTCCTGTTCAAAAGATAGATTGTGGGTGCTCGTTAGAACCGTCTCGCGGTTCTAACGAGTACCCACAATCTATGTTTTTGAGTAAAAATAATGAAAATAATGTGTACCCCTGTAAACCCCAGTTTTACTATATAAAAGTGGGGTTTAAGAGGGTCAGTATTATATAGGCATGCTTTCGTGATGAAATCTCTGGTGCATCAAAACAAGACAATTGTTAACACCAGCGTGTCCGATTTCTCGATTAGCTGACCGTTACCCTGGAACTAGAGGTCTTATTTAACCTGCTCGTGAAAAAGAATTTACCTGTGAAAGTCGTGACAGGTGTATGTTGTAGCGTTTATGTACGCCTGTAAACAACTGTAGTTACCAACAACCATTCCCTTAAATAGGCCGAAGAATGTGATGACATGGTGTAGAATGAAGATTTACGCCCTTTCAACATTTCAGGAGTTGTTTGAGTTAATGCCTTGCTTTTCCTAGATTGCTTAGGCCCTTTAGAAATGGTTTGCAAATAATCTACACTTGTCCATGGAACAACTGAACATGTTAAATATCATGATTTGGTGTATGATATCTGCACCATATGAAGTAATTTCGGGACGATGCATGAGCATAAAATTGGTCACGCTTCGGATCGGAAGGTTTTGGGTTGAATCCCTAACCGTGTCATACGACAGGACTGAAAGTTTGTTGATAATGGAGTTTAAACTCATCTCAAACAAACCAACGCCGATGAGTGCAATTAACACAGGACTTTTTGCCCGCGGACTTATCCAGCAACTGTCTTTTCGTCCTCTGATCATGTAACCAAAGCAAAACTCTTCTCCAATTTTGTCCACCTATTTTGCTATGAACTATTCAGGTATGCATATTCACGGACCGAGGTCAAAAAGACAGGTCAATATACACCAGCTATAGTGCAATGTTATAGACACAGAAATTATACATAGGCCTTACCCGACTTGTAAGCAATACATTGTTACAGAATGGTGTATAGAATTTCCTCGGATCCTAAGTAGTTTAATGTCATGGACATCCAAACAGTATACGGCTTGTTGAGGCTCATATATAGTACATTGTAACAGAAATGGTAATTAGGCTTTGGTATATGAAATGGTAAAAGGTTGCACTCGTAGGCTTGTACCAGTTCATTCATTACGAAAACACGCCTATTCAAATATATTGAGAACTTTACCACCAAAAACTGAAAGTTTTTAGATAAAAATTCTGATAGTTTTCATAATTCTGCTCAAAACATAGATTGTTTTTGAGCAGAAATAAAAAAAATAATGTATACCCCTGTAAACCCCAGTTTTACTGTATAAAAGTGGGGTTAATGGGGATCAAAATTATTTAGGTATGTTTTCGTGATCTGATCAGGGTCTACACTGTTTGCATTAAATACAGGAGTTTCTATATAAAATGTTAACAAGAGGCCCACGGGCCACGGGTCGCTCACCTGAGTGACATAGCCACTGCAGATATGCAGATGTTATGCAACATTTTTCCAATCCTGTCATCGCAACTAATGAAAAGATCATCCTTTAAGCAGTTCTTAATTTTGAAGAAGAATATTATATATGGCATGACAGTCAATGGAGAGTGATCATTTAAACAAACTCTTAATCACATTTCAACAGTAGGATCAATGTGAAATTTGGAGGCAATTGGCTAAGTGTTTCTGAATAATCATGATTTTATACATGTAATCAGCACAGTGGCAGGGAAATATAATAAACATAAACAAGATGGCAGCCATCTTGGATTTCAAATCAGAATGATTTTAGCTACTGTTGATCTACAAGTCACCTCGATACTTCCAATGAACTTTGAGTCAATTGCCCTTTCGGTTCAGGAGAGAAAGTTCAAAACAAGATTTTCAAGATGGCCACCATAGCCGCAATTTGGGATTTCCTATCGCAACGATTTGAGCTATTTTTGATCTAAAAGTCACCCCAATGCTTTCTACCAAGTTTCGAGTCAATTGGCCTTTCAGTTCAGAAGAAGAAGGAAAAAATAGATTTTCAAGATGGCCGCCATCTTGGATTTCTGATCGGAACAATATTTAGGTGTTTTTATATCTACAAGTCATCCCGATCCTTCCTACCAATTTTCAAATCAACTGGCCCTTTGGTTGAGGAAAATAAGGGGAAAAAAAGAGTTTCAAGATGGCCGCCATGATGACCATCTTGGATTTCCGATCCAAACAATTTAAGCTATTTCAGATCTACAAGTCACCCAAATGCTTCCTACCAAGCTTCGAGTCAAATGGCCTTTCAGTTCAGGAGAAGAAGCGAAAAATAGATTTTCAAGATAGCTGTCATGGCGGCCATCTTGGATTTCTGATAGGGATGATTTTAGCTATTTTTGATCTACAGGTCACCCTGATGCTTCCTACCTAGTTTAAAGTCAATAAGCCTTTCGTTTCAGGAGAAGAAGTGAAAAATAGATTTTCAAGATGGTCGCCATGGCGGCCATCTTGGATTTCCAATCTGAATGATTTTAGCCAAATTCAATCTATAAGTCACCCCGATGCTTCCTACCAAGTTTCAAGTCAATTGGCTTTTGGGTTTAGAAGAAGAAGCGAAAAAAAGATTTTCAAGGTGGCCACTATGGCGGCCATCTTGGATTTCCGATCAGCAAGATTTTAGCTACTTTTGATCTACAAGTCACCCTGATGCTTCCTACCAAGTTTGGAGTCAACTGGCCTTTCGGCTCAGGAGAAGAAGCGAAAAATAGATTTTCAAGATGGCGGCCATGACGGCCATCTTGGAATTTCGATTGGAACGATTTTAGCTACTTTTGATCTACAAGTCACCCCGATGCTTCCTACCAAGTTTCGAGTCAATTGGCATTTGGGGTTAGGATCTGAAGCGAAAAATAGATTTTCAAGATGGCTGGCTTGCGGCCATCTTGGTTTTCCGATTGGCACGATTTTAGCTATTTTGATCTACAAGTCACCATGATGCTTCCTAGCAAGTTTGGAGTCAATTGGCCTTTCGGTTCAGAAGAAGCGATAAATAGATTTTCAAGATGGCTGCCATGGCGGCCATCTTGGATTTTTTTATCGTCACAATTTTAGCTATTTTTTTATCTACAAGTCACCCCGATGCGTCCTAGCAAGTTTGGAGTCAATTGGCCTTTCAGTTCAGGAGAAGAAGCGAAAAATAGATTTTCAAGGCCGCCATGGCGGCTGTCTTGGATTTCCGATCGGCACGATTTTAGCTATTTTTGATCTACAAGTCACCCTGATGCTTCCTAGCAATTTTGGAGTAAATTGGCCGTTCGGTTCAGGAGAAGAAGCGAAAAATAGATTTTCAAGATGGCCGTCATGGCGGCCATCTTGGATTTACGATCGGCATGATTGAGCTATTTTTGATCTACAAGTCACCCCGATGCTTCCTAGCAAGTTTGGAGTCAGTTGGCCTTTTGGTTCAGGAGTAGAAGCGAAAAATAGATTTTCAAGATGGCGGCCATGGCGGCCATCTTGAATTTCCGATCGGAACGATTTTAGCTGTTTTTGATCTACAGGTCACCCCGATGCTTCCTACCAAGTATCGAGTCAATTGACCCAGGGGTGTAGGAGGAGTAGAATTTTAAAGCAGTTGTTGACGCCGCACGACGAACGACGAACGACGGACATTGACTGACGACAATAGCTCACCATGAGCACTTCGGGCTCAGGTGAGCTAATAATAAAAACTAACCAGATTCCCCTTTTACTGGAAATGGAACGGTCCAAAGAGTTTAGGTAGAAGACTCTTCTAGGCCTAAATGGGTTAATGAAAGTCAAGCATAATTTTCAGCAACAATTAAGAAAATATTTAAAATGATGTTACCAATTATTTACAGGTTAGAGATTAATAGACAGGCGGACTACTTTAAGCCTTAAAAATCTATGACTCGATTGCAATAAAGTTTCCGCCCCATTCCAGTGGGCGGTCTGTTTAGCAAGATTTTGATAGCACAGTAAGCATTCTACATAAATGTATAGCGGGCCGTTATCGGCCCGTCAGCTGACGGGCCGATAACGGCCCGCTATAGATTTATAAAGAATGCTAGCTGGGTATAGTTACTTCTTAGAAGTTGAAATGTATATCAGTTATTCAGAATAGATAGTTCTCCCCTAATTCGCAGCTTTAAACTAAAATGTGGAATCAGAGAGAGAGAGAGAGAGAGAGAGAGAGAGAGAGAGAGAGAGAGAGAGAGAGAGAGAGAGAGAGAGAGAGATTAATGCACCATATCATCCCAGAATGACTGTAGAGTCGGGTTATGAACAGTTAGTGTTATGGACTTGATTTTATTGGGTTCCGGCTTTGGATTTTTGAATCTTGTTAGAATGGGAGATCAAATTATGATTGTATGGTGATCCATTGCACAGCGTCTTTCAATATCACTTTTTCATCAGAGAGAGAGAGAGAGAGAGAGAGAGAGAGAGAGAGAGAGAGAGAGAGAGAGAGTGTGTGTGTGTGTGTGTGTGTGTGTGAGAGAGAGAGAGAGAGAGAGAGATAGAGATACCTGAAGAAGTCTGTGTAGTTGTTGAAGAAGTCTGTGTAGTTACTGATTCATCTGATGTCTCCTAAAAAGAGACAGTTAAATGTTATTGAGGCTGGCAAAAAAACTAAAAAAAAAACAAACAAGAAACAAACCAAACCAAACCAAGCAACAAGAAGAACAACAAAAACAAACACAGCAAACAAGAAACACACGCACACGGACACGGACACAAATACACACACCAAAATAGAAACAAAACAAAAAAGACAAAAATACCAAAAAAAAAAAAAAAAAAAAAAAAAAAAAACTTTACACATCATCACGAAAACATGCCTATATAATTTTGACCCCCTTAAACCCCACTTTCATATAGTAAAACTGGGGTTTGCAGGGGTATAAGTTATTTTTCTTATTTCTGCTTAAAACATGGATTGTGGGTACTCGTTAGAACCGCCTCGCCGAGTTTTTGTAGCTGAAAATTTTAAATTTATGGAGGAGAAATTTTCTATATATTTGAATAGGCGTGTTTTCGTAATGTCAAGGAGAATTGATACTCACTCAAGGGTCAATAACTCTAATAGGGTGCAAATGTGCCTTCTTTCTTAATCAGGGCTATTTTAAAGGGAAAAAAAACCCCAACGTTTTCTTATTAAAATTGCTCTATTTTTTGCAAGAATTTTAAACTAGAAAAGGAAATTTCTGTCGGACAAAAACTGTCTTCCTTTAATAAAATGGCTGCTAAATCTTCAGTTGTTTCCATGCATTTTACACGAAAGCAACCGAGACTATACTGTTCACAAAGCTGAATCAGCAGTGTAACCCTCATGGGCTGGATATATATATATATATATATATATATATATATATATATATATATATATATATATATATATATATATATATATATATATATTCTTTTCCATTCTATTTTATTCTGTGCATTTCTCGTAGAATCACGATATACATTTTACGTGTATGCACTCTTCTTGTATGCATAATTATAGAGTCCATTGTCTTATTTTGCCATAATACTAAATTAGACATTTTGAGTCGTCTCTACAGATGAATTAGGAAAATGCTAAAACGAATGAACCTTGAGAACAACGAACATACAATCACACACACACAAAAAAAAAAGCAAAAAAAGCTGAAGTGTAACGTGTCGAGTTTTCTTGGCCAGAGAGTTTCGGCCAGATCTTATATTTTGGGTAAAGATTGGCCATATTGAAAATACCCGAAGCGACACGGGTGCATTATAGTACAGTTTATATTTTTATTTCTTTTTGGGATCAGTTAGCCTATTTTAGCATTTCTGAAAACGGAATTCTGCTCAAATATAGAGGTCGTAAGCATTTTTTGCAATCTCTGGTACTGCTTATGAAAAGACTCAATAAAACCGATGCTGCCATTTTCTGTCTATAATAAATTATTTGTTTCCAAAGGAAACTTTAACAATTTACCCAGAAGCACTGCCATAGCCTACAATCCATGACGTCATTCATGACTATATACGACATTGCCCAAGGGAGGACTAGGAAAACAAGGCTGTACAAATACAGTCGACTCTCGTTATCTCGAATTACAAGGGACTCTCTGAAATACTTCGAGATATCCGTACTTCGACATATCAAATTTGCAGAAGTGAGGAAAAACTAATTCGATTAACCACATATAGCAATATATATATATATATATAATTGGACTCTTGAAGTTAGAGATATATTGAAAATATTGTGGAAAATAGGAGAAATTGCTCCTAAGGAGCAATTTCTCCTCTTTTCCACAATATTTTTTACATGTTGTTAGATTTTCATGCTTAGGCAGGGAACATATTTTCACTTCGAGATAAGCGGCTATTCGAGATAAGCGAGTTTGAGATAAAGAGAGTCAACTGTACATACACAATAAATATATGTGGCTCGATAACTGGCACATCGTTGAAAGGGCCGTAAAACCTCAGAACTCTATCACGACAATAACTTACTGCTGTGAACGTGCAGTTCATTGACAGTGTGGCTCTGTTTAAGCTGATTCCACTATAATCTGCAGGAGTTGAACATTCCACTGTTATGGAAATTCCTGGAAGAAATGAATTTCAGTCCTGTAATAAGCACTATCTGCGAAACTTTAACAGGCGCCCGATTCAAAATTTTTTTCTTAGTTTACACTCAGAAGAAGACCTTGATATTTAAAGCTCTGTAAAAGAATCAATAGACATTTTGAAATATTTTCCTTCTTTTCCCAGAAAATATTCTTTGACATTTCATGCAAATTCTATCGTCTGTTGAATCAGCTCAAAGAATGAATAAGTTAATAATATCAAACATTTCGAATACAAGAAACGATTGATATCTTTGTTATTAGCATTCTTTGCTAAAAAAAAGGGGTGAGAGAAAAGTCCAGGGAGTGCCACAATCACAAACCGCAGCCCTTCCCAGACACCGACACCAAGAGGAAGAGGAAACCGACAAAACCAAACAAGCACAAATCGAACAAACGCACGAAAAGCACTAAGATAAGCTCTCTCCTTCCCAAACGAGGTAATCGTACTGCTAAAAGGACTGAAAACACAAACTTCGGCAGACGTCATATTGATGATACATTTTTCTTATGTTCCAGGTAAAGGCTGATCAAGATTCTCTCCAGCAATTTAATCTAGAGTCTGCTCAGACAGATGTGTGCGAATATTATAGGGTTATTGCCCCGAGTTGATATAGGCCCCTATCGAAGGACCGTAGATATCCCAACGAGGGACAATATTTACCAATATCAGTGCAATAAACCTTTTATTATAGCTATTAATATTGTTCTCTCGTTTTGCTACTTATTCTGTATTTTGTTAAATTTGACACAGCAAATAGCGCTTTCTGTAACAGTGCAAAACTGATATCAGAGAGTGATATCATTTTTGCACAAGTGCAATATCAACATGATATTATTTTTGCACTGTTGCTGTTGCACTGTTGCTGTTTTGCAGCGGATCTAGTGGTAAAAAAACAAATTATTTGAACAAAACTCAGTTGTGCTGCTTCACTTGCGACTTTCAAACTTAAAAAGTAATTTATATGATGTTTTGATCCAGCGTGACGTCATATTTCATGGCGTCGTCAAATAATGTCAGCAATTTTGACGTCGTACAACGTCAACATTCCACAATGGTAATAAAGTTTGAGATGTGTTAATTGTCGACAAACAAGCATTACTGATCTAAACAAAGCGTGCAATTTGAGAAATATCGGCATCATTGATCCTTGGATTTTATCCTTCATTTCTAATCATTTAATATTTATAGCTATATAATAATTAAGAACACTTTATTTTAACATCGAATGCCAAATCACTCTGCGCATCCTCACTGTCAGATTAGTGCCTCCACTGTTCGGGTATGTATCTTAGTTTTGTTTAATCATATTTCTTAGTATAGTTTAATAATATTTTATCACATAGTGGCCTAAATTCCCAACATTCAGCACGAAATATCGCACGATGTAGATGGTCTACATGCATGCAAATGTGATAAATCAGTTATACCATGGTTCTGCGCATGTACGTGCGATAATGCACTCGCTCACGCTCGTGCATTATCGCATCGTACATGCGCACGAACCATGGTATAACTAAGACTTATTGCCAAAATTATATAGCGAACCAAACGGCATGGCTCGTTCAATATACAGTTCTTAATCTGTGCTCTTCACGCGTGACAGTGTTTGTTCCCGTTAGATTTGCTTATATTTTCTAGTTACCAGCTGAAAGACTAGAATGTCCAAAATTTCCTTTTTATACAGAAGCTCAACCATGGTTTCGTCCGCTGTTTTCGAAACTAATTTGTCACGAAATGCTAAATGGGCTTATGGGTGAATATTAAACTACGGGACTTTTTGACATATATTACTTGCTAAACTCAACTTATTTGTTTCCAACTTTTCGGTATAAAATATGACACTTGAAGTATAATATTCTAAAATAGACACTATTTCTATTACAAACTAAGTGCCCTGTAACGGTAAAATGTCCAATCCAGTCCTTGACCTAAGCTATGACTTTCTTCATTCAAGCTGTATTTATTCTGAATAAGTATAAAATGCTTATGCGGAGAAATTCTAATACTTATTAACTATCAAAAGAAATGTTTCTTACTTCAGGTTTTAATACATAAAATGATTGAACGGTATGGACAACTATAAAAGTAGTGAAATTTAGACAAAATTTCTCTGTGACTATCAAAAGGGATGTTTTGTAAAGTCACACTTGCTTTGTCAACATACCATTATGTATACTTCTGTTTAGTCATGAAGGAAACCCAGTAGAAAATATTTCTGTTTGAAATAATTCTTTTTATTTTCATTTATAACGGAATGGACGGTCGTAACGTTACATGACAACCGTAACGGTAAAAATGTAGTAATTTCAAGATAACATTTTGGCAAGTTGAACGTATCTGTCTCAGACCCTTTTACTCTATTTCAGTGGATAAGGGCTTCAGGACATATTTTACACATTGATCCAAAAACATAATATGAACACAGTTACAAACGGGGTGGGTATCCCTGCATTGGCATTAAATGCGAAAAACACTGATGATAAACTAACTTTGGCATATTATGTCAACTGACTTCCAAGCAATCCACAGAAAACTACAACTTCAACAAGGATTTACAACAAAATGCATATTCAAGAAAATAAACACGAACATGTCTGCACCGTTACACACTAGAGTAACGGTGTGGACCCAATAAGGAACGGTATAGACAGTAACAGTATCGCATTTCAGTATTCGTTATGAAAATTACAGCTATGTCCCAACAGATAGAGTGGTGTCCAAATAAGAAAAAAACAGTTTATATCATCCCCATAAAAAAAATTTACGTTTACATGAAAAATAAAATGAACGGCGTGGACGCATAATAAATATATCATGCATTTTTTCATTCCATGGTCATTTTTCCTGATATTATTATGTTCTTCGGTTGGGTTACCACCTGTAAACTGAATAATGCAGTAATAGAAGTGTTGTTGACATTCGACCATGTCCAATGCAAATGTAGTGGCTTCATGACAACATCTACTTGAAGTTGTAACGGTATGGACATAACATCTAGGGAAATATCTTTAACTTGAATTTTATAAGCGGTCAGAAATTAAATGTTTTCGAAAGGACTCTAACATTAAACAAAATATTATATAATATTTTACCTATCCAAATCAATCCATTTTATTGAAAGGGTTCATGAATAAAAATGAAATGAAGTTTGAAATTTTGACCTCCGGACATTTTACCTTACATTGAATGTATAGGATACCCTTTCTCAATACAGTAGAACTTCAATGGCTCGAACCCCGATGGCTCGTTTACCATGGATGAGTCGAACACGTTCTTGAGTCCGCAGGGATTTCCTCCAAATACGATATACGGATAATTTAGGGAGATTTTCTTCTTTTATCTGGTAAATGTATGTTGTGTATACTAATTAGAATCGCCTCTGTAAATGTATGCTGTGTGTACTCATTAGAATCGCCTCTATGAGGCGATTCTAATGAGTGTACACAACATACATTATAGAACACCGAAAAGATATCCCACAATTATCTCCATTGTGCCTCCTGGTGTGGCACTAATAGTATTAACCTTCCGAGGCTCGAACTACCGCTGTCTCGAACAACTTTTCATGGTGCCAAAGGGGTTCGAGCCATCGAAGTTCGACTGTATATTGAATTTTCAAGTATCGTACTGTATAATAGTACTGAAAATTTTACAAAAATGAGGAAATTGATATATTTATTGGATAGCACGGGATTCAGGTTTTTTTTATGAAAACAGCAAAAGCAATACTCCTGGACACAAAAAGTCCCGTAATTGAATCGAGAATTGAATATTCACCCTTACAGAACTCCCGGGGGTCACTTGCTGGTCAGCTTGGTACGGATGCTTAAACAAAACATTGCAAAACATACCTTAAACAGAGTGCTCGAAATATTAAAAACGATACCCTTTTCACTGCGTTCTCTTAAAAAAGTAACCTTTTCACTGTGTAATAAAAAGGACCCCTTTTCATGGTATATAGACATTTAAAAACATTTAAGCTGTTGAAACTTTTGATTTGCACAATGCCAAGGCAAACGTTTATGTTGCATAATCACAGATGTAATTATTAACCCTTAAAACGCCAAGAAAACCTACATCTGAAAATGTCGTCTGCTTATGTCGTCTGCTGAATATTCTTGCAAACTTTTCAAACCTATTTTTGCATACAGGCAAACAGTGTGGACCCAGATCAATTAGCAGTCTGATCTGGGTCCACACTGTTTGCAGAAGTGACTTTCAAAGTAACCAGCAGAAGACAAAGCAGACGACAGTAGTTGTGATTGGCGCTTTAAGGGTTAAAGATTATGTGTCATTCGATATACACAGGATTTTAATAACAAGTTATTAAGACAGGTATTCCACGAAAATGTTTAACAAATAAAAGATTTGGTACTGAACATTATTTATTGTTTTTTTTTTTTTTATTAACAATATCTTAATCATACACATTGCTGAATAGAAAAAAAAAAAAAAAACAAACAAAAAAACTCATACGTTATTCTATAGATCATCACGAAAACATGCCTATATAATACTGACCCCCTTAAACCCCACTTTTATATAGTAAAACTGGGGTTTACAGGGGTATACATTATTTTTCTTATTTCTGCTCAAAAACATAAATTGTGGGTACTCGTTAGAACCACCTCGGCGCCTCGCCGAGGCGGCTCTAACGAGTACCCACAATCTATGTTTTCAGCAGAAATATGAAAAATATCAGAGTTTTTTTTTTTTATCTGAAAATTTTCAGTTTTTGGAGGTGAAATTTTCTATATATTTGAATAGGCGTGTTTTCGTAATGTTTCAGAGACGATATTCACTTAAGCTTCTACTCAATACTATGCATCAAAGGTGTATCTAAATTCAGAAAAGTTGGGAGAAAAGTAAAACAACTTACCGAGTTCGTTTCGGGTAAATGCTCCTCACTGTATACTATGGTCACCAGATTTATTTTACCACCTAATCACAGGGGTTTTATCAGACTCATAAAAACATATGCTTTCCCACTAAAATACACCACAACCTCTTTATAACACTATTGTTGGGGTCTATAGCATAAACCGTGTTAGTTAAACAACCGTGTTTTATCCAAACAAAAATGTATAGATTATATTGAAAAAATGACCATTTATGGTCATTTTTCAATATAATCTATACATTTTTGGGATTCATCTTGGAACCGTGTTATATCCAAAACGGTGTTATAACGAACCGTGTTATAAAGAGGTTGAAGTGTACCATTTTCTATCATTAAAAATGATGACAGCATTGCCCAGCTTGAAAACAACAATAACAACAAAAAAACATTTCTCATCATTAGAAAAAAACAACAAAAAAAAACAAAAAAAAAAACAACAACACCATTTCTCTTCGTTTTTATTTTAGTTCACGCATCGGTACGAAGCTCATCACCAAGTGACCCCGGGGAGTTCTATAAGCCCTTTTAGTATTTCGTGACAAATTAGTTTCGAAAACAAAATTTGGCAGCGGGCGAAACCATGGTTGAGTTTCTGTAGGCTATAAAAAGGGAATTTAGATTTAGGACATTCTAGTCTTTCAGCCAGTAACTAGAATAGTTACCGGCTGGCGCCTCCTCCCGCCACCACCCCCACCCCCACCCCTACACACATACCTCCTTGGTAGGAACCGAATACACAGACAAGCCTGCGCAATCTGCGCGGTCTGATCAGGACCGCCACTGTTCCCTTACAGAATCTTCGGACATTATAGAATATAGTGAAGAACGAAAATACCCATTACAGAACACCAGTGGCATACTTTACCTGAATAGAGCGACCACGTAGAAAGCCAAAATAAATCACAAGTACAGTTCCACTGGTTCCCCGTCAGTGTGACGCTCGTTAGTGCCAAAAGCGGGTGGAATAGTGTTTCCGGTAGTGTCATCAGGGAATTGTCGGACAAATCCAGTGTCGTCAGTTGTATCAGACTGTCGAACAATCCTCCCGGTAGGTAGTTCAAGGAACCACTAGACAAATCCAGATTTTCTAAATTCACGAGAGAGTCAAACGTCACAGCCGGTAAAGTTGTAAAGTAATTACCGGACAGGTCAAGTGTCTGGAGTGACCCAAGAGAATCCAGCAATGTTCCTGGCAGTACTGTTAGGGAATTATCGGACATGTCGAGTGACGTCAGAGAACCGAGGGAACCAAACAAGGCGTCCGGAAGGTTAATGAGTGAATTAAAGGACAAATCGAGCGATTGTAAACTAACAAGTGGAGTGAATACTCCAGCAGGAAGAATTGTTAATACGTTGTATGACATATCCAGTGTCTGAAGCTGACTAAGTCCTAAAAATGCATTCTCAGTGATATCAGTCAAACTAGAGGATTTAATATCAATGTTCTCTACGTTACTTACTCCGGACAGAAAGCCATCGGTGAGTGTATTTCCGGGGAAATCTGCGTTTATGATAAGATCAGTCAGGTCAGTGGGTCCGTTCAGGCTGTCCGAGAACACACTACCAGATATAGCTCCACCGGCGATCTCTAGTTTTGTAAGGCCGGTCAGATGTTCGAACACCAGTGAGGGAAGGCCACTCTGAATATAACAGGTCTTGATATAAAGGCTTTCTATCCAATCCAGATTCGACGTAAACGTGTTTGACAACAAATTAATGTTTTGCAGAGAGCAATCAAATTCGATGTATTTCTCCTGCCGGTTGTCGGATGGCCCGTCAAGACGCTTGAAAGCCTGAAATAATAATAATAGTAATAATAATAACTAGTAAGTTAGCTCTTTATATCCCAATTTTCTGGCGCAGTACCTCTTCTTCAGGGGAAACACGGGAATTTCACAGTATTCCCTGTCTTTAAAAGCTTTGCAGTGCTTACAGATTGCGACGTCGTGGGCAACCTAGCGTCAAGCGCCACGATGTCAAAACTAGGCAATGACGTTGACGTCATAATTATTTAAGTTACACCAAACATCATGCGCTAATTTTGGTGTCATGGCATACAGAGACATGTTAGAATAACAGGAAGTCAAATTATAAACTGTCCTTTATAAAGATACAGATCAGCATTTCAACCATAATAGCGAGCACAGCTCGCGACGCGCGAAGCGCGTCGCGAACGAAGTGAGCTCTACGGTAGAGAATGTGATCAAGGAAAAGTAACATACAACGATATATACTTTCAGCAGAAATCGCTCTGACCAATTTTCTTCCCGTTTTCTTCCCGGAAATTGTCACCGGAAGTTGACAGGACTGGAGCGGACTTGATACTAATAAGCGTCATGAACTGACAAGAAACGAGTGTCAATAAGTGTCACGAACATATATTGCTGATTATTTTTATTATTTATTATTGATTTACATATATTTTTATATACTGATAGTCATTACTACAAACAGGGTCTGTGCTGTGCTCGCATTTAGGCTAAGCCTATTTTCATATTAAGCGTCACGAAGTGACAAGAAACGAGTGTCAATAAGTGTCACGAACATATATTGCTGATTTTTTTATTATTATTATTTATTATTGATTTACATATTTTTTTTATATACTGATAGTCATTCTTTAATGATGCTGTGAAGGACTTTTGAAGAGACTATAGATAGGGTCTGTGCTGTGCTCGCATTTAGGCTAAGCCTATTTTTATATTAGCGAGAACGAAGTGAGCTCTACGGTAGAGAATATGATCAAGGAAAAGTAACATACAACGGTATATACTTTCAGCAGTAATCGCTCTGACCAATTTTCTTCCGTTTTTTTCTTCCAGGAAGTTATCACCGGAAGTTGACGGACTTAATTATGGGTCTCACTAATAAGCGTCACGAAGTGACCAGAAACGAGTGTCAATAAGTGTCACGAACATATTTTGCTGATTATTTTTATTATTTATTATTGATTTACATAATATTTGTACATACTGATATTCATTCTTTAATGATGCTGTGAAGGACTTTTGAAGAGTGCAGATATAGGCCTGCTGTGCTCGCATTTAGGCAAAGCCTATTTTCATATTAAATAAATGCACAATGACTATGTTTATAACAACGTCAAAGTGATTTTCATTTGAGAAATAATCTTCTTTTCTGTGAATTATCGTCGAATAACGCATGGTGTTGGAAGGCATATTGCGAAGCATTGATTCACGACGGCGAAGCCGGAGTGAATTAATATTCGCATCTGCCCGACAACACCATGCGTTATTCGACGGTAATTCACAGCAGAGAAAAATTATTTCGATTCTAATATGACACACAAAGGAAAATCGATATCGTTACAATGTTTTCCAAAGAACTCTTTTGCAGCGGATGTCGACAGAAGTAAATGTTGACATGCGACGTCACCAAACGCGCCCTTTTGCATGCACTACGTTGGCGACGTGAATTATTGTAGTTTGATCACCAATCTGATTGAAATCCGATCTTAATCTATTCTATTCTATTATTAAGATGATGTTACTGTAGATAACAAAGTAAACATCGGATTTTAATCAGATTGGTTTGATCAAGGTAACGTTTCCGTAAGGCGCTATTGGAAAACGTTAACGTCATGTTAGAATTACCATTAATCATACTACATATTTAAAACAATAATTCATTATTTGTTTATTTGTTTGTGTTGCAGTTTTAAGGCCGAGTCAACTCACTGGGGTCAGGTCGAGCGCGGTCAGTTTACCTATCCACACTTTTTTCCTGGGAAGGCTTACGGTCCTCAAAGCAGTTAAACTAAGTACTTGTGCACATTCTTTCGCCAAAACTGACCACTGCCTTCCTTGAATCAGAGGAAGGAAGGGATTGACCGTAGAAAACATTTTACGATTAATCTCCACGAAGAATGTTGCCGGACTCGGCGGAGGATCGTAACCCGCGACCTCCTGATCTCCAGTCGGACACGCATCCGACTGAAGCACCGAGGCCGGCTTAATTTATTGTTACAAAAAATCTAAGAACTATAAATCTTGTAAGGAAAATATCTCAAGAACCCCAAGAGCTAGGTTCGTGAAATTTTGCAGGCAATCAGGGATCTTTGTGTAGATGGCCTGTTAAACGTTTGGTGAAATTTATAGATATATGCCCAAGTTATGCCCCTTGTCTAGAATTACGCATTTTAGCATTTTTGTCATCTCTCATATCTTTGGAACCATGTAAGCTGTAGGCGTTTGAAATTTTATGTATGCATTTCTTATGAAAAACTAGCTGACTCGTATTTTTTTCTTTTCTGTCAGATTTTTCAGGTAGAGTTACGCCCCTTTACAGAATTAACCATTTTAGCAAATGAAACTCTTGTAAGCAAAATGTTTAAGGAACCACTTAAGTTATGCTCATGATATTTTGCGAGTAGTTAGGAA
The DNA here is from genome assembly GCA_964016985.1 of Anodontia alba. Lineage (NCBI taxonomy): Eukaryota > Metazoa > Mollusca > Bivalvia > Lucinida > Lucinidae > Anodontia > Anodontia alba. Next base: position 83,327,586 of record OZ024832.1, read on the forward strand.
ACAATATGTTGATGACCTGATTAAATTTTGGAGAACGTTTGATAATATATTTGATCAAATTATGTCACCTTTTCAGATTTGGGTATTTTGGAGTAGGAAAATCTTGTAAGCAATATATCTCAAGTACCCCTAGAGCTAGGTTCATGAAATTTTGCAGGTGATCAGGGATCATTGTACAGATGGCCTGATTAACTTTTGGTGAAGTTTCATAAACATTTAAATTATGCCCCTTTTCAGATTTAGGCATTTTAGCGCTTTCGTTACGAAAACACGCCTATTCAAATATATAGAAAATTTCACCTCAAAGAACTGAATTTTTTCAGATAAAATAAAAGCACCGCAAGCATAATACCCCGCCATAGCAATTGTTTGTATATGTATTAACCTTTACCACTCTCTGGGCATTTTTAGCAGACGGCAAACTGATGATATTTTTCTTATTTTTCCTAGAAAACAAGATTTGACATTTCATGCAAATTGTCTCCTCAGGAGACAATTTGCATGAAATGTCAAATCCTGTTTTCTGGGAAGAATAAGAAAAATATTTCAAAATGTCGTCTGCTGAAATTTTTACCCAGAGTGCTAAGGGTTAAAGTTATCGTTGCGAAAATGTCTGGAAAGAAAATGACAGAGGGACAGATAACAGTCCTAAACCAGATCTTGATAATATCAATGGACAGATAACAATCCTAAAGCAGATTTTGATAATATCAATGCGTATAGCAAGTTTGGTTAAAAGGCCTTGTTATTAACTCAAGTTATCATCCAGAAATGAAAATATGGATGTGTCTCGGGCAGATAATTTGACGAAATTTGCCCATTAGCAATTCCAAACCTGACCTCCTTACTGTCAATACATATAGCAAGTTTGGTTAAAATCCCTTGTTATTTACTAAAGTTATCATCCGGAAACGAAAATATGGGCGTGTCTCGGGCAGATAACTCCGTAAAAATTTGACGAAATTTGCCCATTAGTAAGCCGAAACTAGATCTCCTTAATGTCAATGCATATAGCAAGTTTGATGAAAATCCCTTGTTATTTACTGAAGTTATCATCGGGAAATGAAAAGATGGGCGTGTCTCGGGCAGATAACTCCGTAAAAATTTGACGAAATTTGCCCATTAGCAATCCCAAACCAGACCTCCTTAATGTCAATGCATATAGCAAGTTTGGTGAAAATCCCATGTTATTTAAGTTATAGTCCGGAAACGAAAATATGGGCGTGTCTCGGGCAGATAACTCCGTCAAAAATTGACGAAATTTGCCCATAAGCAATCCCATACCAGATCTCCACAATATCAATGCACATACCAAGTTTGGTGAAAATCCCTTGTTATTTACTCAAGTTATTGTCCGGAAACGAAAATATGGGCGTGTCTCGGGCAGATAACTCCGTCAAAAATTGACGAAATTTGCCCATTAGCAATCCTAAACCAGATCTCCACAATATCAATGCACATACCAAGTTTGGTGAAAATCCATTGATGTTTACTCAAGTTATCATCAGGAAACGAAAAACGGACGGACGGACGGACGGACACACGGACGGACACACGGACGACCAACGTGAAACCATAATACCAATATAAAAACTGATATTTTTCATATTTTAGCCAAAAACATAGATTGTGGGTGCTCGTTAGAACCGCCTCGCCGAGGCGGTTCTAACGAGTCCCCACAATCTATGTTTTTGAGCAGAAATAAGAAAAATAATGTATACCCCTGTACTGTATAAAAGTGGGGTTCAAGGGGGTCAAAATTATATAGGCATGTTTTCGTGATGTGCGATCTCGCATATGTTTCTCATATGTTTGGAACCATGTATGCCAGGGTTTTGAAATTTTATATATGCGTTGCTTATGAAATATTAGCTGATCCGTACTTTGTCTTTCCTATTGGATTCTTTATTCCATTGGACTTGTACTTCCTGAGTTATGCCCCTTTATCGACTCATACTTTGTAAGCCTGTGGGACATAATGAAATCTTGTGAGCAAGATATCTCGAAAACTATCTAAATTAGGGCCTTGAAACTCGGTGAGCTTATTTGTGATGATAAGTAGATCACCTGATTAACTTTTAAAAAATCCGATTGAAGAGTTATGCCCCTTTCCAACTTCGACAATTGTATGGACAAGCGTATAGTTGGGGCATAGTGTTTTACCAACACATTTCTAGTTCCTTCTTAATTTGTGCTTCGCCATGCAAAAACATTTAGTATTTAACAGATATGCGAACTACATCTTCCCAGATCAACCTGCACATTCGCTCAGTCTGATAAGGATCTATATTGTTCGCTTACACAATGAACCTACTGGTCAAGTGCGAAGTCCCTGATTTACATGAACTGAAAAGCAGGCTGATCTGGCCGTTCCGTATTCGCACGATTGTTAACCGTTAATGCTTCATTCAAACTTGTATATATAGCAGAAGGCATTGCAAGTAAATAACGCATGAAATTTCATGTGAATTATCTGCTAGCCAGACGATTCGCATGAAGTGTCAAGCATTATTTTATGGAACAAAACTAAGCATTGATTAAGAATATTAACTGCTGATGTTGAGACTTGCGCTTAAAGGATTAAGGACCCATTGTTCGTGACACGGCTGAATAAACAAGACACATTCACAGATTTTAAGGAGACTTGATACACGTGGTAGAATTCCGCCATTTTGACAAGGGAGACAACTTCTGTTATTTCCTGTTTGCTTTTTAAACAGTGTACACTAAATCTCTTCTGAAAATGGATCTAATCTAAAAAGAAAGAATTTGCTCCCAGCGGGAGCAAATTCTTTCCTTTTAGATTAGATCCCTTTTCAGAAGGGAGACAAAATAAATATGGCAGAATTGCCTCCCTTGAAAGGGTATCCAGTCTCCTTACATTGACATATGAGCCGGGGCACAGCAATCCCTACAAGACTGCATGTGCGGCTAGTGAGGACTCAGGTCAGGTTGCGCATCCGCATATACTGATCAGTCTTCGCTGTCCCGCCTGAAAACGCATTGTGTGCTTGGCTACCAACAGCCCAGTCAGCATTCTACGTAAATCTATATCGGGCCGTCATCGGCCCGTCAGGGAAGCTGACGGGCCGATGACGGCCCGATGTAGATGTACGTAGAATGCTAGCTGGGAGAGTCACGTGTCAAGACTCTGATCAGACTGACAGCGCGAACATCACAAGCCCATGCCTATATGATTTTGACCCCTTAAACCCCACTTTTATACAGTAAAACTGTGGTTTACAGGGGTATACATTATTTTTTCTCATTATTGCTCGAAAACATAGATTGTGGGTACTCGATAGAACCGTCTCGCCGAGGCGTTTCTAACGAGTACCCACAATCTATGTTTTGAACAGAAGAATGAAAACTATCAGAAATTTTCTATATATTTGAATAGGCGTGTTTTCGTAATGAATGCGCATGCTGACGTTCATCTTTGCTGGGCGCACAACAGTATTATAGAAAATACTGTGTCCCGGCTCAAATTTTAACGTACCTCTGCAGGAATGTCTCCGTCAACATCTTCAACTAAAACACTGTATACGTCCCCGGGGCTAAAATCCCTGTCGTCAAGGGGCGGGTTCCATCGCGTATAATCACAGGTTGCATGTTTATTGCTAAAGCTGCATCCGGTGGGTGCAGCCCCGGAGATAAATTTAATGAAAAGGAAATAAATGATCACATGTCCAAATATGAAAGTTCTTGTTGTTGACAGTTTCATCTTGACTATAATAATAATAATAATAATAATAATAATAATAATAATAATAATAATAATGAATTATCATTATTATTTTTATCATAATAATAATGAATTATCATTATTATTTTTATCATAATTATTATTATTATTATACACCGCAACCTCTCTGTAATAGTATTTCTGTGATTAAAAGCAAATTGAACCGTGAAAGCTATATAGCTGTGTTGTGTCTTAACAATAATGTAAAGACTCTACAGAAAAAAAGTCCATAAAAGGCCATTTTCTCCATATAATCTGTTCAGTTTTGTTTGGACACATAGTTTTGGACCATCTTTAAACCGTGTTCCTTCCAAAACCGTATTGTAAAGGGGTTTTAGTGTAATAATAATAATAATAATAATAATAATAATTACTAGCAAAAATGCTTAAATATTAATCTTTTCATTACGAAAACAAGCCTATTCAAATATACTGAAAATTTTACCACCAAAAAAAAAAATGATAATTTTCAGAGAAAAATTCTGATATTTTTCATATTCCTGCTCAAAACATAGATTTTGGTACTCGTTACCGAGGCGGTTCTAACGAGTACCCACAATTTATGTTTTTGAGCAGAAAAAAATAAAAAATAATGTATACCCCTGTAAACCCCAGTTTTACTATATAAAAGTGGGGTTTAAGGGGGTCAACATTATATAGGCATATTTTCGTGCTGTAACTTAAATAGTAGCAGGTCACACCTTAAAGTAGTTTTCTCACTTTTCCCAGAAAATAGAGTTTTACATGTACATCTCATGCGAACTGTATACTAAGGACACTGTTCGCATGAAGTGTTAAACTCTATTTTCTGAGAAAACAACAACAACAAAAAAAAAAAAAAAAATAAATAAATAAATAAATAAAAAATAAATAAATAAATAAATAAATAAATAAATAAAAAAAAATGAACAGTTTGTCATCTGGTGACTTTAATCCAGAGAATAGTTAAAAACAAGTTTTCTCGTATTTTTCGGCACCTCAGAATAGAATCCGTACAACATAAAGTCGCATTAACGCTTAGCACTCTGGGTAAAATTTTCAGCAGGCGGCGTATTGAAATATTTTTATTATTTTTTCAGACAACAGATTTTGACATCTCATGCAAATTGTCAAAACCTGTTTTTCTGAGAAAATAGGATAAAAATACCATCGTTTGTCGTCTGCTGAATTAGAGTGGTTAAGTGTTAAATATTCTTCCATGATTTTTTTGTGGCGCGCTTCATAATTAAATATTATAATTTCTACTTTGATTTTATAAATTCATCTTTTATTTTATAAATTACTATATTCATATACTTTGAGTGAGTTATCAATTTTCACATCAATTTTATATACAACATTCAATGACAGACTAGACAATCTGGTATCATGCACTTCTCAATCAATCAAATATGAAATTATTTCAATTCTCTAATCAAGTCAATCTCAAAAATATACAGCTTATTTCTGAAGTGTATATGAAGAATCGGACCATCGACTAGATTAACTGATCTGAAAAAATAACCTTAGTTTTTCTTTGTATATATCTAAACGATAGGGTATCAAAGAAATGCATTTTCAAATTATTTCCTGGCTCTAGATAAGCATTTTTTTTTTTTTGTTTAAGCTGAACGCAGTGATATTTTGATTTGATTTCTCCAGGACACATGTGTTCTAGGTACTCATTAGAATTATCTGCGGCAGCCGATTTTTAATTATTACTCACAGTATACATATATAGTTTTGTGGAGGAATAGGTACTGGTCTTATCTAGGTCTACAGTATTTACCAAAAGTTCTGGGACACAATAACTCCTTACCAAATTTGTCCTAAAACTTGAGCCTTTCTACTTCCTTTTGATGGGGCTTAAGTATTGCTAGGTGAGTAGCAAACTGTGTAGACCCTGATCAGACGCCGCATTCTGCGGCGTCTGATCTGGGTCTACACTGTTTGCACAGGGCTCTTTGTCCACATACTTAGAGTTATTACGGTAACTATATTAGTTCTGTATGACGGCCCAGAACTTGAAAAGTAAACTCATCTAAAATTTGTGTCAAGAGAAATCAGATGACTTGGAAAAACATTCGTTTGTAGGAAAACAAATAAATCCCGTGGAATTGGATGCAAGTGGATGTTATTTACACTACCCTCATTATAAAGTATTTACTCTAAGCCACGTATGTGCCAGCAACATGTGCCTGTTTATACATGACTGTTCTCGACCTGATACGAAAGTTCGGTGCGCAAAGGTCACCACTATTCTAACTATGCACCAGTCATTTGTAGGGCAGGTCCCTACGGGGCAGGAATAGTGGGACTTTTTATTCAATTTGATTTATTTATTTACTTTTTTTTCAATTTGCAAAGCCCTGCCACACACACACACACACACACACACACACACACACACACACACACACACACACACACACACACACACACACACACACACACACACACACACACACACACAAACATCCATGACCCCATTGGGTTGACTGGGCCGTAAAACCTCAACACAAACAAATACATACATACATACATACATACATACATACATACATACATACATACATACATACATACATACATACATACATACATACATACATACATACATACATACATACATACATACATACATACATACATACATACTCATGTCACCGGGTATAGGTATAACACTTGTACTGCCTTGCGGTACAAGCCGGCTTTATAGCGACGTGGTAGAGTGTAGGACTTTGAGTCCAGCGGACTAGGTTCGATCCCCGGTCGGGGAAAAATGTTATTTCCATTTTTTCACCTGTTACATTTGGCGCCCACCGTAAATAACCCACATGTGTGCATAAAACTCCTTGAGTCTCATTTCACGTGATTCTCGGACTCCTAGAAATTCAGGGACGAATTTCAATTTGGAGGGGGAGAAGGTCACCGGGTATAGGTATATAACACACTTGTACTGCCTTGCGGTACAAGCCGGCTTTTATAGCGACGTGGTAGAGTGTAGGACTTTGAGTCCAGCGGATCGGGTTCGATCCCCGATTGGAGCATAAGAATTTTTTCAACTGTTACACACACACACACATACATACATACATACATACATATATTTTACCATCTAATGTTCCTAAATATTCGGATAATCAATTTCCGTATTCGAATTGCTGATTTGGACAAGTCTATCGTTTGGCTGCAAGATGATGTCACAGAAGCGGACACAGTGGTGGTTCCTAGGGTACAACTGAACCCCTCTTTGGCTGAAATTTCATTTATCATGGTTATTTTTGGATGATAAATATAGGGTACTGTATTTATCCAGAATATCTGCACACCTAACACTTCAGCTTGTACTTTTAATAAAATTCACAAGTCCATGTCACCACCTGTGAATGTGTTTAAATTGCTGGATGAGTGGCAAACAGTGCAGACCTTGATCAGACGCCATCGTCTGATCCGGGTCTACACTGCTTGCTTAGACTTGTCTGTCCAAACACTAAGGGGAAAGACTTTCGTTTGATCAAATGGCCCTCCTAAGAAATTTTGAACCCCCTAGTAACGAATCCTGGATTTGCAACTTTTTAATACGGGTCTACACTGCTTGTTTCAGGCATGTATGTCTGTATGTTATGGATAAATATGGCAAACTTTCAATCGCGCTTTATGCTTTATGCGCCAGGAAGAATGATGGCAGTAGTATAGGGCGTGCCGCCCTATACTACCGATGGCGTTGTGGGCTGAGAGCTCATCTGATTCTAAAGGGCATGGGAATGAATCTAGGTGGAGTGGAAGCGGGGCAGAATATTTTTCATATGGCTCAAATGAGCTGCAACGTCAGAACATGTACGAAAACATGCCTATATAAGGTTACCCCCTTATACCCCACTTTTATATAGCAAAACTGGGGGTTACAAGGGTATACATTATTTTTCTTATTTCTGCTCAAAAACATAGGTTGTGGGTACTCGTTAGAAGCGCCTCGGCGAGGCGGTTCTAACGAATACCTACAATATATGTTTTGAGCTGAAATATGAAAAATATCATAATTTTTTTTTATCTGAAAATTTTCATTTTTTTTTTTTTTTTTTTTTTTTTTTTGTGGCAAAATGTTCAGTATATTTGAATAGGCATGTTTTCGTAATGATGGCCCAGCAAAGACTCAGACCAGTCAGTGTTTTTGCACAGTCTGATTAGACTATTTCTTGGGCGCTCTGTTTATAATCAAATGACCCATGTGTTCGTCAGGCGGACAGTGAAGACTTCCATCAGTCTCATCCGAGCCTTTGCTAAACGCATATCAGAAGGCACGTTTTATCAGTTCAGCTCAGACTTTGATTCATGTACAATCAACGAAGATACAGCTCAATCCGGGCATCTGTGTTTTCCGGTCTCGCTATCTCGAACTCGCTTATCTCGAATAACCGCTTATCTCGAAGTGAAAATCTGGTCCCTGCCTAAACGTGAACATGGTTGTTAATGCAGTTATGATTGATAAGTTTGCCTCCCTCTCTTACTGCACGAGATTAAATGACGACTCCTTCCTCAATCAGTATCAGAATGGTTGATGCCTGACTAGCAACGTCTGTGGCCGGGCCGATCGTGGTCCTGTTTGTGGCTTTCTTGTGGTCTGACTTCAGACCACCATTGAGCCCTTTGCTTTGTTTCATCACTGTTTTTATTATACATGTTTTACTGATCTTCTACTGATGCGGTAGAGGACCCTTATGCGGACCGAACATATACAGTTGACTATCGTTATCTCGACCTCGCTTATCTCGAAAAATCGCTTATCTCGAAGTGAAAAGCTTGTCCCTGCCTAAACATGAACATCTAAGAACAGGTAAAAAATATTGTGGGAAAGAGGAGAAATTGCTCCTAAGGAAGGAGCAATTTCTCCTCTTTTCCACAATATTTTCAATATATCTCTAACTTCAGGAGTAAAATTACATATACATTTGTAAAATGTGGTTGTTCGATTTATTTTTCCTTAATTCTGCAAATCTGATGTCGAAGTACGGATATCTCGAAGTACTTCAGAGAGTCCCTTGGAATTCGAGATAACGAGAGTAGACTGTATTTACATTCGAGCTTATCCACATAAAAAACGACCTTACGACATATGCGACCAGAGTAGACCCAGATCAGCCTGCGAATCCCCATAGTCTCATTAGGATCTACGCTGTTCGCTTAAAGAACTTTTAAGGCACGCGCATACAGTCAGCGATCAGAGTAGACTCTGATCAGACAGAGCAGTTGCGTATACGCTGGTCGTTTATGTCATAAGGTCGCTTTACATTTGAAGAGGCCCTCCGATAAGACACGAAACAAAGGCAGTCTGATCTGGATGTTCGCATTTCTGAAATACAATTTTTCCAATATTCAGATCTGTTGGCCTAGTACTGAATGCTTCAGTGGCTTTGAGCAGACGGGAACCAGACTCATTACGAAAACACGCCTATTCAAATATACTGAAAACTTTACAACCAAAAACTGAAAATTTTCAGATAAAAAATTCTGATATTTTTCACATCTCTGCTCAAGACATAACTTATGGGTACTCGTTAGAACCGCCTCGACGAGGCGGTTCTAACGAGTACCCATAATCTATGTTTTTGAGCAGAAATGAGTAAAATAATGTATACCCTGTAAACCCCAGTTTTACTATATAAAAGTGGGGTTTAAGGTGGTCAAAATTATATAGGCATGTTTTCGTAATGCCACTTAATAAGCTTGTAACAATTTGAATAGGCATTTCGAAATATCTCGTCTTATTTTCACAGAAAAGGGGGTTCGATACATCATGTTAAGCGTCTCTTTAAGAGAAAAAAGAAAATGCCCATGCCACTTCGCCTTAAAATACACTTCGTGAAACATCAAATACTATTTAAAAAAAAAGAAAAAAGAAAAAAAAAAAAAAAAAAAAAAAAAAAAAAACGACAAAATATCAGTCTGTCTGCTGAATCAAGATTAAATTAAACGGCCCGCTTTATTTCTGTTTTCTTTAAAAAACAAAAACAAAAACAAAACAAAAACAACTGGGGACCCTTTCATTAATAACACAAACATGCATGTATATTTTAAAAGCCAGACAGACTAAACATACAGACATTTGGACAAACGAACACGAAGATAACACAAGGTCAGGCCGGATCCCATATACATATGCACCACACCGTCAGAAAACGTATCTTTGGACATGTGCTCCCGGCGGCGATTCAGATCAGCCTGTGCATATTTTGGATAGCCGAGGATGGAAAATTTCTTCATGCGAACAACAAAGACCCTGATCAGACTGCGCGGATGCGCAAGATGATTTGAGTCTCCGATGGATGTGAATGCAAGAAGGTACGATTTCTGATGTTTACGCTCATATATACTCACGTGTTATCAACTCATATTTATTTACTATTGTGACCATGAAATTCGGTCATAAGACTCAAATTCTTTTATAGGTAAGGAAAAAAAAATCAATAAAGAGACTTAAAGTGTGTATTTTCGAAAAAAGTTCAAGTGATAAGTGGTAAGTTAGCATTTTGTTTAAAATTATTTGTTTGAAAAGAGCATATACGTATATTGTGGTATGTATATACACTCTGGATTATACATTGTTGATTAAAATGCGATAAAAACTACTACTACTACTACTACTACTACTAATTATTATTATTATTATTATGATCAATCAATTAATAAATAAATAAAAAAAACTTTACCCTTTTATTTACAATTTTCGTTGGTAAATAAAACTTTGTATCATTTATAAAAAGGAAATGTAAAATTAAAGGTCACGTTTTTTCATATGATGGATAATGCATTGTTTATCTTCTCCCAGTCAGCATTCTACGTAAATCTATATCGGGCCGTTATCGGCCCGTCAGGGTAGCTGACGGGCCGATGACGGCCCGATGTAGATTTACGTAGAATGCTAGCTGGGCTGTATCCTAAACGTCTGTATGATCTACCCTACTTTATGGCTTTTATATAGCGTAGGAAAAATACTTGGTGCTAACTAACTTTGTTGTTGAAAATTGAATTACCTGTATTTTGTATTGTGACCGGTACATGAGTATCCTGAAAGACTAGAAAATGTTTAACCCATTTATGTCGAGTGGACACTTCTACCTTAACTCTTTGGACCAGTCCATTTCCAGTTTAAGAGGTATCTGGTAAGTTTTTTTTTTTTTTATTAAAACCGTGTTTAATATAAATTTTTGTTATTAATGCAAACAGTGTAGACCCTGATCAGACGCCGCATGTTGCGGCGTCTGATCTGGGTCTACACTGTTTGCCAGTGTCCCTTTTATGGGACGCTAGGCATTATGGGTTGTCTAAACAAAACCTGTTCTGAGGTACACACGACCCCACTGTTATAAATATGATACAAGTACAGCTCAAATGAAAACGTACCGATTCGCTTCATACTTTATAAGGATCTTTAGTGTTGTTGATACGTTCTATAGTGTCCAATGATTCTATAAGCGGACAGACAAGGCCCAGATCAGCCTGCGCAAATGCGCAGGCTGATCTGAACCTTCTCTGTTCAAATATGCTAAAAGCGTCCTTTCCTCTAGCGCTGTTCACGTTCCAAAATGAAAATGCTGTCTTTAGATGTCTTTTTATTCGCAATTTAAGGGTTGACATGCCTGAATTTTTCTGTTAACATTTTTCTAAGGGTTACAACTTTGCATACAAGAAATTGTCTCTCTTGCATTTGAAACATTTAAAAATTGATTGTGTTGGGGTTTAACGACACGTCAACCCTTGTGGGTCATTTTGTGTTGTCTCCCAGAGAAAGGGAGAAAAGAGATAGAAGAGATAGTAGAGGAGATGAAAGAAAGGGACAAGGAAGAAAGAGGAACAGGAATGAAAGTGAAGAAACGGAAGAAATAAAAACATTCCCCCTCCATCCTTACCTGCTATAAGGTTAGCAGGCCTTGCCCAACTGTAAGCCAGTATCAGTTAGACGCCCCGGTGACGTAAGATACACGACGCCCTCGCCACGCCCGACCACCCCCAAACATTTAATTTTTTTAACATTTAAAAAAAAAGCCTGCTACGGCCATATTCGTAAAGGAAAGGAGACTGCTTCCAGAGAATTTACTACTACTGTGACACGTAATTGAAGACACGCCCAACCCACCCGTCCCCATTAAGAGGGTGGCAAATTTTTCTGAGTTATTTACCTTAGAGGCGTATCCATTCACTTTTAAGAAGACTTGCACTTTTATTGTTTTCTCGCATCTGCTGACCATTATTAGTAGTACTGTTATTGTCGCTACTGGGACTACTGCTAGTACCCTGGGTAGCTAATCAACTGATATTTTCCCTTTGACACTTTGATTATAATATTCATATTTATACGTTTACTGTATAAATAAGTAAATAATGTACAGGTGAACGACTTGCTGTTTCACGTGTAATGCAAGATTTACCTACTGCTGCGCCTAACGTGTACAAGTGGACGTATCCTTATGAATATTAAGTCTGGAGACCCCTAAAAGGGTAATTGGCAAACAGTGGAGACCCAGATCAGACGCCGCGTTCTGCGGCGTCTGATCAGGATCACCACTGTTTGCAAATAGTTCAACCATTGTTCTCAAAGGATATCTAAATCTCATAGCCGAACATACCTATAACTGAAATTAGACTCTTCCAATGTATAGTGTGGGGGAGTCTATTTAGTCTAAAATGGGTTAAATGTGATCGTCAAAGCATGAGGTCAGTATAGTCGATCTATAAGATAAGATATAATTTATTAACGTCTCAGCAATCTTACATATACATGATCGCATATCGCATATCCCATAAGAATGTAATATTGCTGTTCAATATGAACTTTTAGAGACGAGTAAGCACCTACCTCAAGTATATTATAGGGTTATTGCACTGATATTGGTGAATATTGTCCCGAGTTGGGATATCGAAGGACGCGAGCTTCGATTTCCCAACGAGGGACAATATTCACCAATATCAGTGTAATAACCTTTTTATTATATAGCTATAAATATTTATTTCGTTTCCCGGGGTTTCTAACCTTTAAAACGCTGTTTTAATAACTAAAATGAGAATTCTACCAATGCGCGTGACAAGGTTTGGCGCGACGTCACTGCATTACGACGTCATCAAAAGCAACGTAATGTAATGGTAATATGAGAAGGCATCCGAGTAAGTGTGCAATATGGAGTAAGTGTGCCGACATCGTGTGATATCGGCACGCTAGCTCCTCGACTTTTATCGCACATTTTAATCATTTAATATTTATAGCTATATAATAAACAGAAATCACTTTTATTGAAGATCTATTCAATAAAGTAGTACATGCCTACTACGGTTCGAATCACGCTTGGACCGACTTCTCGTTATTGTACGCCGCTCCTTTACTGTGCGGTTGCCGTCTAGCTTCTCCGAAATGACTGACGTACTACTGATAGGACGTTAAATGATAAAACCATTGCGCGTTGCTACATCTGTAATATAGGTATAAATAATAAGTCCGGTGACCTGTGATGTCTGGTTTCAATTTTTTATTTGGCGTAATACAGCTGAGAACCAGCAGATTCGGTCACTGGACAAGGTTATATTTTGATCTTTGCTAAGATCTATGCTATTTCAGCTTTATCTCACTTTTGACCATTTGTAATTGTTTCAGATTTACTTCGTTTCACTTTAGACCTTTTTGTAACTCTGTCACCTTTATTTCATTTCATTTCGTTTCGGATTTACTCCGGTTACACTTCAGATCTCTTCAGCTTTCTTCCCTGTTTCAGCATACTTCATGTCACTTTTGGCCTTTTATCGATGTTTCGATTTTACTTCATTTCACTCTCGACATTTTTATAACTATCAACTTTACTTTCGACGTTTTATGTCTTTCAGTTTTACTTCATCTCACCATTTACTACATCATCGCGCTTTCGTCATCCCACGACTGCTTCGCATTTACTAAATCTCACTTTCGAAATTTTATAACTCCTTCGTCTTAACTTCATCTCACTACGGACTCTTTATAACTGTTTCACCTTCACTTTGATTCAGTTAAGATGTTTTATAGCTGTTTCAGATTTACTGAGGCTTACATTCAATATTGTGTCTGTCTGTCTGAGTATTCCTAATTTTGTCTTTTGTGTGTTTATCGACACCTTGATTTTCCGAAACACGGTTTTGTTGTGTTGACCACAGACTCGTTACAACATTTGAAAAGGCTTTCGACATCTCACTTTCGACCTTTTCTTACCGTTCATCTCACGTCTCAGCGTTTATCAGTTGCGATTGCCACTTAAAACGCATTACGAAACTTGGCACGCCTATTCAAATATATTGTAAATTTCACCTCAAAAAAAACTGAAAATTTTCAGATGAAAAACTCTCATATTTTCCATATTTCTGCTCAAAACATAGATTGTGGGCACTCGTTAGAACCTCCTCGACGAGGCGGTTCTAACGAGTACCCACAATATATGTTTCGAGTCGAAATAAGAAAATAATGTATACCCCTGTAAACCCCAGTTTTACTACATAAAAGTGGGGTTTAAGGGGTCAAATATAGGAGTGTTTTCGTGATGGTCTCTTACAAACACCTTGTATGGGTCAATCCTCCTTTAATAATACTCCATGATAAACTGAATTCGCAATGACACTTCGAAAAAAAAACAAAAAAAAAACATGTTAGGATCATATCCCGACAAACAGACAGTTTTTCACTTTTTTACATTAAAGGCTCCATATTGCTCAAAAATAGACATTTTCTTTTTATCCAAGAAAGCTTTGTTAAATTGATAAAAAGTATTAACGTGATAATACAATGTGGCATCTGACAGCCTGTAAAATTCCAGTTAGTCTCTCCTTTTTGAACTGGATAAAAAATGAAATGATTTTTTATCGTATCTCTGAATTAATGTTGGCAACATTAATTCAGAGATACGATAAAAAAATCATTTTATTTCAAGAACGAGAGACTAACTGAAAGTTTACAAGCTGTCAGGTGCCACATTTTATTATTGTATTAATAACCATATATCAGTTTGTAAAACCTTTCTTGGATAATGTCTATTTTTGAGGAATATGGAGCCTTTAAGAAAGCTCGGATAGTTACATGTACCCGGTATGTAAGTATTCGGACAGACAGGCATGAGTCAACAGTATAGACCCAGATCAGATGCCGCAGAACGGGGCATCTGATCTGGGTCTACACTGTTTGCGTTAAGGTCTCTTCTGAAAGTAAAATATACTAGCCTATTTAACCTATTTATGCCTAGTAGAGTCTTCCGGCTTACAAGTTGGACTGGCCCATTTATGATTTAAAGGGGTGTGTTTCAAAACTTTTTTGTGTGTATGTTAATTGCAAACTGCGTAGATCCCATTCTGCGGCGTCTGGTCTGGATCTACACTGTTTGCAAATGTCCTTTCCGTGGAACATTCGGCATTATGGGTGAATAAAAAGACCGAAGCGGCCTGTGGAACTGAGCAGTCCACGCAGTGAACTATGTTATTTGTATGCCTTTTCTGTTCACGTATGCGTCCTTGACACGATTCATGACTTGACAATATAACTTCTTAACCTGTGTAAGAATATAAACACTCAACAGTTTGAACTTTACAACTCCCTGGTTAATTCAGCAGACCACGAAATGATGATATATTTCTGATTTTTACCAGAAAATAGGCTCTGATATTTCATGCAAATTGTCTCCACAAAGGAGACAATTTGCATGAAACATCAAAACCTATTTTCTGGGGAAAAATAATTTATTCATTTCTCTGTAAAAAAGAAAGTATGTCTTATGTACTCATCAGAATCGTCTCGACTTGACGTTGAAGCTGTTCTTACCAATGTGCGCAAGATATCCTTTTATAACAAAATAGAGAGAATAATAGCATTAAAAATTCCCTTCATGAAGCGCCTTCTTAAGTAGGATATTTTCTACTTTTTTTTTCTAGTAATTTTGAAAAACCGAAGCACACAGTGTGGTAATTAGGTCAAATATAGTATTCTAGTTTAAAACAAATTGAAAAGGACGTTCGTATGATGTAAAACCCTACAGACTTATTGGATGCGTGTGTTCGTAATGGATATGTGACTGAACCCCCTATTTGCAACAATTGATGTGTCCAAATTCAGAGATGGAAGTGTCCACTTTAGAAACACGGGACTGAAAGAGTTAAAGGAATTTCTTCCGGAAGTTACACTGGACGTGAAATGAGTGTTTCAATCCTGCTTATTATTTTCAGGAAGTTGTTAAAGTAGGACAATTGCCTCTTAGAAAAAGAAGAGAAACTACATTTCCCTGAAATAAGTTGATAATTTCGTAGGGGAATCTAGTTGCCAGATTGGCTGAGAAAGGAGAAACGTTCAGTGACTGTCTGGTTTCAGTCGAGTTTTTACACGTAATGTAATCTCGTGGGCAAGTTTGGAAAGACTATACTTCAGAACTTTGTTAAATTTTCTTTTCCTTTCTAATGTGAGTATTCAATTTTAGTTATTAAATTATAGCAATTTTATTCAGTATCTAGTAATTATATAATTTTTTAAATTTTAATGAAGAAATACTAAATTAGAATTTAAACTGCTAAATAATATATTTATTCGTGTTTTTTAACTTTCACTTTTTAAGCTATTTATTCTTTATTTATGTGGTTACATTTCACTTATTATTTCAGAATATCTGATTATGGTGGTAGCTTTTTATTTATTTATTTATTTATTTATTTATTTATCTAGTTATTTAGTTATTCAGTGGTGACACGTCGTTATTTCTTATTCATATGCACGTTAACGTAAACGTTACTAAGTCTATACATGTATATTACATGTCTGAAGCCATTTTAGTAATTTCTGCGGGAAATATTATTTATAATTTTCAGGAGGAAATATTTCCTTTAGAACGTTGTCACGCCGCGCGACGAGTGTAGATGACGTAACGTTGCAAAACATTTTGATGTCATTTGAAAGAGTGTAAAACAGAATCTGAAGAAAAAAATCATTTTTATGACAAGTAATATTTGTTAATACATATACACACTGACTTTAAAATAAAAGGGGCATTGGCAATCAGTGTAGACCCAGATCAGACACCGTGGACTGCGGCATCAGATTAGGGTCTTCACTGTTTTGCATTTATTCCAAATTATAAAGAAATAAATAAATTAGTATAAATAAATAAAATAAATAAATACGCATTGACCTCTGTTAAGCGATCACCTGTCTTGAGAGACAACAACTGAAAAACTACAATCACAAGGAAGTTTGACAAGTACACTACACGACAATTTTAAGTGCATGCCAACTACAAATCGCACGGAAGTTTGAAAAGTACGCTCATTTGTTTATCTACAAACTTAATCACTCTAGGTGACGATTGTTGATTTAGTAATAAATCTATGCGGTCATACTGATAGACGATGTATTAACTGAAATCCTTACTTGTTATAATAATTATTAAACTCTTTAACCACTGTTCACAACTGCAGCAGACACGACTTATGTGATTTTTTTTTCTGGATATTTTTCATAGAAAATGAGACTTGATATTTCACGTGAATCGTCTGTTACAAGATTTTACCCTTTTGGTATTTGTCTGAGACGATAAGGCTTGACATTTCATGTTAATCGTCAGCCAAGCAGACGGTTCACATGAAATATAAAATACTATTTTCTCTGAAAAATAACAAAACCAATTTTAGAATATCGTCTACTACCAATCTGCTTAGCGCTTCAAGGGTTAGATTTAACCTTTAAAGCGCAAAACAAACTGGTAGCGGACGACATTCTATGTCTCTCATTCTGTCCCTCAAAATTACATATATATATATTGCGTGAATAGTGAATGACCATATTAGCCTGCACCCCTGCGCAGTTCCATCAGGGTCTCAGATGTCCGTTTACGGAATCATTGGATACTTTGTAGAATGACAATCGCTGTTCGTGTATAGTGATGTTAGTCCAGATTCGGAAAAGGGGGATGGGTGGGCTGTTGTTTTTATTTAGACCCGAAACATTTCTAATGATATATATCTTTATGTATGCGATCAGCTGAGCCAGCGCTTCCCACAAAATTTGATCAAATTCTACACTGTTGAGTAACTTAAGGTATGAACCTAGAGTATTCTACAAATGATATTGCAGACTTGAGTGCTTATCCAGACTGTGTGTGGCACAAACATTACGAAAACTTGCCTATTCAATTGTACTGAAAATTTTACCACCAAAAAATGAAAATTTTCAGATAAAAAATGCTGATATTTTTCATACTTCTGCTCAAAACATAGATTGTGGGTACTCGTTAGAACCGCCTCGTCGAGGCGGTTCTAACGAGTACACACAATTTATGTTTTGAGCAGAAATAAGAAAAATAATGCATACCCCTGTAAACCCCAGTTTTACTATATAAAAGTGGGGTTTAAGAGGTCAAAATTTTATAGGCATGTTTTCGTGATGGAATTGAATTTTACTAAGTCTTTTCCTAACCCTTCCATCCTTGAGTTCCTAAAGTGAGCTCTTCCATCTTTGAACCTGGCCAGAATTATTGTTACAAATAGGGGCCTCGGTCAAAAATCAAAACAACGGCAAACAGTGTAGATCCTGATGAGACAGTTCATTATGGGCCGTCTCACCAGGATCTACACTGTTTGCAAAAGCATTGTTTCAGTCTGGAGGCCTGAAAGGGTAAAACCATCATTCAAACATTTGTCTACAAGGAAGATTTGATGTCAAAAAAAAAAAAAAAAAAAAAAAAAAAAAAAGAGAAAAAAAAAAAAAAAAAAAAAAAAAAAAGGAAAACAGCAGCCATAATATTGGGATTTTGTTTGATTTGAGGTTTTACAGCCTAGACAACCCATTTGAGACATTTCGATCCGGTAAGCAACATTAGGAGCTAGGACGACTATCTTACGCTTATGTTCATGAAGGTCTTACCTTGAAACTGTTGATATATGTCAATGTTATTACTGGATGGATACAACACGATTTATAGCCTCTTTCTGCTTCTGCTGGTCCAAGGTCAAGGTCCAAGGTCACAGATTTGGAATTGTATTAATATTTACGTCGAAGTTTTGCGTTCATTGTTTTCTTTGTTTAATCTTTTGAAGTCCTTTTTTTCCCTTTGGTGTCTTGAACGGAAGATGCTAGGTAATTGTATCGATTCCTGATCAATGCCTTACTTTCTATTTACACGATATTGTTGATATGTGGTTATTGTTATTATTGAATGGATACAGACCAGTTGACGTAGCATTGCTGCTGCCGAGTCAAGGTCATGACGGTCACAGGCGAAATGTAGCATATCAGTTCAGTTTTTATGCAATAATAGCGATCGAACATGGTTTTTCAATGCATACTTCGATGAACGTTAAATGAATTACATTCATTTCTTAAATAATTGCTGGATGTATATACAGTATATTGTTGCGGCTGCAGAACCAAAAGCCAAGGTCACAGACCTAGACATTTTGCATTAACCTAGGCGGTGGCAACGGCCAGGAGCATACACGCATTATGTTGACTTGCTTTAGTATGATGTACATATGGACTTGTCAATATCCAGGCCGCAGACCCATGGCCCAGCAAACACACAACGTAGCAACAACGTCGTTACAACGTCGCTGCAACGTCGTGACATTGCAGCGACGTTGTAACGATGTTGTAACGACGTTGTGGGTTTGCTTGGGTACCGCATGCAGAAATCAACAGGATACGGACAGTAAAATTCTGCTATTAAGACCCTCGAAAATAAGACCACTCCGCTACTAAGACCAGCTTTTGCCAGTCCCCAAAAAGTTTTTTTTTTCTTAATATTCTACATAGCTCAAGATAAGAGGGTGTATCCGCATAATATTTTTCTAATTTCTCCACAAATAACACACGTTGTGGTAGTCTTTGGGAGCACCTCAGCGAGGCACTTCTAATAACTACCACAGCATATCTTTTGTGGAGAAATAAGAAAAATATCAGTACTTTTTGGTTGAAAAAAACAAAACAAAACAGACAAAAAAAAAACACCTTATCTAGAGCTGTGTTCTACAGCCAATATTAACCCTTGTCCTGCTGAACCGGATATACCCTGCCTTTGCAAACAGTGTAGAAGCCAACTGATCTGGATCTGCACTGTTTGCCATTAAGTATGTGAATTTGAATGTGAATCAGCAAACTGTATCAAGTAATCTGATTGGCTGAAAATTGGAAGTAGGCATGGCATCTTAATTTATTCACCATGACAAGGGTTAAAGGTTCCATATTCCTCAAAAATAGACATTTTTTATCCAAAAAAGTTCAATAAATTGATATATAGTATTAATACGATCATAAAATGTGGCATCTGACAGCCTGTAAAATTTCAGTTAGTCTCTCATTTTTTGAATTGGATCAAAAATGAAATGATTTTTTTTTATCGTATCTCTGAATTAATGTTGGCACATTAATTCAGAGATACGATAAAAAAAAAAAAAAAAAAAAAATCATTTCATTTCAAGAACGAGAGACTAACTGAAATTTTACAGGCTGTAAAGTGCCACATTTTATGATTGTTTTAATACTATATATAAAATTATTAAACCTTTATTGGATAATAAAATGTCTATTTTGAGGAATATGGAACTTTTAAGGTCGTCCTACTAATAAGACAACTTTTAGGCAGTGCCAAAGGTGGTTTTAATAGCGGAATTTTACTCTACTTTATAATGTTACTACACGGTTTGCTTATTCATACAGTCGACTCTCGTTATCTCGAATTCCAAGGGACTCTCTGAAATACTTCGAGATATCCGTACTTCGACATATCAGATTTGCAGAATTGAGGAAAAACTAATTCGATTAACCACATTTAACAAATATATGTGTAATTGGACTCTTGAAGTTAGAGAGATATATTGAAAATATTGTGGAAGAGAGGAGAAATTGCTCCTTAGGAGCAATTTCTCCTCTTTTCCACAATATTTTTTACATGTTGTTAGATTTTCATGTTTAGGCAGGGACCAGATTTTCACTTCGAGATAAGCGGTTATTCGAGATAAGCGAGGTCGAGATAGCGAGAGTCAACTGTACTTTGTGACGCTTCGTGAAGTTTTTTTGAGATATCATTTTTGTATAACCTCACTATCTCTGACCGCTTTATCACTAATCCGGGATTCAGTGCCGGGTCATTGTGCTATGCAGTCGGGCGTATTAACGGCTTTGCCACGCGGTCAAGCCGAATACGAACACACGATGGTCGGTTTGCAAACTGAGAGCGCCAACTACCCGTTACCGGCCGCCGAATCTGGCTCGGTCGGGCCAGGGTCGTTGTACCGTTTCCCACCACTGTTCTTCGTTTTAGAGAGAGTCAACAATTATTTACTAATGAATCATTTATATCAGCTGTTTTAATAAGGGGGATGGATACACTTATAGGTAGATAACTCTGGCAAATTGTTTTGTCGCCATTCAAAAAATGGATCAACAAAATAGTTCCTTCTAGAACCGACCCGTTTTCAAAAAGGGACTTCCGGACAAGAAGCCAAACAGGAAGCACAAATGTCTCCCTAGTAAAATGGCGGAAAATCTACCAAATGCGTCCAGCCCTCTTAAAAATGAAAGGCTTGTTTTCGTGATAACAGGTTGTGTCCTGTTTATCCGACTGTCTGTTTCTAAAAATAGACCAGACAACATGTTAAAGGATTGCATAAAGGATAGGTTACTGGTTTGCATGCAAGTTAATCTTCCCCATGTCAATGATAAATATAAACAAGCCACAGCTTGCGAAAAGGATCATTATTCCATTTTAGACCGAATAAACTCCCCCGACACTACATATTGGAAGAGTCGAATTTTAGTTTTAGGTATGTCAGACTCTGTGATTTAGATATTCCTGTCGAAAAAATGGCTAAACATTTGCAAAGAGGTTGAGACCCTGATTAGGCCCAGAGTTCTGCGGCATCTGATCTGGGTCTGCGCTGCCAGTTACCCTTTAAGGGGTCTCCAGACTAAAGTGAGTTATATTTTATGAGAATAGGAAAAGTGCAAATCACCTGTGCGACCGTGATTAACGCTTAGAGTTCTGGGTAAAAATTTTTAGCAGACGATATTTTGAAATATTTTCCTTATTTTTTTATCAGCATCATGAAAACATGCCTATATATTTTTCGTATTTCCGCTTTAGAATCTAGATTGTGGGTATTCGTTAGAGCCGCCTCGGCGAAGCGGTTCTAATGAGTAACCACAGTCTATGTTTTGAGCAGAAATATAAAAAAAAATATCAGAATGTTTATCTGAAAACTTTCAGTTTTTGGTGGTGAAATTTTCAGTACATTTGAATAGGCGTGTTTTCGTAATGGAAAATAAGCTTTCAGGCGATGGGTCGGTCCTCAGATCCCGTCTTGATTTACAGTTTCAGAAGGTCGGCGCCTGACTGCCAGGGTCTGGGTCGGGCCGATCGTGGTCATGTTTGTAGTTTTCTTGTGTTCTGGCTTCAGATCGCCATGTAGCCCTCTGCTCTGTGCTATCACAATGTTTTTGAATATATGTGTTTTACTGTGATATTTCGAAGATGCGGTAGCGGAGCCCAATGCGGATCGAATATATATTTGTAATTTGGATCTGCATCAGAATTAACCCTTCTCTTGCTGAACACGACATGCCCTGTCTTAGCAAACAGTGCAGATCAAGATCAGTCGACTTCTGAAGAAGCCAACTGATCTGGATCTGCACTGTTTGTCATTAAATATGTGAATTCCTATCAAAAACTCGGATCAAGTAATCTGATTGGCTGGAAATTAGAAGTGGGCGTGGCCTCTTAATTTATTCGGTATAACAAGGGTTAAGGACGAGGTTTCGTGCGAACAAAACTGGTTTAAGCCGCTCAGTAGATTTTCTACTGGCCGTTCCAAGGCGGTTCCTCAGTTGCAGTTCGTCTGTAGTTTGATATGTGGCGTTTGTCTTGTCAATATGTCTTCCTTATCTCCCTTTGACTGGTGCCTCGGGAGGGCTTTGCTTCGTGACTGCGTCATTTCCCGGGTAATTTCACTTATAATTTTGACAATTCCGAGCAAATTTGCATGAATTGTCGATTACCCGTTTTCTGGGTAAATTAAGCAAAATATAAACAATGGGTCGTCTACTTCATAGAGAAGTAAAGTTTAATTCGTCTGCATTGTCTGCAGTATGAAAGATTCTACTGCGTCATCACAATCTTCATGTACCATCAGACATATTTGCTCATATTTCAACCTTGTACTGAATTGTACTATGATACATGTCAAAGCTACATAAGGAAGAAATTAAATACATTACCGTATTCGACCTAATTACCGCACATACCCCTATAAACTCACAGTCATGCCATTTCTTATTCTTCAGTTTTCAGCCTGTGTTTTCGTGTACTTGATAAAAACATGTTGTTGGTACTCATTTGAATTGCCTCGACGAATAGAGACCATTCAAATGAGTACCAAACAACACGTGCAATCAGAAACAAATCATCTGATCAGGGTCCACACTGTTTGTCTGTATGCAAAAAAAAAAAGTTTGAAAAGTTTGCAAGAATATTCAGCAGACGACATTTTTAGATGCATTTTAAGGGTTAAAGTGTACCCTAAGTATAGGTGGATACATATTTTACCACAAATTTTCCCAGTAATTTTTGCATCACGAAAACAGCCCTATGATTTCCATACCCTTTTGAACTCCACTTTTAAAATTGCAGCCTGGGGTTCGACGGGGTATTCAGCGTAAGGAAAATGGTCCGCCAGCAATCCAGAAAAAAAAAAAAAAAAAAACAACTAAGGGCACGGTGCGGTAATTAGGTAGAATACGGCACATTAATTGAAATGGATACGCATTAAGTGATATCTACTTTCTATTTTCTATGTAGACGTTAGAAAATTTAACCTTTACACCCCCCGCCCTCACCCTTTGGCTAATTCAGCACACGACACATTGATGATATTTTTCTTATTTTTCCCAGAAAACAGGATTTGATATTTCCATTAGAGACAATTTGCAAGAAATGTCCAAACCTGTTTTCTGGGATAAATAAGAAATTATTTCAAAATGTCGTCTGCTGAAATTTTTACTCAGGGTGCTAAGCGTTAACACTTCAAGGGGAAAGGATACAATTTCAGAGGAGACTACTCTGTGAAAATTGTTTATCGCCCTCTTTATGAAAAGGTGGCTCTTCCCTCACACACTTGGAGCAAACTCTTTCCGTTAAGAGAAGACTTATGTGACGTCCTGCATAAACGTCACTACAATATAATTGTAAAGGAAAGCAAACAGAAATCAAACAGATGGTCACAAATGTTTTTCATTAAATACATGCGTGTAAACGAAGGTGTGTGTGTGTGTGTGTGTGTGTGTGTGTGTGTGTGTGTGTGTGTGTGTGTGTGTGTGTGTGTGTGCGCGCACGCACGTGTGTTTGTGGCGGTTATGGGGCAAGAATGTGAAGAAGAGCAGATTCAGTAACATACTGAATTCTAAGCACAAATTTTCAGTGTATATTTGTTATTCAGCATCTACTAATCGGCATCTGATACGTTCAAATTTATATTGCTTGACATTTTGTTCTGAAACTCAATGAACGTCCCTTGTACAAAACAAATGAGCCGCAACGTCAGAAAACGTACATTCGGGCATTTGCGCACCTTATCAGGTGTCTCAATGTGGAGAACGGAGGCTCTGATCAGACTGCGCAGGTATGTGCGCCCAAGGAAGACTCAAGTCAGCCTGCAGGCTGATTTGAGTCTTCGTTGGGCGCACGTCAGAAGGTACGTTTTTCCACGTTGTGGCCAAAATGCAGATGTCATGGTGTGACATTGACTGAGACAATATCTTGTGATATGTGATCGCCACGGGACTAGATTACCGGATCATTTTACAATAAAGATGTAAGAAAATATAGTTTCCGACTTCTCATACATGTTGAAAGCGATGTTCAAGATGGCTACCCATTTGACAAGAAATACAATGAAATATATCGGAAATTATGAACCTCTGGTACAGATTAGCCAGCTAGCATTCTTTATAAATCTATAGCGGGCCGTTATCGACCCGTCAGTCTAGCTGACGGGCCGATAACGGCCCGCTATAGATTTATAAAGAATGCTTTCTGGGTATACACAAACGATAGAGACATCTATCTATGAAATATACACGGAAACTCGCTTCCCGTCCGTTGAAGCTTTTTAAACGACAGCTTCTCCGTAATCACTGAAGAGATTCGAAACAATGGTATGATTAGGAGCTGTTGTTTCCATAACCAATAGGCTAGATCTAAAAAATCAAAGCACTGACAGCACTGGTGGATCGATTGTCTCTGTGTGTGGGCTGGGAAAATGATCCTGAACGAAGACTTAGGACCGTTTCATTTAACCCTTAACTTCCTGTAGTTACAGAAAAAGTGCAGATACTTCTGCGGCGTCTGATCTGGGTCTACACTGTTTGCCAATGTCCCAGTCCAGGTTTTACAGATACCCCACTTTACATTGCAGTCTGACGTCACAGCGACAAGAAAAGCGTGACTATAAATAACCGTTACCTGGCGGGAAGAAGGAGGGGCGGTGCGCGGAATAATTGTACGCATTTGTGGCTGTGATATGAGCTTTCAAGTTTGCGAAAATTTCCAGGAAGCGCCCAAGGTGGCTTCCATGAAGATATAGTTATTTTAAATGGCTTCTTCTCTGATCTACAAACCTGATCGCAAACGAAGCATCCTTGGGACAAATTCTTTCAAGTTTGTGAAGAATATTGGGAAGTACGATCCAAGATGGCCCACATGGATATATATGATAAAGATGTTTAATGGTACATGAGGTTTCTTTGTAACTAAACAGTAGGGTGAGCTCTAATTGCACCCGGGGCATATTTAAGACACGCCTTTTATGATTTGCAGAACTCGTTGTAAACCGTCATCTGAGCTGGCCGCCATGTGGTAACACATTTTATCAACCTCTACCAAACTACAAGGCCAATTTAACTCATCGGATGTTTTAAGATTATGATTTTTTGTTGCTACTTAGACGTTTTGACTGGTTGCCAAGGCAATACGGAAATACGTTTCAGTTCATTCAAACGACTTCTAAGAAAATGCTATGCCAGTTGTGACCAAACTGTACATGCAGCACCACTGGGGCAAACTCTTTCAAATTTGCGAAAAGTACAAGGAACCAACATCCAATATGGTCGCTATAACCATATATTTTATAACATTTTAACAACTTCTCCAACATTGTAAAGCCAATTGATTTCAGAGTGAAATGAAGCCTCCTTGGGAAACGGTCTTTCAAATTTATTTGAAATCTTGACAACCGTTTCTCCGGAACCACGTAGCGACTGAGATCACTGTAAATTGATAATCCTTGTAATAAGCTTTCATATATGCAAAAGATATTAATCAAGAAAACATACATATAATTTTCAATTTTGACCCTCTTGAATCTAACTTTTATATAATAAAACTGTGTTTACAGGGGTATACATTATTTTTTTCTTATTTCTGCTCAAAATATAGATTGTGGGGACTCGTTAGAACCGCCTCGGCGAGGCGGTTCTAACGAGTACTCACAATCTATGTTTTGAGCAGAAATATGAAAAATATCAGAGTTTTTTTTTTTATCTGAAAATTTTCAGTTTTTAGTGATGAAATTTTCTGTATATTTGAATAGGCGTGTTTTCGTAATCGGACTGTCATATAAAATGGCCATTTTGGCCACATATGGGTAAAGCCTTTAACTTCTCTCGAAAATTGTATAACCGATTGAACTCAGTATACTGAGCACCCAGTGGATAAACTCTTTCAATTTCGTGAAAACGTTAGGCCACTAAGTCGAAGACATGGCCAGATATGTTAAAACCTTTTCCTTTATACGGCTTCAACCACACAAAAGTGGACCTTTCCTTATCTATTTACTGCAATGCGTTTCTCTTGCACGCGCCTTTTCCCGCCAAAACTTTCAACCGCACACTGTCTTACTCAACTGCGCTGTTCAGCTACTCAGCAGGCACACAACGTTGAATCGACGTTGTTTCAACGTTGTTTGCCTGCTGGGTAGGGAATGGTCAACAATAAAAAAGTTGTACCTAGAATGATGGATATCCTACCCTGCCGGAGTATTTATCAGGTGGCAAAAATTCTAAAATACTTACTAATCACGGTTTATAAAATATTCGGGCAATGCCTACTCATCCGCGCAAAATATCAGTTTACACTGACCGTTGCACGTTTACCGCACACGTCGCCATATTGTTTCGTGACTTCAACAATAGTCGCGCCGTAATTCTCTGTTATTGTCAGCTAGGAGAACAGGAGCTTAAAGCTAAATGCCTATACGGTTTTCGAAGGTAAATTGTTTGGTGAGGGTGGCAGAGAAATAGTGGTCCATTTCGCAATGACAAGAGCATATGATGTAGTCTGCTTGCTGGTTACCGTCCACGATATTCTCTCCAAGCCTTTTTATGATCTGTGAAGTGTCCTTCCTTCGATCGTATAGGGTTACTAAAGAGGGAAAATAACCTCAATCACCTATGGGTAGGAGCAGCATCAGTGTCCAAATTGCGCCTTTCCTTTACATTACAACCGTTAGGTCACACTGCCTTGTGGTTTTTGATCTACAAGGGTCCTGGAAATTTCTTTCCACGTTCGGTCCGCTATAATATTCTTAACCCTTGTCCTGTTGAACCGGATATGTCCTGCCTTTACAAACAGTATAGATCCAGATCAGTTGATTCTGCACTGTTTGCCATCCAGTATTTGAGTTTTTATCAACAACCTGGATCAAGTAATTTGATTGGCTGAAAATTAGAAGTGGGCGTGACATCTTAATTTATTCAGCGGGACAAGGGTTAAACAGTTTACTGTAGCATATATAATTAAGCAATTTTCTTCAGATAGAATTTTCCTAGTTTTCCATAACAGTTTTTTTTTAATATTTATAACGTTAGTTTTTTTTTATCACATTTTTTCTTACTTTTCCTAGAAAATAGGATTTGACATTTCATGCAAATTATCTCATCAGGAGACAATTTGCATGAAATGTCAAATCCCTATTTTCTTCGGAATGTAAGAAAATTATCATCAATTGTCGTCCGCCGAATTTGACCATGGTAAACGGTACAAAAGAAATGGAGACGAATATGTTAAGCATTTACAAATATAGGTGGGAGCTGAGGGTGACAGGAATAGGTGAACAACTAGTTTACGAAGCTCCAAGACCAGCAGCACCCAAGTTCTGCAAAGAAAGAACTAAACTGTAATAAACTGGAAACTCTTTAAGCAGGGAGGAAACTCTGTCCATCTTTACCACTTTTCTGAAAAGAGGGCTACTATAAAAGGAAACCGTTTGCTCACGTTTGGGGATGGAGACCTTATTAGAAAGAACTTCATAAGCAGGAAATGTCACCCTTGTAAAAATGGCAGAAAGTTTATCAATTAAATTTTTCCGCTCAACCCATTTATGCCTGAATATTTTCAATGAACTCTCCCGTCATGAACTTCGGAAGGATCCCTTATATAGTCAAAGGGGTGTAACGTACTTATTATTGAAACGTTCTATTGTGATAGCAAACACTGTAGACTCTGATCAGACGCCACGTTCTGTGGCGTCTGATCTGGGTCTACATTGTTTGCAAATGTCCCTTTTATGGGACGCCAGGCTTAAACGGATTAAGATTAAGATGACTGGATAAACTTCAAACAGTGAGCACTCTACTCTGTACATTTGGTCTCCCACCACTCCAACAGAAAATAAAAATGATTTGCTTTCTTGATAGAGATGCCCTTTTACAAGGCGGGTGAATTCTTTTCTTTAAATAGCAACTGACTCATCCGTCAAGTCACTTGACCATTTAACTGACAACCGCAACTGACCATTCAAAATAGCTAATAAGGTAATTGTCAATGTTTTTAGTTAGACAAACAAATCAACACGCGCTTTCTAAAGGTAAGCACAGGTAAATCAACGCGTGCTTTTTACAGGTAAGCACGGGTATATCAATACAAAGTTTGTCTTAAGGAAATTCACGTGGGCGTGGTTATAACTTCCTGACAGAGGAGACACATTCAGAAGATGGCAAATTGATGATATCTGTCATCATTTCTCCAGAAAATAGGTTTGATATTTAGGCGGTTCACATGAAATATCAAGCTTTAAAAATAGTTTTTATTGTCATCTGCAACAATTTTTATTTGACGCTTTAATGGTTAATAAGCGGTGTATATCAATATTTAGTTACACATCCTGTTTAATAGACGAGACGTCACTTAGAATATAAGACGAAAACAAATACTAATAAACTTCCCGAAACAACCGTGAAATCCTGTATAGATAAAAGTCTTATCTTTAGCATACGGCAGGCGTACATGTAATAAGCAGATGAAAAAAGTTATTCGTTTTATTTCCCCCGAAAACAGGGTCTCGCAGTTCATTAAGATCGCTTGCATGCGGGGATTTAAAGGTGATTTCAAGCCCTATTTTTATACGACAATATGACGAAAAACAAACAAACAAACAAAAAAAAAAAAAAAACAAAAAAAAAAAAAAACATTAAAATATTGTCTGCAAACCTTTAAATTCCACATGTGAAAGGTTTAAAACCCATTCTTCCTGTTTAATTTTTGCTGAATAATAAGACAAAATAGGAAGTTTGATGATCAGCAATAAAATGAGAAGTAAGTTATATATGAAACAGTTAAGAAAGAGTTCGAACGATAAATTCTGCAATTTCTTGATATAGCTAAATTATTATTTAGGATGCAATACATTTCGTGAAAAAGTATGTATTTGTATTCGCATAGCTCCTGATAACAGTGGGTATCCACATGATATTTCCTCACCACGAAAACACGCCTATATAATTTTGACCCCCTTAAACCCCACTTTTATATAGTAACACTGGGGTTTACAGGGGGTATACATTATTTTTCTTATTTCTGCTCAAAACATAGATTGTGGGTACTCGTTAGAACCGCCTCGCCGAGGCGGTTCTGACGAGTACCCACAATCTATGTTTTGAGCAGAAATATGAAAAATATCAGAGTTTTTTTATGTGAAAATTTTCAGTTTTTGGAGGTGAAATTTTCTATAGCGTGTTTTCGTAATGTTCTAAGAGATTCCCTTGATTATTTCTCCATGAAAACATATGCTGTCAATACTCATTAGAAGCTGATGAGTACCCACAATATATGTTTTGTGAAGAACTATGAAAATATCAATATTTCTCAGTTGGAAAAAAAAAAAAAAAAAGAAAACCCCTAATCTGTAGCTATGTATCCAGTTTTGTCTAATACATTCAGAGGAAAATACATTACGAAAACACACCTATTCAAATGTATAGAAAATTTTACCACCAAAATTTTCAGATAAAAATTCTGACATTTTTCATATTTCTGCTCAAAACATAGATTTTGAGTACTCTTCAGAACCGCCTCTGGTTCTGACGAATACCCACAATCTATGTTTTTTAGCAGAAATAAGAAAAATAACGTATACCCCTGTAACCCCAAATTTTACTATATACAGAAGTGGGGTTTAAGGGGATCAACATTATATAGGCATGTTTTCGTGATGGAAGCTGATAAGTACCCACAACATATGTTTGCGTGAAGAAATATGAAAATATCAATACTTTTGGGTTGAAACAAAAAAAAAAAAAAAAAAAAAAAAATAAAAAAAAAAAAACAACAAAAAAAAAAAAAAACACCTTATCTGTAGCTGTGTATCCTGTTTTTTCAAATACATTCAGAGGAAAATATTCAGTTCTGAAGGATACATAATTACAATGGACTATTCTCTAAGACTTTACGAGGTCTTTTACCGATGTCGCTCTTTGGACGAGATAACAAGACGACAAATGAACGCTCCATTTAAAAAAATGGATTGAATATAATGCAGGTCTAAATGAAATTTCAAGCCTCCTGCATCTTTTTAAGGAAAAACGTGTTTAATAGAAATATTTAAAAAATATTTTCTGCTGATGATATTCAAACATCACGAAAACACGCCTATATAATTTTTACCCCCTCAAACCCCACTTTTATATAGTAAAACTGGGGTTTTAAGGGGTATACATTATTTTTCTTATTTCTGCTCAAAACCATAAATTGTGGGTACTCGTTAATACCGCCTCGCCGAGGCGGTTCTAACGAGTACCTACAATCTATGTTTGGAGCATTAATATGAAAATATCAGAATTTTTTATCTGAAAATTTTCATTTTTATGGTGGTAAAATTTTCAATATATTTGAATAGACATGTTTTCGTAATGTCTGCCGGTTTAAGATAGAATTTTTCCTGCTCTAGGTCATACCCTTGGCCGCACCATGCGAAAACGTGCCTTCGGGTATATGCAGACAGCGAAATCTCTGATCAGCCTGCGTGTCCGTGTAGTCTGGTGAGACTTCACTGTATGCTTACAGAATCATTGGATACTACAGAAAGTATGAATGGAGAACAAAGGCCCGTATGATACTTTGCGCATACGTAGAATGATCTGAATCTGCGCATTCTGAGCACGTTCGGAGGCAGCTTTTTCGCTTGACGCGGCCTAGCCTATAAAGGCAAAACGCCGCTGCTATGTCATGTCAACAGTGCCACAAGAGTGAGCATCACGAAAACATACCTATATAATTTTGACCCCCTTAAACCCCACTTTTATATAGTAAAACTGGGGTTTACAGGGATATACATTATTTTTCTTATTTCTGCTCAAAAACATAGATTGTGGGTACTCGTTAGAACCGCCTCGTCGAGGTCAGAATTTTTCATCTGACAATTTTCATTTTTTGGTGGTAAAATTTTCAGTATATTTGAATAGGCGTGTTTTCGTAATGGGTCGAAACGACTTTGTGTGTTTACTTAAGGTCAATTCTCGTTTCGAAACCGTTCACGTGGGAACATTTTTTTTGAAGCATCCATATGTAATAATCTAGAGCTACACATATTTGAAACCTTTTGTCGTCCTTGAAAAACACATTTAGATTTCTGGTTATTATTATCCTTGCTTGACTCAGAGGACAGGCTTTTTTTTGTTGTTTATATAGTTTATTTGTTTGTTTTGACCGCTTACGGAGAAATCATTGCGTTCACTAGTGTTCTGTGTAAAATCGCGTGAGCGACAGCGAACGATTTTTTTTTTTTACACGAAACCCTCAGAACACGCATGAATTATTTCTCCGTAATCGATCAAAAACAAACGAATAAACTATTTATTACATACCTTACCCTCACCCCCACATCCCCCCCCACCCACACACACACTCTTTTGTCCTTCCATACGCACATTATTGATCGATGAGGTTTACACGCTGGTGAAACGGGGATATGACCGGTGCTTCTGGTTGAGATGTATTTATTTCTCGAGATTATTTTTAGTGCTAGAAAAAAAAAAAAAAAAAAAAAAAGCTGCGTAGTAATATTTACAGTAATGTATACAGTGAACCCTCTTCATACCGACACTCGATATAACGACGAAATTCATTATAATGACAATTTTACTGTCACGAAACCTTCGAGTAAGAGGTAACAATTAAGCACAAATAATGTGAAGACTCTCGTTATCTCGAAGTCCAAGGGACTCTCTGAAATACTTTGAGATATCCGTACCTCGACATATCGAATTTGCAGAATTGAGGAAAAAAATAAATCGAACAACCACATTTAACAAATGTATATGTAGTTTGACTCCTGAAGT
Organism: Anodontia alba; assembly: GCA_964016985.1. Lineage (NCBI taxonomy): Eukaryota > Metazoa > Mollusca > Bivalvia > Lucinida > Lucinidae > Anodontia > Anodontia alba. The sequence continues at coordinate 83,359,955 of OZ024832.1, forward strand.
TAGAGATATATTGAAAATATTGAGGAAAGAAAGAGAAATTGCTCCTGAGGAGCAATTTCTCTTCTTTTCCACAATATTTTGTTACTTGTTGTTAGATTTTCATATTTAAGTAGGGATCAAATTTTCACTTCGAGATAAGCGGTCATTTGAGATAAACGAGGTCGAGATAACGAGAGTCAACTGTAACAAATATAGGAAAGCAATTCCTTTTTAAATTGTAGATATAACATCTTTTTCCAATAGCAGGGTGTCTGGCTTAGTGTTTATTATTCCTATGTTTATATTTAGATTTATATTTATGTTTATATAAATATATATATATATGTTTATATATATACATATGTTTATAGAAATTCCTGTGGTTAATGTAAACTGTGTAAACCCTGATCAGACGCCACTTTCTATGTCGTCTAATCTGGGTCTGCACTGTTTGCCAGTTACCTGTTTATGGGTCTCCAGACTAAAATGGACTTAACTGAAATAGTATAAGATGTTATATTTACCGTAATGACTCCTGTAGATGACAATTAGCTGACATATAGTGGCTGATATTGTTCGTGTTTTGATGTTAGTGAAAATATGAAAAGTTTTCCCCTCAGTAAACTATCGAGAAAAGGATATAGGGTTACACTGGCTTTGTTTCTTGCTCATTTGCTATATGTAACAAGGCTCATGCGATGTTTGTTTGTATATTCCAGAAACAGCCAAAGACACGTATTATTTTAAGCTCTGAATAATGCCTAGGACCGACAGGATGCTCGAATGCGAAGAGTGGTGGGCCAGTAGTTGTTGCGGTCCAATTGGTTATGTCCTTTGCTGTAGGCGCATGCGAAAGTCGTCCAGAATTCAGATAATTTGGGGATGGCTTTTACTAGCAGCGATAGCGACGTGCACTGTACTCGGATTTTTGGTATATCAGCCAGACAAACCTTTTGCAACGCCATCTGACATGCGCCCTGTGATTAAAAACTTCCATCCGTTGTTCTGCGAGGCAGCAAAAATAATAACACCCCCTGGCTCTCCGCTGACCTTTGATGCATATGTAATTCGAGGAGAGTTAAAAACGGATATTATGGACAGACAAATATATGAAAGCAACTCTGCTTTCTATGTGGATGCCAAAGAATTTTATTTTTTCGCTTTCTACCTGTTATATGATTCTGGCGTAAGCATGCGGCACTGTCCAAAACATTCTTTGACATTTTATGTTTTTCGTGGTCAGAACAATTTCAAAACATGGAAAACAGATAGTGGTTGTGAAGACTGTTATCTGTTTAAGAGATACATAAGATCTGGACCTTTCGATTGCGACGTATTTGATATGTCGGTGGCAGCAGAAGACGATTACTTTTTTGTGTATTCTACTGACCACAAAATGGGCACCTGGGTAGATATACATGTGTATGAGAACAGAAGCATATATGACCTTGGAGAATCTAATCCTGTATGCTCAAATGTGCACTCCTGTGAAGTAGTGATCAACGACCTAGAAGAAAAGGCAGTTTATCAGGTAAACGGGTATTATAATTTAGACGGCAACAGTCATCCGGTGTTTACAACAAAATGTGTTCCAAGGATTTGGTCCTACATCATTATCCACGGACTAATTGTTGTAATCGTCGGCGCCGTCTGTACAGTACTGATAAACAAGTGTTGCAAAGACGTGCAAATTTTCCCTTCTGACCGACGGACAGAAGAACGCGCACCTTTATTAAACAGTCTTCTCCCTCCATCTTACAGTACGGTGACTTTAACGCCACCGAAATACGAAGACATAGTGAAAGATTTTGATTACGATCTTCCGTCCTATTCAGACGTGTTAAATTCTAATATACGTGGACATAACGATGTAACTATTCAAATTCCAAATCCGGTAGCAAGTGAGAATTTATCGGAAGTTACGATAGAAAATAGAGAAGTCTTAGCACCACATGCATCGCCACACCGAACAGAGTGTGACTATTCCAGAATCGGTGAACACCACAATCCTAACATTTTACCCCAGAATGTGTTCTGTTCTGAAGAATCCTCCGAACAGGGAACTGTTGACAGAAATGTTACTTGCTCCACAAATAAACAGATTTCAACCGTTTCTAATGTTACACAGAATGAAAATCCAGACACTATAGTTTCTACAAATCCTCATGGTCACTCAAATGAGGACTCCTTGCACGTGTGATAGGACGAAGATGTACTGTGGTGTAACGAAGTAAAGTCCCATACATAAAACTATAGCGGGCCTTAATCGAAGTAGTCCTTATATATAAAACTATAGCAGGCCTTTATCGGCCCGTCAGGGTAGCTGACGGGCCGATAATGGCCCGCTGTAGATTGTTTAAGAATGCTAGCTTGGACGTGACTCCTACAGAATAATGATCCCCCGGGTCATTATTCTGTAGGAAACGTTATCCCTTTTCTATAAAATACTGACTCCCGTTAAAATTATGACCCCTTAATGATATTTACTTCGCTGCACCCGCGTTCATATTTTATTGCAATATAGCAATGCGCTGGGGTCGGGCCAGAGGTCCTCAAACATTACTTACGGTCCTTCCCTGTTAATGTAGAACTTTCTTGATGGTAGTTTTTACAATTAAATGTTCTGAATAAGAAACTGGTTCTGGCCTTGGAACAACACACACACAAAAAAAAAAAAAAATCAGACGGAGACTGTCTTTGGTATTAGGTAGCAAATTTGTCGATCATGAAAAAAAAGGGTGTCTGAGGGGAATATGCAGACAGCGGAGACCGAGGACAGACTGCGCTTCAAGTCATAACGGATACAACGATATATATCAAGTCCCGGGTCAGACTGTATGGCTTCGCTGTTTGATGTGGATATTGGCTGTTCGTATACAGTCGACTCCCGTTATTTCGATTTCGCTTATCTCGTATAAACGCTTATCTCGAAATGATAATCTGGTTCTTTTTTTTAACATGGAAATCTAAGAACAGGTCCTCTTTTCCACAATATTTTCAATATATATCTAAAACAGGAGTCAAATTACATATTCATTTGTGAAGTGTGGTTGTTCGATTTATTTTTTTTTTCTCAACTCTGCAAATCGGATCTGTCGAGATACGGATATCTCGAAGTATTTCAAAGAGTCCTTTGGACTTCGAGATAACGAGAGTCGACTGTATTTCCAAAGAGACCTTTTTGCATGTTGCAACATAAATAATATTGAAAGGAAGAAAAGGACCATTATTCCATATGTGGGAAATGAAGAGCACGGTCAACATGCAGATCTGTGTAGTTTGATGAGAGCCTCCAATTTCTATAATACCGTATTTACCTTAAATACTGGGACGCCTCATTACGAAAACATACCTATATAATTTTGACTCCCTTAAACCTCATTTTATATAGTAAAACTAGGGTTTACAAGGGTATTCATTATTTTTCTAATTTCTGCTCAAAAACATATATTATGGGTACTCGTTAGAACCACCTCGCCGAGGCGGTTCTAGCGAGTACCCACAATCTATGTTTTGAGCAGAAATATGAAAATATCAGTTTTTTATCTGAAAATTTTCATTTTTTGGAGGTGAAATTTTCTATATATTTGAATAGTTTTCATAATGTTAACTGCTTGCCACACTTGTCCTAAAATTTAAACATGTCCATTTGAACAAGTTCATTTTACTACCAGTTGATGTTGCTAAAAAGATGCTGAATGAGTGGCAAACAACGTAGACCTTGATCAGATGCCGCGTTCTGTAACATTTGATCAGCATTACGAAAACATGCGTATACAAATATATTGAAAATTTAAAACCAAAAAAGGATTTTTTTTAGATAAAAAATTCTGATATTTTTTCATATATCTGATCAAAAGTAGATTGTGGATACTCGTTAGAACCGCTTCGGTGAGGCGGTTCTAACGAGTACCCACAATCTATGGTTTTTAGCAAAATAAGAAAAATAATGTGTACCCCTGTAAACCCCAGTTTTACTTTATAAAAGTGGTGTTTAAGGGGGGGGGGGGGGGGGTGGCAAAATTATATAGGCATGTTTTCGTGATGTTTGTCTAAAACTGCTGGATGCGTGGCAAACAGTGTAGACCTTGATCAGATGCCACGTTCTGTGGCATCTGATCTGGGTCTACAGTGTTTGCTCAAAAAAGGTAAGAGAAAAAGTCAAGTCTGTCTGTTGGAATATTTAGAGTAAATGCGATATTTATTGCTTCTGTGTGCACTGAAAATGAAGGCCCTGCTCAGAGTGCATACAACGGATCATTCATTTCCCGGATGTAGACCACCTTTTAACCTTTACTGCTCTCTGGGCAAATTCAGCAGAAAAGCAAATAGATTTTGACATTCCATGCAAATTGTCTCCTCTGGTGACAACTTGCAGGCAATGTCAAAGCCTGTTTTCTGAAGAAAAAAAAAATAAGAAACTATTTCGAAATGTCGTCTGCTAATTTTTTTACCAAGAAAAACTAAGCGTTTACTTCCAAGACCAATACTATTTTTACTTTCCAACTGATGCGAAACTTTTGCGCACAGAATACAATTTTACATGGGAAAGCAAAGATCCATATTAACCCATTACAAAAACACGCCTTTTAAAATATATTGAAAATTTCACCACCAAAAACTGAAAATTTTCAGATAAAAATTCTGATATTTTTCATATTTCTGCTGAAAACATACATTGTGGGTACTCGTTAGAACCGCCTAGCCGAGTACCCACAACGTATGTTGCGAATTTTCTTTTGATTCGCACTATGTGGCATCTTAAGTTCAATGGCTACATTTCAAGGGAGGTCAGTCTGAAGAGGGGAGGGGTGGCAACTCTTTCCTTTCAAGATAGCCCCAATTTGAGAAAGGATTTATACACATGGGAAGCGAATTCTGGTCTGCTTGACAGAAATCCATATTCACCATCAGTGTTCGGATAGACAGACATGAGTGTAGGCCCAGATCAGGTGCCACTCATCCAGCAATTTTAAGACGCCTCAGCAGTTATTCATTTTTAGGACACATTTGGTAAGGAATTAAGATGTCCGAATACTAAGGGTAAATACGGTAAATTAAATTATTTGCATTTTTCAAGGACAATTGATTTAACAAGCTGGGCCCAGTTGTTCAAAACTAACGATGTCGTTAGTTACCGTATCGTTAAGACTTTGATCATTAAATATGGCGTATATGCTGATATTTTTGCTGAAAAAATGTGAGTAGCTTTTGCATTTGCAAAAGCTACTCATATTCTTTTTCAGCAAAAATACTTGTGAATTAGATATTGTACTTACTAGAACAGTTAACATTTTGACCACTAACGAGCTCATTAAGCTAACGATGCTTTGAACAACTGGGCCCAGCAGTTTTAATCTAACATACCATCCTCACTAAATGTTCTTTGATAAGGGAGAGAACAGCTGACAGCTGAGAGCGCTCTGTGAAATGAATCGTAAATTTTCCGCTATATTTAAAAGGGAAGAGACAACTATAGTATCTTTCTGTTTGTTTCCTTGAACATAGATTGCGAGTACTCGTTAGAACCGCTTCGGTGAGACGATTCTAACGAGTACCCACAATCTATGTTTTTACACGAAACCCATTCTAAAAAGTGTTCTTCTCTAGAAGACCAGCATTAGCTCCCAAAGAGGCACATTCTTTTCTTTAGAGTAGATTCTGTTTCAGAAATGGGGCAAAACCAATTTGCCAGAGGTGCCCGCGCCCTGAAAGAGTATCCACTGATTTTAACCCTTGCCTTGCTGAATATATTAAGATGCCACGCCCACTTCTAATTCCCAGCCAATTAGATTACTTGGTCCGTGTTTTTGATAGAAATTCACATATTTAATGACAAACAGTGCAGACCCAGATCAGTTGGGAAGCCAATTGATCTGGATCTACACTGTTTGCTAAGACAGGGCGTGCTCAGCAAGAGAAGGGTTAACTAGCTTACGGCAAAACATGTGTTTGTAGCCTTTGCCGTTGTTGTTTCTATCACCAGCTGGTCTGGTTGACATGTGTCATTTTTTATCTACCCTTTGTCTTGCCCCATACCGTTTTAGTCCTAAAACTGGGGACACTCTAACTCCTTACCATATGTGCGGCGTCTGATCTGGGTCTGCACTGTTTGTTCAGACCAGTCTGTCCCAATACATAGGATATTATGACGATATTTTAATATGTTCATAACCAGTTTAACTCGTATTTTATATATTTTGATGGTAGTATTTTTTGTTCTGTTATTAGAAAAATAAATTTGTTTGAAATAATATTTTAACAAAAGCGTTTTGTGGAGACTATTGTTTCTTAGACATGTACATTTCCCACAAAGGTTTCTTGATACATTTGCAGTTCACACAAATGTTTCTGGATTGGACATTCTAGCTACATTCATAGTTCACGCAAAGGTTTCTAGATTAGATCTGTACAGTTCATCCAGTGGCTTTGGTTGAGGCATTCATAGTTCATGCAAACAGTTTTGGATCAGACATGCACAGTTTACACAGAGGTTTTGGGTTTAGACATACATGCACACAGTTCAAACAAAGGTTTCAATATACATTCACTGGTTCATGCAATGGTTTCTGCATTAGACATGTACAAGTCACACAAAGGTTTCTGGATTAGATATACATAGTTCACACAAAAGTGTTTGAGTTCACAAAAAGAGGTTTGGATCAGACATGCACAGTTCACATAAAGGCTTATGGATTAAATCTGTACAGTTCACACAAGAATTTGCATGTACAGTTACATTTTAGATTGGACATACATAGTTCACGCAAAGGTGTTTTTAATAAGGCATGCACAGTTCACGTAAAGGTTTCTGAATTAGACAAGCACAGTTCTCATTAAGGTTTTTGGTTGAGATATGCACAGTTCACACACAGAAAGTTTTGGTTTAGACATGCGCAGCTCACATTACGGTTCCCGGATTAGACATGCACAATTCACATAAATGATCCTTGATTATACATGTACAGTTCAAATAAAGGTTTCTGGATTAGACATGTACATTGCACACAGAGGTGTCTGGATAAGATATTCATAGTTCACATAAAGGTTTCTGGATTAGACAAGCAACATTTCTCACATAGTGTTTCTGGATAAGACATGCACAGTTCACGTAAAGGTTTCTGGATTAGACATGCACAATTCACACAATAGTCTCTGGATTAGACATGCACAGTTCACACAACGGTTTTTGAAATACATATACACAATTCACAGAAAAAGCTTTGGATTAGACATGCACATTTTAACAGTGAGTGGAGAAAGATCTGTACAGAAGAGCGAATTCACTGACTGATCTGGGTTTTCACTATTCGCATATACTAATAACGCACGTTCGCCTGACGAAGGTCAGCTAATGACGAAAATTCACTTATTTGATTAGTTTATAGTTGTCTTCCTTATGTAGTTTCCTGAATAGCTGTCACACCAATATAGAGTTAATGTAATCACAAAATCTCTGAAAGAAATGTAAAACAACAAAGTAACTTATTTACCCTAAGTACACCACGAAAACATGCCTATATAAAGTTAACCCCCTTAAACCCCACTTTTATATAGTAAAACTGGGGTTTACAGGGGTATACATTATTTTTCTTATTTCTGCTCAAAAACATAGATTGTGGGTACTCGTTAGAACCGCCTCCCCCGTTCTAACGAGTACCCACAGTCTATGTTTTGAACAGAAATGTGAAAAATATCAGAATTTTTATCTGAAAATTTTCATTTTTTTGGTGGTAAAATTTTCAGTATATTTGAATAGGCATGTTTTCGTAATGATTTGGATACCTTACCTCACTATCATACTTCAAAAATTGGGAAAAAATCCCTTAAACTACATGTTGATGTGTTTTAAGGTGACTTGATACATTTGGTAAGTAATCTGCCATTTATTTACAAGGGAGACAATTTTTGTGACTTCCTGATTGGTCTTCTGCACAAGAACATAGTAGACCCTGATCACGTTCTGATTCGTCTGATCTGGGTTAATACTGATTGCTCAGACATGTATAGTGAACCTTGGTTACAACGACATCATTTGTTCCCAAAGACTTTGCTGTTGTACAGAATACTTAATGAGTAGATTGATATGTAATAAAGGTCTTGTTTTGCTCTTATTTCCTCACATAACATATGTTTTGGATATTTGTTAGAATCGCAACAAATATCCAAAACATATGTTTCTTTAAAGTAATAAATACAATATTCTTGCATAATTTGTGACTAATTGTTACCTCTTAAGCGAAAGTTTCGAGGCAGTCAAATTGTCATTGTAATGAATTTTGTCGTTGTATCGAGTGTCGGTATAAAGAGGGTTGTCAAATACGTAGGGTAAATATAGTACTGAATACACAAACCAGAAACACAATCCAAACTTTGCCATGGAAGATGATCACATCAGGAAGCAGGAAATCCGGAATGTATAATGTGAGCTTCGCCGTGCGAAAAGGTACGGGAAAATGATTGAAAGCCCATTTTTTCAAGACTTCTTTTTCAATGAAACATTGCAAGAACATCATATTAAAATTGCCTTTTTAGTTATTTAAATGACATGTTTTCTTCTAAAGATTGATTTTTAGGAAACATAGCAAAATAAAATATTTTTATTTCATGGAAATATTCTCAAACATTACGAAAACACGCCTATACAAATATATAGAAAATTTCACCTCCAAAAAACTAAAAATTTCACATAAAAAAACTCTGATATTTTTCATATTTCTGCTCAAAACATAGATTGTGGGTACTCGTTAGAACCGCCTCACCGAGGCGGTTCTAACTAGTACCCACAATCTATGTTTTATGCAGAAATAAGAAAAATAATGTATACCCCTGTAAACCCCAGTTTTACTATATAAAAGTGGGGTTTAAGGGGGTCAAAATTATATAGGCGTGTTTTCGTGATGGCTAATAAACAGAGCAACAGGAAATATAGTAAAGCCTCAATGACTCGAACACCAATGACTTGTTTACCATGGCTAATTCGAACTCGTTTTTGAGTCCCTAGGGAATTCCCTTGATAGCCAAAGAAAGCGCAAATATTTATGGATATTTAGTGAACTTTTCTTATTTTATCATGAAATGTATGTTGTGTGTACTCATTAGAATCGCCTCGTTGAGGCGATTCTAACGAATATACTCAACATACCATTTTTATATAGAAGATCGAAAAGACATCCCTAAATTTTCCATTTGCTTCCTGACCTGGCATTTTGATTAAACCTTCAGTGGCTCGAACTACCCATGTCTAGAACAAATATCCATAGTTCAAAGGTGTTCGAGTTATTGAGGTTCGGCTGTATATAAATACTAAATACAGTCGAACCTCAATGGCTCGAACATCTTTGGGACCATGGAAATTCGTTCGAGACATGGATAGTTCGAGCTACTGAGGATTAATCATGGCACCAGTTCAGGAAGCAAATGGCGACAATTTAGGGAAATCTTTTCGATTTTCTACACAATGATTGCATGTTGAGTGCATTCATTAGAATCGCTTCGATGAGGCGATTCTAATGAGTACACACAACATACAATTCCATGATAAAATAACAAAAAATCCCTAAATATTTGTTTTCTTGAGCTATTGGAAGGATTTTGTAGGGACTGAAAAACGGGTTCGAATCATCCACGGTAAACGAGCCATCCGGGTTCGAGCCATGGAGGTTATACTGTACTCACCAACTCTTGTCATTGATGATGAAGAGCCTGCAAGTAAATTATACATGTATCAATTTAAACTCGGGTACAATTGCCTTCAACCAAAGTTCATCTAATTTCATATGTGTCTGTCGAACTGTAAAGCTTAATGCAAATAGTATTTGTTTTCAACCAAAATGCTGTTATTTCTCTTATTTGTTTTCATCACGACTTTGTTTCATGGTATCTCATTGACACTGTCACGCACTGGTGGTTCCAAAAGGAGCTTTGTCAAATGTTTGCATAGAGGAACAAGACGAACAATCAGTCAAACAAACAAACAATACAATAAATAGAGATACATAAAAATCAGTTAATATGTGAATAGATTTGAGCGACACCATTAGAAAATGTCTCTTTAAGGCATCACGAAAACATGCCTATATAATTCTGACCCCCTTAAACCCCACTTTTATATAGTAAAACTGGGGTTTACAGGGGTATAAATTAATTTTCTTATTTCTGCTCAAAAACATAGATTGTGGGTACTCGTTAGAACCGCCTCGCCGAGGCGGTTCTAACGAGTACCTACAATCTATGTTTTGAGCAGAAATATGAAAAATATCAAGAGATTTTTATCTGAAAATTTTCAGTATTTGGAGGTGAAATTTTCTATATATTTGAATAGGCGTGCTTTTGTAATACATATGCGAATAGTGAAGATCCAGATCAGTCAGCGATACTGCAAAATCTGATTAGTATCTTCGCTTTATGGGCCACGCCCAGCGAAAATGTCTTCGAGGTTGCGCAAAATGCACAAATTAAGATTCATCCCACAAATGCGCAAAGTCTCATCGGGGCATTTGCTGTCTATTAATACATTCTACAGTGTCCAATGATTCTGTACAGCGAAGGCCCTGATCACATTGTGCGGAAGCGCAGGCTGATCTGGGCTTTCGCTGTCGGCAGATGCCCGAAGACACGTTTTTGCATGGCGCGGCCAATATATTACATGTAATATGACTGACAGTATCTAAAGCTTCTATAAATGATTAGTGAAGGCCCTGATTGGATTGCGTACAACACCAAAGGTGCATTTTCATACGTCATGGCTCTTATCTGGCCATGACTCTCGAGAAATAACCGTTCTACACCAGTGCAAATTATTTTCTATATATTTGATATACACTACTGAAACACTGCTTTATTTTGGGGTGTTAATTATTTGGGCCGCGCCAAGCGAAAATGTACCTTCAAACATGCGAAAAATGTGCAGATTCAGATCATCCTGCGCTTACGCGAAGTATCATCCGGACCTTTGCTCTCCACTCGGACATTCTCAGACATTTCCAATAATTCTGTTGGCGGACAGTGAAAGCCCTGATCAGACTACGAAGCTGCGGTTGATCTAGACCTTAGCTGTCCGCATATGCCCGAAGATACGTCTTCGCATGGCCAGGTCCATTTGGTTTAATTATCTAATAGTCGTTTTCATAGAGATTTCGTATTTTTTTCCGTAAACCGCTCGTCATTCAAGTCACATAGCGCTATGACACATGACTCAGTCAACCAACAGATTTCTGGAGGAAAAGTGGCGACCGCTTCAGGTTAAGCATATTTTATTGCCTCTATAATAGCAACGGAGTCGGGCCACAAGTTCTCACAACATTAGTTACGGCCCTTCCCCTTCAACATAATACATAACATTAACATGGCAACACAAAACACACATATAAGACATACATCATTTAAGAGAGAGAGAGAGAGAGAGAGAGAGAGAGAGAGAGAGAGAGAGAGTTGTACAGACATCATTTAAGAGAGAGAGAGAGAGAGAGAGAGAGAGAGAGAGAGAGAGTTGTACAGACAAGTATTGTTATTGCTATTGTTATATTTGTACAGCTTCAGTTAGCAGCCGGCTGTCAAACACATTCTGCGGGTCATTTAGAGTTGAAGGAATTGTATTCCAAAGCTCATTTTCCCACAGTCACGAAGAAGTTCAACATAACAACTGTTCTAACCTATTTTGTTCAAACGAAAGCGGATTTCAAAGCCATCCGTGAGGAAAGTTTGAATTGTTTACAGCGGGACACGTTCATGTAAGTAAAAACCGGTGTTACAGTAAACATTACACCGCTGATTTTTTTTTTTTCATTTACAAAATGGTTTTTGTTGAAAAGACGCGCATTTGAGCCAAGGAAACAGCAAAAATATGTCACATACACAATCCTTGCCTATTTTACTTCAAAAGAAACTATCAAATAAGCCTGAATTTTCTTCTCTGAGCCCCTTTCATGACCGCCGCTGTTTTGTTTACCGCCAGCATTTGATTGGTTGATATTTTTATAACACAATTAGCTCCGGAATCTGGTCGTCCATTTCTGTAGCGACTCGGGAATTTTCATAGTGAAATTGACTATGGCTTGTTCGATTTTGAGTATCTTTTCAGCAAGAAATCTACCAGTTTTAATGCAAGCATCTCTTTCCTATTAATTTGTTTTAATCAAACCGAGGCTCCCATTTCGTTGTTTTGTGTGTTTGAGTTTTCCAAGAGCAAACCTTTTAGATTTTATTTGAACGGAAACTTCTGTTAAAAAAATCTGTTTAAACGCACCTGAATCCGGCAAAAGACCTTCCGTTGAATATGGTGTTAACCTGTCTGCACTGTATGTAGAGGAACCATTATCTTCTCCATCATCATAGATTCTATTCCTATCCGATTAAATATTTACACTTGCGTTATATGGATTATTTTTACTCTCTCAAAATATGACAGCGACTCTCACTTTTTCCATCCACAATGGAGAAATAAGTCTTAGAAAAAATTCTAAGTGGTTTAGCCTGGGGGTCGTACCAACGCCATGCAAGCTCTGACCAATGCGGCGACATTGCTTAGCTCTGCAGCGTCCGCAGTTGGTAAAGACGACGGACGCTGCAGTGCTAGGCGATGTAACCGCATTGGTCAGAGCTTGAATGGCGTGAATTTGATCCCAGGCGAAAGCACTTAGATATTTACACTTGAGTAATAATTAGAGGAACAGACAACACCAAACCCACCGCCTCAGAATGACCAGGAGCAAAAACTACTGATGCTGTTGTTGTTGTAATTGGTGGTGGTGGTGATGTGTGAAGGGGATAAATAGATTTTACTGGCAACAAATCATTACCCTAGGTTTAAATGTTGTAAAACAAAATCAGCTCGGCTCGCATTGTTGCAAACAAAGCACAATGCACACACAGAGGAACAGAAAGCAAGGTGGGAAGCTATTGAAGTGAGGTGACCGCAATACTAGCATCAGAGTAAGATGACTCACGAATACAAAACACTGCATAGTGGGCAGCCGTACAGTGGGCGACCGACGCTAGAATGCTAGAAGACCCAGAACTAGAAGGCGTGGCAACGTCGCATGAGCCATTACTGCACAAGGCACTTAATTAAAAAATAAATAAAGTTACTCAGGTTACTCAGGAAATGTCACAAACACGAAGTACAGTCTTCCCGAGGCACCAAAAGAAGGAGAGATATGGAACAAATAATAACAAAATAAACGCCACATGGAAAACCGACGCATAAGGATTTCTAGCAGAGGTATCGTCTTGGAACGGCCAGTAGGAAAACCACTGAGGTGGTGGGGCGGGGGTGGGTGGGGGCGGCGGGGGAGGGTGCTTAAACCAGAACTGCTTTTACTAAAGCAAATCACTCGCGAGAGTTTTTCCGAACTATTTTGCATCTTCTGAACGTTTATTGTAAATCCGTCCTATGAGACATCAAATTAGAAAGTAGCCGTTATTCTCATTGACGAGACTTGATATTACTTCGAATAAATTATACCAATAATTAATAATATTATAAGAGATCAAATATTCAATAAAAACCTAGTGAACATTTCCCTATTTTGTGTTACGGACAAGCATACAAAGTGTTATTCGCATAGGCCGCCATCTTCGTTGTGCCAAAAGGCAGCTGCAGAATAGCAGATATTCGTTACCATCCGCCAAAACCACTGAACGGAAAGTTTACTATAGTTTGCGAATAACCGCACCGCCAAATTAAAAATACAGTCGACTCTCGTTATCTCGAATTGCAAGGGACTCTGAAATACTTCGAGATCAGATTTGCAGAATTGAGGAAAAAATAATTCGAACAACCACATTTAACAAATATATATGTAACTGGACTCCTGAAGTTAGAGATATATTGAAAATATTGTGGAAAAGAGGAGAGGAGCAATTTCTCCGCTTTTCCACAATATTTTTTACCTGTTGTTAGATTTTCATGTTTAAGCAGGGACAAGATTTTCACTTCGTGTTAAGCGATTATTCGAGATAAGCGAGGTCGAGATAACAATACTCAACTGTATATGTTCGGTCCGCTTAAGTATAAGATCAGTAAAACATGTATAATAAAAACACTGTGATGAAACAAAGCAAAGGACTCAATGGTGGTCTGAAGTCAGAACACAAGAAAGCCACAAACAGGACCACGATCGGCCCAACCACAGATGTTGCTAGTCAGGCACCAACCATCTGAAACAGATTGAGGAAGGAACCGTCATTTAATCTCGTGCAGTTTAAGAGGCAAGCAACGTTATCGACCATAATTGCATTAACAACCATGTGTGCAGTTTGCGGCAGAATATCCATGTTGTAACCTATCTTTTTGTAGCGAGTAACAATCGTTTATAATTGTTCCGAAAATCGGTTTTGCCAATAATCTGAATTTATAGACTAAATTGCCAAATAATTCAGGTTCGGACAGACCCTCTTGCAGAAGTCTTTTCAAACCAACATTATATTTGGACATTAAATCAGAATGACGGCGGTAAAACTTAGATAATGCCTAACGTATGTTATGATAGCGGTATCATTGCTTAAGAAATTTAGCAGTTAAGATTTTATTTCAGTTATACGTAAAGTCACTGACTTTATTAGATGCTCTAGACACAACGGCATAAATGCACTACAAACAAAAAAAGGACTGCAACTGAGGAACCATCTTGGAAAGATCAACAGAAACAACTAATGGGGAGCTGAAACCAAGTATACTGTTTTCATTCTATGGGGTGTTTCTTGTTTCGAAAGGGTCCATGTTCTAGAACCTATCCGACTTCCTATTACAGCTGGTGTTAAGTGCCGTGTGGTGGTCCCTCCGTACTTCATCCTTGTGTAGATTATGTTTTCTGATTCTTCTGGTCACTGGGTTCATTTCAGTTGTACTAAGAACAGAATTCTGCTGAACCGGCATAAATGGCATGTGCAGCGTTGCATGATCCTTGCACATCAACAAACTCAATTAACCAATTGTAATCGGGAGACCCGTAAAAGCGTAATTGGCAAACAGTGCAGACCCACTGTTTGCAAACAGTTTAGCCATTTTTCTGTAGGAATATGTAGCTCTCATAGCCGGACGTACCTAAGATCGAAATTGGACTCTTCCAATATACAGTCGACCTTCGATGGCTCGAACCCCTTTGGGACCATGAAAATTTGTTCGAGACAGCGATAGTTCGAGCCACGGAGGGTTACTATTAGTGCCATACCAGGAGGCATAATGGAGATAATTGTGGGATATTTTTTCGGTGTTCTATATTATAAACGTATGTTGTGTGTACTCATTAGAATCGCCTCATCGAGGCGATTCTAATGAATGCACACAACATACATTTGCAAGATAAAAGAAGAAAATCTCCCTAAACAATCCGTATATCGTATTTGGAGGAAATCCCTGCGGACTCAAGAACGTGTTCGACTCATTCATGGTAAACGAACCATCGGGGTTCGAGCCATTGAAGTTCTACAGTATAGTGTAGGAGTTTATACAGTACACAATGGGTTAAAACGTTTCCGCTGTTTTAACTTGTTTAGTATGCTTTCGTTCTCTTGATTCCAAAGGATCCAATTTTATAGAATACACTAGGTCTATTTAACAAATATGAACCGGGACAGAGCATTTTCTGCAAGATTGCGTATGCGCTCAGGGAAAACTCAGATCAGTCTGCACAGAACGCGTGGGCTGATCAGTGTATGCGCTATCCGCTTGAAGGCACTTTGGATCTCTAGCGACCCGCAGGTCTCTGCAAAAACTCTGTTCAGACTGCGCGGACGCGCAGGTTGATCTGAGTCTTTGCTGGGCGCACATACAGTCGACTCTCGTTATCTCGAATTCCAAGGGTCTCTCTGAAATACTTCGAGATATCCGTACCTCGACATATCGGATTTGCAGAACTGAGGAAAATAATTTGAACAACCACAAATATATATATTATATTAACAAATATATATGTAATTGGACTCTTGACGTTAGAGATATATTGAAAATATTGTGGAAAAGAGGAGAATTTCTCCTCTTTTCCACAACATTTTTTTCCTGTTGTTAGATTTTCATGTTTAAGCAGGGACAAGATTTTCACTTCGAGATAAGCGGTTATTCGAGATAAGCGAGGTCGAGATAACGAGAGTCAACTGTATTATCTTGAAGGAAATACTGTGCCCCGGCTCATGAATACCTTCCAGCAGTCTTCTTCTGGAACACACACTTGTACAGATAGACTCCAACAGCAGTCAGAACAGACATTCCTCCAAGACCTGAGACCAGAAGAGGGGTTAAAACATTGTCAAACACTCCAGTACCACTCTCTTCTGCAGTAGGTATGCTGTTTATGGCCGTTAACATCAATGTTGTCGTCTTAGATGTGGTTATACCAGTGGGCGTTGCTGGTGTATCATTTATAAAAGTGGTGACGGTAGTCGTGGGCCCGATAGTCATGGCTGTAGAGGTGCCACTTATTAAATCGTTTGTATTAGATGTCGGCTTAGACATTGTAGTGTTGATATTTGTCGTGGGCGTGGCAGTTAATGTCTTAGAAATAATAGTTCTTAACATAGGCGTAATTTGTATTTTCCCGGATGAGCTAGTTCCTGACATGGACATGTTGGCCACTGCAGGCATAGTTTCCAACGTTTGAGGTTGGATAGTCTTTCTCATAGACATAGATGTATCTGCTATAAGTGTTTTTGCAATTTCTCCAGATTTGCTAGTTTTTGACGCCAGTTTGTTAGCTGTCGATTCAGGCATTACAACAGTTGTTGTGTACATGCTGATTGCTGTTGCAGATGTGATGGCCATTGTCGTAGGCACTGTAGTTGCTATTGTTATGGGCGTGGTAACAGTAGTTTTAGACATGCTGAATTGTATTGCAGATGCGGCAGCCATTGTCGTAGGCGTAGGAGTAGTTGTTGTAGGTGTAGTGATAGTTGTACTGGACATACTGACTGCTGTTGCAGATGTGATGTCAATTGTTGTAGGCACTGTAGTCGCTGTTGTTTCGGGCGTGGTAACAGTTGTTTTAGACATGCTGAATTGTATTGCAGACGTGGTAGCCATTGTCATAGGCGTGGTAGTTTTTGTCGCCGGTGTAGTAACAGTTGTATTGGACATGCTGATTGATGTTGAAGATGTGATGGCCATTGTCGTGGGCACTTTAGTCGCTGTTGTTGTGGGCGTGGTAATAGTTGTTTTAGACATGCTGAATTGTATTGCGGGCGCGGTAGTCATTGTCATGGGCGTGGTAGTTGTTGTTGTTGGTGTAGTAACAGTTGTATTGAACATGCTGATTGATGTTGCAGATGTGATGGCCATTGTTGTGGGCACTTTAGTCGCTGTTGTTGTGGGCGTGGTAATAGTTGTTTTAGACATGCTGAACTGTATTAAAGGCGTGGTTGCCATTGTTGTTGGCATGGAAGTAAATGTTGTTGTAAGTGTGGTGAAGATTTTTGTGGCTGTGATTGCCATTGTAGTAGGCATGGCAGTGGTTACCCTCGGTCTGGTAGTTGCCATAGAATTACTATCCGGTATTGTTTGCGTGCTACTCGCTGTAGTATGCATAGTAACAGCTGTTATGGATGGAGTACCTGCTTTTGTAGATGTAGAGATTGCATCAGCGGGTGTACTGTCGGTTGTTGGAGATAGTGTAGTTATTGTCCTGAATGTTGTTGCTGTTGTCTCTGGCAATGTAACAATTGTCGGGGATGTCGCAGGCGTTACCGCAGGTGTGATAAAAGCTGTCGTGGGTTGTGGTCCCTGATTCATTATAATCATAATGATACATTATATGAAAACAAAAAATCCCTCAAAATAACAGGCTACTAAACAACAGCAACGACAACATAGTTAATAATAATAATAATAATAATAATAATAATAATAATAATGATAATTAACTTTTGAGGATTTTACAACTGTTTTCGTCTGCAAAGATACAAGAAAAAACACAGACATCATCATCATGCCACCTTGCCAACAAAAGCAAATACACAATAAAACGTAACTAATAGCCTTTAAGATCAAATGACAAAGTTTTTACTGTATCAATGGAATAGCGATATACTGACAGAGCTGGCAATGCGAATAATTTTGTATAAAAAATATCCAACCCTTTGCGAAGTTATGCCAGTTGAAAGTCAAATAAGACATTTTTAACATCTGCCAAAAAAAACCATAAAACAACAACAACAACAAAAAAAAACAAATAAAAAAAACAACTTCATTGCTATGAATAGACATAAAGCCGATAATGCTATATTTATATCCCACAATGCAACATTCTGTGATGTCATTAGGGTTGTTAATTTTTTTAGTAAAACTTTAAAACATAAGATATGTACATTTCTTTCTGGAATTTGCAGTTTTATCATATTTAACAATGTAACTTTTGATAAACAAATACAATAAATAATGTTTTATAGTTTTCAACCATATTGCGCGGTTAAAATTTGATTTTTTTCCCCTTAAAATCCACATTGTAGCTAGTTACAGTATAGCATTTACACCACTTATAGATGTTTAGAAAATACATATCAGTGATATTCACAAAATCAAATGTAAACTTTTTAAAATAAAATTTAATCACAAATACTATGGTTCTTATTTAAAATTTTGATGATTTTTCTAAAAAGAATTAATAAAAATATTAAATATAAAATAAATAAATAAAACATAAAAAATTAAAAGAAGATATAAGTCTGTAACTTAGATATAATAGTAAACTGTCACAACTGACACTTTAAAGTGCATAATCTAATTTATAACATTTCAAAATAACAAAAATAAATAAATAAATAAATGACAACTATGATGTCATAAAAACCTTAATAATATTTATGAGCTGTTTGAAAACTGTCTGGAAAGAAGTTTAAAACTGCTCAAGATTCAAATCGCTGTAACTCGGGAACGAACAGGACGTTTTGTATGCAGTTTTCTGCGTCATGGTCCTTGAAAACATGCCTTAAAGGCAATAATAGAGCAATAGGAATATCCATCATTGTCATTGTGATCTTGAAGGTAAATGGATACACAAGGAGGTTTTCCGACATTTTTCACAATGGGACAAGTGTTGTGGCACATCAATTCCCCTCCTGAAAAATGGGTTTATCCTGTAAGGAAAGAATCTTCTCCCAAAGGGAGCAGCAGGCCTCTGTTCATAAGCGGAATATGCATTTTTCAGAAGGCGAAAAGTTTGACAGAGGTACCTCCCCCTATACATGTATACTTTCAGCTTAAGATGCATCACAAAAACACGCCTATATAATTTTGACCCCCTTAAACCCCACTTTTATATAGTAAAACTGGGGTTTACAGGGGTGTACATTATTTTTCTTATTTGCTAAAAGGACATAGATTGTGGGTACTCATTAGAACTGCCTCACCGAGGCAGTTCTAATGAGTACCCACAATCTATGTTTTGACAGAAATATGAAAAATTCAGAATTTTTTATCTGAAAATTTTCCTTTTCTGGTTGTAAAATTTTCACTATAATTGAACAGGCGTGTTTTCATAATGAATAGATATTACTGTAAGACTTTGCACCATGTTTAAAAGGAGAATCCTCATGTATCACATGAGTTTAGTGCATTAATATCTGAACCGTCCAAAACTGGAGGACCTCTTAAAAGAAAGAATTTGCTCCAAGAGATAGTAAATTCAAATGATTTAAAGGAAAATTGGCTTCCAGAGGTAGTAAAATCTTTTCGTTAAGAGTAGCTCGCCTGTCTCAGTGAGAACAGAGTTACACCACAATCTCTTTATAACACTATTGTTGGGGTCCATAGCATAAACCGTGTTAGTTAAACAATCGTGTTATATCCAAACAAAAATGTATAGATAATATTGAAAAATGACCATTTATGGTCATTTTTCAATATAATCTATGCATTTTTTGGGATCCATCTTTGAACCGTGTTATATCCAAAACCGCGATATAATGAACCGTGCTATAAAGCGGTTGAAGTGTATATATTTCAACGTTATAATTACTTATAACGGAGATGCATCCATTCCACTTATTATTTGATTTACATGTACCTGGCCCGTCGACGAAGCTGTTATGTTGACTGTACGCATCGTGGTATCGGTGGTCCTGGTAGTACAATTCAACAAAGAGGTTACGTTGTCCAAATCATAACCTTGGGCAATCATTGGCGCCTCACATACAACTTTTATTAGGATGTCTAAAATGCAACAATATTTGTGAATAGTTATCTATCTGGAACCGTGTTTTAATCGTTGTTCTTAGGATCAGGGAAAAGGTGTAGCATGTCAAAACATTTAAGTACTACTGTATATTTTTCAGCGTTCGGTACTACTGTTTACCTTGCAGGAGGTTTTGGCGAGGGAGGGGACGAAAGCATTGCGTGGTGTATGCACGGCACTGTATTTTATCATCTGCGGTTGCATGTCTATTTATATGTACTCTGAGGAGTCTAAAATCTGGATGTGAAAAGTTTTGCATGGTTGTGTAATATAATTTCTGAATAAGGTAGAGGGGTATGGAATGTTTCATTGCTTATGTCAATGAAATCTTCTATAACATTTACATAAAGCATCCGTCGTTATGTTTTCAGAGGAAATCGCGATTTTGTGGTTTTGTGTCAATTATTTTGAGACAATCAACACCCAGTGATCGTGATTGTAGCCTTTCTTAGGAGGCACCTTATTCATATGATTTGCAAATACTACTTATTTAGGTTATCCATATATGATAAATGCTTATGTCACCATAAATTCTCATTTATATTATTACCATCCACGAAAGCCGTTGTGAAATTTTCAAGGCTCGCAAAGTACAGTTGACTCTTGTTATCTCGACCTCGCTTATCTCGAATAACCGCTTATCTCGAAGTGAAAATCTGGTCCCTGCTTAAACATGAAACTCTAACAACAGGTAAAAATATTGTGGAAAAGAGGAAGAGCAATTTCTCCTCTTTTCCACAATATTTTCAATATATCTCTAACTTCAAGAGTCCAATTACATATATATTTGTTAAATGTGGTTGTTCGAATTATTTTTTCCTCAATTCTGCAAATGTGATATGTCGAGGTACGGATATCTCGTAATATTTCAGAGAGTCACTTGGAAATCGAGATAACGAGAGTCGACTGCATTCAATATGTTTTATCTAATTTTGATCAGATTTGCATAAAATATTGTTTGTCAAGGTCTTTTAGTTCTATTACAGTCGTACCGGGATGACACCATCACGAAAACATACATATATAATTTTGACTCCCTTAAACCCAACTTTTATATAGTAAAACAGAGGTTTTTGTTTGTGTTGAGGTTTTACGGCCCAATCAACCTAATGGGGTCATGTCGAGCGCGGTCAGTTTACCTAACCACACGTTC
Source organism: Anodontia alba (assembly GCA_964016985.1). NCBI lineage: Eukaryota > Metazoa > Mollusca > Bivalvia > Lucinida > Lucinidae > Anodontia > Anodontia alba. The sequence goes on from OZ024832.1 coordinate 83,381,249, forward strand.
ACTGGGCAGGCTTAGTCCTCTAAGCGGTTAACCAGTACTGTGCACATTCTTTCGCCAGAAACTGACAACTGCCCTTCTTGAATCAGCGGAAGGGAGAGAATGACCGTAGAAAATATTTCATGATCAATCTCCACGAAAGAATGTTGCCGACCTCGGCGGGGGTTGAACCCGCGACCTCCTGGTCTCCAGTCGGACGGCGCATCCAACTGAGCCACCGAGGCCGGTTTACAGGGGTATATAATATTTTTTCTTATTTCTGCTTAAGAACATAGATTGTGGGTACTCGTTAGAACCGCTGGCGGTTCTAACGAGTCCTCACAATCTATGTTTTGAGCAGAAATATGAAAAATATAAGAATTTTTTATCCGAAAATTTTCATTTTTGCTAAAATTTTCAGTATATTTGAATAGGCATGTTTTCATAATGACTTGCTCAGAAAGTAAATTCAAATTCACCTACCTGTAGTGTCTGACCAGTCTAATATCCAGAGCAGATCACAATCACAGTTCCATGGGTTATCTGTCAGCCATACATTTCTCAGTAAATGTAGCCTTTCAAAGATTCCAGATGGCAGAGTCTGGATTTTGTTGTCGGACAGGTCTAGACTTTGAAGGCGAAGAAGCTGTCTAAACGCATCAGCGCGAATAAAGTCCAACCTGGAAGACTTGAAGTCAACGGTAATTACATTTGGAACATGAGTAAGGAACTTTGCTGGATAATTTCCGCCTGGAATAACCGAGTTGATTAAGAGTTTTTGCAAGTTTTCTAGTCCACGCAGGCTGCCATTCCTTAACTTTCCTATGATTCTTCCGCTTTTAAATTCAAGTATTTTCAAACTCGTCAGGTTTTGGAACAGTCCGTTTGGTAAACCACCACGTAGGTTACAGTTTTTGATAGAGAGACGTTGTACCCAGCGAAGATTGGACGTAAATATTCCCTTGACTAAGCGTGTTTGACCAGATACACAGTGTAAAACAATATACGTTTCATTGAAGATCAGGTTTTGTAGTTCGTGTAAAGGTGGTCCGTGCAGCCCGCTGAAAGCCTGTCAAAACGTTTGAATTTCAACTATCAGTGACAGATTTAAGCCTATCATTAACTGTTCAGAAATACGTAGGTTTGTTATGTCAATGCATGACAAAATCAATCAATCAATCAATCAATCAATCAATCAATCAATAAGCTTGAAATCTGGCGCTTAGGCAAGACACACGGGAGTCCTTCACATTTGTGAGAACCATGTTAGATGTCATTAAAACCGAGACTCCCATTTTCTAATCCGTAGTGTGTTCTTTGTTTCCAAAAGCAACCTTTTAGGAGAGATTTGCATGAAGTGCCAGATCCTATTTTCTAGGAAAAATTATCAGAAAATATTTCAAAATGTGGTTGCTGAAATTTTACCCAGCATGCAAAACGTTAAATATCTGATGAAAAAGGATAAAGGCTCATGGCAATCACTTCAACCACTGACCACCGGAGTTAAAGAAAATCACGAGTTCAATCAGGGATGGCCCGAACAAACTAAAAAAATTCATACGATCAGGCATTCAGGTATCTATGATCTAGTTATAGGTTCAGGGCATTGTCAGAGATGTTTTGCATTAGTTTTGAAAAGAATACTCTATTTAAAATGGAAATTTACTCCCAGAGAGAGAGAGAGAGAGAGAGAGAGAGAGAGAGAGAGAGAGAGAGAGAGATGTTACCGCATGTGGAATATTTCCGTCTATGTTTTTCAGCGTCAGTCCATAAATGGTTTCATTTCCGAAATCACTGTCAGACAGTGGAGGCCGCCAGTCATCGAAATCGCATGTCGCCTCTCCGAAGTCGTAGAAACAGCCTCTTGGACTGCCACCTGATTCTTCAACACTGAATTCGCTAGATCTTTTTACGATTAGAACTGTTATCAATAATATCATTATCTTTGTCGTAATTTCCACCATTTTAATATGTTAGGACAGCAGTTTTAAAAAACAAGCCAGTCGAATAAGGCGTTCACACGCAAATTACTGTAAATTTCGTTTGCATTTTACAACAAAGTAGTACGTCGTTTGATATTCTGTTTGAAAAACTGTTTTGCTTAACTTGTTTGATGAAGTAACAATAAAGCTTGAATTAAATGTGACCACATATCAAAGACAAATAGTGAAAGGAAGAACACCTGGGTAGGTCTAAAACCTGAACCGCGCCTTAAGAAAAGGTTGGTTTTTATTTTCGGTGAATATATGAACAAATAACATATAGTTTCTAGCCAAAGATTAGGCACCTCTTTCAACCAATAATTTTCATATTTTCTTATTTCATCCTGAAAAAATATTGTGGGTATTCATTAGAAGCGCTTCTGCAAGGCGCTCATCTTACCCATAACGAATGTTTATTTGTAGAAAAATAAAAAAAAACATATTTATCTATCCAGCGCAACGGAAGTCAATTCATTTTTACCATATTAGATGGGAACGGGAAAGATTTTGGTTATTAACTCTTTCGGCGCCAAATTTAAGACGACATTTGTCGTCTGCTTTTTTTTTTTTTATTTTAACATACTATCTTTTGGAAAGACGTTTATATGTGAAGATGAAAGACTTAATTCAAACAGTGTAGATCCAGATGAGACGGCTCACTGGATCTATGCTGTTTGCAAAAGCCTATTATTATCGCCTATGGCAGTGAAAGAGTTAAATAAATTCAGTTAGATATATGCATTAAAAATGAAGAACTAGTTTAAAAATCGCAAAAAAAAAAAAAAAAAAAAAAAAAAAAAAAGAAAAAAGGTAGGTGCCTATAAACAGTTGTTTTCACTTTATTTATAGTGAGCGTGGGATGGGGTAAACATTACAAAGACTTGTTAATGTAACAAAGAGTTGTATATCCACCAGGGACAGCGTACAATCTGAGTCAGGGGGCGTTTGTTAAACATCAATCTCTTCTACGCTGTTAGCATGTTATACAAGGACCCATTGCCCGCGTTGCGAATCAAATATTTGTCTGTAATAACAAAAAACGAAAATAAAGCCTTCGTGAAGAAACACTGGAGCACCATAGCTTTGTGAAGGTTGTTAAATACAGAAGTGGACTACATTAGATGAATCTATTCTTTACTTTACATAATATGCTTTCCGTCTTTATTGCTTTTTAGAATGACTTTAGAAATTTATATTTAAAAACATTACTTATGATCTCTTATTTAAACACTTGAAAATGGTAACGTTACCTTAAGCATGATGGATTTAAATACAATCGACTATCGTTATCTCAAAGTTCAAGTGAGTATCTTAAATACCTGGAAATATCCGTACCTCGGCGTATCAGATTTGCAGAATTGAGAAAAAAAAGAATAATCGAGCGACCACATTTCACAAATGAAATGTAATGTGACTCCTAAAGTCAAAGATATATTAAACATATTGTGGAAAAGAGGAGAAATTGCTCCTTAGGAGCAATTTCTCCTCTTTTCCACAATATTTTGTTACCTGGTGTTAGATTTCCATGTTGAAAACAGGACCAGATTTTCTCATCGAGATAAGCGGTTATTCGAGATAAGCAAATTCGAGATTACGAGAATCGACTATATGAGCAGTATCTTATCTATGAGACTCATTATGTGTAAAGATGTTTTAGGGCATTTGCGAATAGCGAGAACCTAGTGCAACCACATCAGCGCAGTTTGGTCTGCTGACAGAATCATTAAACGCTGTGCATACTGGACAGACTGTTAATGCACAGACTAGTGAAACATATGTTTGCATGGCACCGCTTATATATTTTAACAAAAAAAAAAAAAAAAAAAAAAAAAATAGGAGTTTAACATTAATTTAAACAGTCTCAGGCATGTATCCGTCCAATGTACATTTAAACCTTTCACCCTTGAGTTTCAAGACTGTCTTTGAATTTGGAAATATCCATTCTTTGTAAAGAGTGTGTGTATGTGTGTGTGTGTGTGTGTGTGTGTGTGTGTGTGTGTGGAGGGGCGGGGGGCGGGGGGCGTGTAGTCTAGTAGATAAGAGAGCTGAATCTTAATCCATTAGGTTTCTCACCGCTGTGGTTCGTGCCTCGTAAGGGTCAAATGTGGGAAAGCCAAGTTCTGCTTACGTATGGTTAGGTATTTTTTACCGGGTTCTCCGGTTTTTGCCCACCTTTGATGAACGATCCGTCCGATGTAAGTGAAGTGAAATATTCTTGAAAGAGCCGTAAACCAACTCCACCCCCACCCCTTCCCACCAAAAAAAAAAAAAAAAAAAAAAAAAAAAAAAAAGAGGGGGCTTTAGTCAATGATCATTAACAAGATGCAGTGTAGATGTCCTGATGAGGCAGCCATATCATCTGGATCTGCACTGTTTGCATAGGTACGAATCTGTACCTGTCTACAGGGTTGAAATGGTTAATTTTTAACATACAACAGACGACATATTAATGTTTTTATCATTCACAGATAGTAAGACTTGATTCAATAAAAACCGACACTGCTATAGTTTCTTACTTTGAATTTTCTGCATTTCTAATGAATCCTTATTTCGGAATATTTTGTGATCGTAGCAGCTGTGTTAAGTGCTTGTGTGGATGTCACCCCGTACTTCAATACTGTGCTGATAAAATTTTCTGGTCCTCTGGGACTATGGGGCTCATACATTCCATGTGAAAAATAGGTATAACTCCGCTAAAAGCTGACAGGGACGTGAGAGATATTGCAATTCTCATTATTCCTCGTAAACAGACTCAATACGTCTGTTAATTTCTGATTTTGATATGTTCTGTATTGCCTAAGTCTCCTTACTTCAGAATATTTAGTGATCATGGCAGCTCATTACGAAAACATGCCTATTCAAATATATTGAAAATTTCACCACCAAAAAATGAAAAATTTTCAGATAAAAAATTCTGATATTTTTCATAATTTTGCTCAAAACATAGATTGTGGGTACTCGTTAGAACCGCCTCGATGAGGCGGTTCTAACGAGTACTCACAATCTATGTTTTAAGCAGAAATAAGAAAATGATGTATACCCCGGTAAACCCCAGTTTTACTATATAAAAGTGGGGTTTAAGGGGGTCAAAGTTATATAGGTATGTTTTCGTGATGTGTAACTGAGTGCTTGTGTGGATCGACGCCGTAAAACGTCGATCCGTTCTTCAATATAGTGTCACTATCGTATTTTTTTCTGGTCCTATAGGACTATTTGGCTCATACAGTATATGTTTATGTGAACATAAATATCCGTTCAAAGCTGATAGGGGCATGTGAGACATTGCATTTTTCATTATTCCTCATGAGCAATCTCAGTAAACCGAGTCTGCCATTTTCTGATGTTGATTTCTTCATTATTTCCAAAGGATCTCTACTTCGGAATATTTTGAAGTTGATTGATATGTTTTTCAATGATGATCCACTGATGAGAAATGGAACCGCTCTACTGACCGAACAATTATACATAATTGGAACTGTCTTGTATTGTCAGTTCATGTAATTAACCCATTTATGCCTCGTGCCTTATGAAAAAGACATTGGCAAATATGTAGACCCTAATACATGATCAATCCTGCATCCGTTCTAGAAGGCCTGAGCCCGACCTTACTCGTCTGTGTTCGGACTCGCCGTGATCCTACTCATGATTTTCTTTCTCTGAGTTTCGGTTTGTTGACGAGCTTTTTGTTGGATTACAGTGTTGAGAACTTGATTTATATGTTATTTTGTGTCGATCCACTGATGAAATAGGGGACACATAAGCTGAACGAACAATTTTATTACGTGTAGTTGTAATTGCACTGGAATTAAGGGGAAGGGTTGGATAGCAATAAAGTCAGGTTTATGACGCATAATGTTTAACTGTTGACCTTTCCAAAAACTTTATACTTGTTGCAGATCATCTTCATTTGTTCGTTTGTCTTTCGTTTTATTACGAAAACACGCCTATTCAAATATATTGAAAATTTCACCACCAAAAACTGAAAGTTTTCAGATACAAATTTTGATATTTTTCATAATTCTGCTCAAAACATAGATTGTAAGTACTCGTTAGAACAGCCTCGCCGAGGCGGTTCTAACGAGTACACACAACCTATTGTTTGAGAGCAGAAATAAGACAAATAATGTATATCCCTGTAAACCCGAGTTTTACTACATAAAAGTGGGGTTTAAGGGGATCAAAATTATATAGGCGTGTTTTCATGATGATTTGTTCCGTGTTGTCATTTCATTGAATTACACCTTATCCGGTGCCTTGGAATGTTGTGTTCCGTGAATGGTCTCGTTTCTGGTTATCTCAAGGTTTAAGTTTTGATATTTTATTGCAAAAGTCCCAAAAGAGAACTTAAGATAGATGGACAGAACAATGTAATGATTCAAATTCTGAATCCAGTAGCAGGCGATACTTTACAGTAGATAGTGGTAGAAACTAGTGAATACATAGCACAACATACAACTCTACCCAGCCAGTATTCTTTATAAATCTATAGCAGGGTAGCTGACGGGCCGATAACGGCCCGCTATAGATTTATAAAGAATGCTAGCTGGGTACAGCGAGCAGAATGTGACTGCGAGCGGAATGTGACTGTAAGACACTATATGGACACCAACTTTTTAATGGGTTACCCCCAAATGAACCAAAATGTTCTTGTTTAAATCGCCAGCCAGATTAGTAAAACGGTTGCTCAAATAAATAATCGAAGACAATGTGCGATTTAAATTCAGGGCTATTTTCGGCTGCTTTGTTTCAAGGGAACTTCTCAGCATTGAATTTCGTTTATCTTGTCCATATGGTTTCCAGTGTACCTAGGTATGCATATCTATTAGCTTTCGAAAAAAAAAAAATGAAATAAAATCTTATTCAGATTACATTTATAGAAAGGAACATATTTAAATATACTTTGGTTTGTTTACATTACAGAAGTGGGACATATTAAGATATACTTTGTTTTGTTTATAATAAAGATGTGTGACATGTCCATATATACTTTGTTTCTTTTACAATATAGAAGTGGGACATAAATCAAGATACTCTTAATTTTGTTCAGTTTAAATTTATTTTATTTCAACACTTTGATGTATACATGCGACAAATAACACATGAACGAAGGCATTTTATTTTATTTCAACACTTTGATGTATACATACGACAAATAACACATGAACGAAGGCAGTCGTCTGCTTGTTTGGTTCTTTTCCCTTTATTTTGTTTACATTACAGAAGTGGGCATGACCAGATAAACTTAGCTCATTTCGTAATGCAGAGATCGAACATATTCAGATAGACTTTGTGTTAAAATTAAATAAAGGTAGTAAAAATGGTAAGAGAAAAGTCATCTAGGGGACATAATCCTGCTGTATTTATATCTTTATAACTGCAGTTAATACGTCACGAACGTCATATTGTCATAGTGAAGACGTTATGTACTGACTTCATGTTTGTCTGTTTAAGTACTATCATTAAATCATGTAGAAGATATAGTTTTCTGTGTTTAACTGCCTTTATCACTTTGTTACGCTTTAAATATAGAAGTGTGACTTATCCAGATATACTTTGTTTACACTGCAGAAGTGGGACATACCTAGATATACTTTGTTTTGTTTACCATATAGTCGTGGGACTTTATTTCGTTTACAATAAAGAATTTGGACTTATAATAAAGAAATAGGACATATCAAGATATATTGTTTTGTTTACAATACAGAAGTCGGATATTTCCAGATATACTTTATCTCATGTACAATACAGAAGTAGGCCAGATATGATATATTTCAGTTACAATACTGATGTAGGACATTTCCAAGATGCACTTTGTTTCCTTTACAATACAGAAGTGGGCCATTACTAAATATAATATATTTCAGTTACAATACAGAGAAGTGGGACATTTCCAGATATACTTTGTTTCGTTTGCAATACAGAAGTTGGACACGACCAGATGTACTATATTTCAGTTACAATACAGAAGTGGAACTTTAGAGTCTCAATAAAACCGAGACTCCCATTTTCTAATCCGTAGTGTATTCTTTGTTTCCAAAGGAAATATTTTTCCAGACATGTTTTAGTACTTTCTAATACATAATACAAAAGCTGGACATATTCAGATATACTTTATTCGTTTACAGTTGTAAAGAAGTGGGACATATCCATAGATACTTTATTTCGTTTACAATAAAAAGAGAAACATAGCAAATATAGCTTACTTATGTACAAAACAGAGGGTGGGGGTGGGGGGGGGGGGGGGTGAGGGGCCGAGGACAAATACGAGTACATATTCCGCCATGCATTATTTTGTTTAGAATCTTATACATTTACAGCGTGATAAAGTGTAAAACTACCAAAATAAACAAGTGCATAGGTAAATATATATATATATATATATATATATATATATATATATATATATATATATATATATATATATATATATATATATATATATCCCAATAACTACGTAAATGCCGGAGAAAAGCTATGATGTTGTGCAACACACACATAAAATAAACAGCCTCACGGAGAGAGAGAGAGAGAGAGAGAGAGAGAGAGAGAGAGAGAGAGAGAGAGAGTTCTCAACCAACCATGTAAACAGCAAAATCCATCACGAAAACAGACCATTATAATTTTTACCCCCTTAAACCCCACTTCTATATACTAAAACTGGGGTTTACATGTGTATACATTATTTTTCTTATCTCTGCTCAAAAACATAGATTGGCGGTACTCGTTAGAACCGCCTCGGCGAGGCGGTTCGAACGAATACCCACAATCTATGTTTTGAGCAGAAATATGATTTTTTTTTATCTGAAAACTTTCAGTTTTTGGTGGTGAAATTTTCAATATATTTTCAATATATGCCTGTTCAGCCTCACAAATTCCTGATGAGACTGGATACACCTAGTCCCGAGGTTATATTTTTTTCGTGCTCAACTCAGCTGAGTATGAAATTTGTCCTACTAATCTCAATCTCAAATTATTAAGAATTGCATTCTTTCTTGCTTAACATAGCTAAGCACGAACATTACTCAGCTAATAAATATGTAAATGCGAACTATTGTTGGCATTTTCATATTTATTAGCGGAAAAAAAATCATACTCAGTTGTGTTGAGCACGAAAAAAGTTTATATCCTCGGGACCTGATAGATTTTCCGCCATGTTTTACCAGGGATACAACTTTAGTCACTATCTGTTTGCTCTCCTGCTCATCAATACTCTCTCTCTCTCTCACTCTCTCTCTCTCTCTCGATGAAAAACGTTGACCAGGACAATTCCTGATTCTTGTTTTGAAGACTTGAAAATTTTTCTGTGTGTTGGATAATTCGTATAAATTGCTTGATGCTATTTAAACTGAAAGGTTTGACTATATAGAGTAAAAACATGAATGAAACATTTTATGATGTCAATATTACTTCGTCAATCCGATATATGAATTAAAACGATAAAATAAGTGAAATTATAATATTACGTCATGATTATTTTCTCTCTATATTTCTCCTTTCTGAAATACTTGTAATGCAGTATATAATACATATATAATTCGATTCTTACCATTACGAAAACATGCCTTTTCAAGTATATAGAAAATTTCACCTCCAAAAAACTGAAAATTTTCAGATAAAAAAAAACTCTGATATGTTTCATATTTCTGCTAAAAACATAGATTGTGGGTACTCGTTAGAACCGCCTCGTCGAGGCGGTTCTAACGAGTACCCACAATCTATGTTTTTAGCAAAAAGTAAGAAAATAAAGCATATCCCTGTAAACCCCAGTTATACTATATAAAAGTGGGGTTTAAGGGGGTCAAAATTATATAGGTATGTTTTCGTGATGCTTTGCCCAAGGCTTCCCACTTTGCGCAGAGGTAGCATTTAGCTGTACGACAAATCAGTCGAACCCGTTGTGCAATTCTAGAATTGTAACGTAACAGTTCCGAAATTGCTCAACAAAGTGAGAATTCTAACATTGATAAGAAAATTCCGGAATTGTTCCTATTCTTACTTTGCGCAAAACATATATACATGAAATGATAACTGTATTGATACACATACCGTATTCGACCTAATTAGCGCACTGTGCGCTTAGGTTTTTCAAAAATAACTAGAAAAAACTTGTAGTAAAATCTCCTAATACGGGTACAATTTAAAGAAAGATCAGTAGAGAACTTCATGAGGGGCGTATTTGGTGATACGTACGCAATATTTTTCTGACTTTCTTTATAAAAGTATATGTTGTTGGTATTCATTTGAATTGCCTCGACTTGTCGAGGCAATTCAAATGAGCACCAACAACATATGTTTTATAAAGAAGTCGATAAAAGTACACTGGCTGTAATCTAAAGACTACTAACTGCATGACTGTGCGCTTATAGGAGCATGTGCGGTAATAAGGTAGAATACGGTATTTTAGGTCAGTCTTCAGTACTGGAAAAACATGCACATTTGTCTGCATGAAAACAGTTATCTCCTGTATACAAAGGGTTCAGATTAAAACTTTAAAATAATGTCATCTTATGCGGTTTATTCCCACTTCGTCTACTTGTCACTTCGTCTACTTCCATTCAAGCATGAAAATTTTACGATGAAACCGGTTGCTGTAAAAATAATTTCGTTTTAAATGCTTCAGATTTTATTTTGTTTTAATTCATTTATATATGTTACTTTTAATACCAATTATACGTGACGCGGGTTAAGTTTTAAAGTTCAAAGGCAAAAAGCCAGTTAGTTTCATTGTTGAATAATTTTCTTCCTGATGTAGCTTCCTGGAAAACGTAAATGAAGTCACAACACTTCTGAAATGAATAACAACAGTAACAATGAAACATAAGTAATACAATACTGAAAACACAATATAAACTGCGTCACGAAATATGATCAAATCGGAAAGCAGAAAAAGCGGAAAATATTATATATATTACGGTATATTTTCTTTTCTTTTTTTTTTTTTTTTTTTGAAAATATTATATGACAGTCTTCACGAGAAAAGGTGCTTGTTGGGTATATGTGGACACCAAGGACACCGAATAATATGAATATCATACGCTCCCGCAGTCTAATAAGGTTCTATATTATACGTCAAAGATACATTTTCACTTTCAGAAATTATCATCAATTGTTGTTTGGTAAATATACCCAGACAGATATGTTAATCATATGCATTTTGTAGGACATCTTTCCAGTTTCGCTTTTACAATTCTGTCTCTCTGACTTTAAGTTTGTAGTCGAGCCTCATATTTGTTTCATCATAGTTTTGAGACGTCAACCTATGAAGAAGTACGTGCATTAAGGCCCAATTTGACCACATTCTGCATAGTTACATCTCTACATATTTTGAACTTTTATCCATGCCTACCATGAAACATAAATGGAAATATATGTCAGGACCGCTTGAGGTACACTGAAGGAAGTCAAAGTTCAGTCTCAGCTATGTAATCTATACAATTTAATATTATCAATTTAACACAGCTAAAGCATTGAAAACAAGATCAATAAATGAGATAAAAGTCAAAAAGGATTGCCTTTGGAAACAAAGAACACACAAAATCACGAAAATCGGAGACTCGGTTTGATTGAGTCTCTTCATATGTAACACTGTAGTCTGCGAGGCTGCATACACCCCCCCCCCCCGCCCCCAACCCCCAGTGCCGGCTCATCACGAAAACATGCCTATAAAATTTTGACCCCCTTAAACCCCACTTTTATATAGTAAAACTGGGGTTTACAGGGGTATGCATTATTTTTCTTATTTCTGCTGAAAAAATAGATTGTGGGTACTCGTTAGAACCGCCTCGACAAGGCAGTTCTATCGAGTACCCACAATCTATGTTTTGAGCAGAAGTATAAAAAAATATCAGATTTTTTTTATCTGAAAATTTTCATTTTTTGGTGGTAAAATTTTCAGTATATTTGAGTAGGCATGTTTTCGTAATGTAAGCGGTATTTAGTTTTCAAAACAATTAGGATGGGCTCAATGATCCCAAAGGAAATAAAATATAACCTGCACTATGATTATGTCGCGCCAGAATAAAAAAATATGTTTTCGTATTGAGGAATGACTTACGTTTCAGGATTGGATTTTGATTTGAGTTATAATAACAAATAAGGATTTATTAGGGTTCACGTCTGATAAAATGAGCAACAGATGTCAATTTTGACATCGGCGACTTCCAACACTTGGTTGGTACGAGTATAATGCACACCTGATTACCGAAAATATATTGGTGTATGACGTAGATCTTGTCACAGGATACAACATATCAGTATCCGTTTGGTATTCAGGTGTGCTCTGTACAAGCCAATAGTTGAAAGTTGTTTGAAATGCTAAAAACGTCATTTTTGCAGATGTTTCCCAAAATATAATGTCTATCTTTAGCTCTAAAAAGGGTCGTTCAGAAAAGAGTAACAAAAGTGTAAACTCCAATCATTCCACTAATGACTATAGGGAAACCTAAGTGACTACCAGACTTTGACTTTTTTTTCAGCAAATTTTATGCATCCTTAAAGGCTCCATATTCCTCAAAAATAGACATTTTATTGTCCAAGAAAGGTTTAATAAATTGATATATGATATTAATACAATCATAAAATGTGGCACCTGATAGCCTGTAAAATTTTAGTTAGTCACTCTTTCTTAAAATGAAATGATTATTAGGGTACCTCTGAATTAATGTTGTCAACATTAATTAACTGAGTAACTGAAATTTTACAGCTATCAGATTAAAAGTTAAAAAAAAGATTGTCTTTGGAAATAAAGAACACACAAAATTACGAAAATTGGAGACTCGGTTTGATTGAGTCTCTGCATATGCAATACTGCAGCCACTTTTTATGCTCGTACTATTACTATGTATCAATTTACAAAAATAATTTCTTGGATAAAGATGTCTATTTTTGAGGAATATGGAACCTTTAATGCACGTTATCCTTTTAGTGTTGATCCATTGATGAGTACGGGAACCGTACGCGGACCGAATAATTATATGCATCAGTATTAAGGGTGAGTGCTGAGCATTCGTAAAACCACGCTTTTAGACCATACCACCATGTGATTTTTTTTTCTGCTGCAATGCCTCTTCGTTTTGTTGGTTCTGTTTTCGTTAGAGTGCTGTTCTTTGATTTCGTTTCGTGTCATTCTAACCGTATTCGGTGCTTTCGGAGGACTATGAGACTTGACTGCGACCTTTTCTTGGTGTCTCCGTCTTTGTATTAGTTTCAAATTCGGATGCTACCAAGTTGTACGTTCATTCAAACTCTCCAGATTTTCCGTATAATGGCAACCAAAACTCACTTTAAAATTCACAGCGGAAAAAAAACCTGATGTGCGCCTGTAATTCAGCTTGGTACCGATGCTTATACAATGTTTAAAAAAACTAATGAGAAAAGTGCTTTTTCAAGCGGGGTAGTGGCCACCACCGCCATAGTTTCCACGAAGAAAGCGTCGGAATTTTCGAACGGCGAAAAAGTCCTTCCATACTTAGGGTCGTTGAAGTTAATAGCGCAGTGAAAAAGGGACGGTTGCTCACACAACACAGCATAAAATTTTGTTTTCATAACACACTCTTTAGAATTGTTTCGTCAATCTTTTGTTCGAGCATCGCCCCACAAATGGACCAAATTGGGACCGAATACTACAAAATTTTGTAGGAGCGATTTGAAGTAATTAAATGTAAATAGTAATAAAAGTACTCACCGACTCTTGGCATTGACACGGAAGACCCTGAAAATAAGTATGCATATGTAATAATAAACCTATGTACATCTGACCTTGACCAGAGTTCAAGTGTACTAATATATCTAAAACTAAATACATAAGCGTGGTTTCCTATCTATACATTTTAATTTAGAACTCGAGATAGTTTTACTTTTTAAATAAAAAAATATCTGCTTCTTCTCTTCTTTCTCAGCATACACATATATTATGACATTTCTTACTGATTACTTTTATGTGGGTCCAAATCATTTGTTTTCAGGAAGGAATAAGAAATGAATTAATAGTTTCATAAGTTATGTCACGAGAAAAGATGTCTATAAGGCATACGCGAACCTCGGGGCGTGGGGCGTGTGTGTGTGTGTGTGTGTGTGTGTGTGGGGGGGGGGGGGGGGTAACTTCCTATATATGGCATAGTATGGATGTGCGTGCCGAATGGCCCCCTTTTCAGCGCTGCCAAGTATATGATTGGCCCCTTTTTCGGCAAAAAGTATATGATTGGCCCCATTTTTCTGGATTAGTATATGAAAAATAGAAGGGGAAGGCAATGATCAGGAATCGATACAATTATCTCACACCTTCCATCAGAGACATCAAAGGGAAAGAAACACGAACACGAAATAACTAGACCCTAATGGAAACATCACCAGCAGAAAGCCACAAGGTGGCCAAATGGCTATTCAAAATAAAAAGATGTAAGCGACACACACATTCAAAGACGAACTATAACAAAAATAAACCATGACAAGGGGGCTTAAATCGATTTTACGTGGCCACAATCCTCGCCCTTACTTCTGCCGCGGTTTAGACACATAATTTGTTCAGTCCGCATGAAGGCTTCCTAACTCATCAGTGCTTCATCTCCGAGAACACAAAAATCAACAAATTACAGAGATGAAACAACAATGAGGACTCGACAGTACGAAACAACTGAAATGCTGGAGCAAAAGAAAACCAACAGTTAGACTCCGGTTCTGATGTATCCCGGTACATGCACATATTTTTCGTTCAGAGATTTTTCGAGGCTACTTGTTCTCTTGGTATTCAATAAATTGACTGCTATATTTGTTATTTGTCTAACTACCAGTAATAAATGGGTACAAAAAGTCAAAGGGCAGTATATGAATGGGTACGTATTTTTCAAAGGCTAGGTATATGATTGGGGTGGGTTTCGAAATACTGGCTCGAACACCCATACCAAAATTACCCTCAAGTTACCCTCCCCGCCCCCACGCCTCACCCAACCCCCGACGCGAACAGTAACGAAACAGATCAGCCACTGAAGTCGTCAGACTTTTCTCCACAAGGTTTAAATACGAACATCTTACTTTTTTCTCTAATTCATTTAGCACATTTTTTTTTTTTTTTTTTTTTTTTTTTTTGTGAAGACGATTGCGATTTCAAACCCACCTGAATCCGAGAGAAGACTTTGTGTTGAACACGGACTTGACCTATTTGCACTATATGTAGAGGAACCATTGTCATCTTCACTGCTGTAGACTTGATTCCTATTCAATAAAACATTGCAGCTTAATAAAAACATGCTCCACTCCAAATCATATGGTATATGCCCAGCTAGCATTCTACGTAAATCTACATCGGGCCGTCATCGGCCCATCAGCTACCCTGACGGGCCGATGACGGCCCGATATAGATTTACGTAGAATGCTGACTGGGTGGCGAGTTTGGAGAATTCCAAATCGAACTAGATATAGGTACGCATACGTAATAAGTTTCTGGAGTAAATCAATAGAAAACACTAACAATATACTCTCAAATACTATATACGAGTAGTATGCATAAATGTAAAGAATGCATTTCTGCCTGCCTTGAATGTAAGTAATATAGGGTGGCATTAATGTCGATTGATTAAATGTGTTCTACCACAAATATGGACTGTATGTCGAAATTAGTCTGTGATTAAAATGGCATATAAAACAGAAGATAAATAATGAATGATCTTTTTTTTTTTTCAGAAAGAGCAGTTTCGACCTTTTCTGTATCTATTAATTACAGAATATAAGAGTAAAAGGACAAACAAGACTGGTGAAAAACAGTGTTGACCCTGACTAGACATGACGAAAATATGTCTATTCAAATATATTGAAAATTTTACAACCAAAAAAAGGAAAATTTTTAGATAAAAATTCTGATATTTTCCAAATTTCTGCTCAAAACATAAATTGTTGGTACTCGTTAGAATCGGCTCGGCGAGGCGGTTCTAACGAGTACCCACAATCTATGTTTTCTGCAGAAATACGAAAAATGTATACCTTTGTACACCCCAGTTTTACTATATAAAAGTGGGGTTTAAGGGGGTCAAAATTATATAGACATGTTTTCGTGATGAGCCGTAAACCTCGGCGTTTGCTCAGGATCTACACTGTTTTATCGAGCAGATTAAGATATATCAGCAGATAGTAAAATTCATTCAAACCTAAGTACATCACGAAAACACGCCTATATAATTTTGACCCCCTTAAACCCCATTTTCATATAGTAAAACTGGGGTTTACAGGGGTATATATATTATTTTTCTTATTTCTACTCAAAAACATAAATTGTGGGTATTCGTTAAAACCGTCTCGCCGAGGCGGTTTAACGAGTACCCACAATCTATGTTTTGAGCAGAAATATGAAAAATATAAGAATTTTTTATCTGCAAATTTTCATTTTTTTTTGTGCTAAAAGTTTCAGTATATATGAATAGGCATATTTTCATAATGGAAAGGTAAAAAGAAAAGTCCAGTGAGGGCCACAATCTCAAGTCGCAGGCTATCCCTGGCGCCAAGAGGAAGAGGAAAGAGACAAAATCCATCACGCACAAAACAAACAAACGCACGGAAAGCACATAGACGAGCTCTCTCTTCCCTAAGCGAGGTGATCGCAATGCTTAAATGACTGAAAACATAAGGGCAAAACACAAGGCATAACTTAATACAAATCGCCTAGTAGAATTAACCACAAAGCTATACAGAGTGAGAGCAACGCCGGAACCACCGCCTTAGAACGTCCTGGGGACTTAAAGCACTTTTACAGCATAATGCTCCCAACTCAGTCGATGCATCATAGCGAAAACATAAAAAAATCAAAT
The DNA here is from genome assembly GCA_964016985.1 of Anodontia alba. Taxonomy (NCBI): domain Eukaryota; kingdom Metazoa; phylum Mollusca; class Bivalvia; order Lucinida; family Lucinidae; genus Anodontia; species Anodontia alba. The sequence continues at coordinate 83,398,002 of OZ024832.1, forward strand.
AAATAATTATGATAAACAAAGATGAGAAGTTAAGTAGATCGGTCTTCTCAAGACGTAGTACAGTTATACGTATAGTTGTACATTTTGTTGTCATATCCGAAAATAATCAACCGTTAAACAAAGTTTTATGTACCGTAACAATGCTAAGTATTGGGACAGACAGACATGAGCAAACAGTGTAGACCCAGATCAGAGGTCACAGAACGCGGCGTCTGATCAGGGTCTACATTGTTTGCCACTCAATCCAGCAGCTTTAGACGCATCTAAAGGTAACTAAAGAGATTTGTAAAAAAATTAGCACACGTATCGGTAGGGGTTAAGGTACCCCAATACATAAGGTAAATACGGTAATCAACATTGATTTTTTTATACTTCACCCAACATCCAGGTAAGGAAATTCTATGGCAGGGGACTGTCGGGCCAATTATTAGAAATTCCCCTTAGTCTCAGCTCTTTTCCCCAGTTTCGGATATATCCGGTTGAAAATGTCCATGCAGATTACACAAGCTTTTCTTGTTTGTAGTAAATTGCACGGAAGGAGGTCTTGCACCCGCGTGCTGATCTGGTGAGCACGCTTTTGAATGTCATTGTGCACAGAATTATTTTTATGATTGTACGGATGATTCTTTAAACAGAGCTTTTGCCTTCTTATCACTGTATAAAACGACTGACATACTGTTGAACTGATGCTATATTAATAAACCATGACAGAGAAAACTTTGAAGAATTTTTTTTTTGTAACAATTATTTTTGTTCTAATCTATGGTGTATGCTTTTATCTATATTTTATTGGGAGGTGGTGGGGCATGGTTACAGACGATTGGTGCATTCACAAACATAAACAAACACTAATTAAAGTTTTCACACAAACATCATTCTTCTGTCTATGTCTATTTTACATATGTTCGAAGGCACCGTTCGCTTGATGCTATTCACATAACAAAAAGGTAAAAGAAAAGTCCGGGGTGCCACAATCACAAGCCGCAGCCCTTCCCAGACACCAAGAGGAAGACGAAACAGAAAATACCAAACAAGCGCAAACAGAACAAACGCACGAAAAGCACCAAGATCAGACCTTTACCCACACACACCACCCCCCCCCCCCCAACCCCTCTCACCCCTACAAGCCACAAGCGAAGCAATCGCAATGCTAAACGGACTGAAAAACACAAGAACAAAATAACATAAGGCAAAACTTGAAATAAACCGCCTCGTAGAATAAACCACAAAGCAACAAAAGTAAGACTAACACCGAGACCACCGCCTTAGTAGAATATATTACGGGCGTGATGGTTGTGGGGGGAAGCGGGTGGGGCGGTTTAAAGCACTTTTACAGCCGCTTAATTTACCATGAGTCCCGATGCCACTCTTGAGGTACACCTTTTGCTAATAGAATAGTCTTTGGACAGATGCAGGCGAGAGCTCCGCCTTAAGAATCTTTCATGAAACCAGTATGATAGTTACTTAAATATAACGTCCTTCGACAGGACGAAAGGTGCAAAAGGCTTCGATATGTTATTCTGTCAACTAACAAATATATACCTTCCAGCAATCCTGTTCTGAAACACACACTTGTACAGATAGACTATAACTGCAGTCAAAACAGATAGTCCTCCAAGAACTGGGATCAGAAGAGGGGTTAAAATATTTTCAGCCTCCTTGACACTGCTCTCTCCTTCAGCAGGATTAAAGTGTATGTCCACTGACGCCAGGGTTGCCTGGAATGCGTTTGTTGATACTAAGCTAGGGTCGATAACTGCTGTTGGGTGTAATGCACTTCTTGTGTGTGTGGCATCTGCTGTTCTGATTGAAGTAATAATCACCATGGGAGTTGCAGGAGTTGTCTTATCCATGATAACAGTCGTCATACTTGAGACAGTCGGTGTAGTTTGCGTGATAACAGCTTTTTTGGTGATCTTGTCATCTGGTGTATTTGACGTGATAATGTTTGTTATGATAGCAGCTGCCGTTACCTTAGGCGCAATGACAGCCGTCCGTGAGGCAGTCACTGTCTTTGGCATGATAACCGTTTTGTATGATAAGGTAGCCAATGTTTGAGGCGTAGTAATGCTTGTCCTGATCTTAGCTGCCGTTGTCTTAGGCGAAGGGAGATCTGTCGTGGGGGTATCAGCTGATGCATGAGGCGTAGTAATGTTTATCGTGTTCGTAGCTGCGGTTTAGACGAAGAGAGATCTGACGTGGTAGTGTCAGCTGGTGTACAAGGCGTAGTAATGCTTGTCGTGCTCGTAACTGCCGTTGTCTTAGACGAAGGGAGGTCTGTCATGGGGGTATCAGCTGATGCATGAGGCGTAGTAATGTTTATCGTGTTCGTAGCTGCCGTTGTCTTAGACGAAGGGAGATCTGTTGTGGGGTAGTAGCTGGTGTATGAGGCGTAGTAATGATTATCGTGCTCGTAACTGCCGTTGTCGTAGACGAAGGGAGATCTGTCGTTGGCGCATCAGCTGGTGTATGAGGCGTAGTAATATTTGACGTGTTCGTAGCTGCCGTTGCCTTAGGCGGAAGGAGATCTGATGTGGGCGTTCCAGCTGGTATATGAGGCAAAGTAATGCTTATTGTGACCGTAGGTACCGTTGTCTTAGGCGAAATGAGATCTGTCGTGGGCATGTCAGCTTGTGTATGAGGCGTAGTAGTGCTTATCTGAGACGAAGGGAGATCTGTTGTTGGCGTATCAGTTGGTGTATGTGGCGTAGTAATGCTCATCGTGTTCCTAGCTGACGTTCTTCTAGGAGAAGGGAGATCTGTCGCGGGCGAGTCAGTTAGTGTATGAGGCGTAGTAATGCTTGTTCCTGCCGTTGCCTTAGGCGAATAGATATCTGCCGTGGGTGTGTCAGCTGGTATTTGGGACATAACAATGCTGAACGTGTTCGTTGCTGTTGTTGTTCTAGGCGAAGGAAGATCTGTCGTTGGCGTGTCAGATGATACTGGAGACGAAGTAAAGCTTGTCGTACTCGTAGCTGCCGTTGTCTTAGGTGAAGAGAGATCTGTCGTTGGCGTGTCAGCTGATATTGGAGACGAAGTAAAGCTTGTCGTACTCGTAGCTGTCATTGTCTTAGATGAAGGGAGATCTGTCGTTGGCGTGTCAGCTGATATTGGAGACGAAGTAAAGCTTGTCGTACTCGTAGCTGTCATTGTCTTAGGTGAAGGGAGATCTGTCGTTGGCATGTCAGCTGATATTGGAGACGAAGTAAAGCTTGTCGTGTTAGTAGCTGTCTTTGTCTTAGGTGAAGGGAGATCTGTCGTTGGCGTGTCAGCTGATATTGGAGACGAAGTAAAGCTTGTCGTACTCGTAGCTGTCTTTGTCTTAGGTGAAGGGAGATCTGTCGTTGGCGTGTCAGCTGATATTGGAGACGAAGTAAAGCTTGTCATACTTGTAGCTGTCATTGTCTTAGGTGAAGGGAGATCTGTCGTTGGCGTGTCAGCTGATATTGGAGACGAAGTAAAGCTTGTCATACTCGTAGTTGTCATTGTCTTAGGTGAAGGGAGATATGTCGTTGGCGTGTCAGCTGATATTGAAGACGAAGTAAAGCTTGTCGTACTCGTAGCTGTCATTGTTTTACGTGAAGGGAAATATGTCGTTTGCGTGTCAGCTACTATTGGAGACGAAGTAAAGCTTGTCATACTCGTAGCTGTCATTGTCTTAGGTGAAGGGAGATCTGTCGTTGGCGTGTTAGATGGTATTTGGGACGTGGTAATGCTTACCATGCTCGTAGTTGTCGTTGTCATAGGCGATGGGGGATCTGTCGTGGGCGTGTCAGCTGATGTATGAAGCGTAGTAAAGCTTGTCGTGTTAGTAGGTGGCGTTGTCTTAGGTAAAGGGAGATCTGTCGTGGACTTATCGGCTGGTGTATGACGCATGGAAATGTTTGATGTGCTTGTGGTTGCCGTTGTCTTAAATCTAGTGAATGTTGTTCTGTGAGAGGCAGTCGGTGATGTACATGTATCAGGCAAGGTAACGTTTGTCCCGACCATGAATATAGATTTCATAGGCGTGGGCTTGTCAGTTATTGACGACGACATATTAGTTGTTGCTTTTATCGGCATTGCAGTTTTTGTCGAATGTTTTTCAAATATTGTCTGAGGCCTATTACTCCCTGATGTAAATGTGTTAGCTGTTATCTTCAGCGGTTGGGCAGTATTTCTGTGCATGACAGTCTTTCTAGGCGCAGTAATATCGATGATTGCTGTGGCCGTGTCAGTCTGTGTTATAAATGTGGCCAAGGTGACCGGATGAACTATAGGCACGGGTTTAGAGGTGCTTGTTGCTAACGTGGGCGTGTTAGCTGTCGACTGGTCTGTCGCAGTAGTTACACTTGACATGGGCGGGGCATTTGTTGTCTCAGAAAGAATAGTTCTTGAAGTGGGCAAAATGCCATCTGTCTGAGACGAGCTGGTTCCTGTCATGGGTAGTGTATTTGAAATTTCTTCAGATGTGCTCATTACTGTTGCCAGTTTGTTATCTGTCGATTCAGACTCTGTTACAGTTGATATATGCATACTAAATGTTGTTGTAGACGTGGTGGCCATTGCTGTGGGCGTGGTAATTGCTGCTGTTGCAGACGTGGTAACAGTAGTTGTAGGTATATTGATAAATGTTTCAGGCGGGGTAGCCATTGTTATAGGCGTGGTAGTAGTTGTTTTTGTAGGCGTGGTGAAAGTTTCGATGGGCACGATTGGCGTTGTTGTGAGGCTGACACTGGTTACTGTTGGTCTTGTGGTTAAGATGGTAAGAGGTATTGTTGGCGTTCGACCTGTAGAGGTAGGCGTAAAAACAGTTGGCATGGGTGTAGTACTTCTTGATGGGGTAGAAACTGCTTTAGTAGTTGTTATATATGTTGTCGTAGAATGGGTAACGGCTGTTGCCTTTGGCAAGAACGAAGATGTTGTGGGCATGACATTTGTTGCCACATGTGTAACAAAAGTTGTCGTGGGTTGTATACTCTGATTAATAAAGATAATGAAAACCTGAATGAAAACTATAACTCTTACACAAAAGATAATGGGTTAATAATATCACTACTCCTAATAACTTTTTTTTGTATTTTTATTTACTCCTAATAACAAAATTATGAAGGTTTAACAATTGCTTTTGCTCAGCACTTTATGCAAGAAAACCAGTCACTCATCTTCACATCACATTACGAAAACACGCCTATTCAAATATATTGAAAATTTCACCTCCAAAAACTAAAAATTTTCAGATGAAAAACTCTGATATTTTTCATACTTCTGCTCAAAACATAGATTGTGTGTACTCGTTACGAGTACCCACAATCGGTGTTTTGAGCAGAAATAAGAAAAATAATGTATACCCATGTAAACCCCAGTTTTTCTATATAAAAGTGGGGTTTAAGGGGGTCAAAATTATATAAGCGTGTTTTCGTGATGACAAACATACAATATATATATATAATTAACACTTTTAATATTTCTGTAGGCTTATGTGTATATATTTCTGTACGTATTTTGATATCTTGTACTCCGTCCTTTTATGATAAGGTGACTACGAGATAACAGTTACGAGAACTTTTATGTCATAAGTGACTTACTTTATGTTTAATTTTGTAGTAAGTTTCTCATAAGCCATATCTGGCTGGACGTCAAATGCTGTTGTTTAATGTATGTACGACACACATGTCAAATGCTGTTGTTTAATGTATGTACGACACACATGTCAAATGCTGTTGTTTAATGTATGTACGACACACACGTCAAATGCTGTTGTTTAATGTATGTACGACATACATGTCAAATGCTGTTGTTTAATGTATGTACGACACACATGTCATATGCTGTTGTTTAATGTATGTACGACACACATATTTTCTTATTTTGATGTGTGGCACTGTAATTATCTACTAACTACTATTAACTACTTTTGTTTTATTATTTACCAAATAGGTGGACGAAGCTGGGACGTTCATTGTGGTAATGGTGGTCCTCGTGGTACAGTTCAACTCACTGGTTGCATTTTCCAAATCAAACCCTTGGAATCTCTGTGGCGTCTCACATACAACATTGATCGGGATATCTATAAAACATCATAACAGAGTTTGGTAACCTTGTCCTAATTTTTAGCGAATGTCGACGAAATATGATCACTTTTGTGTCAGATTTGCCTATTTATTATTATTTTTAGTAGTAGTAGTATTACTATTATATAAAACTTAATTGCGAAAAGTCGATTAATTCTGGAATGTTAATCTTTATATTTTGGCAAGTTTAACGGAATGTTCGCTCGGTATGATTTATGTGTCGTAGGTTTATATGTGTGGCTTTGTTCCTGTTTATATGTGTGGCTTTGTTTATATGTGTGGCTTTGTTCCTGTTTATATGTGTGGCTTTGTTTATATGTGTGGCTTTGTTCCTGTTTATATGTGTAGCTTTGCTCCTGTTTATATGTGTGGCTTTGTTTATATGTGTGGCTTTGTTCCTGTTTATATGTGTGGCTTTGATTCTCATTTCTCTTTCTTTTGGTGCCTCGGGAAGGCTGTGCTTCGTGACTATGGTATTTGCTTGGTAACTTCAATCATATTTCTTATAAAAAATGGTTGAGGTTTTTAAAATTGTATTTACTTCCTTGTTTGGATGGAAGCACAGTCGAACCTCAATGCCTCGAACATCTTTGGGCCCATGGAAATTAGTTCGAGACATGGGTAGTTCGAGCCACTGAGGGTTAATCATGGCACCAGTTAAGGAAGCAAATAGCGATAATTTAGGGAAATCATTTCGATTTTCTACAAAATGATTGTATGTTGGGTGTACTCAGTAGAATCGCCTCGATGAGGCGATTCTAATGAGTACACACAACATACAATTCCATGATAAAATAAGAAAAAAATCCTAAATATTTGGTTTCTTGAGCTATTGGAAGGATTTTCTAGGGACTCAAAAAAGAGTTCGAATCATCAAGGATAAACGAGCCATCCGGATTCGAGCCATTGAGATTATTCTGTAGATACAATAAATCTGAAATGAAAACTACTGGACAGCAAAATCCATTTCACCTACCTGCAGTTTCTGACCAGTCTAATATCCAGAGCAGATCACAGTCACAATTCCATGGGTTATCTGTCAGAGATACATCTTCCAGTAAATGTAACCGATCAAAGATTCCAGCTGGCAGGGTCTTGATTTTGTTGTCGGACAGGTCTAGAATTTGCAGCCTACGAAGTTTTCTAAATGCATTATTGTGAATAAAATCTAACCCAGACGATTTTAAGTCAATGGTAGTTAAATCTGATGCACGATTGAGGAAATATGCCGGAAATTTGCCGTTCGGAAAATCCGAGTTAATTACTAGTTTTTGCAAATTTGCTAGTCCATACAGGCTGCCATTTCTTAACTTTCCATAGATATTTCCACCCTTAAATTCAAGTATTTTCAAACTCGTCAAGTTTAGGAATTCTGCATAAGGTAAACCAGAGCGACGGTTGCAGTTTATGATGGTAAGACGTTGTACCCAGTGGAGGTTTGAAGTGAATATTCCCTTGGTTAGGCGCGTACGCTCAGATCCACAATGTAATGCAATGAATGTTTCTTTGGAGATTAAGTCTGGTCCGTGCAGTCCGCTGAAAACCTGTCAAAACAGTTCCATTTTAAATTACAGTAAACTAACGTACAATTTTGTTTTTCAGATAGTGGCAACTTAAAAATGAAAAATAAATCAGCCACTTTAAATAGAAATTAACCTAGGACATATGTGACCAGGCTAGATTCAGATCTGCCTGCAAATGCACACATTCTGAACAGAGCCTACGCTGCTTACTAATAGAATATCTTGTTAACGACAAGTACAGACTCTTATCAGACTCCGCGGCTGCGCGGTATGTTCTAAGTCTATACTGGTCATAAATGTCATGTTCGAAAGTTTCATCCTGAGCGGCTCACTTATGTTATGTGTTTCATTTATGTTATCTGTAAATAACTCATTATAAAAGTGTTATGATTTCATTTGCTCTACTTAAAAATATACATTTACATGAATAAGTGGAAATGCGGCGACAAAATGCTCATTATATTATGTTACCATTCTGTACAGCATTATATAGTGAAAAGAGGGATGTAAATGATTATACATTTAAAGGCACTTTTTTCAGATTTCTTGTGTTGTTTGTTTACCATTTTTTCATATTGTTTATTATAACTATTATGCTTCGTACTGAAAAGCACACACACAGCGAGAGAGAGAGAGTGTGTGTGTGAAAGAGAGAGAGAGAGAGAGAGAGAGAGAGAGAGAGAGAGAGAGAGAGCTCTTTACCGCATTTGGAATATTCCGATTTATATTTTTCACTCTCAGTCCAAAAACGGTATTGTTTCCAAAATCACTGTCAGACAATGGAGGCCGCCATTGACGGTAATTACACGTCGCCTTTCCGGAATCGTAGGAACAGCCTTTCGGAGCATTTCCGGCCGTTTCGTTATGTTTGCCGCCAGATGTTATTAGGATTAGAGATAATACTAAGAATAGTTTCATTTCATCTCAGACCAAGACAGAAAATTAAGGAAAAAGAACACATCACGGTGGCCATCAGCGAAGTACTCGAAATTTCATTTAGTACAAAGATGATTTGATATTCTATTTATATTTTAGCGTTTAGCATACAAAGTAAAAACTTTCAGTTGATGACATTTTCAAATATATGTTCTTGCTTATCACAGAAAAAGGCCTTGACTTTTCACACAAATTGTCTCCTTAGACAATTTGCAAGAAATGACAAAGCCTGTTTTCTGGGAAAAAATAAGTTGTCGTCAGTTGAATGTCTAGAGACTTGTAAAGGTTAACATCGCTTAAACTTGTGTCTTTGGTCATTTGCAAACAGCCTGTACATCCACTGTGTCATCAGTTCCTTTAATGCTTATCAAAATATTCTTTACTAGGTATATTTTCACACAAAACGAATCAATTATCACTTCTGTTTAACTCGTTTGATAAGGATACGATAAACTTTGGACTGAATTTACTGTAGCATCATATCAAAGAAAAGAAAAGAAAAATAGGAAAAAAGAAGAAAGTAAAACTCTTGATTGTGACTGTACGATGAATTACCGTATTTACCCTAAGTTTTGGGTCAGACAGGTCTGAGCAAAAAGTTCAGACCCAGATCAGATGCCACAAAATACGACGTCAGATCAGGGTCTATACTGTTTGCCTCTCACCAAATAGATTTTAGACAGATACCGAATTAGTCATTACGAAAACATGCCATTCAAATATACTGAAGGTTTACCCCCCCTCCCCCCACCCCCACCCCCACAAAAAAAGAGAAAAATTTCAGATAAAAAAAATCTGATATTTTCATACTTCTGCTCTAAACATAGATTGTTGGTACTCGTTAGAACCGCCTCGCCGAGGCGGTTCAAACGAGTACCCACAATCTATGTTTTGAGCAGAAATAAGATGAATAATGTATACCCCTGTAACAGTTTTACTATATAATAGTGGGGTTAACGGGGTCAAAATTATATAGGCATGTGGTGGAAATTGACTTTTTAAATTGTAGAAGCAGGTGAGGAGTGAAGTTGTCCCAATATTAAAGGAAAATATGTTTTTTTTATATAAAAAACAAGAAAACCTTGAGTCATCAGTGCTCGAAATATTTTCAACGTTGGAAATGACTTTTATGCCAACTGCACAGAGCAAAGACTAACCAGATTGTGGATCTGCAGTCTCATCAAGGACTTTGATGTCTGCTTTTAGAGTCACTGGAAAACGTAGAATTTTGGGTGGTCTTTTCTGCGATATCGCTGCTCGCATCATATAAGGTCCTTTTTTCCATGTTGGGTTCAAATAAATGTCTTGAATAGTAGAAAGTTGAAAGTGAGAGTATATAATGAAAGCTGGGGTAGTATTGCTTTATAAAGACTAACAAATACAGAAGCAGGCTACATTAACTATACTTTATCAACCTTTACCATTTTCTGGGCAAAGTCTGCAGACGACAAATAAATGATATTTTTTCTTATTTTTTTTTTTCAGAAAAACAGGCATTGCCATTTCAGGCGAATTATCTCCTACAGAGACAATTGTCTCCTTCAGAGACAATTTGCAGGAAATTTACCAAAAATGCTATGCGTTAAACATACTCGTATATATATACTGAAAGGAAAAAGAAACGCAGGGTAAATTTTATTCCTAAATTTCATTCAAGTTTGAAAAAGTTTGTTAAATATTTTACTATGATTACAAAACGGTACATGTATGGAACAAAAGTTCCAAATTTCATTGGTTCGTGATCAACAAGTCTCGAGTTATTGAAGTTCATTGGTAGCTACCCCACAAATCTTGAAATCAAAATCAAACTGAAAATCAATATCGGGTGCGGGGGGGGGGGGATTTCGGCACTTCCTAACCCTTCTGTCCAGCTCATCCCACATGTGCTCTATTGGAGTCAAATCTGGACTGTACGGTGGCCATGCTAGTGGTGCGATGTTATTGTTTGCCAGGAAATCCTGACAAACTCGGGCAACATGTGGTCGGGCATTGTCCTGCTGCAGAATCAGATTACGTTGTTGCACAAGCGGGACTGCAACAGGACGCAAGATCTCATCCCTATACCTTACTGCGGTCATATTGCCCGCAACAATAATCAACTGTGATTTTATCCCGTGAGCAATGCCTCCCCAGACCATAACGGAGCCACCCCCAAACCGATCCCGTTCGACAACACAGGCGTCGGCAAAGCGTTCTCCGCGACGTCGGTACACACGAAATCGACCATCTGCGCGATAGAGAGTGAACCTAGCTTTGGTTAACTCTATCCAAAGGAGAATTAGAGCAGCAACGGCAGCAAGAAGGGGGCACACCCGATATTGATTTTCAGTTTGATTTTGATTTCAAGATTTGGGGGGTAGCTACCAATGAACTTCAATAACTCGAGACTTGTTGATCACAAACCAATGAAATTTGGAACTTTTGTTCCATACATGTACCGTTTTGTAATCATAGTAAAATATTTAACAATCTTTTTCAAACTTGAATGAAATTTAGGAATAAAATTTACCCTGCGTTTCTTTTTCCTTTCAGTCTAATATAGACAAAATTAAGCATCACGAACGCAAACCTATATAATTTCGACCCCCTTAAACCCCACTTGTATATAGTAAACATCACGAAAACATGCCTATATAATTTTGACCCCCTTAAACCCCAATTTTATATAGTAAAACTGGGGTTTACAGGGGTATACAGAATTTTTCTTATTTCTGCTCAAAGACATAAATTGTGGTACTCGTTAGAGGAATAGTTATTCTCTCGTTATTCCGTTAGCCATTAAAGGGGACTAGATACACTTAGACACTTGGTAGATTTTCCGCCATTTTAGAAGGGCGACAACTTTTGTGAACTCAAGACATTTCTAAAAAGGGGTCTACTCTAAAAGGAAAGAATTTGCTCCCGATTAAAAGGAGAGAATTTGCTCTTATCGGGAGCAAATTCTTTCCTTTTAGGGTAGATTCCTTTTCAGAAGGAGGCAAAACAATTTTGACAGAATTGCCGTCTTTAAAAGTGTACCCGTCCCCATTAAGCTCATTGCTGTATGATGCGGAGGGCAAGAGAATAACCCATAAATAAATAAGTTATCTTTCATTGTAAACTTATTTTATTAGACATAATGAAATTTTGGTAAATTTTCGCATTAGACATAATGAAATTTGGTAGAGTTTCGCATTAGACATATTGAAATTGCTTTGGATTAGTCATGATGAAATTTTAGTAGAGTTTCGCATTAGATAAAATGAAATTTTGTAGAGTTTTGCAGTGGTCATAATGAAATTTGGTAGAGTTTTGCATAGACATAATGAAATTTGGTAGAGTTTTGCATTAAACATAATGAAATTTTGGTAAACTTTCGCATTAGACATAATAAATTTTGGTAGAGTTTCGCATTGGACATAATGAAATTTTGTAGAGATTCACATTAGACAAAATGAAATTTTGGTAGAGTTTCGCATTAGGCATAATGAAATTTAGTTGAATTTCGCATTAGACATAATGAAATTTTGGTAGAGTTTCGCATTAGACATAATGAAATTTGGAAAGTTCGCATTAGACACAATGAAATTTTGATAGAGCTTCGCATTAGACATAATGAAATTTGGTAGAGTTTCGCATTAGACATAATGAAATTTGGAAATTTTGCATCAGAGACAATGAAATTTTGGTAGAGCTTCGCATTAGACATAATGAAATTTGTAGAGTTTCGCATTAGACATGATGAAATTTGGTAGAGTTTCGCATTACACATAATGATATTTGGTAGAGCTTCGCATTAATCCTAGTAGAATTTGGTAGGGCTTCACTTTATACAAAATGAAATAATTCAATTTGTTGTGGGGACTGGCTACGTTTGGTAGATTTTCCGCCATTTTTGTAAAAATACATTCTTATACGAATTACAGTTTTCTGCCCTGTACATCAAACCGCTTCTCAAAAGGGTCTACTTTAAAAAGAAAGAATTTGCTCCTTTGAGGAGCGAATTCTTTCCTTATAGGGTAGATTTCGTCTTAGAAAGAGGCAAAAATAATGGTTACAGTTATCGTCCCCGAAAGTGTATCCCCGTCCCTCGCCCCCCTACCCCCCGCCGCCCCTCACCCCATCCCCCTGCTCCCTGCATCTACTCGATGCATTTTTTTATTTAAAATAAAAAACTCAGACAATTTATGTTTCCCGCTCTTCATATATCCACTTTTGTTACTGAATATCGGAATGTCTTTTTTTTTCAAAACAGAAAAACAAAATTAATAACAACTAATGGGTCGCGCCAGGCAAAGCGCATCTTCGAGCAGTCTGATCAGGACCTTCTCTGTCCGCTTATAGACTCATTGGGTACTGTAGTTAACGCAGCCGTTACGTTACGTTTAAAATCGCATTTTTTTCAAAGAAAGTTATCAAAATCATCGGACATGCATTATCAAGGCGTAGAGCAAACGGTTTAAAAATGACAGCAATTTGGTAATTCTAAAAAAGTATTAGAACAATCAACCATTACTTATACATTAACTATTTCACCCCTGACTCTTCCATCTATGAATCTAGACACATCTATTATTGCAAATAGCAGTTTCAATCAAAAATATGAAAATTAGTGTAGGTCTAGATGAGACGAGCTGTCTTATCAGGATCTTTACTGTTTGGGAAGACATTCTGGTTTGATCTGCAGAGCTAAAAGGGTTAAGAGAGAGACAGAGAGAGACAGAGAGAGAGAGAGAGACACACACACACACACACACACAGACAGACAGAGAGAGAGACACACACACACACACACACACACACACACACACACACACACACACACAGAGGCAAAGTGATGAAAAGGTTAACAACATATATTATCTTTTTTGTCATGGTTTTCATCTAGTTCAAGAATAATTTTTATTCTAGATTCAACTGACATATTATTAATCATGTAAAAGCTAAGAGATTCTCTCCGAGTACTCCGACATCCTCACTCTCATCTGCTACCCCGATCCCCGGCCACCAAGCTTAGGAAATATTGTTTTTATCATATGATGTCGCTGTGATTCAGTGGATAAAGTCGTGTCATAAAAATCGTATTATCACACGTTACATAACATTTTGGCGGAACAAGTAACGTCATGGCAACGTTCATGTCAACCATGCATTTTCTTTTGATCAGTTGTCAACTTTAAACGCATTAAAATCCAATTTTAAAAGGTCATATGCGAAACAGAATCTTACACTCGTGGTCATTTCATATGAAATTTATGAAACTCGCCCAAGGCTCGTTTCATAAAGTTCATATGAAATGACCACGAGTGTAAGATCCTCTATATACCAGATGAGTTACCTATCTTTGTACTGGTGCGTGCATGTTTGTAAGTTATTTAAACCTTACCACTGGGCTAATTCTGCAGACAACAAATTGATGATATTTTTCTTACTTTTCTCCCAAAAAAACACGATTTGACATTTAGTGCAAATTGTCTTCATTAGAGAAAATTTGCGTGAAATGTTAAAACCTGTTTTCTGGGAAAAATAAGAAAAAAAAAAAAAAAAAAAAAAAAAAAAAAAATAGAGCTGTTTTTAACAAAAAAAAAAAAAAAAAAAAAAAAAAAAAAAAAAATGTCTCCCCCCAGCTGCCACTCACATATAGAAAGTTTCTTCATACTAATTGTTCATCATCACTGCTTTATATTTCTATAAAGTTTCATGAAAATATCTTGATTGGTTTTCAAGCTGTAGAGCGAATAGGAAATTACCATTGTCGAATTTCAAAGTGGGATAACTCCAAAAATATATAGACAATAGTTACTGTTCTTGTGTTCTGCACGTCATTTAATGATGCTTTATATTTCTATGAAGTTTCATGAAAATATCTTGAACGGTTTTCAAAGCTGTAGAGCGGATAGGAAATTACCATTGTCGAATTTCAAAGTGGGATAACTCCAAAAATGTATAGACAATAGTTACTGTTCTTGTGTTCTGCAAGTCATTTAATGATGCTATATATTTCTATGAAGTTTCATGAAAATATCTTGAACGATTTTCAAGTTATACTGCGGACGAAAAATTACAATTGTCGAATTTCAAAGGGAGAAAAACTCCAAAAATGTATAGAGATAAGAGGTATAGTTTTTTTGTGTTCTGCACGTCGTCTGATGATGTTTTATATTTCTATGAAGTTTCATGAAAATATCTTAAACGGTTTTCAAATTATTGAGAAGACACAAAATTACCATTGTCGAATTTCTAAAGGGAATAAATCTAAAATGTATAGACAAGAGTTATGGTTCTTGTGTTCTCTACCTCGTTTAGTGATGCTTTATATTTCTATGAAGTTTCATGAAAATGTTTTGAATGGTTTTCAGCGGAAACGAAATTGCAATGTGCAGACCCAGACCAGATCAAGGTCTATACTGTTTGCATTGAATACCGGAATTTAAATAAAACATAGTAATAATAACCAGAGGACAAATGGTCCTAAACCGCACACCTGTGTAATGGGAGTTCTTTGAAATGAATTTAAAGGTCATTATAGAAGACTGTCCCATGGACCGTTAATATGCTTATTGGAAGCCAGGTTCATGTTATTGGGCTTTATGCCCCTTCTTATCCAAGGGTCTGTACCATGACTTTATTTGCTGATTATGTTAAATTCTGTGCTAAGGTCGAAGGTCAAGGAGTGATCTTGACCTTTGATACTCATGTAGCTTCATTTACTCATTTAGTTGATTGCAAATACAAAATTAATGTTCACAGGCAATAATAGTTTTTAAAAAAATAACAATTTCCACTTGTTCCCATACCAAAGCATATGCGACCAAATTTGACCTTGATGTAAATTGGGTAAACGGTCAAGCCAGTCATCAATTGAATAAACTACGATGGGCCCTGAGACCAAGTTTCAAGGCAATCGGTCCATTGGTTCCAGAGAAGAATGTTTATAAAATGATTTTACCATTAACGGGCATAGCAGCCGTATTTGTCATGACCAAACTCATATTTATTTATCATTTCCTTGTTCCTAGAAGCTTTCTTATGAAATTTGGATACAAATGACCCAGTGGTTTCCATTATGAAAACATGCCTATTCAAATATACTGAAAATTTTACCACCAAAAAATGAAAATTTTCAGATAAAAAATTCTGATATTTTTCTTGTTTCTGCTCAAAACATAGATTGTGGGAAACCGCGTACTCACAATCTATGTTTTTGAGCAGGCATAAGAAAGATAATGTTTACCCCTGTAAACCCCAGTTTTACTATATAAAAGTGGTGTTTAAGGGGGCCAAAATTATATAGGCATGTTTCGTGATGGCCTCTTTGAAGTGAAATGCTTCCCTTCTGAAAAAGGTCCACTCTAAAAAGAAAGCCTATGCTTCTCTTGGAAGAAAACTTTTCCTTTTAGAGTGGACCTCTTCTCGGAACGAACTTGGTGTATCAGAAATCCAACAAGAAGTCACAAAATTATCCCTTGTTAAAATGACGGAAATCTGCTAGTTGTTGTTAGAATATTATCTTTTTTGTCACATAAATTAAGACATAACAATTCATTAAAATTATTTCCGAGACCATTTGAATGAAATGTCAAACCTCGTTATTGTCTTTGAACAATAAGAAAAAAATGACTGATTTTCATTTGTTGACTTTGCCTACAGATTGGTAAGGCTTAAACTTTACCACTCTCTGGTCTAGTTCAACAGAAAACAAATTGGTAATAATTTTCAAAACGTTCCCAGAAAATAGGATTTGACATTTCATGCAAATTTCATGTCAGTTTGTAATCTGCTGAAACAGCCTATAGAGTGGTAAAAGTTAACACCTAACCATACTTGTCTCAAAATTTGAATACATTTATTGTACTACCCGCGGATATGTGATACTGTATTTTATTTAAATACAGCAGTGAGCATTCTTTATAAATTTATAGCGGGTCGTTATCTACCCTGACGGGCCGATAACGGCCCGCTACAGATTTATAAAGAATGCTGGCTGGGAGGTGGAATGCCATCGCATGAATGAATTGTATGATCAAGGGAAAACAAAAGTAGAGTAGGTCAGGACGTGTTGCAATTACATATTGTCTTCTACCTCCGACATTGAGAGGATGAGCAAAGAAATAGAAATTTCCACAGCCAGAACATTTAACTAAGCGACTATTCAAGCGTCAAACTCCCTCTCTTCTAAGTGA